>OY728135.1:508512527-509137527 GCA_963277665.1 Viscum album | reverse complement strand
CCTTTCTTTTAAGAGGTAGAATTCCTGCTCCTCCTCTCTTCATTGGTACCAAATATTAGAAGATATATGGGCACCGAGACTGTCATTTTCTCAGCCCTCTCCCATTGGTCTTGGTCGCCACCCGGGGCTCCATCCTGGAGTAAGCCCCAATATTCATCTCACTAGGCTGCTAACCATGCATAATCCTCTTTTCCCATTTTGGGCCGCTAACCATGTATAAGCCCCACTTCACTTCCCACAGACGTAACTTTCACGACGTGATCATCAGGTCTTTGATGCCTCTTGTTTCTCACACTGAGAATGAATGATGTGGGATTAGTGTAAGAATTGTCCATGGAATCCTCTCTGGGCTTCCTTAGCTTGTAATCCCCAGAAACCATTCTTGAACTATGTGGACTTTGATCCTTTCCATGGAAAGTTACATAGGAAGACTCCCAGAGGTTCAATACCAACACCTATTGGACCCAACCCCCTTCATGTTGGTTCACCAACACCTATACCAAACAATGTGGACTTTGATCCTATCTAAGGAAATGTATGTAGGAACCCTCTCATAGGTTCAATCCCAACACCTATTGGTCCTGACCCCCTTCACATCATTTCACCAAACCTTCCTGGACTATGTGGACTTTGATTTTTTCCAATGTATGGTACATAGGAAGCCTCTTAGAGGTTCAATCCCAACACCTATTTGTCCTAAACCCCATCATGTCGGTTCACCAAACCCTTCCAAACTATGGGGAATTTGATCCATTCCAAGTCAAGGTACGTAGGAAGCCTCCCAAAGGTTCAATACCAACACCTATTGGTCCTGGCCCCTTTCACATCGGTTCACCAAACTGTGCCGAACTACAACGACTTTGATCCTTTCTAAGGCAAGTTATGTAGGAAGCCTCCATAAGGTTCAACCCCAACACCTATTTTTCATGATTCCTTCATGTCAGTTCACCTTCATAACACATGATGTTAAACTACATCCTCCTTCTAAACTACGTGGACGATGATCCTTTCCAATTCAACGTACCTAGAAGTCCTACCTCAGGTTCGAGCCCAACACCCATCAGTCCCGACCAATCCACGTCAATCCATACTCATCCTACATTATTTTAAACTGTACGCCCCCTTTTTGTTCTGCAAGACATTAAATTATACCCATTCGAACTACATGGGTTTTAATCCTTGTATCTTAGACAAGGTACGTAGGAAGACTCCCTAAGGTCAAACCCCAATCGACGGTAATCCATTGTGTTCCCCTATCAATGGTAAGTCATTGTGTTTCCGAACCGAAGGTAAGCCATTGTGTTCCCCGATCGATGGTAAGCCATTGTGAACCCTGATCAATGGTAATCCGTTGTGAATTATGATCTATGGTAAGTCATTATCAACCATAACTAATGGTAAGACATTGTGTTTCCCACTCTATGGTAAGATTTTGTGGTCCCCTTGGTTGGGAATCATATCTATGGTTTTCCCCTCAAGATTTAGACAAAACCTGGGCTGCTAACCACACATAATACTCAACATGTCATCGGGCCATTGTCCTTTGTGTACAACCTGATTTTATTCTCCCCATCATGAACTACGTGGACTTTGATCCTCTCCAAGGAAAGTTATGTAGGAAGCCTCTCTGTGGTTAAATCACATCAAACATGTCTCATCGTGTTCTCTCTCCCTCGAGCCTATGCATTTCAGGAAGGTCATGTCCCAACCTGGAGTTTCCACTTCCTATGGGTCTCATCCGTACTGACCACCTACTCAGGTGTCCCATCACCCCACTAACTACACGTACTTTGATTCCCTTCAATGGGGATACGTAGGAAGTCTATTTAAGGCTCAATCCCAACACTACAATCACCTTCAAGATGGTTCCATCTCATTCTCCCATCACTTCATTAAACTCTCCATCATCCATCCTGATTCTTACGCAGGCCACCACATCCTAGTGAAATTATGCCACGTACTTCCTCGCTGCTTCTAGTAGAGACCAGGTAACTAACAATGCATTAGTACTAGCATCATTGTCACCTCTAGGGGTTTCACCCACCTGATCCACTCCCGTCAGTGTTATGATCAACATGATTTGTCTCCTCTAGACTTTAAACTCGTGGCGTACCCTATGTTAAACATGATTATATGGGGAAAAACTTAGAGACATACCTATGGAATATAATTCCCTACATTCTACGTGGGATTCCTCATGATTCTATGCCCTCGAGAACCCCTATCATAAGGGGAAGGAACCCAAATGCTTCAGTGTTCCAGCGTCTAGACACACCAGTGATTTCCAACGTGACTACTACCCCGACCGAAGGTCAAGGCCCTGACCGGACCCCTCGGAATGTTCTGATAGAAGCAGTGTAATTAACTAACATCCATGAATAAATGGAACTAGGAAGTGTTTCATGAACAACGTCTTAAGTATATAAGGGAGAGCATGACTAGGTAACTATTTCCAAGGAGTAATCCACATAAAAAAGAACTAACATCCCATCTTCCTGTTTCGATTAAGGATAAAATGTCCTTGAATAAGTTGTGGATGCCTCCTACCATTGGAAAGTGGGAATACGGGGCAATAATCAGCGTGTCCTCCAAAATATATGTATGTGTTCCCTAGAAAAATTGAAGGAAAAAATTTCTTGATCTCTTAATTCTTGATGCTTTTGAGACTTAATCCCCAACGGTTTTTGTTGAGTATCCCATATTTCCTAGGCAGGGATTTTGTTTGATTGCTGCCTTTTGGTGATGACATTGAAAGATGACATTTCCAATGGGGTTTACTGGATAGGACACAAGGTGAAGTGTAGAGCTCCATGTTCTCCCCATCCCTGAATATGAACTCCAGTCAGGGAGTCTCCAATGAGGCAATGAAACTTGTGTAATGCATAAATGCATGTTAGTTAAAGGTTTTTATTTCACCTTTCTGATCGTGGATATTGTGTAGATGGGAGGGATTCAAGGTCAATTAGATGGTGAATCTCCCATAATGTGTTGACATGGTCTGCATACCCTTTGTTGAGTAGAATGTTTTCATTCTACTATCTAAGGTTCATTCATTTATTGAGGAAAATTTCATGCATACATTCCCCAAAAAACTCTCCTAAATTGTCAAGGTGAGAAGTGTCAATAGTCCAATACATAACTAATATATTATCCTTAGCTAGTTGTCTTCTCTCAAGAAACATATCCTTCTGTTATTCCTTCAAGGGCTCCTTTACATGATATGCCCAGCTTGATTACATTTTAATAATTTCTAGGAAACCGGGCTGGTGAGTGCCTCATTGATATGATAACGGTGTGGGGGTGGCTCGGAAGATGAGTGTGGCCTCGGACCATCCTCTGGTTGATAAAGGATATCACTCGTTATAGATGGAGTGTCTGATTTGTCTGACTCCTTCTTTATGATCGCCTCATCATCGGAGGGTTTGCTCATATTTTTTCTAGTAAGGGGAGGTCCTTCTCATTGGTATGAATTTTTTTTTGCAGTGAAGAGATTTATAGTTGGTGCTTCAATGGAGAGGGCTACCATTGCAACTTGATTCCTGTCTGTGGGAAGTTTCTTTATAGTGTATAACCTAGGGAGGACCTTCAGGGTGGGCTACAACGATGGGAGGACCTTCTTGCTGCTTCATGTCATTGAGGGGAGGACCTTCTCAATGACTGATATGATGTAGAGGACTACTATCATACCTTGATAACTGGCTACAAGGAGAATTTATATAGTGAACATCTTGGTGAGGGACTTTAGGATGTACTGAAATGGGGGTAGGACCTCATTTCTTGATGTTACTATGGGGAGGGCCTTTACAACAACTGCCATTATGGGGAGGGCCTTCGCAATGAATATCATCATGGCGAATAGTACCATCATGACCTGATTTCCTACTACAAGGTGAATCATATATGTAGCATATACCCTGAGGAGGACTATGAGGGTGTACAACAGCAAGGGGAGGAGCTACTTGTTGTTTGATATTCCGGTCGAGGGGAGGGCTACCACAACGTGCGTCATGAGATAGGATCTCGTGATCATACATTCCTAACCCATGTAGTGATCCCCCGTGGGTGCTCTGGGAAGGACCTTCTGGGTGGGATTGAACGATTGGAGGACCTTCATACTGATTCATGTCACTGAGGGGAGGACCTTCTCGATGACTTCTATGATGGTGAGGAAAACTATCACAGCTTGATACCTGGATACAAAGAGAATTTTTGTAGTGTGCATCTTGGGGAGGGGCTTCAGGATGTACTAGAATGAGCGGAGGACCTTATCATTTCTTGACATTACTATGGGGAGGGCCTTCACATCAACTAACATTACGGAGAGGGCCTTCACAATGACTATCATCATGGCGAGGACTACCATCATGAATTGATGTCTGAATACAGGGAGAATTAAATCTATAGCGTATACCCTAAAGAGGACCATCAGGGCGGGCAACAGAAAGAGGAGGACATTATTATTGTCTGATCTTCAGGTCGAGGTTAGGGGTACTCCGATGAGCATCAAGAGATAGGCTCTCATGATCAATCATTCCTCGACCACAGAGTGAGCCCCTATGGGTTCTCTGGGGAGTACCTTTGGAGATTTTGGGAGAGACATTGTGGGGAGGTCCTTCTCAACTACTACTAAAAGTTCCATAATTTGGTAATAGAATAATAGGTTCTTGATCTTTTATTGATATATGTTTGAGGGCATCAAGAACTCCAGCTTCTAGCAGAGAAGGATTGCGTATTCTCTAATCATTTTCCAGTTGCCTTCAGTGCATTTTATTTTTGAGTGCTCTCTTTCGGATAACCAGGGCCATCTGCTATTGGTAACGGCCTGCATATGCGGGTCCCTATTTTGTTGGGTCTCGTGATGTCGTCGGGGTACGCTGATGAACATCTTGGGTTTTGGAAGGGATATATTCATGACCCAGAGCGGCCACCACATTGGAGTGGCATCCCCCAATTGGAACATGTACTTTTTCCCAATCCAGTTATTTGTGTATTGCGGGATGTTTCTGTCAACCCTCTTGGACTAGAGTAGGGATTCATAATTTCTCGGGAGTGACTGGTCCATTTTACAGGTAAGTCATTCCATTCGAGGAAATTTGGTCTTGGGCCTTGTTTCTCGCCTTTTCCGCTAGTGTAATAATATCTCGGCATGATTGGATGATATGGTATGGTATTGACTTCTGATCTTCCATCAATTCCAGGATTTGTTGAGATACATATTTGGATGGAATAGGTATGAAAGCCCATTCTGATATTAGATTCAAGGTTTTTGCCTACTCTAGTCCTCCATGAGTTTCCAGTAATTACTGGCAGTTCTCTTATGTCGGGATAGAGGAATGAGTCTTCCTCTGGTGGTCATCCCCAATTTCCACCTTATTTGATTGATGGTCTTCATAATCTTGAGTAGGGATTTTCATCCTCTCTCTTTCTGATTTATTGGTCTCACGAGATTTGTATGCATCTATTGGAATTTTACTCTGCTCATATTTTCTTACTGCCTTGTTTGGGTGGTGTGATTTATACGCATCAGTAGGTATTTTTTCCTGCATATAGCTGGTTTCCGTCCTATTTTGTTGATGGGGTTGATATGTGTCAGTAGATATTTGTACCCGAATGTGGTTTTCTGCTCTGTCTTCACAGTGGGACTAGTGAGCACTAGTAGGAGCATTCACGTTCTCGTATTTTTCCACATTATTTCTATGGTGGGCTTGAGTGGATGGGGTAGAGTTTTAAGTCTTCTTATTGAATACTACCATGTTCGTACGGAAGAGTTTCTCCTCAAGAAGTAGGGTAATAGTGTCTTCCAGAATATATATATGCCTCCCTTTGAGGGCAGCCCAAGGGGCCTGGGTCTACCGGACTTCAGCACGTTCCCTCATCATAAGGTCCTCTTCAGCATGAGGTGTCCAGGTCGTCGGATGTTGGCGGCGATGCTCTCTGGCGGGGGCCCGTTAGTGGGACCCCTATACAATTGAGATGAATTTTTCAGCATATAATTCCTCTTCCTCCTTAAGATAATGGAGTTACTCATTGTCACATTCCATGGACAGGCTCCTGAAATGGTTTTAGATGACCACATGAGTTGCCTTGTGCTGGGGCACAAACCATGACTGAGGAGGTGGCTCAAGAGACTTTGCAGACTGGAGGGGTTGTCTTGTGGCCTCCTCTGTGGGGATAATACTATTTCAGTGGTACTTGCTGATCATTGTGTTGGATACCTAGCGTTGAAGACGCTGGGTAGGCGAGGGGGTCCTACTCTTCATTGGGTCCCTGGCCGCCTACACAGTCGTTGATGCGTGTGTCTGCATCGGTCGTCGAGATGTCATTTGGATTGAAGGTTTCCCTGTGGGAACTTTCAACATACATATATGACATACATACCACAAAACCTCATCAAATTATCATTATTTTAAACATATTCATATTTGAAAATTTAGCGTGGGCCCCTTCCCCTCTTTTTCATTGTGGGTGAAGGGGATTGAGTGGGGTAAGACCACCACTATGGTTAAGGATTCACGTTTGGTTCACCATTTTTGTTTCGCCTCCGAGGTGGAACGTTCATCACGTACGGGGGAGAACAAAATGGTATGACGTCCAATATCCTTTTGTGCCTATTATCATTGGGGTAGAACTATCACCTTGGTTAACGATTCATGTCAGGTTTTCCATTTTTGTTTCACCTTCAAGGTGGGGCATTCTTGGTGATGGGGAAATGGTCTGATGAGAATCATCAATCATATCTCTTTCAAGAGATGGTTTTATGTCAAATCCACCATTTATTTTGTTTTGACCTGATTATCCACTAAGTGAGGCTAATATTCATTGTTAATATATATAATATTCATGTTCTTTATTATTCATAAACACCATTTTAGTGCATTTTACACTTTGAACATCATTTCACAATATGATTGTAATTACTTCTTAAAATGCACTATTATGTGCTACATTTTTTAACATCATTTAAAGTACCCAATGATTCATATGATTTTAAGGAATATAATTATCCATATTATAATTCTATATTTTTTTAAATTGATCTACACTTAAATATGAACATGTTATATTTAGGTATCAATGGATAATTCATGGAAGAAGATGGAGATATTTTGTGATGAAAGGAAACAATTTTGAAGAAGATAGATTGGACACCAGCCCACTGATGAGACTGTGGGACCCACAATACTAGCCCAATGAATACTAAATTTTGTGGGAGGGTCTAATTCAGATATAGGAACAAATACCGCTTCAAGAGACAATGCTAATTCGGCCTCCATGGTGTCTTTTTAGGCGGCCCAAGTTAGAGATAAAATTCTGTGCCAGATTCTGCGGCCCAGAAAAACATCCCACTAATATAATCATATCTCCGAATAAACAACTCCAAATGGGCCCCGATTTTACAGGAGGTTAGGAGACATCTGGGTCTCCATTTTATTCTTCTATGGCCCACTCTGATTCGGCCATCTATAAGGACATAAATGTTCGTCTGTTCGTTGGATGAAAGATGGCTGCCACCTCAGGTCAAATGTTGAAAAGTCTAAGTTCCACAAGATTTCCACCACACTAGGCCTACCATAATCAAGTGAGATGCTTTGTAAGGCTTCCAAAATGCCTATTTAAGGCAGTGGTGGTGGAGGATTTGAGGATCTTGGATGCTTTGTTCAATTGTAATGTTATGCTGCAATTTTGTTGTCTCAAATTTGTCTTTCACGTGTAAGTTGTTCAATTCACTTTGGTTTCTCAATAAATGTTCTTCTTCTACTCTTATTCTGTTGTTATTCATATCACTTTGATTCCGTTGGATCAAGGTGTGAATTTATTCACACCAAACCTTGTGAAATTATTCACACAACGGCGAAGTGATCATTTTATTTTTGTTGTTTTCTTTACTTCTCCATGTCCTCTCCATCATGAGTCTACTTTCCACTTCCATTGAAACCATGGGATCAATGGAGGGCTATCCCACTTATGTGTTGATCCAAGGGAGTAGAAAGGTGCTGTATTGGATGTTATTTATCACCTCATTAATGTATAATAACTTCTTTAATTGAGATTTTTATTTGATGATTTTTAAACTCCATCATCCTTGTTGAATTTAAGGCCACACACTTCAAGTGCTAATACGAACCTTAACCTAGAAGTGTCAAAACTTTTAACCATAAAGTGTATAGGTGATTAGCATTAAAGGGTGTAGGAATTAATCCAGTGAGTGATGATGTTGTTTTATCTCCTTAAATGAACCCATCTCAAATATAAGAAATTGAAATCATTAAAAAGGAAATACGTCTAATCCACCCTGAGCGATAACTTAGGATCAACTCATTCTTTTAAATTGAATTCAATTAAGTCTCTTAGAGTTCATTTAAACCCATCTAAAATCAACCCATGTTGACCACTTCATATCCAAAAACAGTCCATAAAATGTACATGTCTATAGGTTACTTCTTAGGTCTCTGTGGATTCGACAACCCCAGCAAAACTACAAGGACCATATTATCTTCTTCTATTGGGTAAATGTGATCAAAAATCATGACCCATTTTTCATAATCATCTATCAAAGGATGGTTGGATTAACCCCGCAAGGACTGGGTAATTTACCCCATCTGTACTGCGAAGGAGATACCACAATTAGATGGTCCCAACAAGCGATTGCATGGGGTCAAGTACTTGTGAAATCATTCTTCCAAGGATATCACTTCCTCAGATGTTCTCCAACAGGTTTATTCGTGGATCCATAAACACCCAATGGCCCTGGTATCCACAATTCATGTACCTTCTTTCCAAAGGTAGGCTCTCATGGGTCGATGATTCAGACAATGATACTTAAGGACTCCTTTGGTCGAGAGGATGGAAATTTAGGCTCACCGTACCTTTTTGGGGGAGGATTATTGCCTATTATGGGACTCTCATATTTATTCATGTTATGTTCAAATGTTTGTGAGTCCTTGGTTCATTCCCAAAGAGTGTGTCCACAGGCTACCCCTGGTTTATAGGATCTTCATTGGCATACATGGATTTTATGCTACATAGGCAATGCTGACTTCATCCATGCAATAAGGTGCTCTAGTGTTTATCGTCATCTAGGGGGATGGAAGGTGACTTGATGTTGGGATCAGACCCATAATATAGGTTTCCTTCATATCCTCGGGAGAGGAATTAGAATCCACATAGATCAGAATTGTTGAGGCTTATGCATAGAAGATGTCCATTTGAGGATACATGATTGGGTGGACCCTTTTGGAAAGGAACCCTTTTGAGATCAGGCCTTCAAGTAGGAATCCTATGTATCTTAGTTTGATTAGGAATCAGAGTTCTCATAGTTCTTAATTTCTAGGTCTTACATATAAAATCATCCCATTTGAGGGGACATGATTGGGTGGCCCCTTTTGGAAGGGTACCCTTTTGATCTCAGGCCTTCAAGTAGGCATCATATGTATCCTGGATTAATTAGGAATCAGAGTTCTCTTAGTTCAGAATTTCTAGGGATTACACATGTAATATTTCCATTTAAGAGGACATGATTGGGTGAACCCTTTTGGATGGTAACCCTCTTGAGATAAAGACTTCAAGTCGGCATTCTATGTATCCTTTTTTGATCAGTAATCAGAGTTATTGTAGTTCCAAATTGTTGGGGATTATGCATAGAAGATTCACTATTTAATATGACATGATTTGGTAAAACCTTTTGGATGGTAACCCTTTTGAGTTGGGGCATTCAAGTAGGCATCCTACGTATTCTAATTTTACCAGGAGTCAATGTTCTCGTAGTTCAGATTTTCTAGATGTTGTAATCGTCACAAATATCTAAGCCCGCATTAGTCATGCTCAGTGTGAGAAACAAGAGGATGTGAGAGATCCTACCAACCACATGCTTCCTCTCCTGATGGTGGGATAGGGAGAGCCTATGGTAGAAGAGGTCAAGGGAAATTGTGGGATAGATCATGGAGCGATGAACCTTTTAATGTGAAAGGACATTAAAGTTCAAGAGGCTCGACCTTTAGAAGATTGGGGACATACCTTAGTGGGAGTTACCCGGAACAAGTTCTAGGAAGGGGAGTATTTTCATCCTCATCAAAAGGGGAAGCGAATATAACCCCTTTGACTGATCACCATTCCTCATTGAATGGAAAGCTGGTGATAATAGTTAATCCCTAGAATGGGGAAGTTCACATTAGCATCCCAAGTTTATACTCTGGGTTACCATGGGAATGTAGACCCAAATACATCCTCTAAGACCAAACTGTTGTGTGTATAGCCTTTGTGACTCTGCATAACAAGGGTATGTAGACTCAAAGGGGAATGTAGATACACCCAATAGTCTGATCATATGGGTCTGGTGTCTTTGGAGGAGGCTTTGGCCTGATTCCAGGGGACTAATTCACAGAGGCATTATAGAATACTAGATGGTAACGAAGGGGCAAGATTGGAACCGGAGGAAAGAAAACCTGAAAACACCCCATTCCATGTACTGGTTCCTTATGCGAGATGGGGGAAGCTCCGCGTGTTGTATTGGTATGTGGAGAGAGGGGTCGTCTGTATACTGGAATGGTACATGGGCATGGTTATGGGCCATTATGCACCACTGTGGTACGTGGTCCTGGATGTGGTCTGTCACGCTGCTTTGGGTTCCACCCATGTACTGGTGCACTACACAGTGCCAAGTTAAATCTTTGTAGCGATACACTATACAGAACACCATATTGAAGGAGGTTCTGAGTAATTATCATTTGTGGGGAGTTCATATGTGAGAAATATGTGGTCTGTGGTTTCACCAATTTGGTTTGTGGTTCTCTTATTAATATTAAGTTCCCCTGTTTTATGGTTCATGGTTGGTTGTACCTACAGAGAGTGTGGTTCGCAATTTAGGCTTCACTGATGATTCAAGACTAAAGTCGGAATCTTCCCCGAGTTCTTTCTTCCAACCTATAGGGTCCCCTTTTAGCTTTATTCATATTTCCTTTCTCAATTACTTTTGTTCTCCTTTTATAGAACATTGGGGAAATTGTATCTATGGTCATGTGGAACCATTTTTAGAGGCACTTGAAGTTATATCCTCACCCATGGAAGACTCGGTCATCTAGGGTTTGTGGAGGCTTCGGTTCGCGATCATGGTTCGTGGAACCCTACACATTCGGTTCGTCCGCGAACTACTGAGTTCCTGAGATGGTGCATGGATGGAATTTTCAGGTATGAGACCTTCAGCAATGTGGTTTTCGGTCCATTTGGTTCTCTTGTCGTTTCTCATTGGGTCAGTGCCTCATGGGTCATTCTGCATACCAGTGGTTTGTGATCTAGGTGGTCCGCAAACCCTTCCCATTGATGGTATGTGGGACACATAAAATTATTTGAAAAACATGAATTCCTTTAAGTTTATTCCAACGTTTGTATCTCAATTTGAGTACATTCACCTTGTTAAACTTGTTATAATACTTACTTCCTTCTGAAAAGTTATTGTGGGGGTATTTTCTTCTCTGGGAAAATGTTTTCAGACCCTACAGTTATGCACATGTTAAGTGAATAATAATTATATTATTATTATTATTATGCATGGGGTCAACAGATAATTTAATAATAGGAAATAGAATGTTTGAAAGTTGTATACCCTAGACATTACTTTATAAATATCCAATTATATCACTTTCCAAAACACAACTATTGTGAAAAATAGATATAGATAATTTCTCTCAATACCTCGAGAGAGTACTGAAGATATAAAGTTTGATCACTCCTCCTCTTCTCCCATGAAATAAAGAGAACATGAAGAGTTATTCATCATAATAGAGTAATTATATTATGATAAACTATAAAATATGTAAGCAATTGGGATTTTCCATGCTATCACCTGATGATTCTAAAACAATGTTTAGAGATTGTGGTGAACATGTGGATCACTACTAGAGTGGTTATGAACTTGAATACTATAGTGAAACAATGGTATAAGGAGATCAAGTCAACCAGACCACCAATGAAGAAATAATTATGAGTTCAGGTAATTCTAGATCTACTCAAAAATTAATTATAAATTTAATTTGAAGATACCTCTATTCTAGTTCTAGACCTTAATCAATTAGAGTAATATACAAATTCTGTTGGTCATGTTTTCATTGACTATGTACATCGATGATTAATTGTAAATTAATAATAAAAATTCTAGTTGTCTATGTTATAAAGGCACTTCTATTGTTCTTGGAACCTACAAGTTGTATTAAATAAGCTTCACAGTTAATTTATAATTATTTATTAATGATTTATTGAATGACATTATTTTTCTATCTCTTTTACTTCAGATTTATTATTTCTTAAAATACATACATCTTTTTCTCTTCCCTTTCTTTTCTCTCTGTCACATTACTAATAAAATGGTTAATATAAAATTACTAGACTTCTAAAAAAATCTTGATATTCCAAAGTTTTCATCTAGGTAACACAATATTGAACGTTGTGTACACCAATCTAAATGCCATGTACTAACATATCTCAATTGTAACTCACTATTTCATTATAAAAGTTTGATAAAATCAGATCAGTGATTTAAAAAAAATTCCAATTCATTTATCCTAATATATTGGAGCATGGTTTAAAGAACCACATGTACATGGTGAGTACTCTGTGTATTTTTGTAATAGAGAACATGGGGGTCCAAGCATATCATGTATCTACTACTTGACATGGGGACTAACAAACCATGAAAATATAAGGTCACACACCATGTGAATAGGTTTTACTATGTGTACCTCATAGACATATGTGGTAGTGTAACACACCTAATCCCATAGAGTGTGTCGTGGAGACATGGATAATTAAACACATTCCATGTAACTAAGTACATGTTAAGTAGTCAACTGCAAATATGGTTCTTAATTTAATGTGGAGAGAATAATTAATTATGTAATTAAACCGCATAAAAAGTGTTTGGTGTGTCATTTATTTGATAAAATATTCCATGTTATTGAATTTTTAATTATATATTGAATTAATTTACAGGGTAGATTCTAAAACTATAAGTTGTGTATGGTATTTGATTATAGTTCACTCCATGCACATTAATAGCATTACATGTGGTGTAATTCATATGTGTTTCATGTATCATTTGTTTAAAAGTACACCCCATATAATTACCTATTATGGAATGTGTGTTGAATTCAAATGGAAAACACAAGAACAAGGATCACAATAGGTAGTTTTGATGAGTACAGGATATTCCTCCATGTACACTTGTGTACTCTATTCATTTTAAATAAAATTAATTAATTTAATTTGATTAAAATTATGAATGATGGAATTTACAAGATTCCCATATGATATTTAGATAAATTTAATTGATTGGATTAATTCATGGAACTTTATCTTAATTAAATAATGAATTCAATTAATTCCTATATAAATTGAAAATATATGTTTATTCCAGGCTATGTGGATGATCATAATGTTATAATAGACCCATGTGTGTGATTGGATTAATTTGAATTTATTTTTTTCTTTAAATTAAAATGATGGCCTACAAGTCAACCCCTCCTCCTAATTATGTAAGGGTATTCATGTTTGCAGTTTATTTTATGTAATACCATTTATCCAATCCATTTGACCCCTTCACTTGTGTGTGATTAAAAGTTAATGTTAGGATGGAGCTCCCATATAAGAGGAGGTGGTTTGGGTTCTAGAGATGAGGCGAAACCAATCAAGGTGATACAGAAGATCCGATGCTTAATGTTGAAACACAAACCAAGCTACAATTTATGGTGTTTTTTTACTAAGGTCTAGAGTTAGTTTATCATCTTCTAGATATAATGACCATTGTATAATATCATGATCATTATACATGTGAAAATTTTATTTCTTTTAGTTGCATGGTATATTATTTATGTTTGTGGATACTATATGTTCACTTAATAAATGAATTAACAAGCATATAAGATTGAATAAAATAAAACCATGATATGCATAAATTTTATCAAACATGTTTAATCACTTAAGTAAAATCCACTAAATATTAACAAAAAATGTGATATGATAAAATATAATTTTATTCATAAGGATAAAAATAATTGAATTAAAATATTAGGTCAGTATAATCATCCACTACTTATGTTATAATAGAATCCATAGTTCAACGTTCTTGAATATCTGAAGTCGGGGTGATTTTAATTATTGAGTAACTTTTAGCTTGAAGTTTTGGGTTGAATTAACTTAGTTAACATCAAGGGTTGATAGACAAGTAGGACTTGTTTTAATAAGAGGAAAGGATTGAGGAAATACTTATTTGATATTTTAGGATTGGGGAGTCTACCAAACAGATCATGTAACGGTGAGTTAATGTAGTTGGAAAGTTACGCCAACCTAAAACCCTTCAAATAATATTCCAAGCATGAGTCTGGTCTATGATAAGGGAATATGAATATTTTCCACTAGAACATTTATTAAATGTGATATTCTAAAACTAATTGTGAGGGATATTAGGTTTTGACATAATATTGGGAGATTAATAAAATTTAATAAAATTTATTAACCTATTTTGGTAAAAAAGAAAAGTACTTATTATCTTTTCATAATTTTTTTAGAATTTGAAAACAATAATACTACAAAAATATAATTGTGATCCACACTAGATATGGATAACCATATCATTGGAATAAATTTTAGGAATGGTATAGGTTCTTACATGTTATATTATTCATTGAATAGAAATTGTACACCTTGAAAACCCCACTTCCTAAGTCACTTTCTAAAGAGACTGGTGATGAATAAGTATCTCTCTACCTAAAACCAGCAGAAGATGCAATGGATGACCAATGTGTCATTATATCCTCCATGTATAGTGATATTTCAAATCAATATGAGGATATGGATGCATATAACATCATTTCCTACCTTTGTGATCTCTATAAAGAGAAGCCAACACCAAAGAAGGACGAGATCTCTATTTCACTATTCGCATGAAAATTTAGAGAGTCAAAGAAAACTAGGACTCATGAGGTTAATATGATTATATATTTATAATTCTTTTAGGGAGGCCTGCTCGCACCCCAGTTTTACCAGCACAGTTCTGAATATGGAGCAACAAGGGGTGCTGGATCTTATTTCACTAACCTCTGAGCCTGATTTTTGTGTGTTCACCGCATCTGCTGCAGGGAATTTCTCATCGAAGGATTTCTGGTGGATTTCTCTGCCACACGAGCAGCATGATGAGTGGAATAGTGTGGTCTGGTGTGAGAGGAGACTGACTAAGTGCAACTTCCTTACCCGTAGGATTAGAAATCATGCTGTTCCGACAGATGATAATGTGAGGATAATGGGGGTCAACATGGCATCTAGGTGCCACTATTGCAAGGCGCATAAAGAGGAGTCTAATGATCACCTCTTTTTTGAAGGAGAATGGGCTATGGTGGTATGGAGTTTTTTTGGGGGTTTCACTGGTATTCTTGATCCTACTTTTTGTGGGTATCCATTTCTGGATAGATAGTATCGTGGTGTGGATGGTCTGGGGCCAGAGCATAGGGCGCGATCATTGATCTTTAGTGCTGGTTGTTGGTGTATATGGAAACCCCGTAATAAATCCAGGTTTGCTGGTGTTTCTTCCTCTGGTAGAGCATTTATTTCATGCTCGAGATCCCTGCTGGTTGATCTGGTTCAGGGAGGTAAGGACTGGTGTGATGCTCCTTCGCTGAGGGATCTCCAGAGGCCTGCTCCCTCACTGCAGCAATCCTCCACTGGGCTGTGGGGCAACTGGGTGTCGTGGAAGCCACCTGTGATGGGATTGAAGTTGAATTGTGATGGGTCGTATGCTGCAGGTATCATGTGTGGGGTAGGGGTGGTGCAGGACCATATGGGAAGTGTATTAACTACCTTCAATGTGTTTTATGGGGAGTGGAGCTCCATCCAGGCGGAGGCCAAGGCGCTATTCAATGGTCTGGATTTATGCACGCAGAAGTGGATTCCACTTTGGCAAGTGGAAACAGACTCCAAAATCATTCATGATTCCTTTCATGGAATGTCTGTCACTCCATGGTCGATTTCTTATATCATCAGAAGATGAAAAACCATCCTCATCAATAAAAATGTTCAGGTTCTACACACGTGGCGTGAGGGCAATAAAGTGGCGGATTATTGGGCATCCATGGTGGTGGCAGACCAGGGATGTAGTGTCTTCTGTTTTTCAAGTGTCCTTCAACTGGTTGATGAGGGGGATAACCTGGTAAGAGGGGATCAGCTAGGGCTTCATTACTTTAGGCCTTCATAGGTCCTTTTTCTCGTGACCTTTTCCTTGGCCAGTGCTTGTGTGTTTTTTCTTGCCAAAATAAAAATATAGCCATTCATTTTCATGGGGTGTGAAAAAACCACACAACTTATGGTGAATAATAAAAGGGAAAAGGGTCCAAATACTCATTCTATGTTCAATACTGCATAAAACCATCCTTTCAAGAAGAAACATATCCAAAGGAAAGGAAAGGAATAAAATGTGGTGTGTTTCGAATGTGTCAAGAAAGGTTGTTGGAAGAGGAACTTCACCCAAATAAATAAGAAAGAGGGATCATTAAGTATATTCACTATAAAGTTTAATATTTCCATATATACAAGTTGAGTATTACATACTAGGTGTGGTTCTCACATCTGTATTCAAATACAAAAACCAAGTAGATTTGAAAAGGTTACCAGAGACGAGGTATATCTATAGGTAGCTAATGGAGTGAGGATGGTTGAACTTTCCATTAGGGATACCACTATATGATTTCATCCTAACTGATTTTGGTTTTAAATAACTATTATAATGTTCCTAGTATTACAAAGAACATCATTTCTGTTTCTTATTAATATATGGAAGGATTTATTTTCCATTTTGGGAACAATAACTACTAATTTTATAAAGATATCATATGTTATGGTATGATATGGATGAATAATGGTCTTTATCTATTAAAATTAGAAAACTAAATATTATAAATTGATAATGAATCAAATTTATGTGAAGAATTTTTAACCTATTAATCTAATCACCACTTCAATCACATAAACAAGAAGGGGTTGATGAATCTCTATCAAGACGGTTGCTTAAAATCTTTTAAGATTAAAACCCTCTAAATATGTCATATTTTTTATAAGTAAATATGAACAAACTACCATATGGTGTTCAATTTTAATGGTCTATGTATCTTTTAGAATCAGTACACATTGATGTGTGTGAACCTTTTCAAGTAGAATATAGAGGTTGATTATCATAATTTATTACTTTTATTGATGAATTGAGTATGTAAGGTTACATAAACTCAGTGAGGTACTTGTTTGAATCCTTTAAGATGTTCAAAGAGTTCAATAATTAAGTTGAGAATCATCATGGTATGAAGATAAAGAAACATGATCAGGTTGGGGTGGTGAATATATTAGCTAATATATTATTGAATTTCTACAGGAGCATGGGATTTTATCACAACTTACTCCACCTAATACAAAATAGTGTAATGGTGTTGGTGAAGGAGTAATTGTAACTTGATGTAGATTATAATATTGATGATGAGCCATTAAAGGCTTCAATTATACATTTAGGTATATCTATTACACACAACAACATATATACTAAAAAAAGTTCCAACTAAAGCAGTAAATGTTGATACCTTTGAGTTTTGGAGTGGAATGAAACCTATTTTGTCGCATGTTCTTGAATAGAGGTGTGAGGTGTTTTCTATGGATGTATCAAACAAAACAATATCATCCTGGGGCACAATGTGTATATTTATAGATTACCCCATGAAAATTAGGGGATAATACATATATGATCCCTCAGATAAAAATATTATATTATCTAGAAAAGATGTATTTATTGAGAGTGAACAAATCCTCAAGAAGGATAGTGGGAAAAATATTGACTTAGATGAAGTTGATTCTCAAGATACACAACAGTTGACACAGTAATGGATTCTATAAGGCCCTATAGAAGAAGTTTTTCTTGAAACAAAAGTACTAAGTAGGACCACTAGATAAGTAAGAGAACTAAATTGATATGGTTTGATAGTCATAGAATATGGTGACTCATATAGGTTAAAAATAATGATCGTTTATCCTGCAATGGGGAAGTAGAGAGATCAGAAGCTTCAATATGGAAATAATCCATGAATTCTGAGATAGATTTCATGTATTAGAACTAATTTTTGGCTATAATAATCTTTATAGTTTATGTAAATCCATGTTGAGTGTAAATGGGTATTCAAGAGAAATATGGAAATGAAAGTTCTAGTTGGTACCTATATAGTGGCTAAAGGGTTTAGACAACATTAAGGAATTGAATATGATGAAACATTTTCTCTATTTTCTATGTTTAAATCCATCATAATTCTACTTTCTATAACATATTTCCATGAATATTATATTTGGATGATATAGGTCAAAAATTATTTCTTTAATGGAAACCTTCAAGAAGATATGTATATGACACAACCAGAAGGGTTTTTGATTCCAAGAAATGCCAAAAAGGTATGCAAGTTATAGAGATACATATATGGATTAAATTAAGAATCTAGGGCATGGAAAATTTGGTTTGATAATGTTATAAAGGAATTTGGTTTCATTAAGAATCAAAATGATCTATGAATTTACAAGAAGTTTAGTGTCAGTAAATCCATTTTTATAGTAGCATATGTTGATGACATATTACTAATTGGAACTGTGATATCATCCATACAATTGGTTAAGGAATGGTTGAACATATATTTCTCCATGAAGGAATTAGATAAATCAACCAACATTCTAGGGATCAATATCATGTGTGATAGATCAAATAGGCATCTTAGACTATGTCAAAGTACATACATTGACCAAATACTGAAGTGGTTCAATATGTAACAATATAAGAGGGTATTGGTTATAGAATTACATGGTATACATTTTTTCATGAACATATATCCCGAAAAAAGAGTAAAAAATATATATAATGAGTAATAACACGTACACTTCTTCAATAAGATCTATCATGTATGAATTTTATATATGTGTATTGGTGTTTAATATACTTTGAGCATGGTGTATAGATATTAAATGATCCACGTGAACAACATTGGACTACTATTAAGGTTATCCTAAAGTATTTGAGGTAAACTAAGGATATGTACCTAGTGTATGGATGAAATGAAGAATTATTCACCAGGGGCTATATAGATTCTAGCTTACATACAAAACAAAATTATTTTATGTTGCCATCATAATCTGTATTTCATCTCAATTGAGTATCTATGATCTATAAGAGTTCAAAGTATCTAGTTGTCATTGATTATATTGTGGGGTACAATTATATTGAATCTTTGATGCCACTAATTAAATAGTTTGATTTGAAATAGTTTCCAAGAGTTCAATGTGATTCCTAGCTGTCAAGACCCTCTAATAGTTTTTTATGATAACACTATAATGGTGGATCACTCCAAAGAGCCAATGTCACATCAGAGTAAAAATAATATAATTCATAAGTTTTAACTGTTGAGGGAATTTTCTAAATGAGGTAAAGTTGCAGTGAGTAGAGTTTCCATGGAGAAAAACAAGGTAGACCCCTTAATGAAGGATCTATCTTAGCATAGTCATTAGTTTCATATGGATTCTAGTGGGATAAAGGTTGTTAACAGTTAGATCTAGTGAAAGTGGGAGTTTTTTGGAGTTGGTTCTGTAGATCCAACTTTTGAGTAATTCATTACATGTATTCATTGTCTTGAATATTAATGAAGTTTCTTATCACATCATTATTGTTACTCTCTTGACATAGAATGTGATAATGTATTAAGAATATATGTCTCACTAAAAGTTCATAGCAGTTCACCCCTATTATGAGAACTTGGAGGTTCCATAATGGTATTCCTGAATAAATGTTTTATAGATGGATGATATTATTTGATGGGACATAAATAATATAGGATATCAAGGGTAGTATGATCATAAAACACTGATACATGTTCTCAGGGTGTTCACCCTTGGTAATATCCAATAAGAGAGGTTATAAGAACAAACTCACCATTATGTTATCACCATTTTATGTGTCATTATATGTTCCTATCTACATATGTTTTCATTGTGTAAGAAACTGGATCTTAATTTAAGGTACAATTTTCGTTTTTTCTTTTTTTGAGTTGTTTTTGAGATAACAGGGGAAAACTAGGCAGTTCTAGAAATTTCCACATTACATGTTGCGTACTTCCAATAAACACTATGTACCCTTTCTGTGTGAGAGGGACATACATGGAGTTTAGGCGTGTTTTCTGAATAGATATGTTTATCAAATTATATTTCATGTACTCCTAGTACATGCCCTGTAGTCTAGACGTGTATGGGGGATATATATGGTGTGTAGGTATGTCAGTGAGTTAGAGGGTAAAAACCAAGGACACGCCGTTTACGGCCTCGTACACATCGTGTAGTCTTGTCAGCAAGTCCTCAGCAAATATTCAGCCATCATAGGAATAATAAAATGATACACATGTTGTGTAATCATATATAAACACTGTGTATTTTCTTTTTTTTCTCTTAAAACGGGAAGTACCATCGTTTTGAGGAAGAGGGCATAGGGAGTCACCAGGTTTCATGAACCGGGCATCCCGAGCTTCAATCCTTCTGAATCCTTTGTCTAAAGTCATATTTGAACGTCGTTAGATCCATTGAAACCCCTCGGTAAGGTCTTGATTACCCTTGAGCCTTTTTTCTTGATTTATATTCTATACCAAGTTAGAGGGGTTTGAGTATTAATGCTCATTTTGTAGATTTACCATTTTTAGACCGAATTAGAGGTTGTTACCCGAAGTGGATCATCGTATGAGTACGAGGTAGGTAGTGTATACCATATTTTGTGTTTTTGTAGACATTTTGAGGTTGAATATTTTTAGGGAAACATTGGGTATTTAGAGATACCCATGTTTCTTTCTATTGAATTGACCACATGCCTTATGGGGTGTCGTTGGGCATTACCTTACCAGGTTATGCTTGAGCAAGGCCAGGTTAGAGGTCATTGTTCATTTGGAGAATTTTGGCTGGGGGTTCCAAAATGGTTATAATTGAATTTCTTTGATTGAATTATTGAGTTAAAATTGTTTAATCATGATTAAGTTTACCAGAGGCTTTCAAGACCTCAGTATTGGTATTTGACAACACATGGCTAGTGAAAATCAATTGTTTAAATTATTTTGCCTGTTTAAAGTGATTCTTTTTTTATATGTGTGTGTTTCTTGATATTTCATATTCTGGAAAACTTGGGGTTGTGTCGGGCATGGCCCTGATATTCTGGAATGATGTTGATCATAGGATTGGGCAACATGGACATCGGTTTGAGGCAGTGTGAGTGTCAGGTTGGGTATGGCCCGGGATACTTGGATGGTGAGGCCATTAGACTAGAGATACATGGTCATAGGGACACAAGGTGTTAGAGATGTTGTTATTTATGTTCTTTATTTGGTGATTACCTCTCACCCATGAATTGAGTCATGTGCACAAAGTTTGACTCTGGGATGAGGTGGTTTTTACCACTTGTGTGGGTAGAGGGCCCTGATAGTTGTGGTTTAGGTACTATTGGTTTGGGGGTGTTTTCCATAGGAAGCCATGTGGAAGGTGAAGATCTTTATATTGGTAGAGATGAGGCTATCGGGTTATGATATTGAGGTCAGATATCATTGTTTCCTCCAGTTTTCTATTTGAGGATAGACATCATTGTTCCTCCAATTAGTATTTGAGGATATGCATCGTTGTTCCTATGGTTGTTGTGCCATGGAAAGACATGAGATTTAGAGCATGGGTTACTATTATTTGGGCATTCCATCAGGACATTGGTATTTGTGACACGAGCTGTCAAGAGGCACATGGTGCTGGGTTATATGAATATGATTCCAGCGTTGGCCAAAACAGGTGACACTCCATGGTGGCTGCTAAGCACTAGTAGAAGTTGTGTTTACATTGTTCATTGTACATTATACATCCCTTATAGATTAATTATGGATTAAACACATATATTAGTTATGCTCCATTGGGTGGTATCCTACTGAGATTCATATCACACCCTACACGGGCCCTTCATGATGCATGTAGCCTTTATGGATTTTCGTAAAGGAAGGAGATCACCTTCAAGAGATGGATCATATTGACTATTTCATGGAGATGGTAGGGACCTTGAGTTCATTCTTAGATGGAGTTTACTTTGTTTTATATTTCATTATGTATCATCATGCTCACTTTATTTCGTAGATAGTGTTGGTCGGTAATGGGAACCATTGTTTATTTATATGTATGACCTACTCTGGATGCATGTTTGTTGTTTTAGTATATGTTATAAGTGGTGTTCACCATGCTATTTTTCTTACATTATGCTTCACTTATTTCTATGTTTCTTCCACTGGTTTATCTGTTATTGATTGCACTTCCACAATGCGGGTCTGGTTCAAGTCTACAGAGTCTTTTATTTTATATTATAATCAGACCAATACCTTATTTTCCTCTGAGAGGGTATAACATCCCCACTATAATTGTTTACACCCTCGCTGCTAGTCATAAACCTTTGGAATTTAGGGAGGTTCACCTAAGGTGGTAACACCCAACTAGTTTATCACTCTTTGGCTGGTTGTTCGAGTTTGTGACGTTACAAAGTTGTATCAAATGTGGTTGTTCTTGACAGGGATTTAGTAGCATCTTTTTAATGACTACTAATGAGATCCAAACTGGTTTTTATTTATACTAGTTTTACTATTTGGTATATGGTAGACTAGAGATAGGTTATTATTGTAACTAGGTTTCTAGCTTGTGGTTGGGTTCTTATAGCCCTAGGTATGAAAGATGGACCAAGTTACCTTTAGTGGGAATTACTGTTTTGATTTTTCTCAGATTACAATTTATATGATTTCCACCTTGTTGTATCACTTGGTATGTGATGTTATTGATTGTGATATGTGACCCTTAACCCATTGCGGTAAGGGAGAAAGAAATTGGACCTTCGCCCAGTATGACAAGGCATGGTTGTTTGTATTTTGGTAGGAACATTTTTTAGGGTATTTTAATTTCATAATTGCATGTATTTTCTGTGAAGTGATAATACCATGTCAATAATATCAATTTCCATGATATAGATTCTTTTGAAATTTGAAAGGTGAAATTCCATATATAATTGATTTTTTATTGGAAAGTAAAATTACAGGATTTAAATTATGTAAAATTGCATGTGGCATGACATTTGGGCCTAGCTAGTATGTGAGTAGGTAGGTACTATGACTGAGGTTATGTTGATCACTCGGATTGGGAATCCAGGATGTTGGTTGGAGGCATTGTGGTTTTCAGGATTGGGAAACTCGGTTGTTAGATTGAGGAAATGATAGTTGTTGGGACGGTCAGGACCCAAGGTACATTTGATAATTGTCTCTGTTAAGGGTATTTAAGGAAGCCATGAGGCCGGGATTCCATGGGGCATGGTTGCAGTGAGGGAGAGTAAGGGTAGTTTTTATGCACTGAATCTTTATTTATTTCCTTATCTACGTCATATATATATATATATATGTGTGTGTGTGGGATGTCTGAAAATTTATGATTTTTAGCGGGTTCTTCCTAGATTACTTGATAGAACGTCAGGTGGGTGATGGTATAGTGCCACAGGGGCATGATCAGGTTCAGATACCTAAGGGACAGGAAGAGCATGATACACAGGTACAGGCTTAGGGACAGGATCAGGTTCAGGATCCAGTGTAGGCAAATTAGTAGCCAGGCATGGAAATGTTCGGTCCATGGCTCAACAAGCAGCTCTGGTCTTGTCTGGTATGTGTCTTGCAGGGGATCGACAGAGTCATGTAGTGTATAGAGCCTCTATGGAATATCTGAAAAGGGAGATCTAGTCATAGTACCCACTACTTTTACAGGGTAAGGGTGGTCCACTAGAGGCTGAGAACTGGATAAAGATCATGCAGATGACCTTCGATCATCTCGAGACACCTCTAGGGAGGAGGTTCAAGCTAGTGACGTACATGCTGAGAGGACCGAAAAATAATTGGTGGGATTTGTAGGTTCAGTCTCACAGACATGAAGGAATGGATTGGAAAAACTTATATGACAGGTTTTTTGAGCACTTACTCCTAGAGATGCTGAAGTCAGAGAGAGATCGGGAGTTCTTGAGCCTCTAGCAGGGTGACATGTCTGTCATGGACTATACAACTAGCTTCACTGAGTTGTCTCACTTTTCACCAGGTATGGTAAGCGATCACACCTCGTGGGTGAGGCATTTTGAGGATGGATTATGACATTCCATTATGGTACAAGTAAACGTATTCTAGTTGACCATGTTCTCAAACGTAGTGAATCAGGTGCTCATAGCTGAGGGAAACTTGGCGAAAAAATCTCATATAAGCCGGTTGGTGGCTTTAGGTGATGGTTAAGATAGCAAGAAGAGAGGTCAGGATTAGTTCCAATAGGGAACTCAGGACAAGGATTCAGCTTGAACACCCTACAACAGTTCATCAATGGTTTGATTTCAGTGTTGGAAGTCTGTACATGTCCGAACTCAGGGCGATAGGCCTCCAAATGAGTTTCCAGCGTGTTGAAAGGTCAGACATCTGGAAAGGTTATGTAGGTATCCTTCTCAGACAGCCGGTAGGTAGGCACTAGGACAGACGTTGGTATCCAGGGTTGATTCTATATTAGTACCATGTGAGGGTAGATGAGGCTCAGCTGCATGAGGAGGATGTGGTAGAGACAATGGGGCCCAACTGAAATTTCAGTGGCCAGTGACTTGAGTAGCACCCTAGGGAGGTCAGGCATGAGGTAGTTGTACTTCAGGCTAGGTGCATGTCATAGAGCTTCTAGAGGCTGAGTAGGCTACTGAGCCAACAAATGTTAGAGGTATTTCACGGTCGTGGCCGTGATTTTATTGTTTTCTTTTTAACATGGCCAATTAAGGCATTTTCATTTGGATTGCATGAGGTGCAGATGATTTATTTGGACTGACTCGATGCTGGTCAGTAGGATTGGAACCATTTTTGCGGAATGATATATTTATTTATATGTATGAGATGTGTGGAATCAAGGGAATCAAGGATGCAGGTTACATGAAGTGTTATGGGCATTGGGGCATTGAGGATGCAGATTACTCGAGGTGTCGCGGGCATCGGGGAATCAAGGATATGGGTTACTTGAGGTGCAAGGAACAGGTTTTTTTTTACCATCCATGGGATTCAGGTTCTCATATAGGCGGACACCGATGCAGTGCATGATACGTTTGGGTGTCGAGAACGACACAAGAGCACTTGATGAGGTGCAGGGGAGATGAGGAATCATGGTAAGACCATGAGTCCAGGTAATAGGTCAATGGACCTTTGGTTGATTTCAATTTTAGGCCATATTTTCAATAGTTTTCTTCACCACCCAAGGATGGGAAATTTGGGGACAAATTTATTTAAGGGGGGAAGTTTGTAAGAACCCAGTTCTTACTTTAAGGAATGAGTTTCTATTTTTCTATTTTTGAGTTTTTTTTAAATAATAGGGGAATGTGGGGAAGTGCTGTAAATTTACAGGTTACATGCCATGTACATCTAGTACATACTGTGTACTCTTTCCATCTGAGAGGTCCATAAATAGCGTGTAAGCGTGTTGGCCGAATAGAGATGTTTAACCAAGTACACGCCATGTACTCCCAGTACATGCCATGTAGTCTATCCATGTATGGGGAATATACATGGAGTGTGGGTATGTCAGCATGTTATAGGGAAAAATCAAGGATAGGCCATGTACAGCCTCGTACATTCCGTGTAGTCATATCGGCAAGTCCTCGGAAAATTTTCAACCGTCTTAGGAATAGTAAAATGATAGACACAGTGTGTAATCAAAGATAAAGGCTGTTTTTTTCATTTTTTCACTTAAAATGGGAAGTATCCTAGTTTTGAGGCAGAGGGCATAGGGAGTCACCGGGTTTCATGAACCAAGCCACCGGAGCATCAATTCCTTCTGAATCCTTTTTCGGAATTCAGATTCGAACGTTGTCAAATCCATTGAAACCCTCTCAGTATGTTATTGATTCCCCTTGATCCTTAGTTCTTGATTAATGTTCTAAACTGAGTTATTTGGGTTTGAGAATTAATTCTCATTTTGTAGATCTAATGTATTTTAGACTGAATTATAGGTTGTTACCATATGAGGATCATCATACGAGTACAAGGTAGGTGGTGCATACCTTGTTTTGGGTTTTCTTATACATTTATGGGTTGCGTCATTTTAGCACAGAATCCGGTATTGAGAGAGATCCATGTTTCTTTCTATTGAATTGATTGTATACCTTATGGGGTGTCATTGTTCATTCCATTACCAAGTTATGCTTGAGAGATGTTAGGTTAGAGGTTGTTTCTCATTTGCGACATTTTGGTCGGGGGTGAAAAAATGGTTATAATTTAATTTATTTGATTGAACTACTAATTTTAAACTGTTTAAGCATGATTAAGTTTACTAGAGGATTTAAAGACCTTGGTGTTGGTATGGGACAACACATGGCCAGTGAAAATCAACTGTTTAAATTTTTTTATTTTTTAAGTTGATTATATTGTTTATATATATGTGTGTGTGAGTGAGTGTGTGTGTGTGTTGCTTGATATTGCATATGCTGGAACCCTTGGGGTTGTGTGGGGCATGGTTCTCATATTCTTGACTGATATTTATCACAAGATTGGGCATCATCGATGTTGGTTTGACGCAGTGTAACTGTCAGGTTGGGTGTGGCCTGGGATATTTGGATGGCGAGGCCATTAGACTTGAGAGACATGGTCACGGGGACATGAGGTGTCAGAGATGTTGTCGCATGGGTTCTTTATTTGGTTATTACCGGTCACTCGTGACTTGAGTCATGTGCACATAGTTTGAATCCGTGATGAGGTGGTTTTGACCACTCGTGTGGGTAGATACCCCTGATAGTTTTGGTTTAGTTACTATTGGTTTGGGGGTGATTACTCTAGGAAGACATGTGGAAGGTGATGTGCCTTCTGTTGGTAGTTATGATGTTACCGTGTTATGAGGTTGAGGGGAGATGTCATTGTTTCCTCTGGTTATCTATTTGAGTATAGACATCACAGTTCCTCCAATTATTATTTGAGGACATGCATCTCTGTTCTTCCAGTTGTTGTGCCATGGGAAGATGTAAGCTTTCGAGCATGGGTTACTATTGTTTGAGCATACCCTCAGGACTTCGATACTTGAGACACGAGCTATCAGGAGGCATGTGGTGTTGGTTTATATGAATGAGATTCTGGCGTTGACCAAAGAAGGTGACACTCCATGGTGGCTGATGAGCACCAATGGAGGTTGTTTTTACATTATGCATTAGTTGACACTCCTTTTCATCACATTGTCTAAAAGAATGGAAGGGGAAATGACTTAGCACAAAGTGATTCATCCTTTTAAGAAAACATCAAAAATCGACAAAGGAATGAAAAAGGAGTCAAAGGACCTAAGGTCGCGAACGTTCCCTTACTGTCAAGCAAGTATACTTGCACGCCGCCTAATGGTCATGCAAGTGACTTTCACTCCCTAAGTGAAAACCACCCGGGGACTTCTCCAGCCTATAAATACCCCTGGTGGGCCCCCATCTGAGAGAGGAATTTTTCCAAAATTCAGATACATAGCTATGAACGCCCAAGTCTCTTCTTCAATTCTTCCAAACACTTCTATGGTAATTCTTTACCTAGAATGGAAGGTATATACAAGAGGAATAAGGTCTATGTGTTAGAAATCACTAACACTTGCGCGCCTAAAGTGTTTACCCTTAAGGGAAATGAACATACTTGCGTGCCTCCTTATCTATTCATTAAAACTTGTGCACCCCTCTTCTGGAAGTACCTCAGGATAATTCTAAAGGCTTTGGTCAAGGATCTCCCAAGTATTACCCTACTGGTTAACAATCGCGCATGTACCCATGTGTCGCGCAGGTATACCTGCGCGCCTAGGGACTTGTGCGCCCATACAGTACATGCGCTCCTGCTAGGACTTGCACGCCCCGATCTTTTTGGGTGTATTTCTTTCCCATTTCACCCCTCTTATGCCATTCCACCTCTCCTATGCAAGATTCAGTCTTCAAGACACTCTTCAAAGCCATTTATGGCAAGATTTCTTGATTTGACTTCCTTATCTGAAAGTCACTCCGTGGAACATCTCTCAAAACCTAGTGATTTACACATATTTATGTCACTAAAGACTGAGATTTCATTCATTCAACCTCATTATTTAAGATGAGAGAACCCCTTAACCTGGGCCTCCTTTTCAGGAATAATCCCTAGTCAGAATTCCCATTAATTTTGGGCATCCTCTTTAGGAGTAAGCCCCAAGTACTATAATCTGGGCATCCTCCTTAGGAGTAATCCCCAGTCTTAAAATTCCCAAATATATGCATCCTCCTTAGAAGTAAGCCCCTACCATAATTATCTTAACTTGGGCTTCCTTTTCATGAGTAAGCCCCAGTCTCAAATATGGGCCTCCTCCTTAGGAGTTAGCCCCAATTCCCTTTAAATTTCAAATCCCTTTAACCTGGGCCTCCTTTTCAGGAATAAGCCCTAGTCTAAATTTCCTTTTGATCTGGGCTTCCTTCTTAGGAGTAAAACCCAATCATAAGTCCCCTCCTAACATGGGTATCTTCCTTAGGAGTAAGCCCCAAGATTAGAGTATCCAAATATCTATGAAGCCCATATACCTTTATAGACCCTATTCCTGGATTTCTTCCCTGAAGTAAATCTTAATCCTCATCTATTTGGGCAGTCATACACACATAAGCCCCAAATCATTGCATCTTTCGTAGAACAATTGTCTAGTTTCACCAATACTGCTTGTTTATTACACCGAGCATGACTCACGTGAGCTTAGAGTGTAAAAGTAATCATGACATCTTTCTTTGAGCCATCAATAATGCATAAACATAATTCTCCCTTACTCGAACTATGTGGGTTCTGATTCCTTTTCCTAAACAAAGGATACGTAGGTAGCCTATCTGCTGGTACGATCCCTACATTGAAATAATCCATGTCCTTCTGAATGACAATAAACATCAAGTGCCCCACTGAGTGGATTTAAAACTAATATGGTCATCATAAATGACCAAGATACTTTTATGTATCAAAGGATACCATTGACTACGAATCTCTAACAAATACATAAGATTCTCTATCGATGAAGAACCTCGAATACATATAGAGGATTCTCTAAATTTCCTACATATCAATCATTGATTTTCAGGTCTAATGGAAATCTCAATTTTTACTTCGTAATGTAATAAGGATTCATGAATATAACTTAAATCTATAAATAGAGTCCGGGAGTAGACAATAATTCCCCTCAAAAAGGTGTGATGAGTCCGACCTCCCATCCTCTCGACCAATGAAAATTATTAAACCTCATTAGTCCACAACTAATGAGCACCTACCTTTGGAAAGTAGGTTAAAATGGATATGGAATCATTGGATGTTTTTGGTTCTACGAAAAAAACCATTAGAAACCGTTTGGAATGTTTGAATCTTAAATCAATGAGATCATCCACAATTCCAAAGGGAACAAAAAATGGTGAACAAGACGTGAATCCTTAACCAAGTTAAAATGATGTTTTACTTATTTTTTAGGGACCTATTTAAAACTCAATGAGAGGGCCAAAAAAATCATTGACATATGTGCTCATCCAAAAGATGTAGTGGCTGAATTTATATTAATTACGTCTATTATATCAAACATGCACTCTTTTCCAAGATTTTCTGCATTCTAAGAAATGGCTGCTCTCAAGTTCAGACATGTGAATACCGCTTCTACGAATGCCACTACTGCTACTCCTGTTGGATCGTCGTCCGCTCTGAGGACGACATCACCAACTCAGCATCTTCAACGTTGGGTATCAAACCCGCTGGTTAAGGAGTACCGTCAACACGGTTCCATTCCAACTCTAGAGGCTGCCTGAAAAACCCTCCAAGTGAACAATTCACCCAGGTCGTCTGTACAACGATGACCAGTGATCCAGAAGAAGGCGGTGCTAACCACCGTCTCCAACCGTTTTGGGATGTTATCCTTGGAACACAATCACCATTCACTCCCATATTCTGAGGAGGTGAATGAGTAGGTCTCTCAGGGCCTCAATTCAAGGAGACATGAGTCCTTCTTCAGGAATCCCATTAACAATTGACATCAGACTCGTGTGGTAGTGCGCCCTCAACATGATGAGGGTACCGACTCCAGGAGTTCGGCTCAGGTTCCTCGAACCCAAGAAGGCAAGACGAATCACCAGAGGCAAAATCCGATTAACAGTTAGTAGGTTCTCATCTCTTCCATCTTCGGAGAAGTCCACCAACTTAACATGGTGGCAAGCAACGAGCGGGCACACACACCTTCCTGTTTTAATTCCGCTGTCCAGCAGACTCGTCTTCCAGCATCACGCCAATCCCGCTAGGAAATTCCGGCGGAGTACTATAGGCAGGAATATATACCTGTTTATACATCATCATCTAGTCAGCAGGCTCATCTAACTATATATGATGGAGCTCTTCAACCACGTTCGGAAAAGTGCAATCAACAGTCACATACACCTGCTAGTATTGCTCAAGCCTACAAACAGTCTCTATTGGTAGCACACGTAGAAGTCAGTCGGAAAGCTCCGGTGACAAACAAAAGGCAGACTCAACTTTCTGACCCCACACTTGAGTACTATCAGGATTCACTGACAGGAAAAATAGGACAGGAGCAGGCACATACAAATACTCCAAGCACATAATGGACATATATCCCTGTTCTGGCACCTGAATTCACCAAGAATATTCTATCAATGGTGAAAGAGAAGAAGAAAATCCCTTCTCATATTCTGGATTCTTTCCAGGATATTATAATAGCTTCAGCAACATCTCAGGGAAAGACGCATAAATCTATCCCTACCAGTGGAGTGACACAACAACAGTTTACTTTGGAACAGACACACACATCTGTTTTAGTCCAAGAGGGTTGTGGGGCATACTCCCCCATATCATACGGACAACCAAGTCAGGCACATACACCTAATTTGAGTAGAGATCATCAGCCTAACCTGGACGTCTCTCTTGATCAGGCACATACACCAACTCAGAGCAGCCACTTTCATCAACAAGTGTTTTCCAAGGAGATTAAGAAGGAATCTAAGAAGAAGACTCACCCAGAACAGTCAAGAGATCAAGAGCCAATCAATAACAAGGCCTTTCTCTATTATGGAGTTCTTGAACCCCTCAGATAGTTATCTATTGGAATTCAAGATTCTACTCCCTCATTTCCCAATAGTGGGAACATTAATTTCGAAGGTCTTCAATAGACACTTCTTCATGAAGGATTACTTAATGAAAATTCGGTCTATCTCAAAGTTTCATCTTCATATGAGAGCCACAGGAACCCTCTATGTGGTCAGAAGACCAAGGATCAAGAGATCTCATCTTTTGTTGTAACCCACCATGGTGGTCCTCCCCATGATGATGAATTTCGCTGCGAAAGTCCTCTCCATAGTAGTGATGCACATTTCCCGTAAAACTCCCTAGTGGACAATGTAGTTCTGAGAAATCCCTCTTATCCTGAGGCACTTGAAAATGTGAAACCAGTCATGTCTCATGCTTCATCTCTAGCAGGTGAAATACTTTCTCAATCGGAAGATAGCCCAGGGTGTAGGTCATTCTCTGAACCACCCCTAAGTCATTCATCTTCTAGTATGATCAGTGATTTCTCTACCAATCTTGTTGAATCTAATGAAGAAAAAAGGAAGCACCATCTCTGGCCAAATCAGGTAGAAGAATCTTCATTGAATGATAAAGAGGAAATGCTGAACATGAGAAAACAACTGGCGAAAGGTAAAGTTCCAGTCATGTTTTGTCCACTGGCTGACTCTCAGTATGACATTCCAGAGATGTCGACGAAAGATGGAATTTATGATATTCATATCAACATATGGAAAAATATTTGTCAGTTGAAAAATAACGTATTATCTTATGACTAATATGAAAATCATGTTAAGATAACAGAAGGGTTACAACGTCATATTGATTTGGCATCTCTATCAGTCTCTTGATATTTGAAGGCTGAAAAGCAGTAGAGAGCCCTTCAGTGTTTATGCCTTGGTGCACTAAGAAGATTGCGTCAGTTAATTGCCAATGCCCCATATGGTATTCATATTATAGGATGGGGTGTTCATGGAGCACTACATTTCACTGTGCTCTCCAGTCAACCAAGCCCACCAAAAATGGTTTCATGCAATGTTATTGCCCGTGGATGGCCAAAGTCGATGGGTTTTGTTTGTAATCAAAAGCTTTCCCAAGAATAGGCTTCAACTAGTTCCTCTAAAAATCAGGAATACAGAGAACAAGTTATTGAATTACTCCTACATCAAGTGAACGAGAATATTGAATAGGCCTCTCGTATGGAGAAAGCACATCATCAAGTAACAGAAGTGTCAGAAATCATCCAATGGTGTTTTAAACCGAGTGATAAAAGTGGATATCGATTGATGCATCCAGCTAATTTCCAAACCAAGGTCCGCAAGATCAGGAGAGCTTTTAAGAAATTCTCAGAAATAGAATGTAAAGAGCCACCCCAGCTTGCCAGACTGGGGACTCTTTTAAACCAACCCTCAGAATCAACAAATAGGATTCGAAGAGTTGAGCAAAGACAGCAGGAACAGCCCCAGTCCACCGGACTGGGGACTTTTTCAAATCATCAACCCCCTCCTCAGAGAAAGTCGGTCTTTTCTTGATTGGGGAAGAAGCCTCAAGAGGAACGAACAGCCAAATTATCAGGAGATTCTCTCCAAATTACAGTTCTCCAAGAAGTTTCTGAGGGATCAAACCAACAAAAGGCAATGTCTCGTCAGGGGCATGGTAGAAGGCAATATCACAAAAATGATGATGGAAGGGATGCAATGAATTATGCATCAATTAATGTCATCAATGTCGTTGTTTCTAATACACCAGATGATGCTCACTCATAGGGATCCGATGAAGAGGATCATGCTCAAGAGGTTTTATGCACAGACACAAATGAAGAAGTCATATGTACACGAAATCAATGGTTTACCCAAAATCTAGGTGATCCTTCAAATAACCCACTTCCCCCTCTCCAAAAGGGATCAAAAAAGGGGAAGGGAAAGAATCAGGTTACATATCCTTCCTCTGGAGAAGTTTAATCGCTCTCACTAGAGCAAATATTTACGCAACAAGAGGAATAAATGAATGAATTTAGGAGGTTGAATGCAGAACTAATTCAAGGTAGTATTCCTCCTAAGCGTGCTGCAGTCATTCAGCCAATGGAGTTTGTTGCAGCTACTGAGATGGATCAAGAATATCCTCCTTTATCAGTACACCCTCACAGGTCTAATCATATGGGTCAAGTGCAATAACAATTGGTAGTGCTGCCATCAGTTGCGGTACCAGCTGTTATACCTGTCCAAACTCCAGTCATTGCACCTGCCCAATTCCAAGTTAAACTGAATGTTTCTCAAAAGTTAATAACTACCATTGATTCATTAACAACTCAGTTAGAGACTATGGAAGGGAATTGTGCACAGGTTCAACCAGAAAAGAAATCTTACCCTGAATGGGTAGATTCAATGTCTTCCCCATCAAGTTTTGGGAACCCTATATTCCCTATTTTCAATGGATCAACCGACCCAGAACGGCATTTGAGGCATTACGTGTCTTATTGCGATCCTATGATGGGATCTCCGGAGCAGAAAGAAGCAGTGAAACTCAGATGATTCGTGCGATCCTTACAAGGACCAGCCTTGGTCTGGTACTCAAGCTTGCAATCCCGGTCAATTACCGAATGAGAGGATCTTCACCAAATATTCCTTCTTCAATTCAACTCATCTTTTCCAAAGACAACAATTTTTGATCTTACAAACTTTAAGCAAAGGGAGAATGATAGATTCTCTGATTTCATTGCTTGCTGGAAGGGATTAACATATTCCCTAAGCTTAGCACTCCCTCAAGAGGAACTATTGCCAATCTGTGTGGCAAATCTGTGTAACGAATTACGCACACCGCTGATCCCTATGAAATACACAGGAAGGTTTCGAGACCTTATTTCAATCGCTCAACAGATTGAAGATTCTCTTATACAGACTAAGGCTAAATCTCATGTAATTCCATCATCTCTAGGAAGGAGAATGGGTAAAGTAGAAACTGTTATAGTTATTCTTAAACAAGCACCTGTACCTGCTTCTACTTCAAATCCTTCATCTTCTCGTAGGGCTCCACCTCATGAGAACCAACAACAGAGGCCATTTCGTCAAGATAATGAAATAGATCAAAGACGAAAACAATTTTAGGATTTGAAATTCAATGTTTAATCTTTCCAAAATGAATGAGTTCCTGGTTATTTCATTTCAACTCTGGAAAATAATTTAGTTCAATTTTCAAGGCCCAAGAGGCCAAACAAGGAAGGAGATGAAGACTGTCCCAACTATGGAATGTTTCACCAGTTGTTGGGGCATACCATTCAGGAGTTTTTTGTTTTCAAGGACCTCCTTCAAAAGATGGTCGACTCGGGACAAGTCAAACTAAAAGGCTCTTCAGCCCAGGTAGCATGTGTTACTGCTACAGTTCCAAAGGAGGAAGGCGAGTGTCAAGAAGTAAAAAGAAAAAATGCGCAAAAATATAATGATTGGATGGTAAGAAAGACGATGAACAGAACTCATGCCATTTTGTGAATGAAATTAAAGAAACCAATTGTGTATTCTACTATGGATGCCACAAAAAAAATCCTCTTCATAGGGAAAATACTCAAAAGGGTGGCATAATTCCAAGAGAGAGGAAAAATTAGAAGAATATGAGTATGTGTCAAATCCTAAGTTGTCTTTGACTTTGGCTGATTTCATGCCATCTACTTCGATGCCATGTGCACCGTCCCACCAAACGGCACAGCCTAAAAAGGATAATTAGGAAGAGTCTTCATCGGATGAAGAGTTGATTTTCGGTTCTGTTAATATGGTTCAATTAACAGATCCATATGCCAGTTGCATTTTCTATTTTGATGAGTCTAAATTCCCTATATCAAATAGAGGAATCAGAGGAAGTTCCAAAGGCTCAGGATACAGGGGAAGACATGGATATTTCAGAATCCACTATTCCAATTCTACCCCTTCTAGAACAGTGTATGCAGTAGAAACTCGTGGCAGATCCCTTTAGCGAGCTCAACAAGAACAAACAAGTTCTTCCACCAATAGCAAATTCAGTCCTGGAACAGTTATTCTAGAGGACCGGTTGAAGGTTTTATCTTCTTCCTCTCAGCAAGTAAATGGATCTAATCAGTCCAATCATACAAAGCCAGTAAAATTTCCAACTCCTATCTTGATACAAGATGCATCAACATCCAAAGCATCAACTACCAAGACACCTATTAAACCACATGTTCCTGTTGGGAAACGCAGACCTTTAGATCAAAAGTATCATATATTGAAACACCTGGCCCATGTACCAGACACGGTATCAATTTTGGATGCCTTGAATTTATCAAAGGATCTTCGGGAAGCACTCATTGAGGATTTGTCAAATCCTCATGAGTTTGAAACTGAAACTGCTGCAGCTGAAGTTTATCACATAGAGAATAATCTTGTGGAATGCCATGCATTGATATCTTTCACAGATAAAGATGAAGATGATGTCGTACATGGAAATATTAGACCTTTGTACATATTTGGCATAGTCAATGGCATAGACGTCCGAAGATCATTCATTGATAATGGTTCTGGAGTCAACCTCATTCCCATTCGTACACTTCATTTATTGGGCCTCACGGAATCTGATTCACCTCCTTCTACCATGATGTTACAAGGATATGATAAAAATGAACAAGAACCACTAGGCGAAGTTACACTCAGAACTCATTTTGGAGATCTTGTATCCAATTCAGATTTCATGGTTTTTGATCAAGACTCATCCTTCAACATCTTGCTTGGATGACCCTGGCTACATCACCATTCAGCTATCCCTTCATCATACCATCAATATATCTAATACTATTTTGATGGTCATGTTGGGACATTGTTTGGTGATAAGGCCCCGTTCAAGACATGTGAATCTCAATACATTGAGGTAGAATTCTATCACATGATGGGAAGGGAGAAATCCACAAAAAAGGAGATTACCAAAGTTAATGCTCCATATGGTTTGGAGAAGATTCCAGTAAATCCATTTATACATGTGAGTACAGATTATGTGTTGCCTATCAGTCAAATTGACAAGATAGACCCAAATCAAAATACTCTTATGGAAAGATCCACAATGTCAATTACGGAAATCGAGCCAGACAACATGGGAGAAATTGGTAACCCACCAAGCAGTGATGAAAGCCCAAATGGTGACGTCTTCATTTCATCTACTGAAATCCAACAAGTCTATACTTCTCCAATCAGGACATAAGAAGTTATAACAACATCGGAGATGAACAATGATGTTGATTCTCAATCCATCATCTCCTCTTTATTTCCCAAGGAAGACCCTTCATCATCAATTGGGTTGGAAATGGAAGCCACTTCTTCAAAATGTTCAAATTTTAACATCTCTTCTGATCATGGAAATTTTGCTTCATCATTTACTATGAAAGTAGAAATGGAAGAAATAACACATGTTGAAGAAGAAGAGGAAGATCTCAGAGATGCTCCTCCAGCATTTGAAGAAGGTATCTCTACCACCGTGGATGAAGTCAAAGAAATAAATCTGGGTACAAAAGAAGATCCACTCCCCATTTTAATCAGTGCAGACATTACTCTTGAAGAAAAAGAGATGTATATTTCTTTTTTAATGAAAAATCTAGACATATTTGCTTAGAACTATACAGAGATTCTCGGGCTTGATCCTGATTTTTCTACTCATCATTTGGGATTACCAGAAGAACATCGAGGATTTAAGTAAGCCGCGAGAAGAACACAACCAACATATGCTTCTAAAATTAAAGCTGAAGTGGATAATCTTATCAAAGACAACTTTGTCAGAGAAGTTTAATAACCCAAGTGGTTGGATAATATTGTCCCTGTGATGAAGAAGAACAGACAAATTAGAGTTTTATCGATTTCAGAGATCTTAATCAGCATTGTCCTATGGATGATTTCCCAGTTCCGATTATAAAACTTCTAATTAATGAAATAGATTGATATGAAGCACTTTCCTTCATGGATGGATATTCTGGATATAATCAAATCCGAATGGCCCCAGAGGATGAGGAATCCACAGCCTTCAGAGCCCCTCATGGTGTGTTTTGCTACTGGGGAATGCCCTTTGGCTTAAATAATGCAGGCGCAACATATCAGCGTGTCATGCATCATATCTTCAGATCGTTTTTAGGGAAGTTTGTTGAATGCTATGTAGACGATTTGGTGGTAAAATCCAAACAACGTTCTAATCATATGGCTGATTTTGAATTCATATTCCATAGGCTTCGAAAACATAATTTGAAGATGAACCCCTTAAAATTTTCTTTTGGGGTAACCTCAGGAATCTTTCTCGGCTTTATTGTACGCCATCGTGGTATTAAAGTCGATCCTGAGAAGACAAAGTCAATTCATGGTATATAACCTCCTGAAAATTTGAAAGAATTAAGAGGACTTCAAGGAAACTTACCCTATATTCGGTGACTCATCGCCAATTTGGTAGGAAAAAGTTTACCCTTCACCAAATTGATGAAGAAGGGAGGCACATACCAGTGGTCTGAAGAATGTCAAGAAGCATTGTATATTCTCAAGAAATTCCTCTTGATTCGACCGGTACTCATGCCACCTATTGAAGGAGGACCACTTATCCTCTACGTGATAGCTTTAGGGCAATAATTAGGTGCCTTTCTTACTCAGAAGAATGATACTGGGAATGAAAACAGCATCTACTACATCAGTCGGACTATACTTGAAGTAGAAACCTAGTATTCAAGTATTGAGAAGTGATGCCTGTCATTAATCTTTTACAGTTCAGAAGTTTAGACACTACCTGCAACATCACGAGGACCAATCGGTATCTCGAAATAACCCGCTCAAATTCATCCTTAGTCATCCAATGCTTACAGGATGTCTGGCAAGGTGGGCAGTTATTTTGTAGCAATTCGACATTCAGTATGTGTCTCAAAAGGCAATAAAGGACCAAGCTCTGGCTGATTTCCTGGTTGAACACCCTTCAGTGGAAGACACGTCATCAGATATTGAACTCCCTAACGAGGAAGTCTTATCTATTCAAGAAAGTCCTCGGGCATGGGAAATGTATTTTGATGATTCTTCTAGAAGCATAACAGAGAGGAAAATGGAAAATCCTAAATTCAACAAAGTTCTCTTAGGAATTGTGCTCATTTCTCCAGAAATGGCACTGTTGCCTTATTCCTTCTTTTTGTGGGTAGGTGGTACCAATAATGAAGCATAATATCAAGCTCTCATCACAGGCTTGGAATTGGCGCTTCAAGCACAAGTGAATCACTTAAAGGTGAAAGGTGATTCAGACCTGGTAATAAAACAAATCAATGGGGATTATGCCATCAGAAAATAAGAACTAATATATTTGTATGATTACGTCAGAGAATTAATGGAGGAATTCCCTTTGGAACCGACATTTTCTTATGTCCCGCGATCCCAAAATGCTTAATCTGATGCACTGGATAATATAGCCATATCTCTGGAAGATCGAAATTAGGACAGAACAACCATCAGTATTGCCCACCGTCAAACAATTTCACCTTATGTTCGAACCAGAACAGAGGAGATCAATGAAATTATTCCCATTCCTGAACCGTATGGTCATACTACAGGGTGGATGTCACCTATCAGGGAATACCTTCAAAATGGAATACTTCCACTTGATAGAGTTGGGAAAGAACAAATCTGGAGACGTGTGGTCAATTTTACTCTTTATGATAGCCCATATCACGTAGAGAAAATTCTCTACAGACGTGGTTTTGATGGAGTTCTCTTCAGATGCATTGATGGTGAAGAGACAATGGTTGTCATGAAAGAAGTGCATATAGGAGTCCGTGGTGCCCACCAGTCTGGACATAGACTGTCTAATCAGATTCAAAGGCTTGGATACTTTTGGCCTTCAATGATACAAGATTGTGTTGGTTTCACAAAGAAGTGTCATTCAGGACAAGTACATGCCAACTTCATTCATCAACCTCAAGAGTTGCTTCATACAGCTAAATACTCGTGGCCATTTGCCACATGGGGAATAGATGTGGTGGGACCTTACCCTTCAGCTACAACCAAGTAGTTTAAGTATATTCTTACTACTACTGATTTCTTTTCCAAATGGGAAGAGGAAATACCTGTTATGGAAGTCAATTCTAAATGCATTGTTAGCTTCATCAAGTCTAACATCATTACCAGTATTGGTGTCCCTCATACCATATTGACAGACAATGGCACCAATTTTTGTTCATCCGAGGTGAAGAAGTTGTATCAAGAATACAACATCAAATCCAACCATTCATCTCGGTATCACGTAGCGTCCAATGGCCAGATAGAATCCTTGAATAAGACTCATTCAAATACACTGCAAAAGATGGAGGATAAAGATATGAAATCATGGCCTGATAAACTCTTTCATGATTTATGGGCTTATCAGACTACCACCTGCATTGCAATGCGTTCAACTCCATATTCACTGGTATATGGAACGGAAGTCATATTGCCCATTGAAGTTCAACTACCCTCGCTCCGAGTATCCATTTGTGATCAGTCATCTACAGATGAACAATCTCAAAAGTGATTGAATGAATTGGAATGGTCAGATGAGAAACGATTGTGCACACTACACCACTTAGAATTCTATCAGAATTGAATAGCACAAGATTTCAACAAAAAGGTTTGTCTTCATTCATTCACTCAGGGAGAATTGGTATTAGTTCTCAGAACTCCAATGATACCAGGAAAGAAACCTCCCAATCTTGAGCCAAAAAGGAAAGGACCTTACTCAATACATAAGGTCTACTCCAATGGAGCTTATTCTTTAATCTCAATGGATGAAGAACTCATCACTACTCCAACCAATGCTATATTTCTGAAGAAATGTTTTGTATGAACACAAAATACAGCAACTGTCCATGCATATGACCTTAAACTATTTTCATGACCCTTACGTCTAACATGACATTAAACTGCACCATCCAGGGTCATTGCATATGACCTTAAACTATTCCCAATTTCGTCCAACATGATGTTAAATTGTGTCCCCCTTCATCATCCTTTCTAAATGACGTTAATCTATATAGAAGTCCCTTACATCCAGCAAGACGTTAAACTGCATAACCAACAGCCCATTCATACAACCTTAAACTATGGAACTTACGTCCAACATGACGCAAAACAGTATCGTCCCTTTTTCGTCCAACATGACGTTAATCTATGAAAAAAGTCCCTAATACGTCCAACATGACATTAAATGGTGTACTCTTTTGTCCCCACTACATGACATTAAACTGAATAGTCCCCCTTTTGTCCAACGTGACATCAAAACTGCATAGTCCCTTTATATGTCCTACATGAAATTAAATTGTGCATCGTTAGGGTTGTTGCTACCTCTTGTTTCTCACACCGAGTATGACTCATGTGATCTTAGAGCAAACATCAAGCATAACACTCTCTCTGGGCTACTAACCATGTGTAAGTCCCAACACTATTTTTTAGGTTGTTATCCCTAAGGACAACTTGATCGCTAATTCATTCTTTAATTGAACTACGCAGACTGTGATCCTTGTTTTCCAGGATGGGTACATAGGCAACCTCCCAGGGTTCAAGCCCAAAACTAATCTCTTCACATCGGTTCACCTCCATCTCATATGATGTTGATTCGTGAAACCACCCCTAGAATCAATATCTTTACATTGGTTCACTTTCGTCCTTTCTATATGACGTTAAAATATACAACACTTTTGTCCAGTATGACAATAAACTACAATATTCTTTGATACCCTCACCTGAGAGGGAATCATTATTTACATTGATTTTCAATCATGTTTCATTTCAAAGACTACGTGCATACATGGTAATACCTGAACCTTTTATCTTGGGTTAAACCATCATTGCACTAAAATCCCCTTTCACCCTTCACATGTAGGAACCTAATTTGTACAGAGGGTAGTTATAGAACTATGTGGGATTGATTCCCATCCTTATGGTATATATAGGAACGTTCGAGTATCCCTCGAATCCAGACCCCAGTCTTTTGGGCCTAACCGCAAATTCCTCTTTCAGTTCCCTGGCTGAAAAGTCTCCATGAAAACCCACACTGTGTATTTCTTATAATGGTCCAAGCTCTATGACCCTAAACTAAGATCTCCAATCCTTTTTTCACACTTGACATTAAACTGTAGTTCAATAACTACGTATGGATTGATTCCCATCCTTATGGGATACGTAGTGAAGTCCAACATTTCCGTTCAGGACCCAGTCACAACATGATTATGGTTATCATTGATCTCTGTATCTCTGCATACATTGGACAATACTCATCTTTATGTGTCATAATCCCAACCTTTAATATTTTATGATCTTCATAACCCTTTTCTTAACTTCTAATCACAAAAGGTCTGAAATTCTGAGAGTTCTTTTGCCTGACCATGCAGCACGTGCCCTTAGGCGGCCTTGTATAAACAGTCTACATAACGGACTTTTCAGTCAAGAGATGCTATTATTTGACTATGTAGTCAATTCCCTTAGGGGGCCCTGCATAATTCAACCTCCTAACGGGATTGTTAAATAGTGGTAACTTTATTCTTGGGAGGAAAACCCCTTTTGTCTTTATTTGTCTTGATAATATGTAGGGATCCGCCAAAATAGCCATCCTTACCATATTTGTCCCATATCCTTTTTCATGATATGAAGGTATTCAAGTCTATGGTTTATATTCTCCTTCCCTACGTTTGGGTCAGACCTTCAAATGAGTGATATCCATCCAGTTCTTCGACTATCTTGTTTGGAAATATCTTCTCCATATTCAAGTACCTCTTTCCATATAGCAAACTCTATACTTTGGAAATTTTGAATCTCCATAAACATTCACTGGATTTTTATCACTAGGAAAGTAAATTTTTGAGAGTTCTTTTGCCTGATTATGCAGCATGTTTCCTTAGGTGGCCTTGCATAAGTAGTCTACATAACGGACCTGTTAGCCAAAAGATGCTATTTATTTGACTATGCAGCCAATTCCCATAGGTGGCCCTTCATAATTCAACCCCATAACGGGTTTCTTAAATAATGGTAACTCCATTCTTGGGAACTACTTCATCTAATGCCTTTTAGCTCTTTTTTCATATAATTCCCCATATTCAAGTATTCTTAAGTCATAGTTTACATATTTTCCCTCATACTTGAGTATGGTAATATGTTTCAGATAAATTTTCAAGGAATTGAGTCAATTTTAATCCATTCCAGTCAAAGCTATTTCAACCTTAAACATTATCCTCTTTATGTCCGACGTACATGACTTTAAACTGCCACAAAAGACAAAGGAACTCTGAATAAAAGTCAAGTTCTAGCTCACTAAACATACATTTTGTATTATTTAGGTAATATTGAGAAATTAAAATATTCAAACTCTGTAGGGTTATTTACATTAATCCCGGTAAAAAAATCAAACTACGCTTACTAGGCCCATTGGATTAGGTAAAATTTAAAGAAGGTAGTGAATGAATACAAGCATAAATGATTGAAGATAAAAGTACTCTTCATTGATGTAGAAGAATTAGAGGGACATCCACAAATTGGAGCCTCTTCTCTCTTTTTTTCAGGAAATTACAAAAGACTGTCAACATAAGTCTTCAGTTGATGTACAAAATCCCGAGATTCATCATCAGCTACTTGAAGCTCGTGCACTCGACTAGCTTCACTCTTCTCAGATTGATGGAGTGCCTTCTTGGAATCTTCAATGGCTTTCATACCATTCATTTGAGCTCCCTCCAATGAATTATTGAGCTGGTCAAGTTCCCTAGTAACAGCATCTAACTGTTGCTGGAGCTGCACCTACTGGACGACTTTTTCTTTGATGTTAAGCTTCAGCTCCTTCATCTTGGTAGCATAGTCAGCCTCATCTCGGGATACCGCAACCTCAAATTCGCCGATGTTGACTGACAGTTTCACCCTGGTCAGATCTTCGTGACACTTTTGCTCCGGCTCCCTCTTGAAGATGACTTGTTTCATCGCGGTATGGATATCTTGGTATCCCAAACCTCCAAGTCCTAGCATGATGAACTGGGATGAAAATGGAGGGATCTTTGATGACAGCTCATCAAAAGTCACTTCAGATATTGTTTTCCATATGTTGTTCCATGCCTTGCGTTGTGAAATTCCGAGCGCCTTAAGCACCTCCGGGTCTTATTCGATATCATCATCACAGGGGGGCATGTAATTTGGGATTAATGCACTTAGGAAAGTGCCCTGTTCTACTCCTTCCCCCCTAAACCTGGTAGCTTCACCTTCTACTAATATTTGGGTGGAGGTTGAGACATGACCTCCATTTCTAGCCATTGAAGTTAATAGAAATGTTTTATCAATTTAAAGTATGGTTAGTTTCATAGAATAATGGAAGTTGGTTGTCTATCTTGAAAACACAGTACAATCATTACCTAACAATAGATCGGCAGCTTGAGAAGACTCCTCCCCATATTTCCCAGTTCCAACAGGATCTTCTAGATGGGTCTCAGGAGGATTTACTGGGTTTATCTCCACTTGAGCTCATGTTTCTGCAATGGTAGGGTTGAAATCAATGTCCACACCCTCTTCAGGAATTGGTAGTTCAACAGCTTCTATGGATGGAACGACATATTATTTTCAGTCATGATTAGAAGTGTAAATTATAAGAAAATTTATTGGATGAAGGATAACACTCACGCCCAAGGTCTTCTAAATCACATTATAATTTATCATGATCATAATATTCTTCGAAATCCATGCCACGATTCATCATTTCATCCAATGATATTTCAGAATCCCAGTTAGTCTCACCAGTGGGAGCATTTGATGTGTCCTCTTGGTGACCCTCATTCTGCAGCCCCTGACCCTGGACAGCTTCTTCATGAAGGATGTTAGATTCAGTAGCCACAACCTCTAATGATTCTAGTGCAGGTTCTTCTCTAGTTATAGCAGCAGCGAGAGAAGTATTGGGAATAGATGTTGACTTTTTTTCAGGAGCAGCCAAGTCAGCCTTAATTTGCATTTTTTCCACAGCACCCTCCGTGGTCCTCAAAGGAGGATCATTCCTTTCCCTGAGAGGGTAAATTGAAGAATCCCCTGCAATCCCAAGGAAAATGAGCAATATTTTTCATGGTTTAAAATTCATGATTATCCAAAGGACATACCACTACTGATAAAGTGTTTAGCGGTGGACTTCCTCCTTCATCGCCTCTGTACTTTTGGCTTTATAGGAGTATAATCAGTCTCCCTTCTAGGTACCTGAATTGGATAATGGAAGGCCATCTCCAACTCCTCATTCATGGCCTGATGGCCTGGAGATATCTCACCCGGTTCGCAAATAGATTCATCAGCATCCCCGATGGAAATACCACTTGAGCTATATTGTGGTGAAGGAACTTCAGTAGTTCCTTTCTTTGCAATTTGCAAGATGAAGAAAATAACTCCCTTATGTAACAACGATTTTACTGAAATCAAGTTGCTAATCAAATAAGGAAAGAAAACATATATCTTTAGGATACATGTAATCGTTCCACTCCTCATCAGTCCCCTCAGTGGCACCACGATCAATCAATTCCTTCACCCGCTTGGTGATAGAAATGGACTCATCAGTGGAATAGATGAGCATTTCCAGGTCTCTGATATAAATCTGAACTTCATCGGGTTTTTCTCAAAACTGATATCCGTAGAAGACAAAATATTCCCTATTCCAGGGAGGTGTATCCCCTCGCATAAAACCAGCCAGGCAGTTTCAACACCACAGTATAAACTCTCCCATGTCTGGACAACCTCTGGGCTTAGATATGAAGGCTTCGAGGAAGGTCCTACAATCTTTGATTTCAGTTTCTTCCCATCTCCTACAACTACAGATAGAGAATATAAAAATAAGACATATTGCTTTATAAAGTAGTAGTGATTAAAGTACCTTAATGAAGTAACTCACCAGGAGTTGATGGAGTGGGTATTTTGATTCTGACTGGAGGATTATATCGGGCACGAGGCCGCTTTGCCACTTGTTGCGCCTCATCATCCCTATCTTGGGAATCCGGTGAACCAGTCCTAGAGGAGGAATCTATAAAATCATCTTCTGGTGGGGAAGCATCACCTTTATGAGGGAGGGTTTCTTTCCCCACAGTCCTCTTCCTTTTCCCCACCTGATAAACTGGGTGATTCAACACCCCTTTAGGGTATGATGCTATCTAGTGCTCGCTATACCATGTAGTCAAGTTATGTGCTGCTTTTTCAACTGGTAGATCAAATACTGCCCCAGTCTTCTCCCTTGACGTTAGCAGCCACAGTTGCCGAGAAACCATCGGATGTTGCTCTAACCTGACATGTACTGGGGGAGATACATCAATCTGTTGCAGACACTTGAATTGATGTGAAAATCTATATGGAGCATAGGCCTCACATATAATTAATCCGTCAATCCTGGAAACTGGAACACCATCTCTGCAAGCTATCATGTATGCCCTCAAATCCAAGTGGGTTGTTCCATTATCAACAAACCGCCTGGTTGGTGGATTTCCATATGGAAAGAAGTTGAATTCCTTAAACATGCTCAACCTCACTTTCATGTCATAGGAATTAAGATCTAATGGAGTAACTCCAGAGAATGCTAGCACTGATGGCCTGAAAGAACTTCTAGGAATTTGTACTCCATTCTGTACATTATAAGTCCTGAATTGAGTGGCGATCCATCCCCATAAAACATGGAATGGTCCCACTATTATCAAAGGAGATTTACCCATGAAGACATGAAGAAAAGTCATGTGAGTCTTTGCTAAAATGGGGGTAGCCAACCCAACCATTTTTTCCTCGGCTAACTTTGTCGTAATAATGAAGATCCTTAGCATGACGCCTCCCTTTGAGTCCCTGACTGGAAAGAGATAAACGTTGAGCCACAAAGACAAGAATCTTGCCAGATGAGTCTTCTTTGGGATCCTTTGATTCACCTCATATCTCCATTTCTCAAACTCTCCTACTTCTAGAGTTGGCCAGAATGTGCCAGGAGAACCCCTCTTCTCTGGTTTTGGATAGGTGGTAGGACGGGTGGGCCTCTTATCCTTGGATTTATTTTTCTTAGATCCTTTCTCTTTCGGATCCTTCTCCTTTGGCTCCTTATCTTTCTTCTCAATAAGAAATATATTCATCCACTCCTCCGGATGAATATCCTTTCTATAATGAGTAAAGGAGGTCTTTGAACTCTTGAGCCTGTAGAAGATTTTAAATAATTCTCGAGCCAAAGTATGAGTCTTCTCTGAATCATTTCAAGTCACCTTGGTAGGAATGAATTCATCATACATGTCGCCCAAAATTGGATCCCCTGAGATCTTGTGGACATCCCACAGACTGATGCCTACTTCTCCATGAGTCAGATGGAAGGAATTGGTTTCTGGGCTCTAGTGGCTGAGTATCTCCGGCATGAAGTTATCATTTCTATAAACTTATGTTTTCCCAACCCAGATAGCTTCGTATATCACCACTCCATTCAAATCCTCGACAAACTCAACACAGGTTTGTCGCACCCAGTATGACCACATCCAAGTTGGCTTCACACCTCCCCCAGGACGGAAGTCCCATCCTTTATTCTAGCCTTTGGATTGATCCATCTGAGCGTTTTGGAAGATTGATGGATGATAATGTGGCTGTAGCTCGGGCTTATGAGGTTTAAGATCTGGTGTACAAGGGCTGTGATGCATCATATGGGCCTTCTCCACTGTTCCAGTATTTATAAATCCTCATCCACATGAGATATTTTCTGAAGCGAAGTTGGTGTAATTCTAAAACCATGAAAATGGGAGATAGATCATTGCTTCTGGAATAGTGACTTCTCGCAGATGACCACAGCCATACAAAGGCAGATAAATGCTTTGGGGGAAGTCGTGATGATATTTCTTCAGATACTTGGCCAAATATAGAAGAGTACTATCACAGATGGTATAATAATCGTGACCAATGATACTCTTCATATCATCAAGTTGCTTGCTTTCCATTTCATCAGCTATTCCGATTCTCTAGAGAGCCATTGATTCTACACAAAATTTGTATAATTAACTCTTATGTAAGTTTATTTTTCATAAAATTTGGAAAGAATTCGAAATAATGGCAAAGGCATTAAGGCGGGCAAGTCTAAACTTAGCATGAAAGTATAATGTGCCACACATGTATTTGGCACGCAAGTATCACCACGCAGGTCTAGAGACCTTGACAGCAGTGCGACAACAAAGGAAAAGTGGAAAAGAGGGAAACTTGCACGGTGAATATGACTTGCATGATGAGAGCTCAAAAATCCTATGTTCTGTGCAATTCACGACAAATGAGCGCATATATATAGGCCAGGACGGCCACCTGCGTGCCTATAGCCAGCGTGCTCCAGCCCTGCGTGACTCGCACATGCGCGATGATGGTTGCGCGATGAACACATGTGCGCCTCTTTTGTAGAGACCCGAAGCTTATCGTACATGAACATTACATTACTTTTGCGGAATACTTAGTACATACCAAAAACACACACACAAGGATCGTAATAGTTTAGTGTCTTTGGAAACTCTGAATAAAAACTTCTAATCGTGGTGAAAGATCTTCAACATCTCCCATAAAGATATTCCTTTTTTTACCTAAAACCTTTCTTTATATCCTGGGGAAAAGAAAACATAAAATGGTGAGCTCAAATGCTCAGTAAGGGTAAACAAAAGAAAAATCAATCACATCATATTCATAAGAACATAACTTTTCTAAATCTTAACCTGCAAAAGAGAGCATAATTTCATAACATGGGATAAATCATAGTAGTGAAATGAAATCCTAATAAGCATAACATAAAACATGAAACTTTGTGTCATACACACATAATCATAGAGAATCATTTCTTGTTAGTCAAGACTCATTGCCAAGACTATCTTAGTGGATAAACTCCCTTTCTGAATCGAGTAACCCTCATTTCAGTCCTGTTTCAATGAACCGGTATAACCTACCGTTCCAGCCCTGTCTATCTCATGAGATATAAAATCTTTACCCAATGCATTGGAGGGAGATATAGGTCCCACCCATCTTATAATGAATCCTTTCTTATGTGTTCCACATAATCATAAACCATACATCATAGCGTAACCCTTGTAATAAAAATGGAATTCTTAAACAACATGACATCATAAAACAATTCATATAAGATAAAGGAATTCATAAAAATATTTCCATCACAACATAATCAAACCAATGTAATAATAGGGATAAAAACAGAACCCTTTTATTATCTTAGATGGATAATAATTTTGATAAAATACTTGGACTCCATTCTTGAGGAAAATATCCTTTCTACTTCAAATTTTTTTTCCTTTCATAACATGTCATACAACTTTAAAATAAAATAAGTTGATTAAAAATAAACTTGAAAACATGTAAAGGAAGTTTCTTGGAAGTAATGTTTTAAAAATACATTCATTCCGTATAAGTTAAAAAAACATTCTTCGTACTTTTGTCGGAAAAGTCAAAAAGTACCTCGTACGAAAAACGACAAAAGATTCCTTTCATACATATTACTAAAAACTCACCGAAGGGTAAAAATGGATTTAAACAATTGTAGGTGGATGGAAATAATATTACATATTGATGAAACATGGATGTGGATGATAAAATACACCCTAGTAAATACTTACGAATAAACAATCTCGGATAAAAATGAGATTGTGATATTTCCCATACCTTAGGTCCGACTTGCTTTGTAAGTGTCCGAACCTCCTGTATAATGATTTAAATCATGTTATTGACTTATTCCAGAATCATATTCATTGTTATTATATCATATATGGTCCACTTATGACTTTATATTACTCGTTCGTTTGTAAATTCATGTTAAAGTAGCGTTTTGAGTAAAATCATCTCATTTGTCATTCGTGTTTTTAACTTGTAATTATTCATATGATTACTTAGATCATGATTACATAATTACAGAATATAAAACATGATTTATATATATATTCATAATAAACATATTTAATAAATCAGTAAATGGAAAGAAAAACACCGTTCATGGAGACGGTAGTCCGTACGTACGCATGAACACTGTTTTCGTTTCCTTATTGAATTGAATGGAATTAAGTAGATGACATACATATAAATATAAATAATTCCAGTATCAATATTAGGTCATATATTTCATTAGTACTTATTATATATACTTTATAATCATTAATGAATGGTTAATCATTGAGAATGAATCTCATCGCGTCGTGGAGAAGGTAGTCCGTACGTACGCACGAGCGATGATATCGTTCCCATGGTCGTGGAATTGTGTTGAAGTGTATGTATACTATTTCAGTATCAATATCACTTTATAATAATCATATATAGTTACTCATTACACCTTTATACCCATCCAATTACGGTGGTGGAGGAAAATAGATTACACCACGGCGTGGAGACGGTATTCCGTACGTACGCATGCGCGGTGATTTCATTTTTCCGTAGGATGGATAGAAGGTGAATTAGGGTTGTTTCATATTTATAATAACATATCAGTATGTAAGTAATACTGATGTTATTACTTTATCATGAAACAACTAATGAAGAAGAAGTTGAAGAAGAAAGAAATTGAAAAGATCGGTAATGGATATTACCTCTTCTTTGGAACGCCTCTTTGAATCCTCCACTTAGGGAACTAAGATTTGTCTTTGAAGAGGACCAGGACCTCTAGGATTATTATAGGGAAGTGTAGAGGAGAACATGGCAGGGGTTGGCCGAGCTTGAGTGCTCAAATTGGTGTGAGGAGGAGGGGGAGGAGGTGTCCTTTTATAAGGGAGGAGAGGGGCACCTTAGGAATATCTCAAAATATTATTTTATATTAAAGTCAAAATCGGTTTATAATGGTTCCAAAGGGTCTTATTTCGAAGCTAAAGTGGGGATGGGTCGAAATCCTATCATCCAGTAGGATTTAGACAAGTTTAGGGTATTATTTTAACCTTATCAATTAGATTTAACTCTAAGTTAAATAATTTAACTTTTACGGTGTCTTTTTGTTTTCTTTCACTATATGGTTAATACACTAACTATAACATGCAAAACGAACCCCAAATTGTATATTATTAATACATATATCCTTATCTAAGTCATTTGGCCGAACCTTAGATTTTTAGGAATAATATAACAATTAATAATATAATATTTTATTTAAAAACTATTTTGTGTCAATTTTGACACTATTTGATACATGATTTTTGTGAAAGTCATAACAGAATTATATGTTCGAACCAAGTTGATTAAATCAACACTAATATATCATAGTAACCTAGAAAATTAGTGGAATTCATAAAAAGTCTCAAATTACATTTAGTTTGGTGTTTATAACATCAATTATGTCAATATTTCATAAATAAGATAATTACTGCATCATCTTTGTGTCATAAATAAATTAACTTATTTGATGTCTAAAAATTACAAATAAAATACCATTATGTAGGAAATCTGTTTAGCTTTCTAATGAATATTTACAATCGAATTTATCTTATGCACAACCCTATATTAAAATTTTTTTAGTAAATAAACTTTGATTTTGACTCTTTTAACTCTTCTTTGAATTAAATAATACTAAATGTCCTAATCTAATCCAAGTGGGCCTAAATGATAATATTTTACACTTAAGGTTGTTTTTGGTCGAGATACACTTGTTCAATAGGATTAGGACATGTGTTAGGGTAATATTAATATCATTTTTACCCTTAATTACCCTATTTACTTTTAACCGTGGTAAATAAAAGTAAAAAGTTACTATTCACCAAAAATTATTTTCATCTCATTGAACCACATTTTACTTACTGACATCAACCGTGTCTCTCGGAGTTTTGAAATTCCATTCACAGAAGCGGTAAAATTAAGTTTTATGAAAAAATCAGTTTTTTAACTACCACTTAGTAGTTTCACTATTCATCAAAAATTGAAGGTTTTCAGAAAAATGCCAAAATTTCATCCTAAGCTATATTTCATATTCCGAATTCAAAAATAAAGTCTATTTTACCAAATTCATATCATAGAAGTTTCATTAATTAATTTTATAATTAAATCCCGCTGTTAAAACAAATAGCATGTTTTTAAGAAACAATATCTATCAAAAGATTGACACTTGTTTATGTCTGGTTTAAATGTGAAATTACATCCAATGACCAACATTGTATTAAATTGTAAAAATATATTCTAAATATACTTTAAAACCACTCAAATTAATAATTTATCACTATTAATTATTTTGATTAAAAAAGTTGTTTTTAATTATAATTTAGTAATTTTCACTATTCATCAGAATATGAAAGTTATCCGAAAAGTACCAAAATTTCACCTTAGGCTAAATTCGATACTCCGAATCCAAAAATGAAGTCCATTTTGAGAGCTAAAATTTCTAAAATTTTAAAAGGTGTTTATTACTATTCATAACGGCTAGTTATAAGAATATTTTAATAGCATATCATTGTTTAGTGAAACTCGGTATTGCGTACTACACACGCTATCGAGGAAGGTCGCGATTGCGTGTAATGAAAGGCAAGTCAAGGATGTGTGTTGTGCAAGCTCCTTTTGGTGTAACGTACAACACAAGACATTAGTGAAATTAAAAAGAATATTTTTCATAAAATCGTGGGCTGTTACATTCTACCCCCCTTAAAATGAATTTCTCCCTCGAAATTCGTCGGGGTTATAAATGGTTTACTATTCAAAAGTTTCATTAATAGAAACCCACATCGTAAAAAGGAATATCAAAACCAATCTTTAAATACAAAATTATGAAACGTAACGGTTACCCAAATAAACTAATCACTCGGTTTCCACATAGGTGAAAATATGGATATGGAAGAGAAATCTAACCATCATGTTCTGATGGAGAGTGGTAGAGAACATGGCTATGAAAAATCCAACAATCACAAAGACATAAATTTGTGATGATCTCGGGTACCATCTGATATATCAGATATAAGAGCACTAGGACAACATTTTTGGTTTTTAAGACCATTTCCCTAAAGTTGATGAAATTGGAATTAGAAGAAATACTTTCGTGATTTTGGTATAGTCTCACCGTTTGTCGTACTTTGGACAATTTCCACTTCATCTCTTAAAGAAATGAAGTTGAATTTTTCATTCGTTATGTGTTAGCAGATCATGTGACAGAATGATGGTTCATTCCATCTATCTCAAACAAAAGGTTAGAAAAGTTATCAAAAAATACATAAGTCCATCTATAGTGAGATTAATCATATATAGTTCCTAAAATGGACTTATACTTCATATATCATACTGCTTAATATAATAAAACTAGTTTCTACTAAACAGGGAGTTCCTGTAGGCTAGTGGTAGGCGATAAAGGCCAGTCGCACTTCTGTTGTGGGTTCGATTTCCACAGCCTTGTCTGACGCGATGGGCTGTCGCCCGTCCTGCAGGTTGTCATTTTTCTAAAACTATATTACTATAACATCCCATCAATAATATCGAGAAAACTTCTATCCTTAAAAAATACTAACTTATGTCCAACATAATCCATTCCAATCTTTAGGCTTATCCATAATACTGCAGTCCACTCTCATAACATAGTGAAAACGATTACCAGAGATTTAACACAATCGTCGATCCCCATATATCATAAGATATGTTTTTTGTCACATTCCAAACATTCAAAGTCCTTAATCATGTATTCTCTTGAATACCTTAGTGAAAACATGAATGAAGTTAAAATTTAACACTTTCCACATACCAAAATCCAAAAAAATTCTATATACTCAAACCATGATATAACCTTCTCCTTATATCAGTCATGAGCTCATGAATACAATCAAATACCTCATTATCATATTATTCCTTCATTATGCGCATATGATCTACTTTCCAAAATATTTGAATCACTTTTCATGGTTACCGGTACCTTAGAATTATTGAAAACCACAATGGACCAATACATAAATATTTCAGTACACCATAAAAGTACCTCAACAACATTATTCTTGAATACCAATACATAAACACTTCAGTCCATCCACTTCAATGATTGTCCTGGAATAAGTCCTTCCTTGATTTAGAAGTAACTTTTTAGTTCAGGGCATTGAGTTGGGTAATGCCAATGTTCTCCACAAATAAGACATTGAACTCCATAACAATCTGTCACTCTATGACCCTTTTCTCCACATAGATAACATCGGTCCCTCCATTTGAGGTAATCCTCAAGGTTCTTCTTCCCTTCTTTAGAAATCCAAATCTTCCTTTCTTTATGCTCCTCAACATGCGAACATGCATAATAGTTTATCTTCCTCTTCTTTGATGAATTATTCATACCATTAAATTTCACATTGTTAATCATATATCGTGATGAATGATTCGGCATAATCACAATATCTTTATCTCTAGGCATTACACAATTTTGTTTCTCATAGTCACCAATTTGTTCATTGGATTCAATGTTAACCGAATTCCTTCTGGTTCCCTCCATTAACTAAAACACAAAAAAAATTTGTGAGAGGCAGAATCATGCTAGGGAAGACATCATAGTAAAGGGGGAGTACCTTCAATATCTAACATCTTAGGTTTAATTCTAAGATCGTTAGGGCAATTCTAGGACTATAACCTATACATATACTTAACCTTAGGGACATCCCTAGACATACCTTAGAAATATCTCTAGGGATCTCACTAACGTTTTCGCATCCTAGTTTCCAAAGGTTGACTAAACCTTTCCTCTGATACCAACTGTAGAGACCCGAAGCTTATCGTACATGGACATTACATTAATTTTGCGGAATACTTAGTACATACCAAAAACACACACACAAGGATCGTAATAGTTTAGTGTCTTTGGAAACTCGGAATAAAAACTTCTAATCATGGTGAAAGATCTTCAACATCTCCCATAAATATCTTCCTTTTTTTTTACCTAAAACCTTTCTTTATATCCTGGGGAAAAGAAAACATAAAAGGGTGAGCTCAAATGCTCATTAAGGGTAAACAAAAGAAAAATCAATCACATCATATTCATAAGAACATAAATTTTGGAAATCTTAACCTGCAAAAGAGAGCATAATTTCATAACATGGGATAAATAATAGTAGTGAAATGAAATCCCAATAAGTATAACATAAAACATGAAACTTTGTGGCATACACACATAATCATAGAGAATCATTTCTTGTTAGTCAAGACTCATTTCCAAGACTATCTTAGTGGACAAAGTACCTTTCTGAATCGAGTAACCCTCGTTTCAGTCCTGTTTCACTGAACCGGTATAACCTACCGTTCCAGCCCTATCTATCTCATGAGATATAAAATCATTACCCAATGCATTGGAGGGATATATAGGTCCCACCCATCTTATAATGAATCCTTTCTTATGTGTGCCACATAATCATAAACCATACATCATAGCGTAACCCATGTAATAAAAATGGAATTCTTAAACAACATGACATCATAAAACAATTCATATAAGATAAAGGAATTCATAAAAATATTTCCATCACAACATAATCAAACCAATGTAATAATAGGGATAAAAACAGAACCCTTTTATTATCTTAGATGGAATATAATTTTGATAAAATACTTGAACTCCATTCTTGAGGAAAATATCCTTTCTACTTCAAATTTTTTTTTCCTTTCATAACATGTCATACAACTTTAAAATAAAATAAGTTGATTAAAAATAACCTTGAAAACTTGTAAAGGATGTTTCTTGGAAATAATGTTTTAAAAATCCATTCATTCCGTATAAGTTAAAAAAAACATTCTTCGTACTTTTGTCGGAAAAGTCAAAAAGTACCTCGTACGAAAAACGACAAAAGATTCCTTTAATACATATTACTAAAAACTCACCGAAGGGTAAAAATGGATTTGAACAATTGTAGGTGCATGGAAATAATATTACATATTGATGAAACATGGATGTGGATGATAAAATACACCCCAGTAAATACTTACAAATAAACAATCTCGGATAAAAATGAGATTGTGATATTTCCCTTACCTTAGGTCCGACTTGCTTTGTAAGTGTCTGAACCTCCTGTATAATGATTTAAATCATGTTATTGACTTATTCCAGAATCATATTCATTGTTATTATATCATATATGGTCCACTTATGACTTTATATTACCCGTTCTTTTGTAAATTCATGTTAAAGTAGCGTTTTGGGTAAAATCCTCTCATTTGTCGTTCGTGTTTTTAACTTGTAATTATTCATATGATTACTTAGATCATGATTAATTAATTCCAGAATATAAAACATGATTTATATATATATATTCATAATACACATATATAATAAATCAGTAAATGGAAAGAAATACACAGTTCATGGAGACGGTAGTCCGTACGTACGCATGAACGCTGTTTTCGTTTACTTATTGAATTGAATGGAATTAAGTAGATGACATACATATAAATATAAATAATTCCAGTATCATTATTAGGTCATATATTTCATTATTACTTATTATATATACTTTATAATCATTCATGAATGGTTAATCATTGAGAATGAATCTCATCGCGTCGTGGAGACGGTAGTCCGTACGTACGCACGAGCGATGATATCGTTCCCATGGTCGTGGAATTGTGTTGAAGTGTATGTATAATATTTCAGTATCAATATCACTTTATAATAATCATATATAGTTACTCATTACACCTTTATACCCATCCAATTAAGGTGGTGGCGGAAAATAGATTACACCACGGCATGGAGACGGTATTCCGTACGTACGCACGCGCGGTGATTTCATTTTTCCGTAGGATGGATAGAAGGTGAATTAGGGTTGTTTCATATTTATAATAACATATCAGTATGTAAGTAACACTGATGTTATTACTTTATCATGAAACAACTAAAGAAGAAGAAGTTGAAGAAGAAAGAAATTGAAAAGATCGGTAATGGATATTACCTCTTCTTTGGAACGCCTCTTTGAATCCTCCACTTAGGGAACTAAGATTGGTCTTTGAAGAAGACCAGGACCTCTAGGATTATTCTAGGGAAGTGGAGAGTAGAAAAGGTAGGGGTTGGCCGAGCTTGAGTGCTCAAATTGGTGTGAGGAGGAGGGGGAGGAGGTGTCCTTTTATAAGGGAGGAGAGGGGCACCTTAGGAATATCTCAAAATATTATTTTATATTAAAGTCAAAAATCGGTTTATAATGGATCCAAAGGGTCTTATTTCGAAGCTAAAGTGGGGATGGGTCGAAATCCTATCATCCTATAGGATTTAGACAAGTTTAGGGTATTATTTTAACCTTATCAATTAGATTTAACTCTAAGTTAAATAATTTAACTTTTACCGTGTCTTTTTGTTTTCTTTCAATATATGGTTAATACACTTACAATAACATGAAAAACGAACCCCAAATTGTATATTATTAATACATATATCCTTATCTATGTCATTTGGCCGAACCTTAGATTTTTAGGAATAAAATAACAATTAATTATATTATAGTTTATTTAAAAACTATTTTGTGTCAATTTTGACACTATTTGATACATGATTTTTGGGAAAGTCATAACAGAATTATATGTTCGAACCAAGTTGCTTAAATCAACAATAATATATCATAGTAACCTAGAAAATTAGTGGAATTCATAAAAAGTCTCAAATTACATTTATTTTGGTGTTTATAACATCAATTATGTCAATATTTCATAAATAAGATAATTATTGCATCATCTTTGTGTCATAAATAAATTAACTTATTTGATGTATAAAAATTACAAATAATATAAAATTATGTAGGAAATCTTTTTAGATTTCTAATTAATATTTACAATTGAATTTATCTTATGCACAACCCTATATTAAAAATGTTTTAGTAAATAAACTTTGATTTTGACTCTTTTAACTCTTCTTTGAATTAAATAATAATAAATGTCCTAATCTAATCCAAGTGGGCCTAAATGATAATATTTTACACTTAAGGTTGTTTTTGGTCGAGATACACTTGTCCAATAGGATTATTATATGTGTTAGGGTAATATTAATATCATTTTTACCCTTAATTACCCTATTTACTTTTAACCGTGGTAAATAAAAGTAAAAAGTTACTATTCACCAAAAATTATTTTCATCTCATTGAACCACATTTTACTTACTGACATCAACCGTGTCTCTCGGATTTTTGAAATTCCATTCACAGAAGCGGTAAAATTAAGTTTTATGAAAAATTCAGTTTTTTAACTACCACTTAGTAGTTTCACTATTCATCAAAAATTGAAGGTTTTCAGAAAAATGCCAAAATTTCATCCTAAGCTATATTTCATATTCCAAATTCAAAAATGAAGTCTATTTTACCAAATTCATATCATAGAAGTTTCATTAATTAATTTTATAATTAAATCCCGCTGTTAAAACAAATAGCGTGTTTTTAAGAAACAATATCTATCAAAAGATTGACACTTGTTTATGTATGGTTTAAATGTGAAATTACATCCAATGACCAACATTGTATTAAATTGTAAAAATATATTCTAAATATACTTTAAAACCACTCAAATTAAAAATTTGTCACTATTAATTATTTTGATTAAAAAAGTTGTTTTTAATTATAATTTAGTAATTTTCACTTTTCATCAGAATATGAAAGTTATCCGAAAAGTACCAAAATTTCACCTTAGGCTAAATTCAATACTCCGAATCCAAAAATGAAGTCCATTTTGAGAGCTAAAATTTCTAAAATTTTAAAAGGTGGTTATTACTATTCATAATGGCTAGTTATAATAATATTTTAATAGTATATCGTTGTTTAGTGAAACTCGGTATTGCGTACTACACACGCTATCGAGGAAGGTCGTGATTGCGTGTAATGCAAGGCAAGTCAAGGATGTGTGTTGTGAAAGCTCCTTTTGGTGTAGCGTACAACACAAGACATTAGTGAAATTAAAAAGAATATTTTTCATAAAATCTTGGGCTGTTACATCTTTCCCTTTGGTTTTCTTCTTTTCCTCAGAGTCACATCCTTATTCTATCTGGTCCAACTTTTAGGGGGGAATTTTGTTGAAGCTTCTTTTCGTCACATTGTATAAAAGAATGGAAATGGAAATGGCTTAGTACAAAGTGATTCATCCTCTGAAGAAAACATCAAAAATTGACAAAGGAATGAAAAAGGAGTCAAAGGACCTAGGGTCGTGCAAGTTCCCTTACTGTCGTGCATGTATACTTGCGCGCCACATAATGGTTCTCCAAGTGACTTGCGCGCCCTAAGTGATAACTTCCTGGGGTCTTCTCCAACCTATAAATAATTCTGGTGGGCCCCCCATTGGAGATAGGAATATTTACAGAATTCCTATACAGAGCTCTGAATGCCCAAGTCTCTTCTTCAAGTCTTCCAAACACTTCTCAGGTAATTCTTTACCTAGAATGGAAGGTCTATACAATCGGAATAACATCTAAGTGTTAGAAATCACTAACACCTGCATGCCTAAAGTGTTTTACCCTTAAGGGAAATGAACATACTTGCGCGCCTCCTTATCTATTCATTAAAACTTGCACACCCCTCTTTTGGAAGTACCTCAGGATAATTCTAAAGGCTTTGGTCAAGGATCTCCCAAGTATTATGCTACTAGTTAACAATTGTGCAGGTACCCATGTGCCGCACAGGTATACATGCGCACCCAGGGACTTGCGCGCCCACGCAGTACCTGCGCGCCTACTTGGACTTGCATGCCCCTATCTTTTGGGGTTCCTTTCCTGCCCATTTCACCCCTCTTATGCCATTCCACCTCTCCAATTCAAGATTCAGTCTTCAAGACACTGTTCAAAGCCATTTATGGAATGATTTCTTGATTTGACTCCTTATCTGAAAGGAACGCCCTGGAACATCTCTCAAAACCTAGTTATTTAAACATCATTATGTCACTAAAGATTGAGATTTCATTCATTAAACCTCATCCTTTAAGTTGACAGAACACCTTAACCTAGGCCTCCTTTTCAAGAATAAGCCCCCGTCATAATTCCCATTAATTTTGTGAATCCTCCTTAGGAGTATGCCCCAAATCCTCTAATCTAGGCATCCTCCTTAAGAGTAATCCCCAGTCTTAAAATTCCCAAATATAGGAATCCTCCTTAGGAGTAATCACCAACCATAACTCTCTTAACCTGGGATTCCTTTTCAGAAGTAAGCCACAGTCTCAAATATGGGCCTCCTCCTTAGGAGTAAGCCCCAAGTCCCATTAATTTTCAAATCCCTTTAACCTGGGCCTCCTTTTAAGGAATAAGCCCCAGTCTTAATTTCCTTTTGATCTGGGATTCCTTTTCAGGAGTAAAACCCAATCATAAGTCCCCTCTTAACTTGGTCATCATACTTAAGATTGAGTCCCAATATTAGAGTATCCAAATCTCCATGAAGCACATATACCTTTATGGACCCTGTTCCTGGATTTCTTCCCTTAATTAAATCTTAATCCTCATCTATTTTGGCAGTCATACACACATAAGCCCCACATCATTGCATCTTTCGTGGCACAATTGTCTGGTTTCACCAATACCTCTTGTTTCTCACACTGAGCATGAATAGCGCGAGCTTAGAGTGTAGAAGTAATCATGACATCTTTCATTGATCCATCAATCATGCATATACATCATACGCCCTTACTCTAACTACGTGGGTTCTGATTCCTTTTCCTAAACAAAGGATACGTAGGTAGCCCATCTGCGGGTAAGATACCAACATTGAAATAATCCATGTCCTTCTGAATGACAATAAACTTCAAGTGCCCCACTGAGTGGCTTTAAAACCAGTATGGTCATCATAAATGACCAAGAGAATTTTATGTATCAATGTATACCATCTACTAAGTATCTCTATCAAATACAGATGATAATCTATCGATGAAAAACCTCGAATACATATAAAGGATTCTCTAAATTTCCTACATATCAATCATTGATTGTCAGATCAAAATGAAATCTCATTTTTTTACTTGTTAATGTAATAAGGATTCAAAAACATAACTTAAATCTATAAAGAGAGTCCCGGAGTAGACAATAATTCCCCTAAAAAAGATGTGATGAGTTCGACCTCCCATCCTCTAGACCAATGAAAATTCCTAAGCCTCATCAGTCCACAACTAATGAGCGCCTATCTTTGGAAAGTAGGTTCAAATTGATATGGAATCATTCGATGTTTTCAGTTATATGAACAAAACCATTAGAAACCATTTGGAATGTTTGAATATTAAATCAATGAGATCATCCTCAATTCTAGAGGGAACAACATCGTACTATTTACATTCCTTATAGATTCTTTCCTACATAAACAACTATACTAATTACTCACCATTGGGTGGTATCCTACTAATATTCATCTCACACCCTACATGGGCCCTTCAGGACATGTGTAGAATTTATGGATTTATGTTTAGGAAAGATATCAGCTTTAGGAGCTGAATTGTATTAGATATTGCATGGATATGGTATGGACCCTGAGGTCATGCCTAGCTAGAGTATGGTTTTTTTATCTTTCATTATGTATCAGCATTCATAATTTAATTATTATCTATTGTTGGTTAGCCATGGTTTCCATTGTTTGTTGATATTAATTATATGTTGTGTATGAATGTTTTTTGTTTAAATGGATGTTATAAGTGGTGTTCAGAATGCTATTTTTCGTACATTTCATTGCACTTGTTTCTATATTTCTTTCGTTGTTTTATCTGTTATTGATTTTTCTTCTGTTATGTGGGTCTGGATCGAGTCTACAGAGTCTCTTATTTTATATTATAATCAATCCAATACCTTTTTTTCCTCTAAGAGGGTATAGCCTCCCCCTTATACTTGTTTACACCCTCGCTGCTAGTCGGCAGCCTTTGGCGTTCAGGGAGGTGCGCCTAAGGTGGTAACACCCGAACCATTTAGCACTGTTTGGGTGACTGTTTGGGTTTATTACTTTACACATTGATCCTTAGACTTTAATATTATCATTAAAAAATTTCATGAGTCATGTAATTTAATGTATAGGTGAAAACTATGATGAAATATGTTTGTGGAAATTTAGCATGTGATGGGTGCATCATGCATGATATTTCATTAATAGATAATGCAAGAAAGGATTTACCCCTCTTGTCCCTGGATAGAAGTCTATAGAGTGGGTCGTTTGATGGGAATGGAACTACCTGGATACATCTATACCCATAGTGTTTTTTGGGAATGTTCATTTCTAAAAAGTCGAATAATGAGATATCAAGCACATAGGTTGATGAAATCGTTATGAAATATAGTTGATTAGAGAAATCATGGTTAATGTATTATATTACATAGTAAGCATTCATAGAAGTTTGTATGTATAACAACCCGTGTACTAAATACACTTCAATTAATGATTTATTATATAAAATCACACTTAATTCAACACAAAACGTCGTAAATACTAGTGTATTTTGGTGAATATGTATATATCTTATCATCTTGAATGTGGGATACAAAAACATTATATGAAAAAATCGACAACATGTGATTATATTCCAGGTATCTTCTAAAACTGCATTGGATAACTTGGGGACATACATAAGAAAAGAGTGAGCTATAAAGTCTATTAAGGGATTAAACAAATAATAGCATAAGGTAAAGTAGTACATGTGATCCAAGAGTCATATCATGGTAACAAAATAGAGTTTAAAATCATAATATTGAATAATAAAGCATGATATAACATGATACTATAAATGCAACATGGGAATGTGGAGACAACATTAAATATGGCGTCATAAAAAAATGTCAAGGATAACCGCCAAGAAATCTTAAAATGCTGGGAAAAGTCCCATAGTGGATTAGTTTTACTCTCTAACCCCATACACGATGTATCATGATAATAAATCATTACCCAATGCATATGAACTCTATTTGGGTGCACCCATCATTTTCTTATCATGTTCATGCATAAGTGTGCCACATGACTCATTAAAAATAAAGACATATTTCATCACATTTAATCCAGTGATAAATGATTTTGGGATAAAAAATAGAATTCCCCAATCTATTAAGCATAGTTATATCTAGGTTATACCCTTGAGTGAAAATGGTCATGGGTATTTACTACAAAAATGTTTGGTTTGTAAAATCATAGGGTAATTTCAACAGTATAATGGGGATAATAAAGGTTCATGGTAAGAATTAATGTGAGTGAAATGTGTCTCTAACTAATTTTAAATCATAAGGTAAGAGATGTGGATATTTTATAACATTTAAAAACAATATTAAATGAAAAAAAGTCATATCATAAAGGAGGTTCTTGAATAAAGAGGAGAATCAGAGGATCCCTTACCTTTAGACATTGATTCTAAAAGCTTGGGAGGAGATTCTTGTGGGATATGGGGCATAGTGGGATAGATTTAGAGAGTTAATGGTTGAGTAATTTCGTGATCTAAGAGTTTTTTGTGAAGAGAAATGGTATTTTGGGGGGGTTTATATACAAAAATAAGGGATAGTTCATTATTAATTTCCAGACTTAGGTTTTGGACTCTATATGATAACGTAAACAAAAACACAAAAAAATACCATTCTTTTTTCCAATATATTCTACCAAAGTGGAATATGTTTCTTTATTTTATAATTTTAAGAACCAATACCATTAAAATAATACCCTTGGTGATTTGTAAGTGAGTCATGTTTACAAAGAATTGATTTTAAAACCTTAAAATATAACATCTGTTTTGGACGATTCATTAAGGGCTTATAAAAATAAAAAGACCTCAAAACACCTTATTTTAAAGGTGAAATATAAATTTGGACATGTATTCCCTTTATAGTATTTATAACATCAATTTTGGTATTTTATGATGTCATAATACATGTCATATAATTATACCATATTTAATTTTTACCCAAAAATTTGACTGTCTCATAAAATTATGAACAATTCACTATTCGATAATTTTGATGTGATCATTCAAAAAATAATACTTATTTTATAAAAATAATTCTATTGATAAAAGAATTTACGATTTTCTGTCTAAAATCTCCATTTATTGGAAAATACTGGTTTTTTTACAATAACAATTTTCTGACCCTGATTAAAATTACATTTGACTTCATAAAATTATATTATCATTTAAATTTTATAAATATTATTTAAAAATAATATTTTATTAAAATAAAATTCCTTTCAAAAAATTATTGAATTCATTAAAATGTGTGTCTTTTTTAAAACTATATATTTCCAAAAAATATAATTTTTGTTTCATCATACCAAAATATATTTTTATCAAACCCATTATTTAATAATTTAAAAATTAATATTAAAAAGGGTAAAATATAATCATTGGTTTATGAAAATAAAATATAAAAAATGATACTATTGGTGTCTAGATAAATGACCCTTTATTACACCAGTGAATTCCATAAGGGTAAGGTGCGTGATGGTGAGATTTTCTTGGGGTGGTTCAGCATACAAGGTTTGGGTCATGATCTTGATGAGCTTTATCTTCTCACATAAAAACTCATTCATGATTTAGTTGTTTAATCTCATATTGGAATTGGTCAGTCGATAATTTTAGTGATTCTATCTCCCTCAAAAGATTCAATAAATGGGTTTCACAGGGTACGATCCTATTGGTCAAATCCATCACTTCTTATATATTTGTCAATTAGAATTTATCATAATCCTTAATATGTAATCCTTAATGTTCATTGTATAATGTTTATATTATCAATGGGTATCGTTACTAATGGTTTTTTTTAATTTAATTGGTTATAATAGTCCAATTTAGTTCATGTGTTTTTTATAACAACATTACTTAATAAGACATTTATTCAATGAAGGGAATTTTATTTATAACGTTTTGGGTCATTACATTCTTCCTCTATTTATAAGTTTCTATCTAAAAATTTTCATTTAGTACACTAAAATAGATGAGAAAACTTTTACTTCATTACCTCTTTTGGTTCTCATGTCAATTCATCAAAATAATTGTTTCCCCATAGCACTTTGACTGGATGAGTTGTCTTGTATCAAAGAACTTTTTATCTGTGATCTATGTATTTCACCAATTTCTACTCATATGAAAGATAATTTTCTAAAGGTACCATCTTAGGATTCATTACATGTGATGGGTCTAGTTTGTACTTCCTGAATAGGGAAACATAGATCACATTATGTACTTGAGAAAGTTTAGGTGGAAGTGTTAGTTGATATTCCATAACTCTTACGTGATCAAGGATCTCAAAGGGGTCGATGTATCTTGGACTAAGATTTCCCTTCTTCCCAAACATCATGACTTTCTTATATGGCAGTATATGGAGGAACACTTTGTCACCAACCTAAAACTCTAGATCAAGTCGGTGATTATGTGCATAGATTTTCTTTCAAATTTGTGCCTATTTCATATGACGTTGAATGTTCTGAACCTTTTTTTCCTCTATTGGACAGGATTGGGTCCCATAAGCTTCCAATCTCTAACATCATCATAGCATGTTAGAGTCTAACACCTCTTCCCAAATAGATCCTCATAAGGATCTATTTCAATTCTAGAATATACATTTTGATTATATAAGAACTCCACTAGGGGAAGGTGTTGATACCAACATCCTTAGAAATCCATTGAATATGATGTTATAATAACATCAAGGATTTTAATATTCCTTTTATACTTTCTATCATTATAAGGGTGTTAATAAATAAGGAAACTTATCTCTATATTCAACGCTTACTGAAGGGTTCTCTAAAACCTCAATGTAAACCTCAAATCTTGATCATATATAATAGAGAGTAGAACTCCATGTAGTCTTACCACTAACCTTATGTATATCATGGTGGTTTGGTAAAGATAAAAATCTTCCTTGATTATAATGAAATGCACTAACTTTTTAAGGAGATTAACTACCACCCATATGGTATTGTTTCCTTAAAGTGTCCTAGGGATTCCTACGACAAAACCCATGGTTATTCATTCCCATTTCCATGCTAGTATGGGAAATGGTTGCATCATACCCTTATAATTTTCCCTCATCATTGACTTGTTGGTATACTAAGAATCAAGATACAAACTCTAATATCTTCATCTTCATTTAATCCTAATAAATTATTTCTTTAAATATATATATATCATAGTGATTCCTAGATGAATAGAGAAGGATTATCTATTCACATCATCCTAAAGTTATTTATTCAAATCTAGTTTTTATGGGACACATATCCAGGTTCCAAACCTTATAACTCTATCTTTTGTAATGTTGAACTCTAGAATATTTGATACATTCTTTTGTATCACCTAATCAACTTTTTTGGATTTCTTGAACCTTTTGAGAATTTATAGTTGCGGAGTCATTTGAGAAAGGTAGGATGAAGATACTTTTATTATTCCCATGTCCATCCATTTAATGTCCAATAACATTATATCCCTTTCAATCCATAGCATGGATAGGTTTGAGGGATCATTTTTACTCAAATAATCTTCCACTTTTTTCCTTCCCATGATGGTATTGTTTTGAAAAAACAAAACCCTTTACTAGATCTAGCCACATTCATCAGAACATGTTAATATCCTTTTGTGTGAATATATACATGAATCTTTTTTATCCTTATATATATCACAATTCTCCTCGCAGTGATGATTCCTCAAAATAATTAATGATAATATCACTACATCTATTTCTAGATCATGATTTGGGTAGTTATACTCATGGATTTGAGTTGGAGGGAGGCATATTATATCACTTTATCATATTTCATGAGTAAAAAAACAAAATACCCTTTTTATGCATCATTATAGATCACAAATCCTTCCCATCTAGTGTGTAATATTAGAATAGGTGTTGTTGTTAGACTCCTCATGTATTAATCATGTTTTAATGATCACAAATCTCAATAATAATTACACATCTTATTATTGATCACAAATCTCACAAATCTTATTAATCATGTGTATTTATGTTTCAAGTTATCTCATACCTTATAATGTCTAAGCTCAATTCATTTTATGCATATTAATGTTTAAGTTTGAATACAGTTATTTGTCTAAGTATAAGACACAGTGAGTCAGGCACCATGAGCCTGACACCATGAGCAAGACACCGTGAACCCTGACACCATGAAGCCTAAGTCTCAGACACCGTGACCACAAGACACCCTGGCACAGTAATCCAGAAACCGTGAAGCAAGACACTAATAACCGACACCATAAGACATGCACTATGTTTTCCTAAGTGTTAGACACAGTTAGCAAGACACAGTCATCAAGGCACCATGAATCCAGAAACCGTAGGCCAGACACCGTGAAGCAGAAACCGTAAGCAAGATAATGTGAAAGAGACACCGTGAAGAAGAAACTGTGAAGGAGACAATGTGAAGGAGACATCGTGAAGGAGACACCCTAAAGGATACATCATGAAAAAGACACCGTGAAGAAGATACCATGATGGAGACACTGTTTGCATATCTATTGTGACACCGTTTCTTGAACTCCTTTTTGGTTTTTATATTTAACTTTTTAACGGTTATATTTGATTCCTTTAATGCACTGACATATTTAATGTTTCTTTGTAGACATAGTACGAGGTAAGAGGTAAGAAACCTATGGAACTTGTCAGCTAAATCTCATACATTTTTGAATATAAAGAGAAGAGTTCCCACGAGGAACACAAGAAAGATAATACACACTACAGAGCATGATACTAAACAAGAAAACATGCCAGTGAGAAAGACCAAGAAGAACACATTTCAAGATCTTCAAGGAAGAAATTGTCTCATGTATGAAATTCAACACTACGGAAGAATACATGAAGTACTGGGATCAAGATACCATATTCACTCGTGAAGAACACATGCTGAACTATGACACTCTGTTTTTCAACACAAGAACCAGAGAAGGAATCAGAAGCATTTCTGTCTTATCCAAGGAGTCCAGATCTGCACTACTAATCACTAGATCATTCTAAACTCACATTTAATCTCTCTTAGTTATTCTTTTATTTACTTTAGAGTAGTGTGTGTACTTTGTATATTTTACACACCCACTGTCACTTGCGCTGAACTGGAGGATTCTGAAAACCTCACACCATATTCTTTACCCATTTTACCCACAACAACTATAGAATAGGTCCTTGTGTGTCCTGGTCATTACTTTTTTTACCCACAAAAACTATGGAAGAGGTCTATGTGTGTCTTGGATAGTCCATTTACTATTGTTAACCCCGATCTAGGGTGTCTGTCAGAGTTTATTTATATAAACTGCTTGGTGGAATGTGATCACCAAGTGGAGTGGATTAGGTCTGGGCTTGAGACTGAACCACATGTTTTATATCCGTTGTTCCACTTAAATTTAGTCTACTTTGTTTTACTGCTTTACTACATAATCAAGAAAAACACTAAATTCACTTCGATAGTTAGCCTTGGAAAGAAGTTATATCTGATTTGTCTTAATAGGTTAACTTCAAAAGTAATATTAATAATACCAATTAATATTACAGAGAATTAATCAATCTTCTAGGAATTTTTTCTAAATAGTAAAACTCTTATAACAGTATAACCTTGATTAACTGGGCTGTATCTATTTTTGGGGAAATATTTATTTTTTTAAAAAATATCTTTTTAATATAAATTTTTATAGTAACTCAATTCACCTCTCACCTATTGATTTATCTAATCTGACCAACATTTGGTATCAGAGGTAGTTTTATTAAGAATCTTTGTAATCTCAATCAATTGTGATTGTAGTTGTACTTTAAAGATCTTTAAATTTCTGTCAATTATAAATTTCTAGCTATTTTAAAGTATTTTGTTAGTATGGACAATAGATTGGAGGGTGCTGCAACTAACATAACACCATTATTTAATGGAATAAACTATTCTCAATGGAAAATTAAAATGAAAATGCATCTAGAGAGTATGATCTTTGAAAGCTGGTCATCAATTATAGATGAATACAAACTTCCTATGACTGATAGAATTGCATGGGATGAACCTACCAAACATTCTTATAATAATAATTGCAAATCCATGAATGATTTATATTGTTCCTTAGGAGATGAAGAATTTAATAGGATTTTTGCTTGTAAAATTGCCCATGAAATTTGGGATACCTTGTCTATCTCACATGAAGGCACATATAGTGTAAAGGAAATGAGACTTAATAATTATACTATAAAGTATGATAATTTTAAGATGAAACCCGATGATCCTATTTGTGATATGTATCTTAGGTTCAATGAGATTGCCAACACAATTATTTCTCTAGGAAGAGAAGTCACTGCCAAAGAACAAATCCTGAGAATTCTCAAATGTCTACCTTAAAGATGGAGGGGAACCTCTGTCTCAATTAGAGAGTCATGCAACATCAGAAGGATACCTATAAAGGAACTCATTGGAAAACTAATGATGTATGATGAAGAGCAGAAAGTCAACAAAGAAGAGGAGGATGAACCAAACAGGAATGTGTTGCATTCAAGACAACCCTCTCGAAGCACAAAGAAAAATGAGAACTGGAAGCTTCTATAGAAAATTATACTACTGAACAATCATCACCAGACAGTGATGAGGAGATGGATCAACTAGCCAGAAGATTCAAACGATTTTATAAGAATAAAAACTTTTTCAGAAATCCTAACTTCAAGGGAAATTATGATGCAAAAGGAAACTAGAAAAAGTACTGGAAGAGAAATGACAAAACTGAAGAGATTGTATGTTATGAATGTAAGTACAAAGGACACATAAAGGTTGACTGTCTAAATCTCAAATATAAGAAGAAGTATGATGATAAGGACAATAAGTACAAAAATTAAATGAAGGAAACCTGGAGTTCCTCTGAGGATAGTTCAAGTGACCCAGAGACAACACATGATGAACAGGCTAACAAGGCCAATTTTTGTTTTATGACAAACACATTTGAGGTAACAATGAACTCTTCAATAAAAAATTTATATTATTCTTAAGAGGAAAGTGACTCTGAAAATATGACCAATGATGAAATGTTTTAATATTGCAACATTCTTGAAGAGACATGCAATGAATTAAAGGATAAATATAAATCATTGAAGAAACAACATGATCTCACTGTAACTGTTAAATCTGAACTTACTACTGAAAAGGAGAAAAATGCTCAACTGCTCAAAGAAAACAATGAACTTAAAATTCCTAATATGCTATTAAGAAGTGACTTAGAAAAGTTTACTAATTGTAAAAATACCCTTACCCAAATGCTAGGAAAACAAATTTCTACTAAATATAATACTGGCCTCGGTTAAAAACCTGTTAAAAGAAACCTTAGTAGAACAAATTTGGTTTCAAAGACTAGGACATATAATTTTGTTCCCAGTTCTTGACACAACTCATCTAGCTCAAGTCATGATACACATTCTACTGTTTCATGTTTTTTTTGGACCAAATAGAGTTTATTTTTCAAATACATTACATAATTCTTATAGGAAACCTATAAGACAAATATGGGTTCCTAAAGCACTTATTACTAATGTTATTGGACCCAAACAAGTATGGGTACCAAAATCTATCATTGCTTGATCATATTTTAGGAAAGAAGCTTGAAGAGCTCCTACAAGAATTTGTGGTACTTGTACAGTGGGTGTTCAAGGCACATAACAGGAGACTACTCATGCTTCAAGAATCTGATAAAAGTAGATGGATTACATGTCACATTTGGTGACAATGCAAAGGGGATGATCATTGGATTAAGCCAGATTTGTAACGCCCCGACCCCAGTTACCCAGAGTCGGTGCATTATTACATAACATTGGAATGATCACAAGAAAGATCAAATCTCGAACGACCGATTGGGTTAGTAGCCTTGTAAACACTAGATATATTCATAAGTCTTACATTACATCATAAAATAAAAAACTACTACAACAACATAATGTCTCCAAAGTCTACACTATTATCCCCTCATAATATCCCTGTAGGTCATTCATAACTTACTTCTTCACATCCTGGGAAAAATAAAACATAGAAAAGGGGTGAGCTCAAATGCCCAGTAAGGATAACAATATAGCGGAAACATTCATAAATAAGAATAAACATTTAAGGCAATGTATAACTAAAACAAAAGCCTTTAAAACTTGAACTTTCAACATGGTATGGCATAAATAAAATGAAATAATTCCATTTACTTATTCACATGGATATTCTACTAATCGAATGATCATATACAAAATCAATAACCACTTTCATAATGATGGAATGCATAATGACAGACTATCATAACCACATAGCCAAGGCCTCGTGCCAAGACTACAAATAAGATTTTGTCAAGCCCTTATGCCAAGACACTAGTTTGTCTCATGAGACCTACCGATGCATTGAGGAGCTATAGCGGGCTCCACCCGTCACATATTAAGTCCAATGCATTCCCATATGAAAAGGTTTAAACATAACATAAACATTCATATTAAAACTTGCATAAGAAATGTCAATAATTTCAACAAAAACTATGAATGGTATAAAAATAGCACATCCACAGTCAAACATATCACAAAACCTTCAATATAATATAGAAGTTTTGTATCATAATAAATCAACTTCAAATAAGCATAAAATCCATCAAAGGATGTTGACATAGATGAAATCAAAACTCTTTTTAGAGAAATATCTCTTTCTATTTTTGAAATCAATTAATATCCATATAAAATAAAACATTTTCTTTGAAAATATTCTTATATGATTGTAAGTAAAGCTTTGAATATTTTATAACGGTGGAAAATAACCGCACCCGCCGTATAAGTTAAAAAAACATTCTTACCTTAATTCTGTCAAAAAGGTAAAAAGGACCTTGTTTTGAAAATGACGGAAAGATTCCTCTTATAAAAATTCAAACAAGGGTATAAATGAATTTAACCCATATTCATGTAAATAAAAAAAATGTTTTGAAATACATTTTTAAGAAAACATGGATGTGGATGATAAAGAGATCCTAGTAGATTATTACATATAAACAACCTCGGATAATGAAGAGATTGTGAAATAACCCTTACCAATTTGGTAAATTATGAAACACATAAACCATGAAAGAGGTATCATACAATGAATATGTAAATACACATAAATTAGAGTGTATTACACAAAGAATATAATTATGGGCAGTACATACACCACACAAAAGGTGATGGTGGCAATATGGCATGAATCTCACGGAAATAAGGAGTGAGATGAAAACCCCTTACCTTGTACTTTTCCTTGGTTGGGGTAGGTTAACCTCCTGTATAATGGTTAACTAATTGTTATTAAATTATAAAAGAATCATATATATTAATATGATATCATATATGATCTTTTAACATTGATTTGTTAATGATATCTTTGAATTATCGTTGTTTCGGGTGTTGACTTACTCATTTTCTTTTATATGTTTTGTTACATAATCCATGTTTGTCATGGATAGGATGTATATTTTTTATATACATAATGATATCAAGTCCTTAAAAATCATTTTTAAATCATAAAATGATAATTATACTTGAATGGATACGATGGAGAATGAATCTCATCGCGTTCGTGGAGACGGTAGTCCGTACGTACGCACGAGCGACAATATCATTCTTTTGATATTAAAATAATATATAAATGGATGATATATCATATATAATGAATCATTAACATGTTTTATTTATTATTTACATGAGTTACACATCATTATTATACCCATCCAAATAATATTATATTGAATAACAATTACACCACGACGTGGAGACGGTAAGCCGTACGTACGCACGTATGGTGACATGTTATTCAAAGGGTGGACAGAATACTGAATATGGTTGTACCATATTTATAATAACATCACAGTATATATATGATACTGGAGTTATTATTTTAGAATGGTAACAACAAAGGAAGAAGAAGTGGAAGAAGAAATGAACTTGGAAAAAGGGTGGTGAAATCACTACCTCTTCTTTGGTTTCTTCCTTTTGATTTGATCAAAAGGGCTCCTTAGGTTGGCTTTCTGATACAACTAAGGCCTCTAGGTTGTAGTGAGGGAAGTTGGGAGAGTATATGGGCAGAGTTTGGCCGAACCAAAAGGCTTTGAAGGTGTGAAGAAATGAGAAGTAGGAGTGCCCTTTTATAAGAGGGGTGAGGGGCACCTTTGGAAAAGCTAGAGATATTAGTTTATAATAAATTCATATTCGGTTTCCAATGGCTCCAAAGTTGACTATTCAAAGGTTAAGGTGGGTATGGGTCGAAAACAACACAACCAATAGAATTTAGATAGGTATGGGTACTTCTATTAACCTTATCTTTAAGTATTAACTCTATGTTAATTAGTTTCACTTTTACAACGTCTCTTTGTATTTTTATATAATATGGTTAATAAACATACTATATAAATCCAAGAGACCCCAAAGTGGTCCATTAATGATGAACCTATCATGATATAAGTCTCTTGGCCGAACCTTAGATTTTTAGGAATTTAATATCAATTAATAATATAATATTTGTTTTAAGAACTCTTTTATGTCAATTTTGACACTATTCAATAGTTGTTTTTTTATAAACTCATAACAGATTGATTACATCGAAAAAAGTAAATTAAATCAATCCTAATATATCATATTATCCTAGAAAATTAGTTTAATGTATTAAAAGTTTCATATTATATTTATTTGGGTATTTATAATATCAATTAATTTAATTTTTCACCATTATAGTAATTTCTGTATCATCATTGTGTCATAAATAAAATAAATTATTTAATGTATAAAAATTATAAAGAAAATATCATTATGTAGGAAATATTTTTATCTTTCTAATTAATTTTTATAATCTAAAATCCAACATATAAAACCCTATGTAATAATTGTTTTTCTAAAAGATATATGCTTGTGTCATTTTTGTATTCATTTTAACTTAATTAAAATAAAGTGTCCCTATCACCTTCAAGTGGCACCATGGGGTCCCCAAATCGACCCAAAGATTCCTATGGTCGAACATGTATCAACCAATAAGGCTATGACACGTTTTAGGGTAATTTAGTATTATTATAATATTATTTTTTAACCCTTATTTACCAGATTTACCCTTAACCATGGTAAATAAAATATTTACCACAGTAATTATTCAAAATTTCTAAAAATAAAAGTTACCTGTTTACACAATTTGGACATCCTGATTCCAAATATGGAATCCATTTTTCTAAATTCAAAACACATAAGTGGCAGAAATTAATTTAAAATTAATTCCTGCTGTCAAAACAAAAAAGCGTGTTTTTAATTGATAATAACTATCAAAAGATTGACACTTGTTTATGTTCGGTTTAATTGTAAAATTATGTCCAATGACCAAAATTATATTAAATGGTAAAACGATATTCTAAATATACTTTAAAACCACTCAAATTCATAATTTATCACTATTAATTATTTTGATTAAAAAAGTTGTTTTTAATTAAAATTTAGTAATTTTCACTATTCATCAAAATATGAAAGTTATCTGAAAAGTACCAAAAGTTCACCTTAGGCTAAATTCGATATTCCAAATCCAGAAATGAAGTCCATTTTAAAATATAAAATATATATAATTTTGAAAAGTAGGTAATACTATTCATAATGGCTAGTTTGATTGGTTATGGTGTGTGTTAAAACTCGAAGTTGCGTACAGCACATGCTACTGTATTATTCAAAGAAAGCGTACCGTGGAAGCTTGAGATGTTTCATTTTAAATTTTTGATGTCCCCATTTAGTCAAAAAGTTTAAAATATTGTATTTAAAAAGGTTTCACTATTAAAAGTTGATAAAAGTGAAATACTGAAAATGAATCTGTTCTTGCATTATGTCTAAGAAACTCATAATATTGATTATAAAATTATAAGGATTATATAAAGTTTAAAATTTAGTTAATACTATTCATAACCTCTTTTAAATGGATTTTTATTTTGGTAAGTCATGGTGTGATTGAACTCGGTGTTGCGTGTAGTGCAAGTTATTGAATTATTTTGAAGAAATAACACACTATGAAATCTTGGGGTGTTACATTCTCCCCTCCTTCAATAAATTGCGTCCTCGCAATTTGAAATTGTTCTTCAAAAATAAAAGGTTTAAAATAGAAAATATATTTGTGGGAAAACCCACATCAGAAATTGGGTTACTAAAATTTAGTCTTAATATGAGGAAAAGAGAAATGAAAGGGTCACCACCAAATTATGATCTCGATTAGGAGAACATTGGTGGAAATCAGAGACATATAATTGGAGGAAAAACGTAAATATTTATAGGTAGTGATTGAGGTCATCAATCAAAAACAAGTGTAAAATTGAGGTCCTTAAATTCATCAATCTATGATGATTTGAAATACCATCGGTTCAACAAAACATAGGGTATTAGGATAACACATTTTTGACGTTTCAAAATATCTTAGCTGAAATCCCACATCGAAAAATGAATTAATGAGGCCTCTATTTAAAATAAAGAGTGGAAAGTATGAAGATTACCGAAAATAACACTTACTAGGGTTCCATGTAAGAAAACATGGATATGGAAGAAAAATATAACCATCAATTATCTGATGGAGAGTGGTAGAGAACATGACTATGAAAAGGCCAACAATCCCAAAGCCATAAATTAGTGATGATTTAAGGTACCATCTAGGACAACATTTTTGTTCTAAGTTCCTTTTCTTAATGTTGAGGAATTTATTTATGAGATTGGCTAAGATCATAAGGAGATATACTTACTTTATAATTAGAGTTTTATTCATTAATAAATTTCTACCACAAACTCATCTTTCACTCTCAAAGATAATAGAACGTAAAAAAAATTCTATTTACACTATTCGTAGAGGGTTCCAAAATAAACGAATTTATAAATCATCTACAAGATCTTTTAATAAAAACTACATTATTTAATCCAGAACATCTCGTGGGCCAGTGGAAGGTGATACACCCTCGTCGCCCTTCGGTTGTGGGTTCAAGTCTCGCAGCCTTGCCGGACGCGACGGGTTGCCGCCCGACCTCCGGGTTGTCCTTTTATGGCAATCCAAAATAATCCCAACTAGAACTATCCAAAATACTTCTCTCCAAACTCACAGTCCAACATTTATAAGGAAGGTAAACATAATGTAGATCCTTTTTACCCTGTAATATCATATGAATACCTTCATCATGTATTCTTTTAATACATTAAAACATCTGGAATTACCATATTCCTTATTGATTACATTCATGCTCCCTTATTCCATATAGAATGCTGGATATACTTCATCAATCCAAAAATGTTTTAAACCCCAACAATGATGGAATATACAAATCATTAATCAGTTCCAAGGTATTCAAGAATATACAATATAATTTATCCAAAACAATCATGTATTATTCCAAAATCACTACCTCAGTATCAGAACTATATTATGGTTTATCATTCTCTCAACCATATATTTTCCAAAAATTTATCCTGATATTGAGTCACTTTTCTTTGTTCTACACAATCTCAAGTCCTTCATGAAATAGTACTGCAGTACAATCCTTATGTACTCCATAATTATTATAGCAAGTACATTGTTGATACAACACTCAATTGACATAATCAACATAATAACTCAAATCATTCCTCTTCATCTGTGGTAGTATCATAACTTGATTATTATCCAATAGCATCATTTGCGGAATGGTTTGATGACTGGGACATAGGTTTGAGTAGTGTCCAAACTCCTTGCAAATAAAGAATTGTACATTTGAAACCATTTTCTTACCCTTGCAGTCATGTACTTTGTGCCCTTTTCCTCCACACTTATAACAAACTCCCATTCTTTTCAGGCAAGTTCTAGGGTGTTTCTTTCCACAGTTATCACATATGGGAAAATTATTCTTTTCCCACTTCCCTTTATCCATCTTTCTCTCTTCCATCCTTTTCTTATCTTGCTTCCATTCAAAGCCATAGGACTTAGTAAACTCTTTACTTATCTTATGAACACATGATATTATTTCTTCATATGATGATAATACATGCGAGACTATTTCTCTTATAAATTCTGGCTTAAGACCAGGAAATATATGATCCTTCTTTCTCTTTGTATCATGTGCATTGCTAGAGTTCTCATTCCTTCTACTGGGCGCCATTTCTAAACAATGGCATACACTAGATTAGTTTATGAATAACAATACCTAATCCCAAACTTGTAAAACACATAACATAAATTAAATAGTTTATGGATATAATCCATAATCATAAAAATGTCTCCTTTGAAGAAGTATATACTCATAAACCCTTCATAATGGTTTGTAAAGAAAATTAGAATTATCCTAAGCATATCCCCCGGGAGTGTCGTAACCAAGAGTGCAGCAAGGCCCATTGTCGTGCACCAGTTCCTATTTGAGTCTATCTCAAAGCGGTGTTTTCAGGTTTTACCCCTAGGTACATCTATGCCAGAGCCGCCTCTACCTGCTCGTATCCATACAGGGATGTATTGCTCGAAAAACTCAAAAAATCTCTACAATACCAAAATTCTAGGAAGTTCTTCTATACTAATCCTCAAAGTTCATCTTAGGTCTACGTGCTCTAATCAGAGTTTATCTAAATCTAGCTTCCAAGGTTTGTACTAAACTTCCTCTGATACCAACTGTAACGCCCCGACCCCAGTTACCCATAGTCGGTGCATTATTACATAACATTGGCATGATCACTAGAAAGATCAAATCCCGAAAGACCGATTGGTTTAGTAGCCTTGGAAACACTTGATATATTCATAAGTCTTACATTACATCATAAAATGAAAAACTACTACAACAACATAATGTCTCCATAGTCCAAACTATTATCCCCTCATAATATCCCTGTAGGTCATTCATAACTTACTTCTTCCCATCCTGGGAAAAATAAAACATAGAAAAGGGGTGAGCTCAAATTCCCAGTAAGGATAACAATATAGCGGAAACTTTCATAAATAAGAATAAACATTTAAGGCAATGTATAACTAAAACAAAATCCTTTCAAACCTGAACTTTCAACATGGTATGGAATAAATAAAATGAAATAATGCCATTAACTTATTCACATGGATATTCTACTAATCGAATGATCACATACAAAATCAATAACCACTTTCATAATGATGGAATGCATAATGCCAGACTATCATAACCACATAGCCAAGGCCTCGTGCCAAGACAACAAATAATATTTTTTCAAGGCCTTGTGCCAGGACACTAGTTTGTCTCATGAGACCTACCGATGCATCGAGGAGCTATAACGGGCTCCACCCGTCACATATTAAGTCCAATGCATTCCCATATGAAAAGGTTTAAACATAACATAAACATTCGTATTAAAACTAGCATAATAAATGACAATAATTTCAACAAAAACTATGAATGGTATAAAAATAGCACATCCACAGTCAAACATATCACAAAACCTTCAATACAATATAGAAGTTTTGTATCATAATAAATCAACTTCAAATAAGCGTAAAATCCATCAAAGGATGTTGACATAGATGAAATCAAAACTCTTTTTAGAGAAATATCACTTTCTATTTTTGAAATCACTAAATATCCATATAAAATAAATAATTTTCTTTGAAAATATTCTTATAAGCTTGTAAGGAAAGATTTGATGATTTTATAACGGCGGAAAATAACCGCACCCGCCGTATAAGTTAAAAAAACATTCTTACCTTAATTCTGTCGAAAAGGTTAAAAGGACATTTTTTTGACAACGACGGAAATATTCCTCTTATAAAAAGTCAAACAAGGGTATAAATGACTATAACCCATATTCTTGTAAATAATAATTTTTTTTTGAAATACATTTTTAAGAAAACATGGATGTGGTTGATAAAGAGATCCCAGTAGATTATTACATATAAACAACCTCAGATAATGAAGAGATTGTGAAATAACCCTTACCAATTTGGTAACTTATGAAACATACAACCCCTGAAAGAGGTATCATAAAATGAATAAGTAAATATACATAAATTAGAGTGTATTACACAATGAATATAATTATGGGCAGTACATACACCACACAAAAGGTGATGGTGGCAATATCGCATGAATCTCACGGAAATAAGGAGTGAGATGAAAACCCCTAACCTTGTACTTTTCCTTGGTTGGGGTAGGTTAACCTCCTGTATAATGGTTAAATAATTTTTATTAAATTATAAAAGAATCATATATATTAATATGATATCATATATGATCTTTTAACATTGATTTGTTAATGATATCTTTGAATTATCGTTGTTTTGGGTGTTAACTTACTCATTTTATTTTATATGTTTTGTTACATAATCCATGTTTGTCATGAATAGGTTGTATATTTTTTATATACAGAATGATATCAAGTCCTTAAACATCATTTTTAAATCATCAAATGATAATTATACTTGAATGGATACGATGGAGAATGAATCTCATCGCGTTCTTGGAGACGGTAGTCCGTACGTACGCACGAGCGACAATATCATTCTTTTGATATTAAAATAATATATAAATGGATGGTATATCATATATACTGAATCATTAACATGTTATATTTGTTATTTAAATGAGTTACACATCATTATTATACCCATCGAAATAATATTATATTGAATAACAATCACACCACGACGTAGAGACGGTAAGCCGTACGTATGCACGTATGGTGACATGTTATTCAAAGGGTGGATAGAATACTGATTATGGTTGTACCATATTAATAATAACATCACAGTATATATATGATACTGGAGTTATTATTTTAGAATGGTAACAACAAAGGAAGAAGAAGTGGAAGAAGAAATGAACTTGGAAAAAGGGTGGTGAAATCATTACCTCTTCTTCGGTTTCTTCCTTTTGATTTGATCAAAAGGGCTCTATAGGTTGGATTTTAGATCAAAATAAGGCCTCTAGGTTGTAGTGAGGGAATTTGGGAGAGTATTTGGGCAGTGTTTGGCCTAACCAAAAGGCTTTGAAGGTGTGAAGAAATGAGAAGGAGGAGTGACCTTTTATAAGAGGGGTGAGGGGCACCTTTGGAAAAGCTAGAGATATTAGTTTATAATAAATTCATATTCGGTTTCCAATGGCTCCAAAGTTGACTATTCAAAGGTTTAGGTGGGTATGGGTCGAAAACAACTCAACCAATAGAATTTAGACAGGTTTGGGTACTTATATTATCCTTATCTTTAAGTATTAACTCTAAGTTAATTAGTTTCACTTTTACTATGTCTCTTTGTATTTTTATATAATATGGTTAATAAACTTACTATAAACATCCAAGCGACCCCCAAGTGGTCAATTAATGATTAACCTATAAATATATAAGTCTCTTGGCCGAACCTTAGATTTTTAGGAATTTAATATCAATTAATAATATAATATTTGTTTTATGAACTCTTTTATTTAAATTTTGACACTATTCAATAGTTGATTTTTTCAAAACTCATAACAGATTGATTAATTCGAAAAAAGTAAATTAAATCAATCCTAATATATCATATTATCCTAGAAAATTAGTTTAATTTATTAAAAGTTTCAAATTATATTTATTTGGGTATTTATAATATCAATTAAGTTAATTTTTAACTATTATAGTAATTACTGTATCATCATTGTGTCATAAATAAAATAAATTATTTAATCTCTAAAAATTATAAATAAAATATCATTATATAGGAAATATTATTATCTTTATAAGGAATATTTATAATCTAAAATCCAACATATATAAGCCTATGTAATAATAGTTTTCTAAAAGATATATGCTTGTGTCATTTTTGTATTCATTTTAACTTAATTAAAATAAAATGTCCCTATCACCTACAAGTGGCACCATGGGGTCCCAAAATCGACCCAAAGATGCCTATGATCGAACATGTATCAACCAATAAGGCTAGGACACGTTTTAGGGTAATTTAGTATTATTATAATATTATTTTTTAACCCTTATTTACCAGATTTACCCTTAACCATGGTAAATAAAATATATACCACAGTAATTATTCAAAATGTCTAAAAATAAAAGTTACCTATTTACACAATTTGTAATTCCTGATTCCAAATATGGAATCCATTATTCTAAATTTAAAACACATAAGTGGCAGAAATTAATTTAAAATTAATTTCCACTGTCAAAACAAAAAGCGTGTTTTTAAAAGATAATAACTATCAAAAGATTGACACTTGTTTATGTTCGGTTTAATTGTAAAATTATGTCCAATGTCACGACCTGCCCTCGGGGTCCGTGCCGTGACTACCCCAAGCCCGCCTTCCATAGGCCAGGGGCTGGCGACTAGCACCAAGGTGTAAATCCCGGTAAAAAGGGAAGGCATTTCCTTTGTAAAGTAAACAAACACCATAGAGTAAGCAAGCGGAAAGTAACACTAAGAAAAAACAGAGTACAACTAAAAGTGCGGAAAGTAAAAAGGGGACGGAAATACAAGCCCAACTGTAAAGTATAACTCGAAAGGGAAAACAGCAACTGAAAAGTAAAGCTGCTACGCCGAGCTGTCCACTGGAAATCCCACCTGAAGGGTGGGTACAGATAGCTCCTCTGCTCCTCGGGTCCCGCCGTCTGCTCCGAGTATGTCCCGCCCAGTGGTCTGCCTCTGGGTACCGCCTCGTCGTATAGTCCGCCTCCAGGTACCGTCCAGTCCTCGAACACTCGGCCTCTGTCAGTACTGGTCGTCGTCTGCAACCAACACAACGAGGTGCGGGCATAGCCCGTGCAGGGGTGAGTATAACGATACTCAGTAGGGACCCCGAGACCCTCAAGGTCTCACTAAAACCAACAAGGATAACCACAAGAAGATCACAACAGATAAACTCTACTTAGGTATATGCCCATACATATACCTAAGTTATCAAGTAACCCATTTCAGTCATGAGGAAACACAAGGATCATGAGATCAACGGATAACCACTACCCAGGTATATGCCCATACATATACCTAAGTTATCAAGTAACCCATCTCAATCATGAGGAAACACAAAGGTCAAAAGTCTCAGCTCAAACCAGGATTTTCATTATCGAAACCGTAACTGCTGAAGAGCTCCGTCTCTAGAGTGTACAGTGGTCCTGTCACGACTCCGAGGTACTGCTCAATAACCTAAGACTGCTGAAGTACTCCTCCTGTCGAGTACTGCGGGTCTGCTGCCAACTACCAGGCGCTCCTTCCGCTGAGGGTCTGCTGCCAAATACCGGGCGCTACCCAGATAGCCTACTGAGGTACTCCTCCTGTCGAGTACCGCAGGTCTGCTGCCAACTACCAGGCGCTCCGTCCGCCGTGGGTCTGCCGCCAAATACCGGGCGCTCCGTCCACTGGGCTAGTCGACTCACTCCAAGTCGAGTCGGTCAAGCAGTCGTCAGGTCTCAGCCGGCTACACGGTCTCCGTACTCTGCACGCTCGTCTCCGGGAGGGTCCGCTCCACGAGCTACTGGTCGATACTCCAAGTATCACAAGGTCCCGCGAAGAAGTGTCTCAAAGGACCGCCTCATCACAGGGGTCTCAATGCAACAGACGGCGCGTCGATCGGACGCCCGGTCTGTGAGTTATTAGCCTTATCGTCCCAGGGGCCCGGTTGGTTTCGTGAGCAAACCAATCCCGGCCGTAACTCAACTGTACCCCGAACTCCCAAAGGGTATCCTCAAAGGGACCGTTACTCAACGTAAACACCAACGCCGCTGACGGTTCGTCAAACGGACGTCCTGTCTGAAAGATATCAGCTTTCCCGTTCCAGGGGCCCGGTTGGATTTCGGGTGTGATCCAACCCGGCCACTACTAACTGTATCCAAAAATCGGGCGAAGGATACCAAAAGTTCTGTATCGTAAACAGGAACTCAACGCAACCGACGGTGCGTCAATCGGACGCCCGGTCTGAGAGTTATTGGCATTTTCGTCTCCGGAGCCCGGTTGGTTTTTAAGGAAAAACCAACCCGACCGTACTCCACCTTCGTCCAAACCTCGGGCGGAGTATGCCAAAAGATCCGTCTCACTAAGAGGAACACTACGCGGCTGACGGCACGTCATTCAGACGTCCGTAGCTCAAGATATGAGCGTTTCCGCTCCGAAGGCCCGGTTGGTTCCGTGAACGAACCAACCCGGCCGAACTCAAAGTAATCCGAAACATTGAGCGCGATATACCGAAACGACCGTCTCGATCCAAGGATCGCGTTGCCGCAGACGGTTCGTCATTCGGAGGTCCGACGCTCAAGTTATGGGCCAAAAACCAATTCTGGTTCGAAACGGGGGGGTCCGGGTCCGGGCCGACCTGGCCCGACCCCCCCCCCCCCCCCCCCCCGGGCGGCGCGGTGGCCGGCAGTGCGGCGAGCCGCGGCGGGCCGCGGCGGCTTGGCGGCTGGCGCCGCACGAGGTGGGCACGCGGGGGGCAATCAAGCCCCCGCTGTTTGGTTAGGCGGCGCGGCCTTGTGCCGCGCCATTTGCAGGAAACGGCCCCCGCATGTGGGGGCCGGCTGGAAACGAACCGGGGGGCTGCTGCCCCCCCCCCCCCCTCCTTTAAAGAACTGCCCCCCCATTAAGAGGGGGGTTTTGTTGAACCGGCCGGGGGATTTATTCCCCCGGTTTTATGTCATCCGGCCGGCCAGCTGGCCGGCCGGTTTTTACCAACGGGACCGGAAATTCCAGTCCCGCCTTCGACTTCTGACGCCGGCAGCCCGGCCGCCGGTCTTCTCTTCCGCCGCGGCCCGGAACCGGCCGCGGTCTCCTCGTCCCGCCGCGGCCCGGAACCGGCCGCGGCGTTCGTCGTCTGGCGCGGTGCGACGGCACCGCGCCCCTTTGCCGTGCTTTGATAATCATTCAACGCGGCGCGACAACGTCGCGTTCTTGAAGATTCTTCCTTGACGTGGCGCGACGGCGCCGCGTAAATATTTGTACTATCATCCGCGTGGTGCGACGGCACCACGCCACTTGCTTCCACCCGCAAGAATAAACAAAACGATGGAGGGGGGGTTCGGCCGTGTTCGTGCGGTCCGGCCCCCCTCACGTTAAAAATAATAACGCAACTTTTAAATAATCAAGTGTCTCACGTTAGACGTGCTAGATCCACGATCAAGAACGAAATAAATAAATATTGAAACAACAACCCCTACCTCGGGTATAAGGTTCGAGGATTTGACAACGTTCCGCGGAAGACGACGTCGCGGAGGTCGGGCGTCGCGGAAGCCGTTCGTCAAATCCGATGACGAAGGGGTGCGTCCGAAGAGGCACGTCGTTGGCGAATCCTTGTACGCCGACGAAGGTTGTCCGAGGAAGGTGCGGTGTTCTCTCTCATTGACACCGAAGACGAAGAAGAGCGGAGCGGCGTTCTTCGTCGGAACTTGAGCGTTCTACGTCAAGTCTTGAGGAAAGTCAAATAAAAAGGAAACAACGAACTCAAGAACCCCTACCTCGATAGTCGCACGTTGACGGAATCGTGGAATATCGGTGTCGATTCCTTTGACGTCGGAGGAAGAGTCGTTGTCGATGGCGTTCGTCGCGGAAGAGATGATGCGGAAGAAGAACGTCACGTCGCGGATATGGCGTCGCGGAAAGACCGTGTTCTTCGGCGAAGAAGTTCTTCGTTGAAGAACGGCGTTCTTCGTGTTCTTCGTCAAGGTTGAAGAAGAAAGAAAAGCTCTCAACCACTCCAAGATGGCTAAGAGTTCTAACCCAACAAAATAAGAAAAAGTCTTATTTTATTCACAAAAAGAATTTCAAAGGTTTGAAATTCAAATAAGAGATAACTCCACATTTATTAACTAGTTGTCATGTTAATTAAAGAGGGGTTAAGGGAGTTTGAGGTAAGATGAGAGGTTTAGGTTTCGTGTGGGCCCCACCACACTTAATCCTCTCAAGGGAGGTTAAGTGGGTGTGGGTCCCACCCCCAACTCCCTTTGAGAGGAGTTAACCTACAAAAAGTAAAATAAAAAGAATTCACACTTTTTATTCAACTTTTTTATAAATCTCCCAAAAACTAACCTTCAAACCGAAACAAACGCAACTCCCGAAAAGGTCTCTTTAAGAGAATATCGGCGCTGCGAGTTCATCGGTGCCCTCGGATTTCAATTCCGAGCACCGTATCAAAAGTTAGGAATTCCCGCTCGTTCGTTCACTGAACGTACCCGAGCCAAACTTCGGAAATTGATTCCGGGCACTCCGGGCCTCGGAATCAGGTGCCGTCTGAAACCGCGCTTTTGTAAAATTATAAAGAAAATAAAGAAAAAAATTCCCTTGAATTTTACGGGTCTTTACATTACTCCCACCTCAGGGATTTACGTCCCCGTAAAGATACATCAAAAACTAGGGAAACAAAAGAGGGTACTGAGCACGCATCTGAGCCTCCCGCTCCCATGTGCTCTCCTGGAGATTCCTGTGCCGCCATCTGTTGCGCACAAGAGGAATCGATCGCCCATGTAGGACCCGATCCTGTCGATCCTCTATCTCCACCGGGACCTCCGTAAAAGTCGCCCCATCGTCAACGTCAAGCTCCCCATGGTCAAAGATGTGCGTCGGGTTGTGCACGTATCTCCTCAGCTGAGACACGTGGAAGACGTCGTGCACCCGGTGAAACTGAGGTGGTAGAGCCAGGCGATAAGACACCTCACCAACCCTACTGAGGACCTAGAAGGGTCCGATGAAGCGCGGAGATAACTTGTTGCCTCGGCCAAATCTCCGAATACCACGTCGAGGTGAGACCCGCAAGAAGACGTGGTCACCATCCTCGAACTCTAGTGGCCTCCGCCTCCTGTCAGCGTATGACTTCTGCCGGCTCTGTGCTGTCCTCATCCGCTCCTGGATGACATGGACCTCCTCTGACATGGCCCAGACCATCTCTGGTCCCACAAGAGCTGCGATATTTCTTCTTTGCCGATAAGAGAAACCTGGTCTCATCCCCTGGATGAACCACATTCTTTGCCTAAAATAGTCAATCCTAACATGGATGATACTAATCCATACCAAAGATGACATCGTAAGGCCTCGACGCTACTACTAAGAGATCCAACCGTTACTCTCGCCTCCAAGGGTTGAGTCACACTGTCGGCATCAGTGTGTGGTAACTGGTCTTCTCCAGTAGATATCTCACAAGTGAGGGTCAAGTCAACAGTCAACTGGAACCTCTTAGTAACATCACAAAAGAGGACAGGAATGAAAACATCACAAAGGATGCATCTTTTATTATTGCAGCTCATAATACAAGACGCTACAAAAAAGCAACATCAACATGGAACTAGAAGTACAAAAGACATATCAACTAGTTCCTCCCCTGTCCACCTGCTCCCAGAGCTCCATGATCGTAAGCTTCAGCTGCCTGAAGCTGTGCTCTCGCATGTTCACCTACTCCCTGTGGTCGGAGTGGACCTCCTGGTGGTGGTGGTGGCAGAACCTCAAAGCGTCGTCCACCACCTGCTGCTCGGCCAGCTCCTCTGCCTCGTCCGCCTCCTCCCTGCGGACCGCCACGGTCGAACCTCTGCCTCTGCCTAGGTGGTTCCTCAACCGTCTGCTGCTCCTCCGCATGGCGGGTCGGGCAGTCACGAGCCATGTGTCCTTGCCCACCGCATGCAAAGCACTGTCTTCCACTCAAAAGACTGGCTCCGCGCTGTGTGCCCTGCACTGCTGAGCCAGTGCCCTGAGGTCGTCTGCCTGAATGCCTGGTCTGTCTGGACCCCTGAGTCATCTGTCGGCTACCTACTACCGAAGACTCCGCTACGTGCCGCCCTGCGGTGGATCGCTGCGCTGGTGAAGACTCAGCAAGGAAGCTCTCAATCAGAAGGGCCCGCTCCAGTACTCCTGTCTGAGTCGGTAAGCTGAGGGAGATCAGCGATGCCCTGATCTCGTGTCTCAAACCCTGCTCGAAGGTCCGGGCCCGGAAGAATGGGTCCCGTACCATGTCGGTCGAGTAGCGTGAGAGATCGGTAAATCTCGCCGAGTACTGAGCGACCGTCATGCTACCCTGCCGCAGCTGCAGAAGCTCCTGGATACGCACCGCACGAAGGGTGGCTGGGACGAACTCCGAGCGGAAGAGGCTCTCAAAGTCCGTCCAAAGTAGAGATGCCTCATCGTGCACCTGGAGCATCAAGCTCCACCATCGTCCTGCTGCTGCGTGTAGTAGGCTCGCAGCGAGGATCACCATGAGGTCTGCTGGTGTCCTCACTAGCCTAAACACTCGTACCACTACCTCCAGCCAGTCCTCTGCAGCCTGGGGATCCGTCTCCCCGCGAAACCTGGGCGGTCGCTGGCGCTGAAACTCATGCAGTGCGCTGAGGCGACGTGCATCGTCAGCGGCTGCTGCTGGAAGCATCGGGGGCTCGGCGGGTAGAGCTACCGCCGGTGCCACTGCTGACAAAGGGCCCTGCACCGAGGCCTCGTCGCTCAGTGGGCTGTCGTCACGTTCGATTCTCGGAACCCTAGCTGGCTGCCGTCGTGGGGCCATCCTGAAAGAAACAACGTAACACGATCAAACGATTATACCTGGTGAGCTGACCTGGTTTGAGCTGTTTTAAGGGGAAAAACCTTTGAAAACACACACACAATCAGTGTTTTCGTGCACAAAGTCGGAAATCAGTTGTCAGGGTCCTGGTGTATGGATACGTCGGCCGCCCGCACCAACACTGGACTCCCTGAACTGAAAACCACACTCGGTACTCCCAACACTATTGCTTCACAGAAAGAAACATCAGAGTTATAAGTTCTGCGGTAGAACCGAACTCCTCTGATACCAATTTGTCACGACCCGCCCTCGGGGTCCGTGCCGTGACTACCCCAAGCCCGCCTTCCATAGGCCAGGGGCTGGCGACTAGCACCAAGGCGTAAATCCCGGTAAAAAGGGAAGGCATTGCCTTTGTAAAGTAAACAAACACCATAGAGTAAGCAAGCAGAAAGTAACACTAAGCAAAAACAGAGTACAACTAAAAGTGCGGAAAGTAAAAAGGGGCCGAAAATACAAGCCCAACTGTAAAGTACAACTCGAAAGGGAAAACAGCAACTGAAAAGTAAAGCTGCTACGCCGAGCTGTCCACTGGAAATCCCACCTGAAGGGTGGGTACAGATAGCTCCTCTACTCCTCGGGTCCCGCCATCTGCTCCGAGTATGTCCCGCCCAGTGGTCTGCCTCTGGGTACCGCCTCGTCGTATAGTCCACCTCCAGGTACCGTCCAGTCCTCGAACACTCGGACTCTGTCAGTACTGGCCGTCGTCTGCAACCAACACAACGAGGTGCAGGCATAGCCCGTGCAGGGGTGAGTATAACGATACTCAGTAGGGACCCCGAGACCCTCAAGGTCTCACTAAAACCAACAAGGATAACCACAAGAATATCACAACAGATAAACTCTACTTAGGTATATGCCCATACATATACCTAAGTTATCAAGTAACCCATCTCAGTCATGAGGAAACACAAGGATCATGAGATCAACGGATAACCACTACCCAGGTATATGCCCATACATATACCTAAGTTTTCAAGTAACCCATCTCAATCATGAGGAAACACAAAGGTCAAAAGTCTCAGCTCAAACCAGGATTTTCATTATCGAAACCGTAACTGCTGAAGAGCTCCGTCTCTAGAGTGTACAGTGGTCCTGTCACGACTCCGAGGTACTGCTCAATAACCTAAGACTGCTGAAGTACTCCTCCTGTCGAGTACTGCGGGTCTGCTGCCAACTACCAGGCGCTCCGTCCGCTGAGGGTATGCTGCCAAATACCGGGCGCTACCCAGATAGCCTACTGAGGTACTCCTCCTGTCGAGTACCGCGGGTCTGCTTCCAACTACCAGGCGCTCCATCCGCCGTGGGTCTGCCGCCAAATACCTGGCGCTCCGTCCACTGGGCTAGTCGACTCACTCCAAGTCGAGTCTGTCAAGCAGTCGTCAGGTCTCAGCCGGCTACACGGTCTCCGTACTCTGCACACTCGTCTCCGGGAGGGTCCGCTCCACGAGCTACTGGTCGATACTCCAAGTATCACAAGGTCCCGCGAAGAAGTGTCTCAAAGGACCGCCTCATCACAGGGGTCTCAACGCAACAGACGGCGCGTCGATCGGACGCCCGGTCTGTGAGTTATTAGCCTTATCGTCCCAGGGGCCCGGTTGGTTTCGTGAGCAAACCAATCCCGGCCGTAACTCAACTGTACCCCGAACTCCCAAAGGGTATCCTCAAAGGGACCGTTACTCAACTTAAACACCAACGCCGCTGACGGTTCGTCAAACGGACGTCCTGTCTAAAAGATACCAGCTTTCCCGTTCCAGGGGCCCGGTTGGATTTCGGGTGTGATCCAACCCGGCCACTACTAACTGTATCCAAAACTCGGGCGAAGGATACCAAAAGTTCTGTATCGTAAACAGGAACTCAACGCAACAGACGGTGCGTCAATCGGACGCCCGGTCTAAGAGTTATTGGCATTTTCGTCTCCAGAGCCCGGTTGGTTTTTAAGGCAAAACCAACCCGACCATACTCCACCTTCGTCCAAACCTCGGGCGGAGTATGCCAAAAGATCCGTCTCACTAAGAGGAACACTACGCGGCTGACGGCACGTCATTCGGACGTCCGTAGCTCAAGATATGAGCGTTTCCGCTCCGAAGGCCCGGTTGGTTCCGTGAACGAACCAACCCGGCCGAACTCAAAGTAATCCGAAACCTTGAGCGCGATATACCGAAACGACCGTCTCGATCCAAGGATCGTGTTTACGCAGACGGTTCGTCATTCGGAGGTCCGAGGATCAAGTTATGGGCCAAAAACCAATTCTGGTTCGAAACGGGGGGGTCCGGGTCCGGGCCGACCCGGCCCGACCCCCCCCCCCCCCCCCCCCCCGGGCGGCGCGGTGGCCGGCGGCGGCGGGCGGCGGCGGCGCGGCGGGCCGCGGCGGCGGCGCGGCGGGCCGCGGCGGCTTGGCGGCTGGCACCGCACGAGGTGGGCACGCGGGGGGCAATCAAGCCCCCGCTGTTTGGTTAGGCGGCGCGGCCTTGTGCCGCGCCATTTGCAGGAAACGGCCCCCGCATGTGGGGGCCGGCTGGAAACGAACCGGGGGGCTGCTGCCCCCCCCCCCTCCTTTAAAGAACCTCCCCCCCCCCATTAAGAGGGGGGTTTTGTTGAACCGGCCGGGGGATTTATTCCCCCGGTTTTATGTCATCCGGCCGGCCAGCTGGCCGGCCGGTTTTTACCAACGGGACCGGAAATTCCGGTCCCGCCTTCGACTTCCGACGCCGGCGGCCCGGCCGCCGGTCTTCTCTTCCGCCGCGGCCCGGAACCGGCCGCGGTCTCCTCGTCCTGCCGCGGCCCGGAACCGGCCGCGGCGTTCGTCGTCCGGCGCGGTGCGACGGCACCGCGCCCCTTTGCCGTGCTTTGATAATCATTCAACGCGGCGCGACGGCATCACGTTCTTGAAGATTCTTCCTTGACGTGGCGCGACGGCGCCGCGTAAATATTTGTACTATCATCCGCGTGGTGCGACGGCACCACGCCACTTGCTTCCACCCGCAAGAATAAACAAAACGATGGAGGGGGGGTTCGGCCGTGTTCGTGCGGTCCGGCCCCCCTCACGTTAAAAATAATAACGCAACTTTTAAATAATCAAGTGTCTCACGTTAGACGTGCTAGATCCACGATCAAGAACGAAATAAATAAATATTGAAACAACAACCCCTACCTCGGGTATAAGGTTCGAGGATTTGACAACGTTCCGCGGAAGACGACGTCGCGGAGGTCGGGCGTCGCGGAAGCCATTCGTCAAATCCGATGACGAAGGTGTGCGTCCGAAGAGGCACGTCATTGGCGAATCCTTGTACGCCGACGAAGGTTGTCCGAGGAAGGTGCGGTGTTCTCTCTCGTTGACACCGAAGACGAAGAAGAGCGGAGCGGCGTTCTTCGTCGGAACTTGAGCGTTCTACGTCTTGTCTTGAGGAAAGTCAAATAAAAAGGAAACAACGAACTCAAGAACCCCTACCTCGATAGTCGCACGTTGACGGAGTCGTCGAATATCGGTGTCGATTCCTTTGACGTCGGAGGAAGAGTCGTTATCGATGGCGTTCGTCGCGGAAAAGATGATGCGGAAGAAGAACGTCACGTCGCGGATATGGCGTCGCGTAAAGACCGTGTTCTTCGGCGAAGAAGTTCTTCGTTGAAGAACGGCGTTCTTCGTGTTCTTCGTCAAGGTTGAAGAAGAAAGAAAAGCTCTCAACCACTCCAAGATGGCTAAGAGTTCTAACCCAACAAAATAAGACAAAGTCTTATTTTATTCACAAAAAGAATTTCAAAGGTTTGAAATTCAAATGAGAGATAACTCCACATTTATTAACTAGTTGTCATGTTAATTAAAGAGGGGTTAAGGGAGTTTGAGGGAAGATGAGAGGTTTAGGTTTCGTGTGGGCCCCACCACACTTAATCCTCTCAAGGGAGGTTAAGTGGGTGTGGGTCCCACCCCCAACTCCCTTTGAGAGGAGTTAACCTACAAAAAGTAACATAAAAAGAATTCACACTTTTTATTCAACTTTTTTATAAATCTCCCAAAAACTAACTTTCAAACCGAAACAAACGCAACTCCCGAAAAGGTCTCTTTAAGAGAATATCGGCGCTGCGAGTTCATCGGTGCCCTCGGATTTCAATTCCGAGCACCGTATCAAAAGTTAGGAATTCCCGCTCGTTCGTTCACTGAACGTACCCAAGCCAAACTTCGGAAATTGATTCCGGGCACTCCGGGCCTCGGAATCAGGTGCCATCTGAAACCGCGCTTTTGTAAAATTCTAAAGAAAATAAAGAAAAACATTCCCTTGAATTTTACGAGTCTTTACATCCAATGACCAACATTATATTTAATGGTAAAAATATATTCTAAATATACTTTAAAACCACTCAAATTCATAATTTATCACTATTAATTATTTTGATTAAAAAAGTTGTTTTTAATTAAAATTTAGTAATTTTCACTATTCATAAAAATATGAAAGTTATCCGAAAAGTACCAAAATTTCACCTTAGGATAAATTCGATATTCCAAATCCAGAAATGAAGTGCATTTTAAAATATAAAATATATATAATTTCAAAAAGTAGGTATTACTATTCATAACGGCTAGTTTGATTGGTTATGGTGTGTGTTAAAACTCGAAGTTGCGTACAACACACGCTACTGTATTATTCAAAGAAAGCGTACCGTGGAAGTTTGGGATGTTTCATTTTAAATTTATGATGTCCCAATTTAGTCAAAAATTTTAAAATATTGTATTTAAAAAGGTTTCACTATTAAAAGTTGATAAAAGTGCAATACTGAAAATGAATCTGTTCTTGCATTATGTCTAAGAAACTCATAATATGGATTCTAAAATTATAAGGATTATATAAAGTTTAAAATTTAGTTAATACTATTCATAACCACTTTTGAATGACTTTTTTTTGTAAGTCATGGTGTGATTGAACTCGGTGTTGCGTGTAGTGCAAGTTATTGAATTATTTTGAAGAAATAACACACTATGAAATCTTGGGGTGTTACAAGATTGGTAACTCTGATTCAATTCTAATTTATAAAGTACTATTTCTTAATTTTTTGAAATATAATTTTCATAGTATCTCACAATTATGTGATGATGGATACCATGTTAAATTTGAAAATGATTCCTGTAATGTCCTTGATTCTAATGATAAATTAGTATTTTCTACATCAAGGAATGAGAATGTATATTCTGTTAATTTAGATTCCTTAACTTCTCAAAATGTTACATTCAAGTGCATTTCATAAACAATCTTGGATTTGACATAGGAGACTAGGACACCGCAATATACATTCACTTAGAAATTTAACTAGAAAAGGATTAGTTAGAGACTTACCCAAACCTGAGTTTCCAAATGACAATGTTTGTAATCTCTGTCAAAAGAGAAAACAACACAAAATCTCTTTCAAACCAAAGAAAGAAGTTTCCTATTCTCAACCTCCCGAATTGGTTCAATTGGATTTTTCTAGAACACCTAGAGTTTCTAGTTTAAATGGTAAGCACTATGTTTATGTTCTAGTAGATGATTTTTCTATATATACCTGGACCTTTTTCCTGGCTCACAAAAATGAAGCTTGCTCTTATTCTACTAAGTACGCCGAATCTGCAGAAAATATTGGTGGACATAAAATTAAATCTTTAAGGAGTGATCATGGCCGTGAGTTTTAAAATCCAGAGTTTGAATCATTTTTCTCACAAAATAGTTATAATAACAATTTATCTACCCCTAGAACACCTCAGTATAGTGGTTTGTAGAAAGAAGAAATAGAACCTTGCAAGAAATTTCTCGAACAATTCTTAGTGAATATGACCTACCTATTTACTTTTGGGTTGAATCTGTTAACCCAACATGCTACATAATCAATAGAGTCTTGATTAGAACAATTCTCAAAAATACCCCATATGAACTGTGGAATAATAGAAAGCCTAAGGTTAATTACTTTAGAGTTTTTGGGTGCAAAGTCTTTATCCTCAACACCAAGGATAATCTTGAAAAATTTGCATCCAAAAGTGATGAAGTAATTTTCTTAGGTTAATCAATTTCAAGTAAAGCTTATAGAGTATTAAATAAAAGAACTAAATGTGTAGAAGAATCTGTCCATATCAAGTTTGATGAAACAGATCCACATGAGCCTTGAACCATCCTATAAACTCTGGAATATGATGTATCAAATCTGAACATCAACTCAAAATCCTCAACTACCTCTGTGAAAGAATCTGTGAAAACTTCTAATTCTGGAAATTCTGTGAAATCAAGTCATAATGAACCTGAATCTGTTGATGAACCTGAAATCTCTAGTCCCTATTTTTCTAGAAAGGTTAGAACCCTTAAAAACCATCCCTTAGATTCTATTGAAGGAGAATTAGATAAAGGAACACAAACTAGAGCTTCTATTATAAATCTGGTTGAACATCAAGCATTATTGTCACAGCTTGAACCTAAAAACATTGATGATGCTATCAGTGATGAATTTTGGGTAATTTCTATGCAAGAAGAACTCAATCAGTTTGAAAGAAATAATTTTAGGAAACTTGTTGAAAGACCCAAGGACACATTTGTCATAGGAACTAACTGGGTGTTTATAAATAAGGTAGATGAAGCTAGAAATATAGTTAGGAATAAGGCTAGATTAGTTGCACAAGGCTATAGTCAAGAAGAAGGAATTGACTATGAGGAGACTTTTTCTCTAGTATCCAGACTTGAAGCCATTAGAATTCTACTTGCTTATGCTTCACATCTGAATTTCAAACTATATCAAATGGATGTTAAGAGTGCATTCTTAAATGCGTATATAGCTGAGGATGTTTTTGTTGAACAACCCCCTGGATTTACAAACCCTCATTTTCCAAATCACATTTTTAAACTATCAAAAGCTCTATATGGTTTAAAACAATATCCAAGAGCTTGGTATGACAGATTAAGTACTTTTCTAATTTCCAATGGTTTTAAAAAATGAGTAGCTAATCCTACCCTCTTTATAAAAAGAATTTCTAAAGATGTTTTAGTTGTTCAAATATATGTACATGATATTATTTTGGGATCTTCAAAAAGTTCAGTATGTATTATGTTTTCTAAAATGATGCAAAACGAATTTGAAGTGAGTTTAATGGGTGAACTAAAATTCTTTCCTGGATTTCAAATCATTCAAAATAATGATGGAATTATTTAAATCAAATTAAATACACTAGAGATCTTCTAAAACGTTTTGGATTGGATGGCACAAAAAGTAGTGAAACTCCCATGAGTGCCACCTGTAAGCTGGATCATGATGAACCTGGAAAATCTGTTGATCAAACCACTTATAGAGGAATGATTGGAAGTCTACTCTATTTAACTGCTAGTCATCCTGATATTATGTTTAGTGTGTGTATGTGTGCTCGTTTTCAAGAAAACCCTAAAGAATCTCATTTAAATGCTGTAAAGAGAATTTTCAAATACCTCAAGAATACAACCAATCTAGGACTATTCTATCCTAAAGGAAAATAATTTGAACTAGTTAGTTATTATGATGCTGACTTCGGTGGGTGTAATTTAGACAGAAAGAGCACCTCTGGAACATGTCACATTTTAGGCATGTCACTAGTATCATGGTGTAGTAAGAAACAAAACATTGTTGCATTATCTACTGTAGAAGCTGAATACATAGCTGTTGGCAGTTTTTGTGAAAATATTTTGTGGATGAAACACACATTACTTGACTATGGATATTAATTCAGAAATCTACCAATAAATTGTTACAACACAAGTGCAATTAACATCTCAAAAAATCATGTTTCACATTATAGGACAAAACATATTGATGTAAGACATCACTTTTTGAGGGATCATTATCAAAAAGGTGATATCACCTTGGAATTCATTGGAACTGAATATAAACTTGCTAATATATTCACTAAACCATTAAATTATGAGAGAATAGACTACATCATACATGATCTTGGCATGATCAATCACAAATAGATATCTTACTAGTTTTACTGTTTAATACTTTACTACTTTTTTAATTTATTGTTTCATGTTCACGGTTTCTTGGTTACTGTCTCAGGTATACGGTCTCACAGTTAACACTTTGTATTCGTGGTCTGTTACTCACTATCTCACCATCACTGAACAAATATTACTTACTGTCTCACCATGACAGAACAGACCATTCCCTATCTCACCGTGACGACCATTGACTGCCTCACCATGAAGACCATTTACCATGGCACCATAACGACCATTCATGGTCTCACCGTGAAAATTATTTATGTTTTTATTTTAATCCATATCATGGTAATTTTTATTTCACCAGTTTTTACTTTCCCTCGTTTTTACTTTTGTGATGTTTGACATTCTCAAATGATAAAACAAAAGGGTTTTCACTCGATTCTTCACCCGAACTCTCTCCCACTCACTCCTTCTGAACCCTTTCATCCTAGAAACTCTTTCTCTCTCTCATGACTGTCAATGGATGCCAAGGATGAAGCATCCATCTTCATCCTTATCTGAGAAGAGCCGCTCGAAGAAACAGAAGAGAGCATCGAAGCTGGCACCCGAAGGACCCCTGAATCCAAACCTTGTAAACCACACTGTACTTCCCGATAAGGTTGTTTTCCCTAAGTGGATGTTGTCTAGAAAATATTTGGTTTTAAAAGTTTTGAGAGAAAAAGGATGTCTCTAATGGTTATCTAGAATGAATAGACCCATTTACCCGAGGTTGGTATCTCAGTTCTATCAGTATGCTCAGTTTTCTTTTGATGTTGGTGAAAGCTTTGTTGTGAGGAGTTGGGTCAATGGACAAAGATGATCCTTCTCACAGAGGTTATGGGATGCTTACCATAGAATTCCTCATGAAGGAAGTTGTGATTATTATCAAAAAAATACTCTTCCAACAACTGATATCTTTGACCTGGAAAATACTCAAGAAACCTTAACTGAAAATGGCACCAAGAGAAGGGCCATAGCTGCTGAACTGGATTGGGAGACAAGGCTCCTATTCAAATTTGTTCAGAATTTGATTAGCACAAGGAAAGGTGACTTTGCTGTATTGAAGTATTAGGATGTTTTTATGATTTATCTTATGAAGAATGGAAACAAGATAAATCCGTGAAAATACATCATTCATCATATGTGTGAATTGATCAAGGTCACATCCAAATCCACATATTTTCTTTACTCTAGGCTGATTTCAGCAATGCTTGTTGTAAAAGGAGTAGTTGGACCAAATGAAGAAGCACTTACGAACTATGAGTATTTCTTATCTAAACTTACCATCAGGATGATGAAAATAAACTGGAACCCCTGGAAGAAGGAATGGGTTGAAGATAATGATAAGCTCTATGAGAAGTTCAATCTTGTAGACTATCCAACAAGGCCAAAGGACATTTATGATCCCAGTTTGGAACCAGATGAAGTTTCTGAGTATCCAGAAGATGAAGGAGAAGAGGAAGAGGAAAATGAAGTCCCTCAAAGGGAAGAAGTTTTTGTTTAGGAATAAAGGCCTATTACTCCTCCTGTTGTTCTTAAAGAAGAACCTCATGTCCCTAGAGATAATGTAAATTTGGAAACCCATCCTGAGGCTGCAAGAGATTTAGTAATCTCAGAACCTGAGCAGCATGTGATGGAAGAAACAAATCAAGGAGACCTCCCTGTTATGGAAGAATCTAATATAGAAGAACTTCCTATGGAATAGTTGGTTCTTGAGATAATACCCTCTGGTGAAGAGAGGATAGAGAAAGTCTTTCAGTTGGCTAGGCAAGGAATGGCTTAGGAAATCAGAAATGAACCAGTGGATTTAAATCAAGTACCTGAGCCTCAAGGTCCTGAAATGGAAGCACATGTTGAGGGGGAGGAACCTCAAAATATTGAAACTAATGAAGCTGAGTTTGATGAATCATCTCAACCAACTGAGTATTTTTCTCTGTACACTCAATATAAATTCCCATGATTATATAATGTAAGTGAATCTCAATAGGTGACTACAACTAGGATTGATCTTTCTTCTCTATTTCAATTGAAGTCAGTCACACACCCTGAACCTCAACCTAAAACTGAACCTGAACCTCAACCAGACCCTGAACCTTCCCATGTACCACATCCTGCACCTACACCTTTACCTGAACAACAATCCCTTTTCAGTAAAGATGATCTGAAAGTATTTATAGATTCTATCTTAGCTGTAGTTGAGAAAATTATGTCCTCTCAACCTCGTCTTGTGACCCAATTACTTCAGGAAGATGCCTCACTACTTTTAGAAAATATTATCTGGCATATTCAACCCAATATGATTCATGAAATTCAAGAAGTCAGGGTTGAGAACAAGTTGCTCAGTACTGAAGTTACAACTCTGAAAAGCATGGTTGAAAACCACCAGAGAGAATTGCATTCTAGATCAGAGCATGCACCTATTGTTGCTTCTCTTGAACATGATGTTTCTCACATTTCTCGAGATATTGTATCCCAGATTCACCCATACTTGCTATATTTTAATGAAAAGTTTGAAGAAAGGCACATGTAGATGTTACACCATATGAGAGAGCTTGTGAAGAACCTGAATAACCTCACAGCTGAATATATTGGTTTTCTTCAAAAGGTCCTAAAACAGCTCAAGTCTCTAACCACAACAGTCAAAGCTTCTACTTCCTCTGGTCAGACCTCCACTCCTTTGGATAGTTACCTGCTCAGATCAATAGTCAAGGAAGAGATTCAGAATGACTTCAGTGGATTTGATATGGCTACCTTATCTGAAGTGGTTAAGAACAGTGATAGAGTGATTGACTTGGTTCAAATTCACTCAAGGATTTCCAATGATTCTCAGTAGGAGATCTCTAATAAAGTGGACTTCTATTTCAGCTGTATTCCCTCTAAAACTGATATGACAAATCACTTTAAATATCATGTAGAGAATCTAAAAATACCTCTTGTGACTCAGCCCTTCAAAGCACAAGTTCAAGAGATGACTGAGTTTACTAGATTGTTGGACAAGTTCATGGAAAAGAAAGATGATTTTGAAAAGGCTATGCAGTATGGAGGGGAGATAATCACAGACATCATCAAGCTTATGCAGCCTTGTCTCCATGTGCAAAACACAACCATTTTTGCTCCAACAACTGCTTCTATCAGACCTGGTTTGCCTACATTCTCTTCTGCCTTAGCTTCCACAACCATGTCTGTTGGCCAGGCTCTTAGTCATATCAGGCCTGTCATCCTTGACCAGCAGCTGCCTAGATCTTCTACAGCTCCTACATTGGCTCCATCCGTATTTCAAGGTCTCCCTTTACCTTCTTTGTCTAGCACTTCAATGCCTTATTCTACAGCAGCAACTGCCCCTATGGGTTCTTCTTCTGCTACTGATAAAGGCAAATAAAAGTTCAATCCCTGAGGAAGTCCAGTGACTACTATTTTTTTGATGGGGATGTAATTGATTTTGTTTTGTATTTCTATTGTCTGTTGTATTCTGAATACATTTAATGCCATATGCACCATTTTTCCTCTATTCTTTCTACTTTTTGATAATCCCAAAAGGGGGAGAAAAAGTGAGAAGTTATATTTATCTATTATTCTATATGTTATATTCTCATTAGTTGCATTCAATTTAACCTTTAACAGTACTTGATTTGTGATCATTAGAAAGGGGGAAATTGTTGGACTCCTCATGTATTAATCATGTTTTACTGATCAAAAATCTCAATAATAATTACACATCTTATTAATGATCACAAATCACACAAATCTTATTAATCATGTATATTTATGTTTCAAGTTATGTCATACCTTATAATAGATAAGCTCAATTCATTTTATGCATATTACTGTTTGAGTTTGTATACACTTATTTGTCTAAGTATAAGACACAGTGAGCCAAGCATCGTGAGCCTGACACCGTGTGCAAGACACTGTGAACCCTGACACAGTGAAGCCTAAGTCTCAGACACTGTGGCCACAAGACACCATGACATAGTAAGCCTGACACCATATAGCAAGACCCTAATAATCGACACTGTAAGACAGACACTCTGTTTGCCTAAGTTTCAGACACAGTTATCAAGATGCATTCATCAAGGCACAGTGAATCCAGAAACCGTAAGCTAGACACCGTGAAAAAGAAACCGTAAGCAAGATACCGTGAAAGAGACACCATGAAGAAGGCACCATAATGGAGACACCGTGAAGGAGACGCCGTGAAGGAGACACCATGAAGGATACACCATGAAGGAGACACCGTGAAGAAGATACCGTGAAGGAGACACTTCTTGCATATCTACTATGACACTATTTAATGAACTCTTATTTCATTTTTCTATTTAACTTTTTACCATCATATTTGACGCCTTTAATGAACTGACATATTTAATGTTTCTTTGTAGACATAGTACGAGGTACGAGGTACGACACATATGGAACCTGTCGGCGAAATCTCATACATTTTCAAATATAAAGAGAAGAGTGCCCAACAGAGCGCGATAGTGACCAAGAAAACATGACAGTAAGCACGACCACGAAGAACACATTGCAAGATCTTCAAGGAAGAAATTGTCTCATGCATGAAATTCAACACTACTGAAGAATATATGAAGTACTGGGATCAAGAGACCATCTTCACTCATGAAGAAGACAAGATGAACCACGACACACTGTTTTTCAACACAAAAACCAGAGAAGGACTCAGAATAATTTCCGTCTTATCCAAGGAGTCCAGAGCAGCACTGCTAATCATTAGAGTATTCTAAACTCGCATTTACTATCTCTTAGTAATTATTTTATTTACTTTCGTTCAGTTTGTGTTCTTTTTATATTTTACACACACACTGTCTACTGCACTGAATTGAAGGATTCTAAAATCCTCACACCATATTCTTTACCCATGTTTACCCACAACAACTGTGGAAGAGGTCCTTGTGTGGCCTGGTCATTACATTGTTTACCCACGAAATCTGTGGAAGTGGTCCTTGTGTGGCCTGGATAGTCCATTTACTATTGTTAACCTCGATCTAGGGTGTCGATCAGAGTTTATTTATATAAATTTCTTGGTGGAAGGTGATCACCAAGTGGAGTGGATTAGGTCTCATCTTGAGACTGAACCACTTGTTTTATATCCACTATGCCACTTAAATTTAGTCTACAATGTTTTAATTATTTACTGCATAATAAATAAAAACACTCAATTCACTTTGATAGTTAGTCTTGGAAAGAAGTTATATCTGATTTTTCTTAATAGGATAACTTCAAAGGTATTGTTAATAATACCAATTAAGATTACTGAGAATTAATAAATCTTCTAAGAGGTTGTCTAAATTTTAAAACTCTTATAAAAGTGTAACCTTGATTAACTGGGCTGTATCTACTTTTGGGGAAATCTTTATTTGTAAAACCAATATCTTTTAAATAGAAATTTATATAGTAACTCAATTCACCCCTCCCCTCTTGAGTTAACTACTCCGACCAACAATAGTGATTACCTCAAATTTATCTCCATGAATCTATCTTCACATTCATCAATCTAGAGAAATTTAACTCCCTTCTGAGTAATATTAGTTAGTGGGCTGGAAAATCATGAGTCTTTTCTCATAAATTAATGATAGTACCTAGCTAATCCAATGAAACTACATATTTCCATCACAGATGTTGGTCTGGTTTATCTATTCATTACCTCTATTTTTGAAGGGTCCACAAATATCTCTTTTCTGGTGATAACATGTCCTTGGAATTTTACTTGTTCCAACCAAAATTCTTATTTTTGAAAATTTTCATACATATTTTATTTTTGAAAGGTATTAAGTATAGTATTCAAATACTGCTAATATTCATCCTTGATTGGAGTAGTGATAATATCATCTATAAAAACTACCAAAAATATTTCAAGGTAATATATAAAGACTCTATTCATCAATTAAATTAATATTTTTGGAGAATTAGTTAGTCTAAATGGAATCACTCTAAATTATTAGTGACCATACCTTATAAAATAATAAGTCTTAGTGATATCCTCTTTCTTCACCTTTAATTGATAGTATCTCAACTGAATATCCAACATCAATAAATAACGGGCTCCACATAGCTGATCAAACAAGTCATAAATTCATGGAAAATGATACTTCTTCTTTATTATGATCTACTCGATCACGTGATAATCAATGTAGAGGAACATTGGCCCATCCTTCTTATTGAAAAAGAGTACTAGTGTAGCCCATAGTGAAGCATTTGGGTGTATGAACGCTTTATCTAGATTCTCTTATAGTTTATTCTTTAGCTCCTCATGTTTAATAGAAACTATTATATGTGGGGTCTTGTATATAGGCACAAATATGGGTATAATCTCAATTTAGAACTCAACCTCATATCTTGGAGGAATGCCAGAAAATTCATTGTGAAACACATCAGTGGATTTCCTAACAGTAGGCATGTAACCTGGGATGATCTTTTCCTTAGTGTTAATCATTTGAGATGGATATTATTTATAATAAGGAAATAATATTCATTCTTAAGATCATGATACAAAAAAATATTCATTATCCTCCTCACAGGTATAAAGAATCATTGGGCGAATCATGATATGAAAAGTTATTTCCTTATCTTGGAAATTTATGTTGTCTCTATATAAGGAAATCCAATCAATACCTAAAATTACATCAATTTATGCTAAATAGAGCATCACAAGGTTCAATAAAATGTTTATTCCACAAATTTGGATATGGGAGAAGTTATATACTTTGGATGCAATAATTTCCCAATTTTAAAATTTCACCAATAAATATACCTTTATGATTTCTAGTGGAATTTAAATTGTTAAACTAAACATATATTATATGAAATAATGTTTGAACAAGAATAAAAAATTATGTTTTCTATCATTGAAATAATAACTACGTACCTATCAAAAATTAATTTTTATGACCAACCATAGTATTTGTGATTTCATAAGCCCTCCCATTCTTTTAGGTCTGTGGAAGTTGTGGTCATTGATTATCATTGACAACCGTTATCTTAGGGAATAGATTTTCATAGTGTCACGTTTCTTTATAGTTAAAACATTGGACAATAGGCCAAGGGTTTACTGGAGTATTCCTTTATTACATACCATGGGTGGGGTTCTCCCATCGATATTTGTTATCTAGGTTATCTTAATTCCCACGCCTAAAGAATTTCCTCATCCCCTTTAGTAAATTTATTTGATGCATCTTCCTACACATTGGATAAGTGGGATGATGGGATTTCATTCCACCATTAAATTTCTCTATCATATCGCCAGAATAAAAAGCTATTTTTTACTTCTTATCCCTAATATAACCATTATATTCACTCATCTCTGTTTTTAATTTGAGGGAACATTGGAAACATTCCTCATAGTTTTCAAAGTCCATAATTTTCAAGGATTTTAGTAGACTATCCTTCATCCAACCAATGATATTGTCGAGTTTACTTTTAGGGGTAATGAAAAATCTTAAGTCATATCATGAAATTATAGTGAAATTTTCCTTGTATACCCCGATGGATTTATAATAGTTTTTCTTGAGTATAAGGAAGTCCCTATCCATATTCATTTGAAGAGTGAGAGGAAAATATTTTTCAATAAATATTTTCCTGAATACCTTCTACTTCATTAATTTGGTCTCCTCTTTGGGATTAATATTTTTTATCAATGTACACCTTTGATAATTTTCTCCTTCCATATGATAAGAATCTAGCATGACCATATCTTTCTCAAAAAATTAAGGATGGATAATATCTTCTCAATGGTGTTAATGAATTGTTTCAGGATTAAGGTATCGAAATATCCGTTGAAACTCGGTGAAATTTTTTCCATAAAGGTCTCAATGACATTATGTTATTTCATAGGGGTGTTTATGAATTCCTCTTGATTAATGTTTCAGTTCAAAACATGAGTCAGTTGAGAAATTATGTTCACAAAGTTTGCAATTCCTGCTACCATCATGTTGGGCATATCATTCAGGCAGTCATCACATTATCCCTCGCATTGGTTGTTGGTTCGATTTCTCTAATTTATATCCATTAAATATAATAAAGGGAAAATTAAGTATGAGTATTTTTAAAATATAAAAAACATAAATGAGAAACAATGAGAATTGTATAACTCATAATTGACATGTATTCTTTAACCTATGAATTCATAGGTTTTTAATATATGTTATCCATAATCAATTTCTTAACATAAAATATTAACTTAATTTTTGTTACATTAATAATGGTTCTTAAGAAGCTTGTGACTTTACCAAAGCATATCCCCTGTGATTTTAAAAGATTTTTTGTATCAAGAACCATTTTCATGTTCTATGTGATGATCGATTATAGCTCTATGAGCCCTTTTCGGTGTCATTACCCTTAGGAACCACTGTACTAAAGCCACATAAACTTGTAGTATCCAAATAAGAATGTATTTTCTTATAAATAACTTACTACATACATTGAAAGAATTTAGATATGTTCTCTTATGTTTATTATTTTCCCGAATTCTTTCTCAATATTTTTATAACCCTAATCCTAAAAATAACAAATATTTCCTTCGATTCCGACATTGAAAACCCTTGTCTTTAATACAATTTAATTCATGACTTATTATATAAAAGAACAATTAATACAGCTCATAAGATCATAAGTACTAGTTAATTTGGGTGATCGGATAAATATCATAAAAAATTAATGATGGTATACAAAAAAAGTATAATAAAAACTCCACAACATGCACTTATATTCTATGGATCTTCTAAAATTTCTTTGGATAACATAGCGATGTACATAAGAAAGGTGTGAGCTATAAATCCTACTAAGGGAATAAAAAATCATAGAATAATATAAAGTAGTAAATGTGATACAAGAGTCATATAAAGGTAACATAAGAGATTTTAAAATCATAATCTTGAAAAATGAAGCATGATATAACATGACAGAATAAAGGAAACATGGGAATGTGGGTGAAACATTAAACCTGACATCATAAACACAGGTCAAGACCTACCACCAAAGCATAATAAAATGGTGGGAAAAAACCCATAATGGAATAGTTTTACTCCCAAATATCATACATGATGTATCATGTGACTATAACCTTACCTAATTAATTGGAATGCTATCTGGGTGCACCCATAATTTGTATATCATGTGCATACAAAAGTGTGACACATGAATCATACAATATAAAGAAATATTTCATAAAATTTAATCCCATGATTAAGAATTGTGGGTAAAATACATATAATTCCCTCAATAAATGAAGTATATGTATATCTAAATTAATACCATTGATTGGAAATGGGTACAAGTATTCACTATACAAATTATTGGCATGGAAAATCATAGGATAATTTTAGCAGCAGAACAGGGGTACATAATGTTTCATGGGAGGTATTAATGATATTTAAAGGGGAATATCAACACATATAAATCATAAGTGCGGTAATAGGGATGTGCGAGATCACATAACAACAAGAAAAAATGAAAAACAAAAGGAATATAATAAATTTGGTGCTTGAATAATGGGGATAAGGAGAACATGCGTTACCTTTAAAAGGTGCTTATAAAAGATTAGGATGAGATTATTGAGGGATTCGGGTCACCTTGGGATGGATATAAAGACCTAAGGATAGATTTATGTCATGTTCCAAGTGATTTTAGTAAAATTAAATGGTTGTTTGGCTGGGTTTATATATCAAAAGTGAGGAGAGTTCTTTATTAATTTCTAAAATTAGGTTTTGGAATCTATATGATAAAGGAATCAAAACCACAAAGAATACCTTGTTTTTTGCCCATGTTTTATAGAAAAATGGAGTGGTTTTAATTATTTTATATGTTTGGGTACTAATATTTTCAAAATAATTTCTTTGGTGATTTGTAAGGGAGTCATGTTTATAAATAATTTATTTTAAAACCTTAAATTATAATATATGTTTTGGAGGATCCATTAAGGGTTTAAAAAATAATAATAAAATCATTTAAGATCACATTATTTTAAAGGGGAAACATAATTTTGGTCATTGATACCCTTTATAGTATGTATTTCATCACTCTTTGGATTTTATGATGTTATATTACATACCTTATAATTATACAACATTTTAATTTTACGCAAAATTTCAATTTTCTCAGTTAATTTTTAAAAATTAACCATTGGAAAATTTCAGCATTTTGATATAAAAAATAATATTTATTTTATAAAAATAATTCCATAAATATGATATTTTACATTTTTAAATAAAAATTCCACATTTATTATAAAAATACAAGTTTTTACAAAAATAGATTTCTAAACCATACAAAAATTACATTTCACTTAAAAAAATTATATTATAATTAACATTTAATAAATATTATTTAAAAATATTAATTTATTAAAATATCAATTTTTAAAAAAAATTATTGTATTCATCAAAAAGAGTGTCATTATTGAAACTATGTATTTCCAAAAAATATAATTTGTGTTTCATCGTACCAAAACTTAATTTTTCTCCAACCCAATATTCAATCATTTATAAATAAATATTAAAAAGGGGAAAATATAATAAATTTTTTATAAAAATAAAATATATAAATTCATTCTACTGTTTTCTAGATACATAATCCTTTGTTTACAATATCAAACAACCAATGGTTAAGGTGCATGATGATGATATTTTCTTGGGGTTGTTCAACATACAAATTTTGGGTTGTGATCTTAATGAGCTTAAACTTATCTCTTAAATAGTTTCATTCATTTCTTTAGTTATTGAATCGTAGATTGGGATTATGAAGGTAAAATACCAATGATGTTGTCTCACTCGGAAGATCTGGTGAATGGTATTCATTGGGTATAATGTCAAATAAATCACATCTTTTGTCTATGTCAATTAGAATTAATCATAATTATTAATATATACCCGCCTTAATGGGAATTGTACAATGAATATATTATAAATGGATGTGATTTTTAATGGTCTTTTAAAATGTAATAGGGTATAACTATCCAATATGTTGAATTTGTTTTATATAACAATGTTACTTTATAATACATTTATTCAAATAAGGGAATTTCATATATAAAATTACAAGTTTTTATAGTTTTTTATTATGACATTAACTTCTTTATCTATGTGAAAATTGGCATGTTATTATTTGATAACCTTGTACTTTATGGGTATCCACATATTTTCAGTTATAATTATACCTATAGTTTCACACACTAAGTGTATCTGTAATTTTGGTTAAATTCAATGTTGAATTTAACAAGTTAGAATAAATATTATTCATAATTTGTAGTTTAATAATAATGTTGGTTTGGTTGATCACTAAGATTTAATCAGAAGTTATTTTAAATAATAAGTGATTTAAATAATAATAATTATAATTATTAATATTAATTTTTATGTTTTTGTGAATATAATATTTATTATATTTATCGATGAATAATGAAGTGATATTTATTTTTTGTTGAAAATGTGATTTTTAAGAATTATGGCAACCCATTAAACATTATTTTGAACAACTTAATTTCAAAATCTATTTGAATTTATACTATTTCAAATTATATTCCACATTGAAGTTTAAAATTGGGGATAATCATATATTTAATATATGGGGTAGGGGTCTTTTATGTGAGAAAATGTATTTTATGAAGCACACTTCAAAATTACCCTAAAAGTTTTCAAATTGACTTTTATTAAGCATGAATTTTCATACTCAGTGGTATAAATGTTTTCTAAAATTTCAAGTTTGTTTTTTTACTTTTAGGGGGTTAATATTTTATATTTTCCCATTGATTAAATTGGGTAACATCATTTCACTTCTCTCTTAGAAATAATTTTTTTGTAAAAAAGTTGGAGTAAGTTTTACAATCATAATTGAATTTTAACATCAAAAATAGATTTAAAATAATTATATTTTCTTTCAAATTGACTAAAAATAATCTCATAATCCTGGTTGATTTTTTTATTCTAAAATAATAGGATAAGTTAGTTATATTTTCTTTTTAATTATTAAACCCACTAATCCATCAATGTAATCTGATTTTTTTCTCGTCTAAATTTTGTTTGTATGTTCAATAAGGATAAAAATATATTTTTGTAAAAATAATTGAATGAAAAATGATGTTTTCATAAATAAGTTTCAGATTTTTTCATTCTTATCAAAATAATAAACCAATTGTTTAACAAAACTATTCTTTTTAAGTGATAAATTATTCATATTTACATGATAAATTCTATAGGAAAAACACTTTTGAAAAAAACCGCTTTGTTGGCATTATAAATCTTTCATTTTTAAGATGAATTTGTTTTCAAAAAATATGTTTAATTGGTTTCTTTATGATAAGAAATTCATTACGTATTGGAGAATTTTATGTGGATTTATTTTGATACATGTTTTCCACATCTATTTCAAGAAGATATATCTGAATTTGAGATTTAAATGTGATTTAATTTTTTAATTATTGAATCTTGATCATTTTGTGTCAAACATGAAATTCATTGATTTTTTGTTTGAAAATGAGGTTTTTTATAAATAGATCAAATAACATTTTAATTAATTTTTATATATTTTAATATCCAAAACATTGGTTGATTTTGATTTTGATTTCATTTAAATGATATTTTAGAGTTTTAAGTTAACATTTTTTGAATTTTGAAGTTAATATTTCCTATTTAAATGTTTTTATCATAATTTAAATTGATAGAAAATATTTTAAATTTTTATTTTGAAATCTATAATTCATTTGTTATTCCTGTTTTGATGTTTAATTTTTCATTTTGAGTCGATAAATCTCACAATGGCATGAAATATATTTTGAAGGTGGTTTGTGCATAAGAGTAGTGAGATAATACGTAAAGGTTAAGAATTCATTGCACCATAGTTATTTCCAAATATGCCATGGTCACTCTAAATTACTCAAAGGTTATATATAGGTTCGTGTTCCACTGAAGCTGATACATAAAGGCCATTGGACACTTGATTTAGGGTCAGTTTTAAGAGTTGATGGTAGTTGCATCAAGGCCATCTCTATTCTAAAAACACACATCAGGGTCACTCCTCCCTTCAATATACATGTTTAAGGGTACCCCTGAGGTTCTCAAGGAATATGTGAAGGTAATATCACATGGAAAAAGGATGTGTAAAGTTACATCATTATTTTCAATATGATATGTTAAGTTAACTTCAGCGACAAATCTTGATACATGAAGGTCATACGCTTTGAAGATCATCTGGTGCTACAATGGATTAATACATGGGAGACCTAATTTAAAAAATTTATTACTAAACCATGGTAGATAAATTAGATGAATTTGAATTTAAATATAAATACGGATAATGAATCTTTAATGATTGAATAGAATCTTAGAATGTTTCCAAGTGTTTTTTTCTTGGAGTAAATGCTGATGCATGTGGGGTAATGACATTTTCAGTAGAAGTAATGCTCGAGTTAATTATAGAAGATAGTGAATAGTGACCAAATTTAGTGTGTTAAATTGGAGAAGAATCTAATAATAGTTTATTATTAGGATACACATCAGGGAATCGTTATTGTTCATGGAGCGGATTTATATTCTCTATATTTGACCTGAATTATTATAGTGATCATCTTAGGTTTATTCAACATAGATGATGCTTAACGTTATATTTTTTTAATGTTTTCATTCCCCATATACAAATAAGAGGTCCTTAGTAATGTAAAGGAGGATATTGAATCTCTCTATCTATCTATCTATCTTAACCCTTAACTTATGTCGGTAACTCTATTTATAAATAAAAAATATATTTACTCTTTTGATGTGGTGTTATTAGGCCTCTAGTGCTAGAGGGATAACTATTAACCAATTCGAGGAAGTGAAGATTTGTGTTTTCTAGAGATTAAAACATCAATATGATCATATTATTTGATCTTCCCTCTAAATAATTTGCAATGGTGATGTATGGGGTAGCGATGACACATACACCCCCATGTTTGGTTTGTTTATATATCACCTTAATATATATCCTCTTGCTCGTTTTCTATATTCTATATAGTGTTGAGATTTAGGTTTTGTGGTTGGTTTCCCTATATAATATCATTTTTTTTAAGATACATCTTTTTAAAGTGATTATTTTAGGTTTTTTTATTATAATTGGGAAAATATTTAATGTAATTTGAGGTATCCTAACATCTTAATTCATGGTATTGGTTGATTTTATTTTTTTATTTCAGGCACTAATCATTCACAGAGTGAGGTTGTTTACAGAAAATATAATCTTTTATAAGATCTATGATAGATAATAGTGAAGTGAAATAACCTAGGACTGGTGTAGATTTTACTAAATTTCTTTTGCATCTTATTGCCTTTATTTTTCATTTTCATACCTATGTTTTTCTTCCATCACTAGTTTGACATGTCTCCTTTTATTGTTTAAAAATTAAAATACCCAAAAATAGTTTCTATTATTCACTAATATGGACACATTTAAACCCTGATATAACCCTGATATTATCCACTTCTCTATATTTAGAGATTTAATAAATGATTTTTTCACTGGTACTGCAACATCCCATGTCATCTAGTATGAAGTGATCAGTTTTAGAGTTTATATCTTAGTGTTTGGTCTACAAAAGGTGAAACAAATACACCATGTTCATGGTGGGATACTTCAGCTAGAAAATTTTCTCAATTAAAGTTGGAGGACATATCAATGGATTTCATCATCGTTTTACCTTGGATTTAAGGTATATATGATGTTACATGGGTGATTATATACCACTTGATAAATTAAGGTAACTTCATAGATATTAATTAGTTCATCTCAGCAGATGATTTATTGAGGCAATAGTTAGAGGATATTTTTAGGTTCCATGGGGTTTTTGAAGATGATCATATCTGATCATGTTCCTTGTTTTACATCACATCTGTATAGAGGTCTCCAACATGTTTTTGGGTCTCATTTATGGCACAAAACATATTTTCATTTAGAAATTGGATAGTCATACAGATTATTCTATCCAAAACATGGAATGAATGTTGTGTATATAAATTTTGTATTTTGGAGGATTATAGCTGAATCACTTACCCTTGTTGAATTTTTCATATAATAATAGTTATCACTCTTCCTTGGGAGTTTCCTTATTTGAAATTTTTTATTTCAAAACCTTTGGATCTCCATTATGTTGGACCAAGGTTAGAGAGTTATCTATTCTCTAATTTAAATTCATACTGAGTATAAAAATGATTTTTATGTGATTTATGAGAAAATTAAGGGAGCTTAGAATCATCATAAGTCCAGTTCTGATCATATTAGGAAGTCTATAGAGTTTAATATTGGTGATTTTGTGTTTTTGAAGGTATATTTTCACCATGGAAAACATTGTTTCAGTTTTTTGATTGATATTTATCCTCAATTTATTGAGATTTTTTATGTGTTGAATCACATTGGTGTAGTTGTGTATTAGTTAGTGCTTCCTCCAAAAATGTATCAGATTCATGACATGTTTTATGTACAATAGATTCTTTAGTATATTCATGATAATTATTGTGACATTGGATGGGTTGAGTTATAAGTTTAAGATGATTTAATATTCAAGAAATGACCTATTAATATTCAAGACCAACATAAGAAGTTATTACATGGGAATTTTATTCTATTTGTTCATGTTTTGGGGTTTTATAATGGATTAAAATATTGTACTTGTGAATGTGAGTTGTATATGCATTCTCAATACACTGATTTATTTTTTGGTTGATTTATTTTTTGATTATATGTATATCTTTTGTTCATTTATGAGATGATTAAGATATTAATTATTATATGATTATCTCGTATGAGGAATAAGTTTTTCTCTTTTTATAGTGAGATCCTTGAGATGTATCTCATAGGGTGTTTATGTTTTTACCCCTTTCTTTCCATCATGGATTTTTCATTGATTATTGATAAATAAAATAATTTGGGAGGTATCTAATATAATGGTTGGGATTTTCTCAAACCCTTCCCTTTTCATTTTACTAGGCTCACAGAAACCAATATTGTGTTTAAATGAGTTCAAGAGGTGAAGGGTAATTTTTATTTCTCTAGTATTTGAAACACCCAAGGTATACCCCTTGGTGGAGGCCGTTTTGGATATAAGGTCATGGGGGTTATCTATTTTGGTGCTTAACATATTTGGGGTGTGAAAATTATCTTTTAGAGGGTGTAATGTGTAGAGTATTTCCCTTGATAACAAGGAGAAGGGTGATAATCAGGTTTTTAAGGGCATGGATCATGTGGATTTTGGAAATGACTCAAACATATGTTTTTAATAATCTTATATGTAACCCCCCTTATGAAATGTGACCCTTACATATGTTTTTCGAGTTTAGCATTTTCTATTATTTGGTTGAGTTGCACGGAAGTCGCCACACCATGGTGGTAACTGTTTTTTGGATGTGGCATTTAGAGAATTTTCCAATGGGAAATGAGGAAGGTTGAATTTTTTTTGAGCTATGGTGGTTCCATGTCGATATGAGGTTATGTTGATAAATAATTATGTAAATATATAGGATGGTTTCTCCAAGTCATTTTTGGATTCATAACTAGAATAGGTGAGGGTAATTCCTCCATGCTGTGTTGGATTTTAGAATGGAGCTATGGTCGAGGGAGCCATGACCATGTTGGGTACCAACACACCATGGTGTTGGTAAATACTTTTTTATGTTGGAAAATGATCAACAAGAAAAGGGGGGTATTCCATTTTGAATTCCATGTTATTAAATCTATATTTTAATAGAGAAACCATGAATTTGGTTGAATTATCAAATATGTGGTGAATTCCCATTATGGTTTTTCTATAAATAGGGGTTCATTATCTCTATGATTCATATTTTTCATTCTTTCTTTGAATCCTAGAATACCCCTAGACCCTTCATTTACATTCATCCATCTCCTAGTGGATTAAACCTCTTAAATCATGGGGATTGATCTCTCCCAATCCAAGTTATTACCATTTACCTAGTTTGTCTTTTACAATTAATATCTTCCTTTATAGTGGTTATAGTGGTGATTTTTTTTATGATTATGAATTTTCTTTTTAAGTGTGATTTTTGATAGTTAATTATGGTTAGGTTTTGGGGTGGTTTTTATCATTTTTATTAGTGTTTGATTCCTTGTTCCTCCATTCTTATGTGGTGTATTTCAAAGTTTCATATCAAGGTAGGGGTTCAAGGACTTCATCATGTTTATGTGAAATATTGGGATTGTCATGATTTATCTTCAATGGGTAAATTTTTGAGCTTATACTAATAAATATATTTAACAAGACCTAAAAATTATAAATTTTAAAAGGGTGATGTGATTTAGTTACGATTATACCATTATTTATTATGGTTACCTCATGTGACTTTCTAGATAGTGGGAATAATATTTTCTATGATTATTGTTGTTCCATAACATATTTTACATGGCTAAAATATGGGTAAAAATCTAAATATGGTAAGATAAATAGAATAATGAATGATCCATATGAATTGAGTTCATTAGTATTTCTTAAAATTTCATAATATGAATAGTGTTTCTTTTTTGCATGTTCATTGGTTGATTATAGATTCTATTGGATAAAAATTATAAGGTTTCTTGCTTTAGGAATCCTAGTCATAATAAATTAATAAATCAATATGTTAATTAATATATTTATTAATGGAATTAATAATTAGTAGCCTAATTTATTTGGTCCTTGTTTGTTATAATATTTTAATCTTTGACGGTGTAGCATGGATTTCTCTTTGATATTTTTGTTGCTGAAAATATTATTGATGACATTTATATATCGAAATATAGAGCCCTTTCTGTGAAAATATATGAAACTTTGAATGGTTTGTTGTTAAGTTGAGGGGTGGGATATTTTACCCTAATTTTGGTTATAGCTTGATTTCAGTGATGGTGGGATGATATGGATGATATGGAAAGGATTCAATGATGATTCTAGGATAGTTAGATCAAGTTATGAGCCTTGATTGGTGGTTATTTTACGTTTTGATTGTCAATTTTGTTTATTTTAAACCTTATATAGATTGGTTGTTCACATCATGTATGTCTCTCCCTATATGTGTGATTAGTTGAGTCTTATAATACCTGAGATTATCGAATGAATATGATCTATAAATGAATTGACATTAACAGGTTTTTGATGATTGTAATGTTATGTTAAATGGAAATAATTGATTTTTTGGAATTAATTATCTAAGTGCATGGTCTCTAAATATGGAAATTATAATTTTGAATTTAAAATTACCTTTTATTTTGATAGTTAATGTAAATGGTAAACTAAAATTTATAATGGGTTATTATAAAGTAAATGGTTGGTGATATTGTTAAATCTTGATGCTATTATGTTGGATGAGTTTAGCTTTTTATCCTTAGTAATTGTTACCATGTTTTCATGGGGGAAATTAGTTATAGTTTGAGTCTATGTTAGGATAGTTTACCTTATATTGGTTATATGATATACTATAATTATGTTCTATTATATATTATGCTACAAAACTAAAGTTGGAAGGGGTATTTGATGCCCATATTGGCCTTGGGTTACAGGAACATTCCCAACATCTAGGTTCTCATAGATATAGATGGATGAATACTCCTCCTACCCATCTCTATTCTTTGTAATGGAAACATATGTAGTCATATCCATGTTTTGGTAACTTATGGTTATAGGGTATGTGATCATGTGGGTTACAATGGCTCCCAATTATGACATATATGTATATTCTGGTTGTGACGGTTTCAGGTTAAAACATATACATTTATTACATGTGTATTTATTCATGAGATATAAAGGATTAAGTAATATTTTATATTTATATAGGTCTTTGATGGATCTCAGTTGTATAATGTGTTTATGAGGATGTTATGATGATGTGGTTGTGATGAGTAGAATAGAGGTGTAGTGTAAGATGATGATGTGGTTGTGATACATTTTCATGGATGTGCAGTATTAATTATGGAGGAGATGAGAGCACCATGACATAATTAATTGGGGGTTTTGAGTAACTACTTCATTTGGGGAGTGGGAGTGAGGTACCTACCTTATATATATTCTTTTGGTATGTATTTACCAAATTTTATGTGTTACATGGCAAGCGAGCCTTGGTGAGGATGGAATATAGTTTACCTACTTAGGTTATGAGTTGATTTCATCTATTTATTCACTAAAACAATTGTATTTTACTATTAAATTTTTATGATAGGTTTTAGGGATGATCATATGGAGTATAGATATATGCTCAACCTTATATATATAAATATTTTATAAGGTTTTTATACATGAGTGGGAGATAATGTTGGGCCTTTCTACCTCATGCAGATTGTTCAGGAGATGGTGGAGTTTGTGATCACTACCTAGCTTTTGTTCATGGAATTTCCATTTTTTCCACTTGTATGCCATTTCATGAATTTGGATTGTTTTTTATTTATGTTATGGTGTTTATTTGTGGATATTATATCATTTTCCAGAACATATTGAGGTCAATGACTCCCATATATATGCATTCTAGACCCTCAGTTCTATTCACTAACCCATGGATTATTGGAGGTAGGTTTCGGGGGTCACTCCCATCTTTTATACCAGTCCACAAGGGGTAACAGTTGAAGGGAGGTCATGATAGGTGATAAATATTATACAAGCCATTAAATTTGATTTATTTTTTATCATTATAGACCTAATAAATCGATTAATAATTATAATTAATTTCAGTTAATTACAACACATAAGTGGAATTATCAAAGTTAATTGAATCCTACTTCATAAGGACCATTGAATCATTCCTCTAATCTTCTAAAACTATTTCTCCATGATTGGTGTGTCTAAATGATGTTTCTCAGCCATAACTCTCCATTTCAAAACATATCATATACAGTGGTCCTTGGACTAGCCCGGATCCCAACACAGAATTATATTGATGTTAAATGAAGCATTATATCCCAAGAAACATGGAATAGATGGAAATACATTCCGAGATATTATTTTCAAGAAATTTAAATAAACAAATCATGAATAAATTTAATTAATTAATTAATTGAATAAAATAAAAGAGAAAAAATCAACATCCTTAAAATTTACCAAACATTCATAAAAATGTAATTAATGAATTTTGGGATATGTTGAGTGGTTAGAAAAAATTTATGGAATCTTCATTCATGTTAATTAATTATTTTTTAAATAAATTGAAAAGGAAGTGTATGCATCTGTGTGTGTGTAGCCTTTTAAATAATTTAATTAATTAAATTATCAGCTGTGTTGTAACTAAAAAACTCTTTTAAACCATTGTAAACATCCAATTTATGGTAAAAAGGCATTCTGAACTAAACAGAACCATCATGAAAATTTTCTAGTGTCATTTACTATGTTATATTACTATTTTACCCTTATTGTGAAAAATTACCAAAATACCATTATGAACTTCACAAACTCGAAAACTAAAATTTTAGGACCATTACTATGGGAACACCATTAAAAATTGTCATCATCAAAAATCCAAACTCATCCTTATAACATCCAAAAATCTAAAACACAAGGATTCTTTCGAGATTAATCCATGATCGCTTATGATATAAATAACTCTAGGGTTTTCATCAAGACAAATATTTACCCATATACACTGATAACAACTGGTCAAATATTTCCGACTGTGTTAATCACATAAAATGAAATAATGATGGTTTTAACCCATAATAATGAAAACGAAATAAAACTACCCTTCACACATGGTAGGTCCAAATTTCTAATACAATTATATTTACTCCATGTGACCATTAATAAGAATATTTGATCATATATCTCAATCTAATAGCCTCATTAAAATCATTATACCAACAGAATTGATTATCATTATATTAAAATAGTTAAAATGACAATGTTCAATTTTGCTCCACTGAAATTATTTCAGTATGTATTATATATTATAACCCCTTAAATAAAATTAAGAAGATATTTTTTCACCTAATATCATACAGAAACTTCTTTTTACACTAAAAAATAACAAATTCATTAATCCAGGTCATAAAACATCACCCTATAAAACACATATCCAGGTCATAATCCATAAAAAGGTATACTTAAAACTATTATAAATACATAACTAATCACATAGAATAATAAAACCTATCCATTATCTCAACTAAAATAAATTCTAGATAAACAATATGGCTAGTTCTATACATAGTTTGAGCCTATCAGGTTTGGTTCTAAAAATAAATAACCCATTTATTAATCAATCCTGGATGAACCAGCCCTAGTATGACCAATTTATTAATCATTCCTAGAAAAAAACTCAATTAAAGGCATTATTAAATTTTTTTTGAACCTATTAAAAAGTTTTCCTTAAAATATTATAAAATTTTATTAAATTTATATAAAAAAATTCACTAATTCGAAATAAGGAATACAAAATATTGTATATTTTTAAAAAAATCATTATAATATAAAATAATTAGGTTATGTGGTTTACTTACCGATAACATATCAAAGCCAGAGCCAAACCCTATTATTAATTAGGTGAAAAAAATATGTCAATTTAATATTCTAGTGGGAAAAATTAATCCCAATAAGACCTTTTTATCTAGCCAGGCTTAATATAATAGGTGTGTCCCCTAACCCATGTATAGGTCCAAATATGACCAACTTCTATAGGTCAAGTAGGTTGTTCCACAAGAAAAAATATTCATCATCCACCACTTGTCTTCCAATTATAAAATAAAATAATCATGAAACAATAAAACTCTAATAAATCATAAGATTCTCATATATCCCATCTATCATTTCACTACTTTCCAATATCCAAACCTCAAATATAATTGTAAAACTAAAATTATAATAATGAATTCAAAAAGTGGGGAATCAAAGACAGACCAACCGCCATAATTCTATAATCATCGCACTAAATTTCTAAAGTGGAAAATCAAAGAGGGATCAAGATAAAATAAAAATAAAATCACTATACCATGAAATGAAATGAAATGGTATCCCAAAAAGGTCCCAATAATTAAAAGTAAATTACATGAGGTCACACATATCTCTCACATCAGCCGTGAAACTCAACTCACAACATATCCCCAATGGAATATGACCTATACTTCATAGAACTAAATGCTCAGTATGGAAATAGATGAATACCCAATAATCATATTTCACAACATCACACAGACATGGCCACATGGAAATATTAAATTTTCAAAAAAAAAAGCTACCAATCACAATATATTAATTATACAATGATAAAATAATTCAAAATATATCATCATAACTTTCCAACTATATATCCCCATAACAATTCCCCTATCAGAAGAAATATGGCACATTGATCATTTCTTAACCACTATATATTGTATGTACCAACCAAATTATACACCTCAATCAATTATCTACGTACTAGAGTCTGTCACCCAAAAATTATATTCCATGTGTAGGAATGTGTTGGCTACCACACCCTAGCTAGGTTCTGATACGTACTATCACGATGGGTCAAATTTAGATATTTATAAACCTCTAAAAATTGTACAAGTAGTAGTAGGGTTGATACCATAATGGGAATGTGTGTCGATGCAAGAATATATTCTTTGAAAAAATGATTAGTCAGATGAACTTTTCAATGTTATAAATAACTAAAAGTTCTAGAATACAAAGAAACTAAATAATATGAATAAAACTATCCAAATCAAGGCATATGAAAACTAGTGTCAAAGTTTTAATTTATATTCAAATGTATATGATGCTGATTATTTTATTCTCATATCTAAATAGTTATTTATCTTATAATCATTGGCTCTTAATTTAATTACAATGTGATCAATCCTCATTCTCCAATGTTAGATATTACTATAATTTTTTACCAAAATTATCTAAAATCATAATAATACATGCGACACTTTAGAATTGAATAAATTGATGAAATATCGAGACAAGTTTTACTACTATAGATTTTAGTTTATTCAATGCTACTCTTTATCAATTTTAAAAAATGTTGATAAAGAGGGTAATTTTTTCACTAGAAAAAATCATGATAAAAGACACCCTTTAGAAGCGCTTTTTTAGCACTCATAAAAGACACCCTTTATTAGTGATTTTTTTAGAACTGATAAAAGATTCCATTATTGGTGCTAAAAATAACTGATAAAGGGTACATTTATCAACACTAAAAAATCATTGATAAAGGTGGTCTTTTATCAGCACTGATAAAGGGTACCTTTTATTAGTGCTTTTGTTGTAGTGCTCATAAAAGACACCCTTTATAAGTGTTTGTTTAGAATTGATAAAGGGTATATTTCTTTAAAAAAAATCATGAAGAATCATATATAAATATATAAGAATTTTTATATAGATATAAATATAAATATATTTTGTTAAATATGATTTATATAAGATTCAATATGCATTTACACATAATATATGAGATATTTAGTGAAAATGGATTATAAAATGAAGAAAAAATATATTAATTAATATTTTTGTTATTATTATCGAGTAACAGTCATTTAATAACAATAATATGACATAAAAATTTGATAAATGAATGAACAATCTAATATAATTTAAAAACATGACTCAAACATCAAATGATCATAACTTTTGATCTGGGTGGCCGTTTGTGATATACCACATATCAAATTGAATTATGTGAAGATATCTATGCCATGTTGACTAGGAGTACCTAGATCACTATTTTATCGAGGTCAAAAAAAGTCCAGAAATTCGTTCAAAAATGATTGTTTAGTTGGGATACTGATTTTTTTAATATTTGATGGGATTTAAACTTCATTTAAGTGGGTCTTTCTATCCTTTTTAAATATAGACTAAATTTATTCACATGGATTGTATTCATATAAATATTATAGTATTTAAATTTTATTATATTTCACATTTTACTTTTATTTATAATTTACATATAAATATTCTCTTATATTTACATATAATAAATCAATTATACAAATAAATACTTAAATATATTTAAATAAAAATGAATTTTATAATATACAAACCATATAGAAATAAATATTTATTATTGTTTTTATTTAAAATAAAAAATTATCCATTTTATTTACCTTATAATTTTGCGTTAATATATATATATATATACCTATAAAAGTAATATTTATATATAAATATGTGCATTTCAACAAAAAAATATTTATGTGTATATTATAATATATTTAAATAAATACATATATGTAAATATTTGTACATGTATGTGTGAAATATAAATGTGAATTTGTATGTGTACATGTGTGTTTCAATATTATGTGAATACATCATATATAAATGTATTTTTATAAATATATCATTATTATAATAAAATATAGAATATAAATGTATTTAAAATATATATTTATAAATAAATTGTAATAAATTTAAATCTAAATATAATATTATATGTAATTATGTATATATATATATATGTGAAAATACATATAGATATAAATATATATGTAATATATAAAATTTATATATTATATATATATATATTAAAAATGTATTTAAAAATAATTATATAAATCATATAGAATTAGTTATTATCTATTTTATTTAAAACAATATGTAGGAATTTTTTTTCAAATATATGAATACATATGTATATACTTATACAAATGTATATATAATGTTTATATACACGTATGTGTGTGTATTAATAAACGGATATATATTTATATTTATATTCTAATATATGTAAATGAATATTAATGTATAATATATTTAAATAAATATAAGCATATATATATCACACAAACATATATTTTATAAATGTATTTAAAAATAATTATATAAATATATGAATAAAAATAAGTATTTGAATATATATATATAGAGTAAAATATAGAATAAAACAATCTTGGTGTTGTGGTAAATGAATTAAAATTGAAAAAGGGATGTCTAATAATTTAATCTAGGCATATGTGTGAGTGAATTGGAGGTTGAGTAGTAGAAAAGAACTAGAAAATGAGAATTATGAGGTTTGATGGGGTGGGGTGGGTGATTGAAAATCACTAACTAGGGATGGTTTATTTGGTATAACCTATGCATGTATGGTGAGGACTAACAAAAAATATTAGTTTTTCAATTAATATATTTATTTGTTATTTATTTTCTCCCATGAAAATTATGATTTCCTCATGCATACTAACTAATTCCAAATAAATAAATTCGTTGAAGTTCATCTTCCCATGATTACTTATCAAATATCACTTTAACATGAATCAAAACATGTGTAAAGATATCTTATTAATTAAGGAAAACACATATATAATTTAATGAATAAAAATACAATTAAAAATAATTCAAACAATGTAAAAAAGTAATTTCACACTAACACTGTCACATTGTTTAAAAATCCAACATGATGATATGAGTTATCCGTCATAAAAATTTAAATCATTGTGCTGATGTGGATTTAAAATGATCATTGTATAGGATTACATACTTGTGTCATCAATGATGTAGCATTGCATGGAGGAAGTGTGGAGTGTGGGTAGTATGAGGAAGTGACGCCTCAGGATTATAGTGATTCAGTAGAATGGAGAGAGAGGCGGTCTTAAGGTATCACAAGAAAGAGTTTAGATTTATACGACCCCTAGTGATAAAGAAGAAATATGAGTAAAGTGAGAAGATGGTGTAGATTCAATGATGGAGTGGATGAGTAAGGAAGCTTATAAGCTTTCAATTTACTTATTGTGAATATATGAGGGTTATAGGGGTTTGGTACTAGTTGTGGCCTCCAATTGATCAATATGGAGAGGATCCCCATTTGTAGAATATCCACAAAGGAAGAAGGGATTCCTTGTGATTTGATACATCAAATAATCAAAGACTAAATTTGAGATTTAAAATCAAAATTATAAATTAATAATAATAGTTAACATAATAATAATAATATGATAATTATAAAAATAAATAAAACTATTGTTATAAATACTTAGATTTATATGTGTGTGTGTGTAATTAAATATAATAGGAAATTATATAACATTAAAAATAGTTAAATTAAATCATAATTATACAAATAATAAAAGTATTAATACTAAAAATAATACCAAAAATAATATATAATAATAAATAAATAATATTAATAAAAAATTAACCAAAAATTTCAAAAATAACTAAAATTATATAAAACTATGACAATAAAATAAAAACTAAATTTTTTTAATCTAATTAATATATATATATATATATAAGTTAGTTATTTCCATGTACATCAAATCACCAACACTCAGATATAATGAAAAGACAAACATGTGACTATCAACTCCAAAAACCCATAAAATAAATATAAGACGATGTCCCAAATAAATATACACAAGTAGATCATACTATGTATAATATTAATGAAATTAGGTCATATAAAAAACTCTATCTCTTGGAGTAATGATTTATCACTTTTATATGTATCTGTAAAGATGATGGTTATCATGTAATAAGCACAAATGTACTCATTATTGGAACCAAAAAAGAAGCTATATTACCATGTTGAAATATACTTGAAATTAATTTATCTTATATGAAAATGAACATATATAAAATGATGATATAATGTTTATCCATGTGCATCAAATGAATCATTTTCCCTTAAATAACCCTCTTAATGAATGAATCCCCCCCCCCACACATATAGATTTCAATTCATCCAGATAATATTCAACATAAGGGTAGAGAGGGGTATTGACTATGACATCATCCTAAAAAAAGAATATATATGGATTATATAGGCTACATAATGATTAAAGTGTAATAGTGTCTGATGGGTCAATAGTTATAAATAAAACAAACAAATGGCTCAGTTATTTTAGTGAATCCTTCAAAATTCTTATCAATTTGAGGGGAAAAGGGAAATAACCATAATGAAAATCATGGAAAATATTTTTTCAAGAAAATGAGAAATATGAAGTGATGAAAAAATGGGCTACATACCTCATGAATATAGAAATATAATTTCAAACAACATAGATGAACATGAGTTTAAATAAGTGTCCAAAAAATAAAGAAGTTTTGAAAAAAACTATTTTCAAACCATTAAATGGTATTAGTAATATTCTAAATCATTGTACTAAGTATCAAATAACTTAAATTAGAAATCATGGTCTTATACTGATGATGGTAAAAAGTAATATGTCCCCATCTATGTTACTACAGAAATACAATAATTTTCACATTGGTTCAAAAATGACATAGATGTTAGTTTAATTTTTTAGCTTTTATTTTTTTAATGATTTTAGATAGTTATTTTACGTGATTTTTTAGAAGAATAAATAAAATATAACATAAAATGAAACATATCCGTGAGTAATTTTAGAGAGATATAGAGATGCTTCCAATATCAAAAGAATCTCCATAAATAATGTACCTTTAAGTATCTAACAGAGACAACACATACTCCCATAATTAAAAAAATAAAATTATAATCAAATTATCATGTGGATGATAAAAATATATCTGATGAATTCAAAAACATTCTAGTTCTAGGATAAAATAGTTCTAGGTAAATTCATTTTATTTTATTACCTAAAAACTAAATTAAATAAAACTTAATATAGTGAAATAAAAAATAACTAATGATGAGTTACCACCCATTCAATGATAAGATTACGTTGTCTTCTACTAGACATTGATGACGCTCTGCTAAGATCGAATGGAAATACATACCATATTTCAACATCTTTATCAATAGTACTGTTTCATGTATCCATTAATATGGTAATTATCCTATGCTCAACAAGATGTCTCAAAGGAACTAGTTATAAAGATGGATGCGTGGAATAAAATAAACATAATTAAACTCAAAAAAACTTCTAGAATGATTGGATTATATCTAAAAATTACTTTAATTAATTACATGAGTATAGAATTTAAACAGGTTATTTTTCATCAACAAACACCAATAATAGGAAATTAACTACTTTTAAACTCAATTAATGCTCTATAGTTTCATTGAATGATCCTAGGTTAAGAGTATTGTTTGCATTAATGGGTATTTAAAGTGAAGTGGTATTAACTGCAATACATGGAGAAAGTGGGATAATATCATCTAGGGTAGGTGATCCATTATTCCAAGAATGATATTTTCTCAAAATGTTTCTTCTATATTTCATTTATAATGTTTTACCATTGGAATAAGTTTCACCAAAAACTCAAAATCGTCCATGTAATCTTATTCTTCTATGATTTCTATAGTTTTGTGAGTGTCCACAATCACCATTACTAAATGATTTTATAACTCTTGAATAGTTTCATATGTTTCCATGTAATAAAATGTGTCAAACTTATAATAGATCCCAGAAATATGTGAGTTGAGTTTATTTTAAGTTATTTCCTATGTAATATAGAAATTCATGATGTCTTGGGTAAATTATGACTCTACTACAGTAAATAGGGTTAAAAATTCAATTCCCTCTTCAAAAGAAAATGTATTATCATCCTAATGAGGTATAGGTTGCTATTGATCAAAGGCTTTCATTCTCCCTTTAGGGAATAAGGTGTGAGGATTTGTATATGAGAGATATTAAATCACATTTTTCTAATGGACCTTTAAATGTGATATAGTGTAAGGCTATGATATTATATTCTTAAAATTCTATTTGGATGGTATAATCAAATTGATATAGAGAGGATACATCCATGTTGTGATAGGAATAAGGATATAGCGAAGTTGAATCATTATCAAAATCAAGAAATTGATTTGTTAATATGGAACCTCTACCTCACTTTATAATAATTATTGATGGTTTAGATATTAAGTGGTTGTGAGGAGGATAATTTTACAGTTTTAATCATTTTTATTTAATGATATTTCAATGAGGAATCCAAATTTTCATTACGTTCTTCATCAATTTTAAACCCTTTTATTAACCTCAGTTGTTATAGAAATCATCGTGTGATTTAATTTTAAAGTGTTTGGAACATGTAGTGATTGGAAAAATTGAGCATATTCCTCTGTTATATAAGGTTGTTCTCATTTTATAGAATTTTGATATTATTTCATAAAGTTTTAAAATTTCTATAAAATTTATTGTAACATATATTGGGTACAAAAAACATATGTTTCTACATTTTCAAGAATATCCTAATTATTAGAATAATCAAATGCTAGGTTTGAACTAATTTTAGAATATAGAGATATGTTTTCATATGGTTCATGATATTTATTTGAATAATAACTATTAAAATACAACTAATTAACTAGATAACTCCTGGGTGGTGTAATATTATAACTCATACCGTGGACTATGGACTACAAGAGCGGGTGTTGATTGTAAACATATGGTGTTATCCATTCCATTACAACATTTTGAGTGCATGTAATTTTATTTCAATGTCAAAAACACATATAACATTAATCTTTTTTTTTCTTTCTTACCAAAATGAATCACTTTTGAAGATCGCCTAATTTTATAATTCTCCCTATAAATGATGTTGTAAATTTAGTGTGTGTCGTCACTACATGCCATATTTATAAATTTATAAACCTAAAACTATTATAGAAGTGGTAATAGGCTCTATCCCATATGGATAATGTATATAGACACTAGGAATATCATATTCAAAAAATGGTCAGGAAAATGATGTTTTTAGTGAGATAAAAAACTAAAAAATATAAAATTCAAACTAAATATATTTAAAAACATTATATAATTCAAGGAATATGAAAATTATCATTTTAGAGTTGTGACACTTATTCATGTGAATGAAATGCCAATTATTTTATTACCACATTTTAATATTTATTTATCTAATAATCAAAAATTCCTAATATAATTACAATACTGTCTAGTCTCATTCTCCAACATCAGATAATATACTAATTTTTTATGCAATTTATCTGATATCTTATTCACTGATTTGATTAATAATTCACATGAAATTATATAATAGAATAAATTAGTGAAATATCAAGACCCATTTCTCAATAAGTTAAGATATCTATCTGTGTTGAGATCCCTCGCACGTTATTACTTAATAGGTAGCACCTATGAAAATATGCCTAGAAATAATAAAGAATATTAATTTTTCAATTAATATATTTACTTATTCTGAAATTCCTCATGTGTAACATATTATTATCTCAAATATGTGAATAAACAATAAATAAAAAATTATTTTATGTTATCCCACTCATGACTGCATATTAGGTATCACATGAATGAGAACCAAAACATGTGTAAAGATACCATAAAATTAAAGAAAACACGGATAGAATTTAATGAAAAAAATATAGCTGAAAATAATTAAATATAAAATAAAAAAATGATTTAAAAATAATTGCATACAAACACCTTCTCATTCATTAAAACTCTAACAGGAAAAAATAAGTTATCCATCATGTAAAAAATAAACATAAAATAATTGAATAAACCATTTGGTAATGCCAATAAAAATATCACCGCAACACACTGGAAAGAATCACACAAGGGTGTGACTACACAAAGAGGGGGTGAATCAGTGTGAAATGACCTATTAAAACTTGTATCCCTTTGTTACCTCATCACTTATTCAGTAATTGAATTTCTATTACTCTATTTTTATCTTATCTTTGGTCAGTATAAATGTAGATGTGTAATCAAAAAATTCTACACAAGAGAAAACTATGATTGTTAATGAGGTCCACCTCCCTAAGGATGACTATGTCCTTAGTGTATGGTGTTTTTGTTCCACACAAAAAAAAATCATTATTATCATAAAATAAGGAATGAGAAAGGTTATATTATTGATCTTGTTATCATAAAACCAACTAGGTATAAAAAAGAGTGGACTCTATGTCCTATTGTACAATAGATTGGGCTTGAAGAATATTGAACCAAGATCACCTAGGTATGAATGAGTCCCTACTAGACTATATTAATTGATATTATTCTTCTCTTATAGAAAACAAATTGGATTCCCTAATATTCTTCATAGTTTTAAAATATTTTAATATACTATAGTTTTGTTAATCGGTATCTTTGGCCCGTGGTAAATCAATTATTGAATTCCACTCACAATCTTCTTATTCTTATTCTTTTATCTCTTCTTATTCAATGCATGGAATGGATATTATATTTGAAACACTATTTATTCACTTTCTCCATCTTCAATACATAAAAAAATTTTACATATGTTGTATCATATCTGTTTCCTGACATAATAATTTCACTTTTCATAATAATTGTATCGAACTATAAGACATTTCATTCCCATTATTCCCATAATTTTATTCCCTGTATGTGAACATTATTCTAAATATTTTAATGACCATAAATATCTATATTTAAGTAGTCTTCAATGATAATTTAATCATTAATAATATAACAATTCAATCTTATAAAGACCCAGCTTCAAAAATTCCTTAATAATCTTATAGACTATGTCTTTAATATTCAAATAAACCATCGCAGTTATTAACTACAAATACACCTATAATATCAACATTTAATTACTCATGATAATAAAATATTATCATGGACTTATACCTTATTTATCTCTTAAAAATATTCTACATGTATTTATATATTCACAAATGTATGCATACATATCATGATCATATCTTCTCCATCTTAAGTGCACAATACACTTGTATTATACAACACACAACACACTATGCAGCATGAAACTCTCACATATATTATTCTCATTTATCTAACTAGAATCATAGTAGTAATAGCATCATTATATATTTACATTTAATGAATTTCTAAGAGTATCATCATTTTCCTCCATCACATGGTTTTCAAATATCCCCTTCAATATTTTCCTCATTTAAATACTCATTTAAATTCATAATTCATTCTTCCCTATGATATATAAATATCTCCTCATGTAATTTGTAATAAATCTTCCTCATATATGCATATTATTCATTTAACTATAGCATCAGTAATGTACTTTATTATATTCATGTGGCCTATTTTTTGGATATATTCATCATCTTTCATATCATTAGTTCATTCCATGCATATCTCATGGATGTATCTCGATATTATAATTTCACGCAAGGAATTCCTCAAGATAAAATGAGTTCATGCATCCTTCATAAAGGATAATACAACTGATTATTTCTTTTCTCAAACCTAGAATCATTTTTACTTGATATATACATGATTCCACTATATGTTGTTATTTGAATTGTTTTAATGTCAACATAATCACTACTTTCATGTATAATGATATCTTGGAATTGTGAATCACATTTCCTTTCCTGACATAGCGCGGGGTTCAAAATTTATGCCTAGAATTATACATCATCCTTTTATTGATTTGACATGATTAAAGTGGTATATTGTGAACATTCCTCCAATTCATGATCTCTTACGGCCTTCATGTGGTCAGGTAGTGCACTCTTAAAAGATCCTCACCACTATGTAGATGGTCAAGTATCACATATTTGGTCAGCTTCTCTTCGTGGAGTATCTCATCTCACTATAAGTAAAATTTCACCTTTAAGGTAGTTCATTGAAGAAATTATCAATCATAGTGAAGCCACATGGTAGCTTATAATCTTCTTCCTATCACTCAAGGAAACCCTTAGAGCCGATATACTTTATACGGTATCTCATTACATAGTAATTTCATCTCGTACGATCATTCCTCTTTATGGTAAGTCATGAATTTTTTATGACGTAGGTCTGTATCAACTCTTGTGGTTGATTCAGATGATCATACAATCAATTGATGTTTATTCAGTCACGTCTGGTGTGGTTTCTCATAAGTTTATTTCATCCAAACTTATACATCCCATCTAAGATATGTCCTTTCAATTGATCAAAAAATACTCATGTTAATAAATGATTTATCTGGTCAATCAAAAGTTTCATGGTTGATTCGTTTCAAACATGTGGTAGCTAAAGTAACTCAGGTGGTTGATTCTATCTGAAATTAGTCATATTTATGATTTGATATTTGGAACATAAGAAGCCCCGTAAGAAAGAATTTGATCTATGGAGATCGAATAGCCTATATCAATTAAATCTGATTAACAATAATCTAAGTGTAACATTTTTAACATGGACCTATAGTAGCCGTAACCCATTAAGTCCCACATCGGCATTTTACTTATCCACCAACATCCAAATAAGACACAACATATCCTTCACTTTCCAGATGTGAGTAATCAGATCTAATTCAGGTTACCTTTTACACCACACTCACTAGACTCATGGGTCGTGCCTCCCTGAACTAGCCCATTGTTACCCCTATGTGCTCATATTCCTAAACATGCTTGTATATTCACAATAAGACTGAATTAAACTCCCTATAATCTCATTGGCTTAGGTTGAGGGGGTTTCTACATTTGGAGTTGAAAAATATACCATATCTAGCTAGGCTTGACCTATTTTTTTTTATTAAAATCTCATATGAAAAACCCTAATCTGAAATATCATTCCTTCACCATGAAACTTGAATTCCAAACTTCATCAACTCTATTTATAATTTTTATGTTAAATAATATTTGAATGAATTCATGACTACTAAATTTAATGTACAAAATTCATAAGAACATGTATTTTACATTAAAGAGTATCTCACTAATCATCAAAAATAAATTTTATCTTTATCCATATATAATAAAATAAATACGTCTACCTTGAAAACATATGGATGGATCACCTTAAATAGTTTTGATAGAGAGATATTGATTTCACTAACTATAAATACTCCAAAGAACTTCCAACATCCTATTTCCCATTTTTAGATAACTTTTCTAGAATAATAATTAATTTAAATTAATATAATGGTGTCACCTCTTTATTGACTTATTTTATATATAAATAATGGTAGTAATAGCTTTCAAGATTCAAGGTAGCACTTCAATTCATATAGGATTCAGAACATCATCTTCATAATTATTGGGTTCTATAAAACTAACTTCCAAGAACTTATTATTTATTCTGAATCTTCTACAACAAATTTACATCAAATTATCCTTTTAAATTGACAATAAATACAACACACACAATGTTGGATCAATAATCTCACCCTTTTTATTTGTTTCTAATACCATCTTGAAAATTTCATGTCAGAATGTTCTTTTGAATTGCATATAGGATTTATCCTTTATCCCCTTTTATCATTCTAATTTTCTCCCCCCTATTGATAAAAAATATAAATAATTATATAATAGATCATGGTATAATTTCATTCTTATAAATTTTCCATCATTAGTCCTACTCAAAGTCTACATGATTCATTCTCGGTGTAGAAAACATGAGGGTATGAGTTAGACAACAAAGTTGTCCATTTTTTAAACATAAAATTACACAAAATTAAACTTATTACCGTTTCCTAATTCGTTCTTCATAGGATAATCATATTTATTAAGGCTGAAATATGTTAATACCAATTAATGAAAATATTTCTAGTGGCTTTCAACAAAAAATTTCAGAACCACTTATAACACATGTTAAAAACATTCGAGTAAAACCACCAGGTTTCATTTCATAAAACCATGAAATTTCAAAAAATCTTTCAATTTTATTATCATTAATTAAAATAATTTTATCCACCTTGATGTTAGGATAAATTATTGAAATTCAAGGATGATAAAATTCTCAAGTCATACCTTCTAATGGTTAACTCACAAATACTTCTAGAAAAAAATATTATGAATTATAAAGGTGTGAAATATTCTCAAGAAACTCCCCCTCAAGGAATACATTATTTATTAACATCATCAAGAAATATGAATTTTTCAAATATTATTTTATATTAAAATTGATAAATCCTGCTTCAAAAGTACAATTTCAAATGTATAATATTTATTCTAGTTTACTTTTCTTTGGTTATCCATTTGAGAACCAACATCACCTTCAATTCTTGGAATGGTTGTTATATAAAAACCATAGAAATGATTTATATAATAAGGTGGAAATTATTTTGTTCCCTTTTTCTGAGGAATGTGGATGAAACTTTCTTCTCAACTATGCCACTCTTTTCTTTTGTACTCTATATTTTGAGATTTTTCATGTAGGCCTTTATAGATTTCATAATAGCCATAAAAAGCATAAATTATTGTATTTCATCCTTGTGTGAAAAATTCTTCTCAATATAATCCATAAATGTACATATATCTCCTAGTGAAATTTTCATATTAATTAATATTACTTCTTGAGTTAGAGTTATTTTTATACAATCCTTTGAATTGGGACTAGCTTATTTACACCTCCCATTCAGAACTTCATAAAAAATTCATAATTTGTTGAAAACCACTCATGAAATTCTATTTCCTCATGTGAAATATTTTTCATTCCTTTGGTGGTTTTTTCTATCTCTTATAATTTATTCTTTTTCTCTTTCTAGGTCCACCGGACAAATAACCAATGAATATTTAAGAATGTTCACCTTCATAATGGTTGTTCCACATTTTTTTCAATAGTGTCTTCCACCATACCAATCCTACTATTTATTTCTTGAACTAAATAATTCCATGATTTATTAATAATGCTTTCATAAATTTTGAATTTGGTCTCTTTTTTATAGAAGCATGTGGTGTGGTTGTTCTTTCCACAAAAGAAGCAGCTTCTCCCACTTGGTGTGGCACCACATTTTGACTTATTTTATTTTCTTTGAATATATTTTTCTTTATTATTATTATACAAGGGTGACTTATTAGGATTATTTGTAAGATTCTTGATAATATGCTTCTCTTAATTCTTTCCCAAGGTAGGACTGTCTCTTTTCGAATCTTCCTATCTTCTATACTAATTTTTTAAAATTGTATATTTTAATGAATTATACTAACATGTATCTTCATTATGACCACAACAATTTAAAATACCATAGAGATCACTATGTTTTTCAAATATTTTTGTGAATGAAATATTTTTTCATTTTTCTTATGGTCGTGTCTTTACCTCGGCTTTTCTCCTGCTTAATGAAGTATTTCTTTGAACTTCAGGAGTTGATATATTATAAAAAAATAATCATCCTTGTTCCCAAACTTAGAGAAAATCTAGTAATACACCGAAAATATTAATCTTTTTCTTTGTGAAAAAATATGTCCAGAATTGCATGTGTGCAATTTTTTTACCTTATAATTTACTAAATGGGCCCTTTGTGGGGGGAAATATCTTGATACATCATATTTCATCCATCATAGAGGTTGTTTATAATTTCCCACCATACTATTTATCTTCCCATAAATAAGTGTTTTTAATCATTTATTTATTTTAAGTAAGTTTCTATAAACACTTTGCAACATTGGAATTTTTTGAAAGCCTATAAATTTCAGTTTCCCTTAGAGATTACCTCACATAGGAATAATGTTTCTATAATTTCCAAAAATGGTAATTCACATACATATAAATCCCTTAAAAGGTAATTCCCTTACTTGGGAAAACCCTTACTTCATAATAGTAGTTTTAGAATCCTCTTACTTTGGAATTCCCTCACTTAGAATTCCCTTACTTGGGAATTCCCCTACATTGAAAAATTGATTCTAAAATCCACTTTATTTGGAATTCCCTTTCTTATAATTGCTTTACATGGGAAAATTTTTTCTATAATTCCCTTACATGTGAGTTCCATTACTTAAATTCATTTTCCAAATTTTAAAAAATATACTAAAATTCTTAAAAACCTCCAAAACTACATAAATTCATTTTTTTCTTTCCAAACATCAATAAACCCTAATATAACCAAAATACTATGTTAAAAAACATAAAAATAAATTTATAAAAATTAAACCATTTAACCCAGGGAAACTCCCATGGATTATTCCTCAACCTATTTTTAAACTTCTGGTACTCTCATTGTGTCTCAACACACTTAACTAAGCGAAGAATCAACCCAAATCACTATTTTAAATACTGAGGAACTTAAAACCTCTCTTCCATATGATATCTCTTCCCTAATATATCTCATACACCTTTCAAACAACTCATACCATCATCCAATAATCTATCTCAACAAATTCTCAAAATAGTGAGATGATTCCAATCACCTATGTCTCTCTCCCACATACCTGAACTACCCCAGCTAACCATGATCATAAAATTATTTATTCTATCATAACTCTCAACCATATGAATCACCTACCCAACCTCATATTGACCCAACTAACTATCAAGATGATGGAATCTCACTCATCCATGTCACACAAACTAACTATCTACTTAGCCACTAATCATCATCCATCATCACCCATCATCATTTTGATGACCACATCTCATCACACATCATAGATGACACCCAATTTGTCATGCATCATACATGATGCCCACTTTTATTCCTGATACTGATGAATCCCACATTTACCATGAACTATATATGATACTCACATAAATATTTCATTTCACTTTATGCCCTTATAAATCATGCATCACACTCAATGCCCATATAAATCATGCATATCACCCAATTCCCACAAAAATACTACATTAAACTTGATTCCCATGTTAATTATTCATCATAATTAATTCCCACATAAATAATACATCACACTCAATGCTAATATAAATCCTGCATCACACCTAATGCCCACATAAATCCCTTATGGAACTCGATGCCCACAAAAATCCTGCATCACACCTCATACCCACATTAATTTTCCATTTCACCCAATTCATACATAAATCACACATCTATCCTGATAAATATAGAAATATCTCATCACACCTTATTCCTAAATAAATATCTCATTGCATTTGATGCCCACATCAATCTTGCATCACAAAGGATGCCCACATAAATCCCCAATACCATCGCATCCCCTATTTATCATGAACCACAACCAATTCTCTTATATTAACTAGATCTTAGTAAATCAATTTATCATATGCACACCTCATGCACCCATACCCATCATGAAAACCATTTACACATACTCATGGTATACCTCTAACTATTATAATTTCTTTGGGATAATCTAAATATACTGACTTAATTGAAAAAAATTGGCCTGAAGATTGACTAGATAACTTATTCCCAACATGTGGATATATAATCCATGCCATCAACTACCCCACCATTGGGTATCTCACCCACTTACACACATTTCATATTATTATGAATCCTTACTATTAGGTACTGATCCTTCCCCCTATCCCACCTCAGATCCTTGAGTTTAATATGCTTTATGAATCTCACCTCCTTGAGAGGTCCTCCTACAAAACTTCTATATATGCCCCATCTAGTCACATGGAATGAAATCCTTTGGTGGTTGATCACACTGAATTTTAACATCCCCCATCTACCCACACTGAAATCACAATACTGATAATCCATTCCATGGTGGATTCACCCCACCATTACTCTAACTTCCCTACTAAATATCCTCATGGCCCTACTTCTGGCTGTAGAGAGATCCACTACATGTCTTTCCTGTCATATCTGTCAAGATCAATATGGTACCATCAATTAAATTTCACTCATCTACCAATTTATGGTTCACCACCTCCATTAATGTGGTAAACTTTAATATGTTAACCTACACCTTAATAACATGACATAACCCAACCACGAATTGATGTACCTTACCAGCCTCATCCCCCACCAACATTAGAATAAAATATATCTGGTATGTAAACTTTGAAGAAAAATAAATGAACAAGGTATATATCTACACCAGGTTCATAAATTCATGTTTCAATTATACTATACCCTTATTATCTCCTAGATATTTTGATCCATTACTTAGACATCACATACTAATCTTTTTATTAGATCCTCAAACATCCACTGCCCAAACTCTTCAAGCCTCTTTGGATAAACTATATACCTCATCACTATCACATAAACTCTATCTCAATACTGATATAATATTTTATAATTTTAAAATAAGGATATTTTTAATAGGTAGTGTTACCAACTATCTCTTAAACTTCCCTATTTCACTCTTGTCACAAACCATTCGGCCTCATGTCCCCCTACGTACCCAAATATGGTTCAAGAACTTCATCTATAAAACCCATATAGGTTCTGCATACACATCATACCAAGATTCACATTCATGGGATGGATAAGTAGAATTCTACAAATACTCTATGTGTAAAAATATCATATAGGTTGTTGTTGATACATTAAATAGTTTAACCATTGTTTCATTTCTAGAACGAAAAACCTTTCCTAGGGTAGCAGAGTATAATTTCACTAAGATACTATATAGTAAAATACTATTTATCCTATTTTTTACACACTAAAAAACTAATAAATTCCTTTTTATTATTGTTTATAAACAATAATCAAAACAGAAACACATATTTCATGTGATCCATACATTCTAAATATGATGCATGAGTACCATTTCTTTCCGCTGAGAACCAAAAGTATGAAACAAAATTTAATAACCTCAAAACATAAAACATCATTCTAGAAAAAACTGAAAATAAATAAATTATTAATAACAAAAACTAGAACAAAAATCCTAGTTTCCATATTAACTTGGAATTAAAATCTTGTAGGTGTTGTCCAAACACACAACCTAACATCCATCCAAAATTCCAACACATTCCCAGACTCTTAGTCTACCACACCCAAAATAAAAATTTATGTTTTAATAACCCAACTTTAATACCATATGTTAAAAATAAAATATTGTTACAAGTTTATAATCAACCTTAGTATGTAATACCTTATAATACCAAAGCTATGATACCACATTGAAACACCCCACTACCTAGGACCACTCAATTGTTCCCAAATTGATAGTTCCCTTGTAATGACCTAGACTTTTTATATGATATATGTTTCATAAATAAATTTTTATTACATATTATATAGTATTATACTTATAAAAAATAAAGGGAAGCCAAAAAATTTATATCATTGATAAAGATCATTACATTAGTCTGTTATAAATATAATTAAAATAAAAAACATTAAAACTCAACAAAAAAATATAAAATAGAACAGCTAAAATGGGAAAGAAAGGATCTCCATAATCTTTTAGAATAATTTCCCCCAATTCAAATGATATATAAATAAACCAAAATATTATTATGCCAAGAAACATATTATGAAAATGAAAATATAACCTTAAGTGTAATTGTAGTGAATTTTGAGTGAAATAATGAAGTAGTATTTATAGGGTATAAAGGTAAATTTGAATGTTGGTATTAGACTGTTATATGAAAAATATTTAATATGACCATTGGTCAATATGAAAATTGGAAACTATACCCTTGTTTGATATTTTTACCATTGTAATTAGTTTTTATATGTAGTAATGACATAGGATAATTGATATAGAAAGAGAATTGATGGCCACAACCAATAGATTCATTTTGTTTGAAGCCTATTTGTCAGAACATGGGTGGGAGGTATGATCATTGGAGTTCACCCTGGACCAACCCCAAGAAAATCTTCAAAAATTGACGCTTGAATTAAATCGCAGATAGGGTAATTTCTTGTTAGTGTAGATTACCACTCGGTCGATGTTATCCAATTCACCCCACAAAACTACCAACATCGCACACCTTACCCTTAGTGTGTATGAGGGTGTAAAAAGGGGTTACATGTCCAGAACATAGTTACTTAAAGTGTAAATTACCTTGTATTAATAAAATTTATATTCCATCAATTCCTTTTAATAATAGTTTTTCTTAATAAAATATAATTTTAATTGAGATGAATTTGATAATTTGATTTTTGGACGCAAATAAAACACACCGGTATTTTTTAGAACAGATATGCATTTTTATAATATGAAATGGTATTTTTAATAGTATTTTTTATGAAATATTACATTAAAACACTTTTATTTAGATATAAATGATAAAATAGTTTTATGATGGCCTAATAATTTTTTATAAGTGTAAGGAATTTGACTATCTTAAAAATGATGTTTTGAAATAAATATATATATTTATAATTAAAATTTGAAATTATAATATTTTGATATTTTTTATAATAAAATAAATTGATTTTTTTAATTAGGTTGTCAGATTTAGGTTAGGGTGAATTTTTGATAATTTTCTATAATACATTATTTTTTCATGAATTGTAAAAAATATTATTTTAGGGTTTCGGTATATTTTATGACATAATATTTATTTCAAAATTATATAATAATTAATTAAACTCAATACAAGACCTAAAATATATTATTTTATTAATAATAAGTATTTCAATATATTTTATTGAATTTTTAAAACAATATGTTACTTTTAAAAGTCTAAAAAGGACAATTTGATTTTTTCAAACATTAATTTATAGAATATTTAATTTTTCATTCAAAAATATGTATTAAACAATGGTTTTTGGTTCTAGAGTATTAAATTATCATAAAAGTTATCCCAAACTTCTAAAAAAATGAGAAAAAACAATGGTTATGCTAATGGTTTTTCACTTTCCACAACCTAGTTTTTGAAGACCTATATTTGGAAATTTTTAATCAAATCCCCCACTTCTATTATAAATACCCACCCATTTCTCCATTTACATTAACTCTCAGTCCATACTATATTAATTTATGATGATTTTTTTTCTCCCAAGGATTCCCCGAAATTTTTCCTCAATCCCCCAAAGTTCCATCCTCATGTTTTAGGAACAACTCTTTAAGGTAAGGGAAATCTACACTTCACTATTCAATTCAAGAGTATTTTTGTAGTATGTCTTCCAATTTCCTTAAATAAATTTTTTTTACATTTTATATTATCCCATTACTATAATATTTTTCTTTTATCAAATGATATCCTTTTCCCCAATTAGTTTTCCCTAATCTAAAACCATGTTTTATACCCATCAAACTGCCAATTGTACTTTTCAAAATTTATCTCTAATCCTTAACAAGTTCTATTTTATTTTTATTATATGGATTCCAAAAAGAATATTATTTCCATGGGTATTAAATTAGTTGTAAAAATTATTTATTTGATTCTAGTATTTACACATAATAAACCCACATTCCCTTTTCATGGGTTAAAAATGATGTAACGATCATGTGTTTAATCTCTTTTTATATGACAAGATTATTCATAAGAAACCAATTTTTTTTCTCCATGGGTTACTAGTGAAATGACGTACTTTTTGGATCAAATGAAATTAATACATATTAATGGTTTTCCCTGAAAACTCTCCAATACATTGGGTAAAGAATTTAATATCTATATATGACATGTTTTATGATACCTTGGTCAATAACCTTTGTAATTTTTAATTATGAAACCTCCATGATAAAACTTGGTGATATGGTTATGAATGTATCATTTAATAGTGTAGATGCATTTCCATGTTATGATTCATGTTATTATTATTATTATTATTTTCTTACTCTTGCCTTATTGTTATGCCTCGTGTTCTTTTTTATATATACAATGATTGGATGCTATATTTCCCTCCGACTTATTCGCTTTCTAGGCTTCATTATCACCCCTTTAATTTTATGTATATCCCCATGATATTATATGCAGTAAAATTCACTTATTTTGAACCCCTAAATGTGCCTTCAAGAGTACACAGAATAATATTTTAATTTTTCATTTATTATGAACCTTTTTTCCAAGAAACTAAACTTAAAAAGGACCTCTATTTATACCATGTAATGAAAAGTTTTTTAATAAAATGGAGGGATTCCATAGTTTGTATCAAAGTATAATTTAGTTATTTTTGGAAATTATGATTTAGAAACTTTAGGAAGAACTCTAGGGAAAGTTATAAATATAGTAAAACATTATAGTATTTTGGTGATGTATTAAGTAAGTTGTTTATTAGAAAAGAAATATGTATCTGGATACAAATAAGTGGATGTATATGGAATATATGTGTCTAGGGGTAACAGCCAAAAACACCACTTTGATCTAGACTTGAATAGGAACAGGTACATGAAAACAGGCCTTGATTCACTCTTGGTTTGATACTCCTTGGGGATATGTTTGGTTAATCAGATTATTTTTTAAATATTTAAAAAGTATATATAGAAAATGTAATTGTAATTAGAAGATATTAATAACTTATTTAATAATTATGTTTTAAGACATAAAATACCTTTAGAATTATAAGATTCATAAAATTAACTTGTTTTTCACTATGTTTTTCTTATTTTAGAAAAATTGTTGGAAAGAATAGGAACCACAAAAATGATGAGTGCAATGGATGATTAATTGAAATTTTTCTGAAGGAAGTTGGATGAGAAAACTTATTGAGGATTATGAATCAACTAACTTGAGTTATGAATAATAACTTGAATCAAGTCAATATACCAAATTCACCTCAAAGGTAAAAACATTCCATTGAGTCCTTCATGTATAAACGACCACCTTCTTTTAGTGGATCTATCAACACATGGATTTATTAATAGTGGATAAGCTCTATATAAAATATTTTTTCTATACTGTATAATTTGGAGAAAGAGAATGTAACCATTAAAGTATACTTCTTATAAAGATAATATAATCAGTGGTGGAAACAAATTAAAAACATGAATCCAAGAAATGATATCTATGGTTTGGAGTGGGAAGATTTTAGGAGAATATTTTTCAATAAATATCTACCTCGTTTTATTTGAAATAAATTGGAGAAGAAATTTCTTAAACTGAAACAAAAGTAAAAATAATGGTAAGAATCTATGAGATTAAATTTACAAGACTTGTTTGATACACCTATATTTTTTATGGATACTAAGAAAAAATTTTATAGATTACTTGGTGTACTGATACCCCATCTATATAATAATCCAACAGATCAAAATTTTGAAAGAAATAAGGAGATAGTGTGGAGTTCTATGAAGGTTTGACCGAAGTTGGAAGAGATTCATCATTCACATATATTGAATGAAAAGAAGAGAGAAATGGATCCAAAATCAGAGAGGAAATTTGATCACAGAAGAGGAGTACATAAATTGAAACTTCCCACATGAAACAAATATGGTAGGAAGCATTCATGGAACTTCTTACTTGGGAGTGTAAAGTGGTATAATTTTGGAAGAGATATCCATATATATTGAAACTATCATGGTTAGGTGAATCCTAAACTTCTCAATGCTAATGAAAAAAGGAATATTGTGTAAACCTAGCCGAAAGTTCAATGATTTAAGTGTGGAGAGCTAGGGAACTTTTACAATCAATGTCCAAATTAGAAGATAATAGAGGGGAACCACTATCAACCTCGGCATAGGCCAAGGGATCAAGGTCGATAATTATCTTTCATGATGGATGCAGTGGAGGATCTGAATGATGTTGTGGTAGATAATGTCGTTGTGGTCTAAAATCTAGCAAGTACTTTGTTTGATTTTAGTTCTACACATTCCTTTATTTCATCCATGTTTGAAAAAAATATAGAATCAATTCATGAACTGATAGAAGTAGAGTTATCATTTAAGACTCCTAGAGAAATTATACTAGCATCAACATTGTATATAAACTCTAGTATTAACTATGGTGAGTACAATCTCATCAAAAACCTAGTAGTCATTCCCATTGTATAATTCAAAACTATAATTGGGATAGACAAGATCTCAAATTATAATACTAAGATCAACTGTAGAGAAAAGGAAATTTTAGTAGTCTTTAATTCACAGCCTACAATCATTTTAAAAGGATAGATATCCTGGATTGGTATTTTCTTATAAGCACCTCTCATATCCTTCTTTATGGATATGACTAATGAATAGGAAGAAGTAAATGAAATTATAATGATATAAAATGTTCCTATACTTTATAAATAAATTGAAGTAAATATAGAATAGTTACATAGACCTCACTAGGAAATATAGGTAGATTTATCCACTAAAATCAAACCTGGATCCAATATGATAACAAATACCCCATATAAAATGTAAAATATAGATTTATAGGAATTAAAGAAACAATTTTAAGATATTTTGGAGAAGGGATTTATCTGACCCAATGAATCTCCTTAGGAAGTAACTATTCCCATTATAAATAAGGATGGATCAATCCAGCTATGAATTGATTATACAAAACTTAACAGGATCACAGTGATTATAAATTACTCTATCCTAAAGATTTAGGATTACTTTAACAAACTTCATGGGGCATAATTCTTCTCCAAGATTGAACTTCAATTTGTGTATCGTCGATTGAGGGTGAATAAAGTTGATATTCAAAATAATGCCTTCCAAAAAAGATATGGGAATTATGATTTTTTTGTTATGACCTTCATCTTGACTAATCTTCCGGCTATATTTATGGATTTTATTAATATATCCTTTAAGGACTACCTTGATAAATTTTCGGCAGTTTTTATTGATGATATTCTGATATATTCCAAAATTAGTGAGGATCATGAGGATTATATAAGGGTTATTTTGGGAACTCTAAGGAAGATAACACTTTTTTGTAAAATTCATAAAATTTGAAATTTTTTTATAATAAGTTTAATTCTTGGGGAACATTGTGACCAATGAAGGAATATCAGTTGACCTTGTGAAGATAAAGGATATAGAGAAGTGGCTTAATCCTACAATGGTAATTGAGATTCAGAGTTTTCTAAATTTATTAGGATATTATATGAGTTTTTTGAAAAACAAAATCATGAATTTATAAAACACTAAAAAATTTAACCTGAAAAGCGAATAGTTCATCATCACAAAGGAGTGTGAATAAGTTTTAAAATAACTAAAGAGGAGTTTGGTTATTGTACCTATGTTAACTCAACCCTACTTCAGAGAAGGATTTGTTATTTATAGCAATGAATCTCTGTAATGGATTTGGTGAATACTCATGAGATATGATAAGGTGATTGCTTATGCCTCTCAACAGTTAATGACTCATGAGTAGAATTACCCTACTCATGACCTGGAGTTAGAACAGTTATTTTTTATCTAAAAATATGGAGGAACTCTCTTTGTGGGTAGAAATGTGATATATACATAGACCACAAAATTTTGAAGTATATTTTCATGCAAAAGGAATTTAACAGACACAAAGGAGATGGTTATAACTTCATTAACACTATGATTTTTCAAATCATTATCATCCTAAAGAGCAAAAAAATTTACCGATGCATTAAGTAGGAAATACCCTATTGTGAGGGGAATGATAAGGATTCATGGAGGTCCATTGATTAGGTTCCATTTAAATTGGACATGGGAATTGTAAGGTAATGGGAATCATAAACCCTCTGCCAAATAATTTCTCAACCATCGTTACTAGATAAGATAAAGAGAGCTCAACGAGAATATCATTTTAAAAAAAATAAGTTATAGGATATTAAAAATGTGAAGTCTCATAAGTTCAATATTAATAAAAAAGGTCTATTAAAATATCATACAAGGATATGTGTGCCATATATCCTAGAGATAAAAAAGAGTTGATGGATTAATCTCATATCTCTATATTCTCTATACATCATGAAACCACTAAAATGTATAAGGACCTTCATGATCATTATTCATGGGATAATATGAAAAGGAAGATTGTATACTACACTAAAAGGTTCTTAGTGTGTTAGAAAGTGAAGGAGGAGAAAAAACATCCTAAAAGTGTATTGCAACCACTACCCATACCAACATAGAAGTGGGATAATATCACTATGTACTTAATCACTGGTCTCTTAATAACATCCATAGGGAATAATGTTATATGGGTTATTGTGGATCGACTCACCAAGACATCCCATTTCATCGCTATTCATGACTATTTTTCTATTGAAAAACATTCCAATATATACATAAAGAAAGTGGTGAGGTTGCATGGGGTTCCACATTCTATCATTTTGGATCATGATCCAAGGTTCAAATAAAAATTTTGGAGAATTATTTAACATTCTATGAGTACTAAATTGAATTGTAGTATGGCCTATCACCACTAAACTGATGTTCAGTCTGAATGGACTATTCTTACACTTGAGGAAATTCTTAAAACATGATCAATGGAATTTAAAGGTGGGTGGGATCAACACCTCCCATTAGTTGATTTCTCATACAAAAAAATCTTCCACTCTAGTATTCAAATGGCACCATATGATGCTCTATATGGGAATAGATATATAACTCCTACTTGTTGGGATAAAGTTGGTGGGAGGAAATGTATTGGTCTTGATCTTGAGTAAGACATGATAAGCAATGTTCATTCCAACCAAAAACATATAAAGGCTGCTAAGATTTAGAAGAAGGTCTAAGATAATAATTTTCAAAGGAACATGGAGTTTTATGTTGGGGAAAAATTTTTCCATTGAATATCACCATGGAAGAGAGTCATAAGATTCTTAAAGAAAGGGTAATTTATCCCTAGGTACATTGGCCCATTTGAAATCCTTGATCACATATGAGATGTGGCCAATCGACTAGCACTTTCACTGAATCTATATCATGTTTATGATCTATTCCATGTATCTATATTGAGTAAGTACATACACAATCCATCACATATATAGAATTCATAGGTGGAACAACTGGAACATGGCCTCCATATGAGGCGTATCTGGAGGAGATTTTGCACCATAGATACAAGGTTCTACGCAACAAGACAAGCCACCTCTTAAAAGTGTTATGGATGAACCATTAATTTGATTAAGAAACATGGGATCTAGAGGAGATAATGAGATATAAGTACCCCTTCCATTTCTCAACTGAGAAAATGAGTTGAAATTTCAGGGATGAAAATTTTTAAGGGAAAAGAATGAAATGGCCCAGAATTTTTAAATGATATTTGTTTCCTGAATAAATGTTTTTTCTATATTATATATTATTATACATGTTAAAAATAAATAGAAACCAAAAAATTTTATATCATAATTATAAATATCATTACATTAGTCAACTATGAAACCAATTAATATTCCAAACATTACAACTGGACAAAAAATATAAAATAGAACATCTAAAACGGGAATGTAAGGATCAAACCAATCTACTAGAATAATAAACCCTACTAAAAATGCTAGAGAAATAAAACAAAACATTACTAAACCAATCATTATCTTATGAAAATTAAAATATAACCATAAGTGTAATTATAGTGAATTTTGAGAAAAATAATGAAGTAGTATTTATACGGTATAATGGGAAATGTGATCATTGGGATTTGACCGTTATATGGCCACTAGTCAATATAACCATTATTCAATATGATCATTGGAAAATATACCCATGGTTTATAATTTTACCATAATAATTACTATTTATAAGTAATAATGGCATAGGATAATTGATGCAGAAATGAGAATTGATGGCCTCAACCAGTTGAGTAGTGTCATTTGAAGCTCATTTGTTAGAACATGGGTGGTAGGTATTGTCATTGGTATTATCTCTTGACCAAGACCAATACAAGATCCAACAAGTGAATTTGGAATAAAATCAGCTATGGAAGAAGTTCAGGTTAGTGGATATTACCAATCGATCGATGTTAGCCAAGGCACCCCACAAAACTACCACCATCACACACCTTACCCTTAGGACATATGCAGATGTAATAACGGGTTACCTATCTAGAACATAGTTACATAAGGTATAAAATACCTTGTATAAATAAATTTTTTATTCCATCAGTTCCTTTTACGAATATATTTTCTTAATAAAATATAATTTTTATTGAGACAAATTTGATAATTTTATTTTTGGACGCAAATAAAATATACATGTATTTTTTTTGGAAATATATACATTTTTATAATAAAATATGGTATTATAAATAGTATTTTTTTTAATTAAATAGTATTTTAAAACAATTTTATTTAAATATAAATGATCAAATAATTTTATGATGGCCTGATAAATGTTTTATAAGTGTCTGAAATTTGATTATGTCTTAAAACCTGGTGTTTTTAAATAAATAAGGTTTTTTATATTTAAAAGTAAAAATTATCAAATTTAGATATTTTTTCTAATAAAATAAAATCATTTTTGAAATCATCATGTTTAATTTAGGTTAGGTTGAATTTTTGATTATTTTTTAAAATAAATTATTTTTTGTAAATAGAAAAAAACTACATTTTTAGGGGTTTAGTATATTTTATGACATCAAATTCATATCATGATGATGTAATAATTAATTAAATTTAATCTAGGACCTAAAATATGTTATTTTATTAATATTAACTATTTTAATGTATTTTATTCAATTTTTAAAACAATAAGTTACTTTCCAAAGTCTAAAAATAAAAAATTTATTTTTTGAAAACATTACTTTATAGAATACTTACTTTTCCATGCCAAAATATGTATTCAATAATGGTGTTCTATTCTAGATAATTAAATTGTAATAAAATGTGTCTCAAATTTCCAAAAACATTAGAAAAAAACCAATGGTTAATCAAATGGTTTTTCATTTCCCACAACCTAGTTTTCTAAGACCGAAATTTGGAAATTATTAAACAAATCCTCCACTTATTCTATAAATACCCACCCATTTATCCATTTCCATTAACTAACAATCCATAATTCATGAAATTATGTTGATGTTTTCTCCCAATTATCCCCCCAAGGTATCTTCAATCCCCTAAGGTTCCATCCTCAATTTTAGGAACAACTCTTCATGATAAGGAAAATCTACACTTCTCTTTTCCATTAAAGAGTCATTTTTGTGGTATGTCTTCCAATTGCAACGAAAATTCCTTTTTTCCACTTTCTATTATCCCATTACTGTAATATTTTTCTTTTATAAAAGTGATACCCTTGTCACCTTTCATTTTTCCCTTTTCTAAAACAATGTTTTATACCTGTTATGTTTCTGATTTTACATTTCAAAATTTATCTCTTCTTATTAAGAAATTATCTTTTATTTTATTTGTGTTGATTCCAAAAAAAAATTATTTCCATGGGTATTCACCTATATGTAAAAATTATTTGTTTTTTTCTTGGATTTGTACTTAATAAATTCATATTCTCATTTCATGGGTTAAAAATTACATAATGATCATGTCTTTAAGCACTTTTGTATGCCAAGATTTTTTACAATAAACTCGTTATTTATTCTACATGGGTTATTAATGAAATGATTTTTTATGTTTGACACATGAAATTAATACATATTAAGGTTTCACACTAATAGTTCTCCAATTTATTGGATAAAAAATTTCATCTCTAGGGATGACATGTTTTAGTATGCCATGGTGAATAACTTTGGTAATTTTTATTTATGACACCTCAATGATAATCCTTGGTGATATGATTATGAATATATAATTTAAATTTTAAATCCACATTTCCATATTATTATTCATGTTATTATTATTATGATATTCCTCTTACTCATTCCTTGTTGTTATGACTCATTTTCTTTTTGATATGTCCCATGATCACAAGCTATATGTCCTTCTTGTTTATTCCCTTACAGGGCTTCATGCTCACACCTTTCCATTGATGTATGTCACTAGGATATGAGATGAAATAAAATAATATTAGGTTAAACCGATTAAGTTTTCTTCAAGGGTACTTAGAATATTGTTTTAATATTTCATTTATTATGTACCTTTTTTCCAAGAAACTATACTTTAAAAGATCTTGTATTTGTACCATGTAATGAAAAGATATGTAATAAAAGGGTGGGATTCCATAGCACTATAGGCCCTTAGGTGGGTCTCCATATACACAAAATATTTCCATCTAGAAACAAGGGTCTATTATGAGATATTGGAGAGATTATACCCTCTGATAATAATATTAATGACAATATTTATAATATTATTATTATTAGTAACACAATAGAAGAAATAATAAAAACAAAAAAAAATTAATAAAAAGTCCTGAAAATAATGAGCCAAAAATAAATATGATAAAATAATTAATATATATATTCCATTATATTCATACGAGAGTCCAAAATACCACTCCTGGGGTTGTCACATATTTATAAACATACAAAAAAACCAAAATAATTATCATTCCGACACTAACGAACCACCAAACCCATCAACTAAAAATCATGCCATCTGGCTTGTGAACCATCTACACACCCTTATCCACTAAGATATTGATTTCAAGACTTTTTTATTACCTATACCCAAATCCATAATGTTTACATTCATTCCATAAGGAATGTGCAGGATATGAGTATTAATTCAATTGTCCACCACCAATAGTGTCTCTGTCTTATATCTATACATATATCAATATATATAAAATTGAAAATAAATTTTAATAATATATATTACATAACCTGATCCCCTTATTCTCAATAACCAAAATCAATCCTTTACTTATCATATTGTTTTTTAGGAAATATTATAAAGACCACCAATGTGATAGAAAAAAATAGTCTGATGATAACTGGGCAGTCTATCCTTTTTATCTTGTGAAAGAGATTTTGTGGTTAAATGATATCTCATCAGTTTCCATGATTTTTATTTTCAGAGAGACATGTCTACCTTGGTGTAATAGTTTTATTTTATGTGGTTCAATATATTTTAAAATCATTCCAGTTTGGCTTACTATTTTTATCTCTAATAGAAACTCCCAATGAATCCCACATCCATAACTATGTATGGACCTGCTTTCCAAAGGTAGGTATTACTTTAGGGTTTCAAAACCAATAGTGATTAATAAATCAAATTAGTCAAGAGGATGGAATTTAAGTCTCATTAAACCCTTCTGGTTGGAATTATTTCCTTCTACAAGAATCTCTTATAGATTTAAGAAATGTTCGAGAATCACTTCCTAATCCCGATATGGGACCAGTTACCCTAAAAAAGATCATAAGTTAAATAATTTTATATAAAAAAGTGATTATCTTATTGTTGATTCCTTCTGTGTGTATTTTAGGTTCTTTATCCATTTACTATTGATGGGTATTTACTTATATTTTGAAGTCATATAGCCAAACACTTTAAATAAATCCATACAAGGAGGCCTTTAAAATGTCGAGGATGAGATTGATCCATTATGAGTAATCCTATGTATCTTGTTATATAGTAGGAATCAAAACCCATGTATTTAGTTAAACCTATGTTGTATAATATCATGCATAAAGGAAATATATGAGGGCACTAAGGTGCTGGGTATTTGAGCTCGAACCTCGAGAAGGTTACCTACGTAACCCGGTTATAGTAGGAATCAGAGTCATCATAGTTCAATCATTCCCTTGGGATTGTCCCCACGTTAGATTCCATTATTTGGAGATTGTCATATAATTATGCACTTTAGGTCTTACACACAATGGTTTCCCTAGCTTGTGGAGATTCATGATGCAAATGATATAACCATTTCAAATCCCTAAGCACATGTAAGACATGCTTGGTGAGAGTAACAAGGGATATAAAGAAATTAGTCTCAATGTATATGGATGCAGGACTAATGTACTGGGATACCCCTTTGGATGTTCAATATAGAGCCCATGTATTAGTTATGTTTACTACGTATCCTGGTTATTACAAGAATTTGATTTCTTATAGTTCAGTTGAATTAACATTCTACTAATGGAAGAGGTAGAATGACCAACACATGGAAATGATTGGGTCCTGATGGTTGAAATTTCAGAGACATGGGGGGTACACTAAAGTAGAAGACCATCTGAGCTTAGGCCTTAGGAAGTTGTCCAATGTATACTAGTTATTGAAGTAAATAATGGTCTCATAGTTCAATTTGATCAAGGATTTCACACTTATGTTTCCCTAATATGGAGGTAGTTATGTCATTCCATTGGTGGGTGATTACACACTTAGGTTACCTTAGTATGCAGGTCATATCATATTATTTCACTGGTCAGGGTTTAAAAAATGTGGTTGCACTAGTATACGAACTAGACAAGGTTATCAAATTGTGGGAAGCCTATTTGACCAGACCTATATGTCTACCTGACCTACCTGACATTCCTTGATAGTCTGCCTAACTTGTGGGAGCATTTACTGACATGCTTGGATATATTACGAACATATCCAAAGACAATGGCATAATACAGTTTAATTTTACAAGGTACATCACATAATCTGAATGTAATGTATTAAGTTCATCATAATATCAAGGTTTAATTGTTCTTAGGACATCTCAAGACCTGGAAGACTTGTCCTGGTGGACATCTCATGATCTCGACTGACATGCCTGTAGGGTGCCACATGATTCAGTTGACCTATCCTAGTGTTATCCCAGAATACAAATTAAATTTCAAAAGGATGTCACATGACCTAGTTTACTTTTATATAGAACATCATGAGATCTATTTGACATGTTTGGAGGGTGCTACATGACCTAGTTGATTTATCTGGAGGACATCACATGAGCCAGCTGACATGACCTAGTGAAACCATGAGACCCATCTAACATAAAATTATCACTGCATGTCTTGGGAGACATTTCTATAGGGAGTATAAAGGCTTGTATGGTAATCCCAGAGGGTTTCACGAGACATAGGTGGTATGCTTGGAGGGAATCTTCAGCTTTCATTGACATGTCCAAGGGGCGTTGAATGACCCAATTGATATGCCAAGGAAGTCTTCATATGATTTGGATGATATAACCTGGTGTTGTCGCGTGACCTATATGGTTAATTCGAAGCGCATGAGGATAATAATATATGTTATTTGCATAATTATTCATTCATTATTAGTATTTTTTCTAGCCTTTTATTTCATATTTACCTTATGTTTGTTCAGTGCTAGCTTGTTTAGGTCTTGGGTAATTCAGAAGCTATGCAGTATTTCCTATACATAATCCAAAATAAGTCCTTTTCATGATCTAAATTGATCACGTGAAGTTATTATTCATGATTCACAATCCCCTGGTTGTTACCAAGATTTTATCTGATGGAAACCCATTGTAATAGTGATATTGGATGCTCTGAGAAGTCTACTCTGATACCTGGATCTTCTGATGTGTGGATCCAAGGATATAAGGATATAAGGATTGTTATTTTTGTGCTGGGTGGGATATTTATAGGACTCAACAACTCTATTATGTGCTGATTTTTTGTCACTTATCTCTCAAATCCAAGTTGGATTTGGTGGAGGGAAGTTCTGTTACGCATCTCATGTGATCCAACCATGGGAGTCGCCTAATTTCCAACTACCATCAGCACCCCATTTATTGGATTCTGGATGATTGAAGGTATTTTTCCTAATAATATAGACATTCCAAGGGGTTTCATAAATTTAAATATGATATGTCTAATGGACTTCACAAGATCGAGATGCATGTTGAAAGGATTTCATGTGATCTGCGGTGACTTGTTTAGAATTTTCCATGAGACAAAGGTGTCTTGTTAGGGGGGCTTCGAAATATCATAACGATAGGCCAAGATGTCTCATGGAACCATACAGTATTATTATGGGGGTGGTTTATGATCAATATTGCATTCCAATGGGTATATTATTTTGTTTACATAAGATCGTTGTATCTTCCCCTCGTAAGAAGCTCCCTCCATTTCCCTTTCTATTTCCTTTTTTACTTTACAAGGGTTGGGGGTCTCTAGTTTTTGAATGAGTTTTTCCAAATATAATACCTCTACCCATTGGTGATTCATTTCATTACAAAAAAATGATTTTATAGTGATTCTTAATAATTTCATGGACAAACTCTTCTTTTTTCATTAGAGCTAAAGGGGGGGGCATGGGACCGCCTAAACATGTCTGAAACCCCTCACGTGATGAGGGTGGATATTGGTGGATTCCTTTATAACATGGAGGAAATGTCTCTAGATCTTCCATATTGTCTTTAAAACCACGTGTTCACATCATATGATGTTTAAAATCATCAAAGTATCTTACATTTTTGGATATTTGTATCCTTATTTTCCATGTATTTTTGGACGAATCATCAGGAACCCTCTAATTGACAAGTCGCATGATCTAAAGGAATCCATCTAGAAACCATCACATGATTAGTGGTTGTATCAAGCACCTTATCAAGAATAAGGATGGATTTTCATATGGGATATTCAATATCTCCTGTAGATTATTTTTTATTCATTACAATTCACATGACCTTTCAAAGGTCATGTGATCGTGTTTATTCTAGAGGTTTGCAAGATCCACATCATCCTAGATACCTTATTCTTCCTTTGATTCATAGGGAAAATAATAACTATAATCAATTATTTATTAACCTTTTAATTTTATGATACTCATTTTGTGGGTTTCAACACCCCCTCCCCCCTTCAGGAGTGACGGGGACAAGGGCTTTGTTCTAAGGAATGTAAATACCCGCTTAAGGCTTTTGCACTGTCACAAATAGGTGTCTTTGGGAGACACTTGGTCTCTTAGGAAACATTTGGTATATAATGGAATACCCTATAAATAGGTTAGATTAGGTATGATCATTCACCAACTACTCAATTCTCAAATCTCTTATTATCTTCCTTTATCGTGTGACCCTCTCGTAAGAACCGATCGTGAGATCTATCTGGGAGACCGTTTCGTGAGAACTGCTTCACAAGACCTAATTTTCCTAGAACTTTTTCAAACTAAACATTAATTTATCTTCATTAATTGGTTGAACCATGTATTTAGTTCCCAGAAACAAGTCCATCTCGAAGGTTTCATATGATCTGTTGGCTGGATCATATGACCACTTGACTATTATGTGAATCATGCGACCATGTCAGGGTCATGCAATCACGAGTCTTGTGATTGGTCATGTGATCATGTGATGTACTTGGTTTTATGAATTCCATGATATATTTATCTGTTAAGTGATCTTTGTTTCATATATTTTATCATTAATCCACTAATGATTCATGTGATGCACATGAGGTTGTTAGAATTATGAATTTCTCTTGATAAGATTTTTTCACCTGTCTCAAATATGATTCTTGATTTTGTGATGTTGGATTCTAGATATTTTCATACAACCTAAACCATAGCTAACAAGAGGGATGTAATTTATATGAATCACAATGTTTAACCTCAATATCTTTGATGATCTAACAACAAGGTTTTGAAAGGGCTTCTCATGTCCAAACTCCACAATTATCCTTTATCACACTGAATTAAATAGTATGGGTTTGGAATAATGGATGAAATTGACATCCCTTATCAATAATATAATTTTCCACTTGATGGGTGTTAAATTTCCTTGTCTTAATATATATTATAGTTTCTGAGGATGGTCTAATCGTTGCAGCACGGTCCCAGGGGTTTCCATATATGCTGGTGGACTCTTCAATGGGTCTAGATGGATGTGATTTCACCCACCATCCCATCGTTCAAATATACTCGAGAATATTTGTCTCTTATCTAAAAAATTTGGTTGGTGGTTGGAGTTTCATGTGTTATTTATTCCCGAGAGGCATCTTTTTTATGAATTAGCATGGCCATTCTGGGTCCGGAAAAGCTGCTTAGTCTTTTTCGTCCATCTTTATAAAGTAGTATGGGTTTCCCAATTCATCGTTTATATACATTGTGATCTTCCTAAAGAATTGGTTAGTCATTGGTTCCCTATAACCAACTCATTTAATCTCTCCCATGGTCAGGTAGGAATCATCCTCTTATATATCTATCAACTAATGGGGATATCCCCTCTTGGAGAAATGTACGATGAGTTCCTTCCTACCACAGATGTATGGGATGGTCCTTTGTAAACTCCAATTTGGTGAAGGATATACTCAAAATCATGAAGTAAAATTTATGAAATGATCTGAATATGAAACTTATCATATCTTTCCAAGATTGGATCAAAAATTTCATTTATCATCGCAATGCTAGGTTGACTACTATTCACCCTCACTAGTTCCCTTATTGGCGGTTTCGTGATAGCATTTATTCATACAGGTCCATCATGGAATATAGAGAGTATAACACATGGGGCTACCGAGTGTGGTGGGAAATATCCCTAAACCTTATGTTGGTAGGCTTTATGGTCATGTTCCTAAATAGGTGGATCTTCCAGGATAGGGATGCACTATCAAGATTTTGGGTTAGTATACTTGTGATGACAACACAACTAGAAGAGGCAGGGCCCCTAAATCTAGTGGTATCGACTCTTTCAATCCTTTATCATTTTTTTGGACACATTCAATTGGGAAGATTCCATAATATGATCAGTTCTCCTTTCCAATTTTTATTTGTATGGATATGGGAGAATTTTTATTGTTACAGATACTACAATACCACTGGGATCCCTGGTGCCTTATTTTATCCCAGTTTTCTGAACATACTAGGGTTGAGGACATGTTTCTAGGTCCTGATAAGGTTTCCAATGATTAGGTGATCCAATAACTTCTATTTCATGCCTTATACTATATAGACTAGGACAATTATTGATAATAGTGGTGGCTCTGTTGATGAATGTTCATATAAGGTTTCCATTCAGTATGGGTTTCTTATGGCTAGGATGTATGATATGATAATGTTAGAGTCGTGTACCCCTTATTGTTTATCTCAACAGTTTGGATACATCTAAAGGGTTTCCCCTCTTAGTTTAATTTTCATGAAGGGTGATAGACACACTAATATCATCTTCTAGTTCTCGATGATATTGGCACATGAAGACACAAATGTCGAGATCATATTTCTTCATAATGGAACCCTCATCTTCTTGTTATATTACTATTACTAGGATTAGGTGGAGAACTATCTGGGTTGATCACTAAACAAGCCAATCCTTCATTTGGACAAACCATTTACCTCACTGACCCCCCTTTCCCATAGAAATTATGGAATTGATTCAGGACATGGGAAAATCTTTGAGGAATTGTCCTTGTCCTAGTGATGACCATCCCATCAACTGGTCTGAATCTTTCGAGGAAGTTATTCCTTCAATATAATAAATGGACGATACACCTTTTTATGTGAGAATATATAGGTATTCTTCCCCTTCCTCTTCGTCAGCTCAACCAGATTTTCCTCCTTCTAATGTGACTAATCCTATATCCATATAATCTCAAACATGACGTAGGCTAATTTGGTATTATATTCACACATTAGTCACTGAAACTCCCTTAGAAACATTTCATGACCAATAAGAACATATTTTTTATATATTTCATGACTTGTGGGTGGGAAAATTTGATCACTAGCCATTATACGGAATCACGAGACATGTCATCTGGATGTGGTAAGAGTTGTTCACCAGTAAGAGGGGATTGTACAATCTTGAATATGGGACTCCCCTAACCAAATAGATGAAGGAATATTCAAATGTGTTGGAGTAGATCCATTAGTTCATATCTGAGTTTCACGCCTAGATGGATGTATTGACCATACAAATATTGAGATATGGGGAGATCTTAGCTCAATTAAGGTCTAATCTTTTAGCATTATCATCCCCATTAGAAACAACTCATGAAGTATATAAGGATATTTATACTCTTATCAAGACCCTTCATGCTAGTTCAGATGTAGAAGAAGTGGGGTGGGTAGAAATTTGTAGATCCATAGATGATTCCCATTAAACCTGTTAACCTCACCTGTTTTGATAATCCCAATCTTCTCTTCATATGTTTTGATAATCCCAATATTGTATTCATATGTTTTGACAATCCCAATTATGTGTTCATATATTATGATATTCACATTTACTATTGATCTACACTTTAATTCTTTCAAATCGATGATCAAGTTAATAATAATGTTAAAATAATTTCTGATTTATGTTAATCTCGATTATCCATGTTTATATAAGTTTTGAAATGATTCTAAGTGAATTAAATGTGTTGTGCATAAGACAGTCAAGTGTAAGTATCACTGACCTGAACAGAGCTTCTGATATGCATAATAGCTATAGCTACCGCTGCATAGAGCTACCGATAGACTGAGAGCTACCGATATGCATAATATCCAGAGCTACCGATAGACAGAGAGCTACCGATATGCATAATAGCCAGAGCTACTGATATACAGAGAGCTACCGATGTGCATAATAGCCGGAGCTACCGATGCATAGATCTACCGACAGCCAAGAGAAACTGATGGATCTAAGTTCATCGAGCTACCGATAAGAGCTACCGATAAGAGCTACCGATAAGAGCTAGAGCAACTGATAGAACTATATTCGTCGAGCTACCGATAAACCAATAAGAGCTATCGATGGAAGATCCTACACAGAGTCAACCGTACACGTCTACAAACAAATGGATACCTATAATTAACTACAGAGTCAAATTCTATGTCCTTGACACTATTTGTTTATTACACTAATGGCTACATTTGTTACTTTTGATGCATGTAATGTTATTAAATGATTTCTGTTGCCATTTCAGGAAACCGTACCAAGTACGATTAAAAAGGATAATCATTCCTTCTTTTCAAAAAGAAAAAGGCATAAAAGACAACGTGTATGTATCAGTGAAAAGATGTTACAATAGACTTGAAGAGATTGAGCACACAGAACACACTTGCGATCAAGCTCAAAACGTGCCAAGAACAACTGGAGAACTTGCACTCACAAGACTACTACTACCAGACTCCAGAACACAGATCATACATCGAGCAATCTATGCTAAAGAAGAACTACACACAACACTTCATTTTCTGACCCGATAACCAAGCTGAACCTGGAAGCACTGAAAGAAGAAACAATACTCTGTTTTTCGGTCAAATACCAAAGAAGGACTCAGAACCTTTTCTGATCAAATCCAAAGGAGTCCAGAGATGCACTTCAATCACTAGAGCCATTCTCAACTCTATATCTTTCTCTAAGTAATTTAGTATTTGCATTACGAGCAGTGTATGTAGCCTGTTAATTATTATACGCACACTATATCCTGAACCTTAACTGGAGGATTTGTAATTCCTCACTCACAATCATTACATTCTTTATTTCTCACTGTCGATAGTGGTAGAGTCCGAGTGTGACCTGGAATGCTTTGAGATGTTGTTTGTTATCCCACATATAACTGTGGTAGAGGTATCTTGACCTAAACAGTGTGATCACTGTTGTTAACCCAGATCCAGGGTGTGGATCACTTTATATAAATTTTGAGAGGACTAAGTCTCGGCTTGAGACTGAACCTCTTGGTTAACTCTTGTGTTTTTAGTTAAAACCTATATCCATACTATATACATTTATTTCATATTCTTCTGCTATTACTTTGAAATATAATTTATTTTCAAAGCTACTTTGATAGTTAAACTCGCAAGTGTTTATATTTATTGTAAACCAGTAAGTTAGTTTCAAAAGTAAATTTAATCATAAGATTAAGTTAACTGAGAATTAATCAATATTTGAGAAACTAATTGAACCTTTATAATCTGTATAAATTCACTACAGTTTAATTTATTTTTGAAATTGGGGGATTTTAATAGAATTTTTTTAGCATAAATTTTAATTGGAACTCAATTCACCCCCCTCTTGAGTGTCCACTCCGACCAACATTTGGTATCAAAGGGTTGTGTGTTTTGTAAAAAAAATATTTTCTCTGCTTTTTAGCTGCGATTTTAGTTGTATTTTAAAGTTCTTAAAATTTCTATTATTTCTAAATTTTAATCTCTTTAAATTTTGTTTATAATGGATAATATACTTGAGGGTGCTACTACTAACCGACCACCTTTCTTTAATGGAAATTACTATGGTCAGTGGAAACTTAAAATGAAAATTCATCTAGAAAGCATGAGTTTTGATATTTGGACTACTATTGAATCTGAATACAAAATTCCCACTACTGATAGATATACTTGGGATGAACCTACAAAGACTGCTTATAATAATAATTGTAAAGCTACGAATGCTCTGTACTGTGCTCTAGGAGATGAATAATTCAACAGAATTTCTGCATGCAAAACGGCTTTTGAAATTTGGGATACCTTGGCTGTTTATAATGAAGGAAAAAATAATGTTAAAGAAATGATATTGAACACTTATACTATTAAGTATGATAATTTTAAAATGAAGTATAATGAACCTATTTCTGACATGTATCTCAGGTTTAATGAGATAGTCAACATGATGAATTCACTCAGAAAAGCTATTCCAGTAAAGGAACAAATTATGAGAATCTTGAGACGTCTACCAGACCGATGAAGAGGCACATCTGTCTCAATCAGAGAATCATGTGAAATTCCTTCTCTACCTATCAATGAACTTATTGGAAAATTGATGATGTATGAAGAAGAGCTCAAGGTAAACAAAGAGGAATATGACGAACCGAAAAGAAAATCTTTAGCTTTCAAGTCTACTGCTTTGAAGAGTAAGGAGAAGGAGAAAATACAAATGGAGGATGAGAGTTCAACAAGTCAAAACTCAGAGTATGACAGTGATATAGAAATGGCTCAGATAGCCAGGAGATTCATGAAGTATTATAGGAAAAATAAATTCTTTAGTAAAACAAATTACAAAGGAAAGTATGATCAACAAGGCAAATGGAAAAAGGATTGGAAGAAAGCTGACAGGACTGATGAAGTTGTCTGCTATGAATACAAGCGAAACAGACATATCAAAGTAGACTGTCCAAAGTTAACATTCAAAAAGAAATATGATTACAAAGACAAAAATTACAATAAAGCCATGAAGGCTACCTGGAGTGCTTCAGAAGACAGCACAAGTGAAGCCGAATCTTCGGACTCTGGAAGGAATCGAACAAACATGTATTTCATGACAAATACATCTGAGGTAACATCTGACACTCCGGTTTTAAATTCATATTATTCTGGAGATGATTCTGATTCAGAAAACATGTCAAAATCATAACTATTTGAATACTGTGATATGTTAGAAGAAACCTGTAATGATATTAAAGACAAATACAAAGGTTTAAAGAAATAGTATGCTTTATGTGTTAAGCATAAATCTGATCTTGATATAGAAAAGGAAAAGAATGATCAAATATTAAAGGAAAATACAGAACAGAAACTGTCAAATGAGCAACTCAAAAAGGACTTAGAAAAATTCACAAATGGAAAGGATGCTCTAACTCAAATGCTAGGAAAGCAAGTTGCACCAAGATATGCTACTGGTTTAGGATACCAACCTGGACAGAGATAGTTCACCAGAACCCGATTTATTAATAAGTCTGAAAAAAATATTGCTAGTTTTGGAAATTCATATGCTTCAACAGGATATTCATATGGTTATAGACCAAATAAAGTTTATCTTTCAAAATCTGTTACTTCTGTTAATTGTATAAAACCAATAAAACAAATCTCGGTACCTAAATCCCTGATTTCTAACCTATCTGGACCCTAGAAAATCTGGGTACCAAAGTCATTTCCTGTTTAAATATGTTTTATAGGAGACCTGCTTAAAGATCTATCACAAGAAGATATGGTATTTAGACAGTGGGTGCTCAAGACACATGACTGGAGATTATTCTTTCTTCAAAAGCATAATAAAGGTTGATGGAGGTCATGTCACCTTTGGTGACAACTCTAAAGGAAAAATCATTGGCCTAGGCCAGATTGGTAACACTGACTCAGTATTAATTTCTAAAGTTTTATTCGTTGATGGACATAAATATAACATTCTTAGTATATCTCAATTATGTGATGATGGTTTCAATGTCAAGTTTGAAAATGATTCCTGTGATGTTTTTAACTCCAAAAATGCTTTAGTATTTTCTGCTCTAAGGAATGAAAATGTTTATGCCGTTGATTTAAATTCTTTAGCTAAACAAAATATTCCTTGTTTGAATGATTTTCATAAAGAATCTTGGCTATGGAACAGAAGATTAGGACACTACAACATTCACTCAATTAGAAAACAGGCTAGGAAAAACTTAGTTAGAGACTTACCTAATTTAGAATTCCCAAATGACAAAGTGTGTAGTCCCTATCAAAAGGGAAAACAACACAAAGTTTCATTTAAATCAAAGAAAGTAGTCTCAACTTCTCAACCACTTGAGTTGGTTTACATGGATTTGTTTGGACCATCAAGAGTTTCTAGTTTAAATGGGAAGCACTATGTCTATGTTATAGTAGATGACTTCTCTAGATATACTTGGGTATACTTCTTAGGTCACAAAAGAGAAGCTTATTCTTCCTTTGTTAAATACTCTAAGTCTGCAGAAAATCTTAGTGGACTCAAACTTAAGACCCTGAGAAGTGATCATGGTCGTGAGTTTGAAAATCAAGACTTTGAATCTTATTGCTTACACAATGGCTACACTCATAACTTTTCAGCTCCTAGGACACCTCAGCAGAATGGCGAAGTAGAAAGGAGAAACCGAACCCTTCAAGAAATAGCTAGAACCATGCTCAATGAATATGAACTGCCTATTTACTTTTGGGATGAAGCTGTAAATACAACTTGTTATGTTATCAATAGAGTCTTGATCAGACCTGTTCTTAAGAAAACCCTATATCATTTGTGGAACAATAGGAAGCCTAAGGTTAATTACTTCAGAGTTTTTGGTTACAAAGTCTTTATTCTTAACACAAAGGATAATCTGGACATGTTGGCTTCTAAAAGTGATGAAGGAATTTTTCTGGGTTACTCTAATTCATGTAAAGCTTATAGAGTGTTCAATAAGATATCCAAATGTGTGGAAGAATTTGTTCACATCAAATTCGATGAAACAGACCCACATGAGCCTAAAACCTCTCTTGAGAATCTTGAAGATGATTTGTCTGTTCTGGACCTTAATGATAAATCCAAAGAACCTGTTATAAAAACTTCCAATTCTGGACTTTTTCCAGAATCTGTTTCGATTGAACCCGAGCCTACTAATGAACCTGAAGTGTCTAGTCCTACCTTTACTAGATCATCAAGAATTCTAAAGAATCATCCTTTGGATGTTGTTGTTGGTAATCTTGATAGAGGAACACAGACTAGAGCTTCTCTAAGAAATCAGGTTGAACATCAAGCTTTTCTCTCCCAGCTAGAACCCAAAAATATTAATGATGCTATCGTTGATGATTTCCGGGTAATGGCTATGCAAGAAGAGTTAAATCAATTTGAAAGAAATAAAGTCTGGGAATTAGTTGACAGACCTAAGGACACACTAACAATAGGCACTAAATGGGTTTTTAGATATAAAGTTGATGAATTAGGAAACATAGATAGAAACAAAGCTAGGATAGTTGCACAAGGATATATTCATGAAGAAGTCATAGACTATGAGGAGACCTTTGCACCTGTAGCTAGACTAGAAGCCATTAGGATTTTACTTGCATATGCTGCACATCTAAATTTCAAGTTATATCAAATGGATGTCAAAAGTGCGTTTCTAAATGGTTTTATAATTGAAGATGTTTCTGTAGAACAACCTCTTGGATTTACAAACCCCCATTTTCCAAATCAAGTTTTTCAACATTCTAAAGATTTATATGGCTTAAAACAAGCTCCAAGAGCTTGGTATGATAGACTCGGCAACTTTCTTATTTCAAAATGTTTTACTAAAGGGATTGTTGATCCAACTCTTTTTATTAAAAGATTTTGTAAAGATGGTTTAGTTGAACAAATATATGTTGATGAAATTATTTTTGGATCTTCTAAACATTCTTTATGTACTGATTTTTCAAAAAGTATGCAAAATGAATTTGAAATGAGTTTAATGGGAGAACATAAATACTTTCTTGGATTTCAAGTATTTCAAAAAGAAAATGGTATTATTTTGAATCAATGTAAATATACAAAGGATATTTTAAAACGTTTTGGTTTGGATAGTATTAAGGAGAGTGAAACTCCTATGAGTACAATCTGTAAATTGGATACAGATGAAACTGGGAAACCAGTGGATCAAACCAATTATAGGGGTATGATTGGTAGTTTACTTTATCATACTGCTAGTCAACCAGATATTATGTTCAGTGTATGTATGTGTGCAAGATTTCAAGATAACCTGAAAGAATCTCATTTTCTTTCTGTTAAAAGAATTTTCAAGTATCTCAAACATACTGTTAACCTTGGTTTATTTTATCCAAAAGTATAATCCATTGAGTTAATGAGTTATTCAGATGCTGACTTCGCTGGTTGTAAATTAGACAGAAAAAGAACTTTAGGAACATATCATTTATTAGTAAAATCCTTAGTATCTTGGTTTAGTAAAAAGCAGAATTCTGTAGCTCTATCCACTGCCGAAGCAGAGTATATAGCTGCTGGTAGTTGCTGTGCACAAATTCTGTGGATAAAACACACTCTCTTGGACTATGGATATGATTTTAAGCATGTTTCTATTAACTGTGACAACACTAGTGCAATAAACATCTCGAAGAACCCTGTATCTCACTCAAGAACCCAACACATTGATGTAAGGCATCATTTTCTGAGAGATCATTATCAAAAGGGTGATATTTCTCTTAAATTTATCGGCACTGAACATCAATTGGCTGACATTTTCACTAAGCCCTTATGTGTGGATAGGTTATGTTACATTAGGCACAAGCTGGGGATGTTTAATCCACACCGATAGAAATCCTCACCGATAGAAATCCTCACCGATAGAAATCCTCACCGATATAAATCCTCACTAATAGAAATCCTCACCGATAGAAATCCTCACCGATAGAAATCCTCACCGATAGAAATCCTCACCGATAGAAATCATCACCGATAGAAATCCTCACCGATAAAGCGCTGTTTTAAATATCTGTCTGCCGTCAAGAATCTGAACCGTTTTTTTATTATTTTATTTTTATTCATTTAACTTATGATTCCTAAATGATAAAACTAAGTCTAAGCCGCTTCTCACTCCACCTAACCCAAAACCTTTTACCTTAGAACCTGAACCCTCTGCGAACCTGAGATCCCACGAACCAGCGATGGAAAAAACCAAAATTCATGTCATCCAAGACGACTGTGTTGAGCCTAAAGAAAAAATGCAGAATTCCGAGCCAGAAGCGAGTAGTGCTGTTAGAACTAGGTCAGGAAGGAGACCAGTAAATCCTCATCTACAAAATAGAGCTATTGTGATCGAAAAAGAGCTGTGTGTAGACTGGTTGCTTCCCAGCAAGTCTTTGGTTCTCGAAGTTATTGAAGCTCAGAGATGGGTAGACTACTTTTCAAATAACAACAATCCCTATTACCCAAAGTCGGTAAAATAGTTTTAAGAGTTCGTAAGCTTCGAGAAGTTATAGAATGAGAACCGAGTATCTTCGTTTGTAAATGATAAAGTGATATCATTTTCATCAGTGGAATGGGCCGATTGCTTAAAAGTTCCACATGAAGGTGTGTCTGGATATGTATCAAGAGCAATGACACCTACCAGTGACATTTTTGATCATGAGACCACGTTGAAAGAACTGACTGGTGATGGAACTCCAAGGCAAGTGGTTACTGCAGAAATGGATGGAGAGAACAGATTACTGTTCAAGTTTGTTCAACATGTGTTGATACCAAGGAGATGAGACTTTGCTAATTTGATATATCAGGATATCTATCTCCTACATATTTTGATACATGATGTCAAAGTCAATTTGTGCAGATTGGTGATGATTCAAATGGAAGATATGACAGGGCCGAAATCAAAGACTAACACCCTATTATTTGCTAAGCTGATTTCTGTAATGATCAAAGTGAAAGGGATAGCTGAGTCTCAAGATGAGACAATTGTAGTGAAGAGCAACTTTTGTATCACTACTACAGTTTGCAAATATATGAAGATTAATTGGAATCCGTGGAGAGGAGAATGGGTCAATGATGACCAAAAGGTATATGATAAATTTAATCCTGTGGACTATCCTTCAAGGCCAAAGGATAAAAGAGATCCAGGTCTAGGACCTGATGAAGAGGAACCTGAGTACAGTTATGAGTCAGAAGAAGAAGAAGAAGAGGAAGAAGAAACTCCTATGGATGATGGAGGAGATCCTGACATGCCTCCAAGCCCTGTTGCTGAAATTATGTCTTTAGAAAAGGAAGTGCTATCAGAAGTGGAGACACCTGCTAATGAGGAAGACCAGTCAGTCTCCGAGCATGTAGAGGAAGGAAATAATGTCTCTGAATTATCTGATTCTGCTGAATTGAGTCTGAGTCCAGTTATTAGAAGCTTAGTTGTACCTTCTATGGATGAAGAAAGAGAAAGAGTAGAAGTTGTACCTATTCCTGAAAATCATCTTGCTGCTACAGAGATGGAAGTTGTTGTGGAAGATTATGATGAAGAAAGGCCAGGAGAGAATGTTTTTTCTATATATGAGAATGCACCCATTGAGGGGGAGCATCACACCATGTTTGGAAATGTTACAGTGACTATTGAGTCTGAAGACTGGGTAGAAGACCCAGGTTTTATAGTCTTTGGTTTGTATTATCCTGATTCGGATAATGAAGTATCTTTGAATAGACCAAAGATCAGCTATGACATCAATCCTGAGTTATTACCTGCTGATGTGGTCCGAGTACATGATTTAGATGTGCTGAAAGAAAATCTCAAAGTCAGTTTTGTGGAAGAAGTAAAGACAATGGAATCTTTTTTAGTATCCTCGATTAAATCAGTCATGGCTGACTCTATAGTCAGTTTAGCTTCTGAAAGATTATCTACTACAGTTGCTCCTACTGATTTTGTTACTAAGTCTGACCTAGAATCCCTAAAGCATGAGATGAAGGAATTCTTCAGTGCCTCTGTTACTGAGATGAAGCACTGTTTTGGTGCAGAAATGAAGATGTTAGAAAGGTCTTTTGAGCTTTCTCTTGGTTGCAATCTGTCAACTTTTGTGGGTGAGCTAATGGAAGAAGTCAAGGAGTGCCACACTCAAACTTCTAGGCTAGAAGCTGATCTTGGAGATCTACGGATATCTGTTGTTGCCTTAAACTCTTTCATGAGTTCAAAATCTTACGCTGACAAAGATTTAGCCTATGTGAAGAGTGTTGTAAGTCAGCTGGTCTCGGTGTTTGAAGCTTTCAAAACATCTATGAAGGATCATGTCAAAAATCAGGACTCTCAAATAAAAAATCTGATTAGTGGGTTGATCAAAAGCTTCAAAGAAACTGTATCCTTCTCTGTTGGTCCTCTGGTTCCAAAACCTACAATTGATCTAAATCAATTTCGTGCTCTGATGAAGGAGGAGATTGGTTCTATTTCAACCAGTGGCTCTATGGAATCATCAGATTTAAGTCAAGTTATACTGTCTACCAGGGATTCAGCCAGAGAAATAATGAAAATCGTCCAGGACTACATGAGAGAGGCCTCTGCCTCTCAAGAGGAAATCATGAATAAAGTGGATACTTATTTTGAAAAGGTTTATACCAAGAAACAACTGACCAACCATTTCAAACTTCTTCTTGAGAATCTAAAGTTACCTCCAGTGTCTCAGGCCTTCAGAGAGCAGGTTAGTAATCTCAGGGAGCTTACTCCTTCTTTGGATAAATTTATTGAAGATAGAGATGATTTTGTGTCTGAAATGGAGAGAGGAGGAATCATTATAATGGATTTCAGAAACCTGTTGCTTCCCTTCCTGCATGTGGATTCCAAACCGGTCATTGTACCTCCTACTTTTCCTGCCTCTACCTCTACTGCATCTCCAGTTCAGATGACTCCTGCTCAAGCCATAAGAAGTCTCACACCTATGATCACTCAAAGGACTTCCCAATACAGGCCCAGCACTGTATCAGTTGCTCAGGCTCCCCTGATCATTTCTGGAATTCCAAAGTCCTCCCCAGTATCCTCCACACCTGAATTCTCTTCTGATCCCAAGGGAAAATCTCACAGTGAAGATGTGGATTGATAAAGTGGCAAGGATGTTTGATAGGAATAATTTTTTTTTCTTTCTATTGTATTTATGTAATTTTTGTCTGATCTAATACAAATGCCTTTCTTTCCACTATCTCAGTTTATCAGTTTTCTATGTTTGGTTTCCCACTTTTTGATTATCCCAAAGGGGGAGAACTATAAAGAGGGGGAGAGAAAAAGGGGGAAAAATATAAAAGGGGAGAAATATGATCAAAGGGTGATCCTTTGATACTTTTTCCTCTTTCCTCTGATACTATTTTCTTTGAGAAATTTGAATATTAATGTTATACTATCTAATACTATATTCTCACTATTTTAAAATAGCCATATCATAAGTTGTGATTATCAAAATGGGGGATATTGTTGACCTCACCTGTTTTGATAATCCCAATCTTCTATTAATATGTTTTGATAATCCCAATATTGTATTCATATGTTTTGACAATCCCAATTATGTGTTCATATATTATGATATTCACAATTACTGTTGATCTACACTTTAATTCTTTCGAATCGATGATCAAGTTAATAATAATCTTAAAATAATTTCTAATTTATGTTAATCTCTATTATCCATGTTTATATATGTTTTGAAATGATTCTATGTCAATTAGATGTGTTTTTCATAAGACAGTAAAGTGTAAGTATCACTGACCTGAATAGAGCTACCGATAGACAGAGAGCTACCGATATGCATAATAGCCAGAGCTACCGATTCATAGAGCTACCGATAGACAGAGAGCTACCGATATGCATAATAGCCAGAGCTACCGATATACAGAGAGCTAACGATATGCACAATAGCCAGAGCTACCGATAGACAGAGAGCTACCAATGTGCATAATTGCCAGAGCTACCGATGCATAGAGCTACCGACAGCCAAGAGCAACCGATGGAACTAAGTTCATCGAGCTACCGATAAGAGCTACCGATAAGAGCTACCGATAAGAGCTAGAGCAACCGATGGAACTAAGTTCATCGAGCTACCGATAAAATGATATGAGCTACCGATGGAAGATCCTATACAGATTCAACCGTACACGTCTAAAACAAATGGCTACCTATAATTAACTGCGGAGTCAGATCCTATATCCTCCACACTATTTGTTTATTACACTAATAGCTACATTTGTTACTTTTGATGCATGTAATGTTATTAAATGATTTCTGTTTCCATTTCAGGAAACCGTACCATGTACGATTAAAAAGGATAATCATTCCTTATTTTCAGAAAGAAAAAGGCATAAAAGACAACGTGTATGTATAAGTGAAAAGAGGTGACAAGAGACTTGAAGAGATTGAGCACACAGAACACACTTGTGATCAATCTCTAAACGTTCAAAGAACAGCTGGAGAACTTGCACTCACAAGACTACTACTACCAGACTCCAGAACAGAGAGCATACATCGAGTAATCTATGCTAATGAAGAACTACACAGATCACTTCATTTTCTGAGCCGATAACCAAGCTGAACCTAGAAGCACTGAACGAAGAAACAATACTGTGTTTTTCAGTCAAATACCAGAGAAGGACTCAGAACCATTTCTGATCAAATCCAAAAGAGTCTAGAGCTGAACTGCAATCACTAGAGCCATTCTCAACTCTATATCTTGCTCTAAGTGATTTAGTATTTGCATTACGAGCAGTGTGTGTAGCCTGTTAATTATTATACACACACTGTCTCCTGAACCTTAACTGGAGGATTTGTAATTCCTCACTCACAATCTTTACATTATTTATTTCCCTCTGTGGATGGTGGTAGAGGTCGAGTGTGACTTGGACAGCTTTGAGCTGTTGTTTGTTATCCCACGTATAACTGTGGTAGAGGTCTCTTGACCTGAACAGTGTGATCACTGTTGTTAACCCAGATCCAGGGTGTGGATCACTTTATATAAATTTTGAGAGGACTATGTCTCGGCTTGAGACTGAACCTCTTGGTTAACTCTTGTGTTTTTAGTTAAAACCTATATCCATACTATATACATTTATTTCATATTCCACTTCTATTACTTTGAAATATAATTTATTTTCAAAGCTACTTTGATAGTTAAACTCGCAAGTGTTTATATTTATTGTAAACCAGTAAGTTAGTTTCAAAAGTTAATTTAATCATAAGATTATGTTTACTGATAATTAATCAATCTTTTAGAAACTAATTGAACCTTTATAATCTGTATAAATTCACTACAGTTTAATTTATTTTTGAAATTGGGGGATTTTAATAGAAATTGTTTTTAGCAGAAATTTTTATTGGAACTCAATTCACCCCCCTCTTGAGTGTCCACTCCGACCAACAAAACCATTGTTGATTTGGACAAATCAACCGATCAAATTTTGTTGTAGTTTTATCATTGATGAATATTTGGTTTTGAAAAAAACGACTAAGATTCTTCAAAATTGTAAGATCCCTCTTTTTGTCTATTATCAATGAATGGATCTAATAAAAATTATATATTTTTTTCCAGTTTTCTTTCATTAATGATATGCATGACATTTCACTGATCTGATATCATATGAATCACCAAAAATAGCTTTCATTTACATAATATCAAGTAAACCTAAGTCTATGGATTTAAATGTTTAAATTATAATATATTATCCTTGGGAAATGATCATGAATTCCCACCAACACTATATTCCTCACCAATAAATCTACTCCAGCTATCATGAGACATCTGGACTCACAAAAGGATAATTTTGGTATAATATATGTCCCAAGTGCAGTGATCTATATTTTTCTTATGTTTATGGACTTATAGAATATATATTTATTTTATATAAGCCCATATAGTGTGCCTACAAGCTTATTCTTATTTTTGAATACTAAATCGTTGTTGTACTATAGTTTAGGTTCTTTTAGATTATATCATTTATTATTTTAGTTTAGACTCTTTTAGCTTGGAACTTTTATAACTATAGTTTAGGTTCTTTTAGCTAAGAAATTATATCATTATATTTTAGGTTCTTTTAACTTGTACATTCCATCATTTTAGTTTAGTGTCTTTTAGTTTAGACCTTTGAGATGTTGTCTAATTTAACGTCTGTCTACTGGGACTTGATTAATGAATGTGTAATATGGGGCATAGAAACTAGGGATGACCCAAAACACCCTAAGGTTATATGTTCTTCCATGGTGTTTCATGATCTCACAAGGATTGCAGTTCCTTTCTTGCATGTAGGTGATATCTTGGGTTGGTATATCAAATCCCTTAAGCATCGGTAACATGGTCAAACAGAGATTTTCTCACACTTTTACAAGGGCTATGGAAGGTTTATAAGAGTAATATTGGTTGAGGGGGAAATACTAGGGATTATAAGTATACCTAGATAGTTGGAATTTGGATGATGTAATTCATAACCCTAAAGTATGAGTCGAGGGATATGGAATTGGGTAAACAAGTCATGGATGGACCAAAACACCCTAAGGTGCTGAGTTTTGTCATGGTGTTACTAGGGATCATGAGGGTTTAAGTTACTTTCCTATAAAGATGATATTACTTTAGTTAGTACGTAAAATACCTTATGCATCAATAGCATGGTCAATAAAATATGATCTCCACTCATTTCCAAGGTCTATGAGAGATTTTTTAAGACTCAACTATCTAGATGAAGAAGTTGGGTATGGAAATAAATGCTATCCATGAAAGGGTTATGTCACCATAGGGTCGTTTATATCTTATGTGAAGCTATATCCCTACACCATGTGGTTTCAAATATTAGGGTGTGGGACATCAAAGTATTTAGGAATTGAGTATCACATTTCTTCATTGAGAAAGGGTACAAAAAATAGTGATGTAACATCGATGATGTCGAATCCTATTGAATAGCCAAGTTATGAGAACTATAAGTCATGGACCAAAGGGCATGGTTCATGAGAATGGCATCGGACAATCATGATGGGAATGGCATAGAACACACTAAGGTGATGGGTTCTATCAGGGGGACATCTAGGCCCACAAGGATCGGGAAGCCTTTTTTCCAGAGTGACATATTTGGTTGATGACCATAGGTGCATATGTAGGAATTATATTCATATATTAATAGTCAAACAATGGGTCCCTTTAAGTTGGGTATCATTTTCCATTGGATAGGTAAGGTTTATTAACACCCGAGGCACTCAAATCATGAAGTGTGATTTTTGGAAAGTGTAATATTCAATAAGGGTTCAAGAACCCTAAAAGTTGTGTCACCACCTAGTGAACATGGTATCACAATGAGGAAAAGTGACAACCCATTACTCTAACTTTTTCCTATACCAGTAGGCCCATTGATCATGACTTGGATTTTAATAGTACTACAAAGTATTCCCTGTGATCTTTATGCCTCATTTATTTATGCCCTAATTTTTTTCTAAAATCTAGAGATGAATAGTTCAGCAAGAGAAGACATGAATTTTTTTAGGTCTCCCTTTTAGGGTTTTTAACCAGGCAATTTTTTTGTCTCTTTTTCTAGCATTTTAAGGCCTCGTGATTTGGACCATTAAAGGCTATACTTTTAAGTTAATGAAATTTTAACCAAGGTGAATAAAGTATGAGGTCATGATGCACATGGACCTAGTATGCAAGAAATGTTACAAAAGATCCTAATTAGGATACCTGGGGTTAAGATTACTCTAACATCCTTCCGATTAGAAGATTATATTGTTGTAAATCATGTATCTTGGTTTTCAGGTAATATGTAATGATATGATACAATAATTCTAGGGATAGACCAGAACACCCTCAGGCGACGAGTTCTTTCATGATGATATCATGATCACAAGGATAAAAAGTCCCTTCTCAGAGAGTTAATATGTCTCTATTTGATAGGCATGAATCCTTATGCACTAATATCATGGTCAAGAAGAGAGATCTATTCTCCTTTCTAAGGGAATTGAAAGGTTTTCAATAGCTTGTGGTACACAAGACATGAAGTGTGATTTATGAACTGAGGGTCTTGAAAGATGATGGAAGCACCCCGTACTCCGGTTGATCAGGGTAAGGCTCTTTTGTTCCCTTGATAAAGAACGATTATGGGTGATGTCTTAAACATTTTAATGTCATGTAGTGGGGACGTATTCATTTTTTTGATTTAATTCCATGAAACTGGTAGATGTTTATTGTATTTTAACATTGTGTGGTATGGACGTATCTATTTCCTAGTAGTTTAACATCATGTATAAAGGAATTGGGAACCAGCACGATAAATTATGAAAGATAAATTATGTGCACAAACAATACATGTATATCTGACTTATTCATAGGAAAAAATGATCCTATATGACTCAACACTCTTTTGAAAAGAGGTATATTCTTTTTTTGTCGTTCAGTTTAATTTCATGAGGCTATGACATATAGAATGTTCCTGTTCAGGTTTGACCCGTACATATAAATGGGATAATATTTTATTTTATCATGGATAGACCTACGGTTCAGAGATCTGGGAATCGCTATGTATTCTGTGAGGATAGGAATCAATCCATATGTACTTATTCAATGGGAAACTCTCTACACTCTACCCCATACACAAAGTGGGTAATTGTTCACATAGATTATTATAGATGGACCCAGGATTGTTGATCTAGGTGTCACTATATATCCTTTGATGACATGAATCAATCCACATGTATTTATTAAGAAACCATTCAGTTTAACATCATGAAACAAGGTCATTGGATACCTGACATGAAACGAGAGTGTTGCGATTAGGCCCGAGAATGGAGGTCTGGTTATCACTATGTGTCATGTGATGAAAAGAATAATGTCACATGTAGTTCATGAATAGGATCTCCATGTGCAGGTCTGACCTGTACCTAGAAAGGGGGTATTTTTATGTTTATTTGTTATGAATAGACCCAGGTTTTCAGATTCAAAAATCACTAAATATTCCATTGTAATGAGAATCAAGTCATACATAGTTCTAGAAAACCTGTGTATTTTTAGTGTCATGTGGAAAAAACATCAGTCATACAGTTTAACATCTTGTGGTGAGGACATAGGATACTCAATATGAAAGAAGATTAATGTTTTGGATGGTCCTAATAATAGGGTTTTGGGCGTCACTAAATTTCCTATGATGGGAATAATCAAGCCACACATAGTTCATGGATCAAGAGATCCCCAATATGGATCTTACATTCACATAAGGATATGATCATTTCATCTTTCTCTCACACATATCAATCTTGTGTGTGGTGTATCATTAGTGAGATAATGATTCCAGTTTAGTTTAGCATCATGTTGTGGGGAATTATTCTATTAATTTTAACATCATGTGGTAAATAACTATTTTGTATTGTTTGATTTCATGTGTTTAGGATATTTTCCATGCAGTTTAACGTCATACAGAAATGACAAGAGGTGTTGTGTAGTTTAACCTCTTACTTCTAGGACCTCTCTTGTACAATTTAATGTTATGTGACCAGGACTTCGGGTACTTGATGACAGCTATGCAAAGTTTTTATTGAAAAAGATTTCATTGGTGTGGTGTGTGACATGATCTCCATCCATTATGGTCAATGAGTAATCTATATTGTGATAGACCTTATGTATGATATAAGTCCCTTCCCATTTGGGTTACAAATTCAAAGGATTTTTTCCTGGTATCATTAGGGTTCTGAGAACCAACACAAGTTCTCCCTAGAGGAATGAATAGAGGAAACCATTTTCATTGAAGGCTCATACGATATGATTCTGATGGACTTTAGGGTTGTGAAATGTACGCAGCCTATTTTCATTGAATTGTTCTAGCTCATCCAGCGATTTATGTGATTGATAATCATCAAATACTTGTCCTAAAATAGATATTTTGAGTGAAGGTAGCTATAATTCTATGTTAAACACTTCCTTCGTCTCATACACAAATTATTATGGAATTTATTGTGTAGAAATACGCATGGTGGTACATTAGGCCCATAAAGAATGAGGGAGCTTGACCGACCATGGCTTATTTTATTTATTCACTATCTTCTAGAGTATATTTGATAGATTCTTATTGAAGGCCTCAATTTATCCATTTTCTATTTCATGATACTAGGATGAGTTATTGGAATCGATTTTTTAATCCTGGCACAATTTTATCAAATCTATATATTAGAAGTTGGTTTCATTTTCTATTAGTATCTTTTGTGGGACTATTAACCCAGTGATGATATGGCACATTATGAAGTTGATGATTTTATTTTTCTTGACTTATTTGAGGGGATTGCCTCATCCCATTTATAAAATAATTCAATAATAGTAAGGATGCACTTTAACTGCTTATTTGTGGCTAGGGGATATGACCCCACAACATTCATTCCCCATACATAAAATGGCTAGGAATATTTAGCTATATATAACAATTTTGGGGGTTGATGGATGAAGTGTTCATGGATCTAGAATTCATGGAATTTATTAGTGAATTCCAAATTTCCTAGTATCATGGTTTTCTAGTAATAACCCAACCTCCTAATTTTGTGGGATAACTTGGTCCTAGATTTATGAGCCTCATAGGAGCCCGCATGGACTTCTTCTATAATAGAGGGAATTTATTTTTCTGCTATGAATCTGAAGAGGATTTCATTGAATCCCCACTTTAAGAGGTATTTTTACTCATTCGAATCATCCTGTAGGGTAATGTTCGTTGATCTTCTCCTAATATGTTCCCTTCTATGTCAATCTGTTGGGAGAGTCCCATTTTGGAGATAACCAATCATGGGATCCATCTATCTAGGGGTATATTGGTTTATCACATACTAAGGTAGTGTTGAACTAGTTTATTTCTCCAATATCAAAGATGGTGATATATAATACCATTATTCAGTGAATTATGTGGAATATATTTTCTCCCTGGTCAGGGTATTCAATGAATGTGGCTATAGTAGAGGTCTTTTTCTCATTTAGACCATCCTGTAGGGTAAAGTTCATTGCTTGCTCCCAAATTTGTTCCCTTATAGCTCAATTTATTGGGAGAGTCCCAGTTTAAAGATAACCAATTATGGGCTCCATCCATCCATGGTTTGATATTAGTTCATCCCGTAATGGGGAAGTTTTGAACTAGTTGATTTCTCCCATATCATAGATAGTGATTGATGAGACTATTCTTTGGTACTTTATGTAGTTGATTGCTACTCCCTAATCATGGTTGGATAGGAATGTGGTTGTGTTATCCAATTCATCACCATGATCATTATATGATCAGGTAACATGATGAAATGTGGATAGAAGCAAGAAATATACCATTATTATCATGATGTAGTCAATGAGAGGGTCTAGTTCTTCATTTTTGATGGCATATCCATCATTGATCTTCTTTATTACTAGCTCAGAATCCCCTTTCATATTCATATAGTCTATTTGTATCTATAGTGGTAGTTACAATCTAGGGATGAGGGATTGGTATTCATCCTCATTAGTTTTGCTGCCTTTGGATAGTGAGAAGGAGTATGGAAACATTACCTTATCAGGAGAGAAAAACACAATCCCTAAGCCAACACGGTTGAGTCTTAGGATTTCCAATCTATTAATGATAGGACACAGGGGGTTCTATGAAAATTAATCTCTCATGTCATGGGATTGTTATGGGAATATATAATTTATTCATCTTAAAGTTTGGTGTCTAATGGTGTTCCCTCTACAGAATGTTGTTCCAAGAGGAAATTAGTCAGTGTCTTCCCATTCACTAACTTCTGTGATAAGAGATTAATTTCATATTGTTGTAGAATGACCTCCAATCAACCCAAGTGCCTAGTAATCATGGGATGTCCATGGATATACTTAAAATGATCAATATTAAAGACCAAGTGGACTTCATGGTGCTGCAAGTAATTCCTCATCTTCTACACTACAAAGATGAGTGTGAGGAAATTCTTCTCGACATCAGAGTATTGGGTCTTGGTACCTATCATCATTAGAATGAGGTAGTACAGTATTTTTTAATTTCCTACATCATTCTTTTTTACAAGAAGGGTGCCTAGTGATCATTCCATAGCATCCACATATAGGATTATTGGATTTCCTTCCACTGGAGACATCATGACCAGTGGGTATAGTAGATACTCTTTGAGACTCTTGAAGGATTCTTGATTGTCTCTATCCCATTAATAGATGATTCCCTTATTCATTATATTGGGGAAGGGGTTATATTTTTTTGAACAATTTGGCTCTGAAATACCAAAATTAATCATAGTTCCCCTAGAGCCCCCATAGTTCTTTTAGATTCCTAGGGGTGATATTTATATAATATAACTAGTCTCTTCATGTTCAACCTCAATGTCATGGTGGAATACTATCAATCCAAGGAACTTCACTGATGTTACCTCAAGAGCACAGTTCAGTAGATTCATCTTCATACTTGGCTACCATAGTTTGTCGAAAACTATTTGAAGATCTATGAAGTGATCACAACACTATCAAGATTTTACCTATAGGTAATCGAAAAAACATTTAGCTATCTATACTAATAAGGGATTGAATATGTGATTCATGGTTCAATCATAAGTGGATCCATCATTTTTTAAGCCAAAGGGAATAACCTGATATAAAATGATCCTTGGGGGTTCTCTGAAGGTAGTGGATTCCTCATCTTCAGCAGACATCTTTATATGGTTATACCCTAAGTATCCATCCATAAATGAATGGTCCTAAAAGCCATAATTTTCATCAATCAAGACTTATGTTATCGGCAATGGGAAGTCTTCCTTTAATTAGTGTCAATTAAGATCTCATAAATTGATACATACCCTATTCATTTAATTCTTTTTATTGACATGGACAATGTTGGAGAGCCATCTTGGGTATTTAACTTCTCAAAAAAGATATATTTCATATAATTTTCAACTTTTGCCTCAGCATTTGTAGCATGGGAGGGGTGCATCCTCCCAGATACAGTCTTGAAGCCTCAATGGTCATCAGGTAAGACCAATTGGTGGTTAGACACATGTGGACTATTTCTAGGAATTTCTATATAGTTCCATGTGAACAAATATCGGTGTTACTTTAGAAAATTGATGTACATATATTACTCCTCAAGAGGCATGGAATCACTAATCAGTGTAGGCCGCATGGCTTCTTCAGTACCCAAATTTACCTTCATAAGCCCATTAATAGTGGTGAATATTCTTTACTCAAATTAAAAAGGGGTGTTCAAAATGTCATCTTCCTCTTCTACCACCTCTTAATTTGTAGAGTCATTTTCAGAGTTTTTTTGTTGTAGTTGCAAGTATGGTGGAATAACTATCATTTTCAAGGTGAGAGTGGCCATGAAAGAATAAATTATCATCCCCTACTATCAGAGTCATTGTAAATAGATTATATAGCTGATTGAATTTTACACTATTGTTAGGGGTGGAAGGGGCTTGGACATCTCGGATCAGGTCTATTTCATGAACTATATTTAATGGGAGAACATAGTCACTATCAAGAGTACTCCATGGATTTTTAGGGGTGGTTCCCAAGCCGTTGGTGTTTCAATTTTTATATCATCATCCTCCATTTTTTAGTTTACTTCCCTTTTATAGATACTTTCCTCGACCTATGTGGATTATCAAGTCTCAAAGGGGTAACTATCACCATGTATTATGTCAACCTTTCCATCGACGAAGTATTTTAAACATTGATGGAATGTTGAGGGTACCACCATGTGGATATGGATCCAGGTACTCCTTTGCAGGACATTATATGTGGTGTATTACTAGATAATCATGAAATCAGTATTATATGAGAGATCCTCAAACAAATTTTTGATATTGATCTTCCCAAGAGACCGTTGCTCATGCTTATCGTACCCTTGAATGGTTATCTTCAAAGGAGATAGGTTCCCTTCACTATATCCCAAAGATCAGAGGCTTCTAATTGGGATAAGGTTGATCCCGAAACCATTTTCAATCAAATTAATTTATATATATAAATTATTGAGCCTACCCTAAACATATAGGGTCTTGATTTATCCCTGGATGACCTCTTCTTGATCTTGGTCTATGAAAAAGATGGCAACATGGCATTATGTTGGTGTGGTCTCCACTCAATAGACATTGGATATAGAGACTAATTTCTAAAATTCTTGTATTCCATAGATGGATTCAAGCAGTGCCTCTCATAGTTATTTTTAACGATATAGTGCATATAGGAATAAGAGCTTTGATGGGAAAACTACCAGTTATTTGAAAATTTCATAATTTTCTGCGAAATTGTTTCGCTTACCATGGTGGGATTTCACCATATTATATGGCTCAAGAGATGATGAATTTTAGGTATAAATTCCTGGTTAATTTTTAGATTTTAAGGTATCATATTATACCAATGTAATAGGTTGTGTATTCCTTGGGATGATCAGATAATTTCACCCCTGATAGGTGGACATATAAGAAAATTAGGTGTGAACGATCGCTAGATGATTCTCGGACACCTTCATGTCTCTAGTGTCCGGGATGAAGTGTTTTCCCATGGTTCTAAGTTTGATATATTTCCTCTATAAGGATGTGACAAAATATTGGGTATGGCCATTCTCGGGTTGTCCCATGTATCCTCGGTTCCTATGGATGTGGCCTCCAGTTCTCTGATTACATGTGGGGAGCTCATACTTGAAATAATATTCATCATCATAGAAGGGGTTTATTAAGGATATCACATTAACAAATCCAAATATGATCTATTCATATGATGATGGTCTTGTTTGGTGGGGTGGTACATGTGCTTTAGATGTTGTAGGGATGAAATCTGCAGGTGTCATATCTTGTGTCGGAGTAGAATACAACTCTTACTCTTCTATCTCTTACTAAATCGGATGGTCATGTCAACCTTTTGGAGACATATAATATGTCACCTCCATAGGTGATGTAATCATTATGGGATTTTGAATATGTTCTCTCAGGGTGGAATGAGCCTGTTCAAAATAAATTGATTCATCCAGTCGTTGAAGTTCTTCTCGCACAAGGCCAAAACTTTCTACCAATCACCTTCTTATTCTGACTGGGAAATGGTTTTTCAGGACAACTTCTCTGAGGAGTTATCTAACACCACCTATAGTTAATTGATCATAAATTAAAGGGAATATATGAAGACAAATAAACTCTATATAGTATGACCCAGTATCTTATGGAAATGGAAGTAGTCAAGATAGTCAGTGAGGTTGACCTCATTAGGAATCATAGGCTATGGCATCTTGAGGTGGTTTATTTCCATGACTGGATGGAAATAACCAAGGAAATGTTCATTTTGGAAGTCGTGTGCTTTATTCATTCATTACTTAAATCCCTAGATACCCTAATCTCTTAAGGATTATCTCTAAGGTCGATTTTGTGGTTATTGTTGCTCAACAGGAGGCGTCAGATGGTTCGGTACCTGCCTAGGTGCCTGAATAGGTACTACTACTAGTTTGTGAGTAATGGATACAGTCTATTCCTTGTCGATCCTTTTCCCATTTTTTCAAGGAATGGTCTTAGATTTATCTTGGTTCCATTTAATGTTGTCTTCCAAATGTTGTTTTATTTCTGCAAACTCAAAGAACCCACTAGGATAATTCATTGGTATTAGAGGTGTTTGTAGCTCATCCTTGAGATTTTCAGCATATACTTCCATAAATTGATTCTCTGGGAGAGGTATGGTGAGTGAATAGTTTAAAACCTTCCATATGGATATGAATTCAAACACCCTCTCAATTGTTTTATTATAATTCATCATGTTGATGATTTTTATTTTCCTCATCATGGATCTAAATTGGTAAAGGAATTGACAACGAAATTATTCTCATCCTACAATGGATCCTACTGAAAGGCGATTGTACCAAACTATGTTTTCCCATACTAGAGTATGTAAAAAAACCTCATCTTACTCACCTATAGCTAGTATCAAGGGCCCATAATCAGACTGAATCAGGATATAAAGTGAGTGGGATGATGTTTAGGGTCTCCCGCATTGGCAAAGGTGGAGAAGGTAGAATTATTGAAATTGGGTGGAGGAAAAGTTTAATACACCCATTCAAGATATTGAGTATTTTTAGTCTTTATAGGCATGTCTATATCCTCCAGGGATTCCATTTGAGTAGCTAGAGACTCGATGGTGTTGAGAAATTTTGAAGGTACTACTGTTTTAGTTGTCTCCCATCTACATGGAGCAGGTATGCCTAATAATGTTTCCCAGTTTTCATCACCCACTAGTTATCCATTCGTTCAAAGATGGAATTCTTCCCCTAGAAAGGTATAGGAAATAATTGTAATGGGGTGAAGTTAGGATCATCTTTGACATCATCATTTATGTAGACTATCTAATTGGATTTAGAGCCAGTTTGACACTCTGGTGCCACTCTTAAAGGTATATCAGATCTTTTAAGAGGTATGGGAAGAGTAATATACACCTCATCCTCAAGGGGATACCCAATGGGAATATTTCCCATACTTAATTCAGTTTTGAGTTGTGTGATAGTCTATATATCATTATTATATTGTGAAAATTGTTCCTCTATAGAATGAATATTGGTTCTTCTGGGTGGTTATTGGGATGTGGCCACACATTTCCCTTTATCTTTGGCATTGCTTCATCATAGAGGTGGAAAATCGATATTGGAAGGTTCCATATTTTGGAGGCTCTTCTATTTTCAGGCTCATATAACCTAAGTGGCTGCATCAATATCCTCTTCTTAGGGTATTTTTTCTTCATTTCATCCCTCTACATATTCATCTTGATACACGTTATTTCTTGTGTTGATGGTGAAAATATTTACAAAGGTGTATCAAGAAATGGTAATTACCCCATTACGTTCAACGCATCTAGATGATTCTACACTTCCTATATTAGGGTCAATCCTTAAACCCTTGTTTATAAGATCCTCCCATCATGGCCTGTGAGTAGTGACTATGAGGGATTTTATGGTCGTGACTTCAAAACATTTCCTAAATATCAAATGTTTGTCTTTTTCAGGAGGAATGGATAGGATACTGACCATTTATATTTATCTCCAAACCTGGAGAATATTGATTCCCTCTTTGGTGATGGTGACGATAAAAATTCCCCACCCCTATAGTTTGGGGCTACAATTGGTACTTATTAACCTTGTTCCCGAGGATCCAATGATTCAGGTATTTGATGACTCCCAAAATGGGCCTTGTGATATAAATTCCCTTAGACTATAGGGATAGGGTTGATCTAGAACCACCATTGATTTACCCATGATCCACCATTGGATGATGAATCTGGTGATGGTTATTGAGATATAAGTACCCCCAGCCTAGTGGGATGGGGTTTGTTTTCAGCTACTGCTAATATATCTTGAATTATCTCAGTAATTTGTGAACCAAGGGGTGTATGTGGTGGTAGATATTCCCCCCAGTATGGTGTTTTGGATTCTCTCTCGGATGGATACTATGAAAACTACTACTAAAACTTATTTGATGTGGCACATCTGTAATCATGTAGGATTTGGGTGAAATGGAATCCCAGGATGAGATTCAGTTTCTTCATGAAATTATTGGGTTGATCAAAACATTGGATTCCATGTCTGAAATTAATTCCCATTGATTTTATGGGACTAGTTCAAAGATGTATGGGATTTCCTTTCCCTATGTTCATGATGTCTTGGCACTATTGATGTGGGGGAACTCTGTTTTAGTGCGAAACTGGCTCACACATTACCTGGTCCCCTGATTTCTCTAGAGGATGTGCTATTATAAGACAGTGTATTTAAGGGATTCTTCTGTTCTAGGGACATATTGAATTGAAATGCTCTATATTTCTCCTATCCATAGATAAATACATCTATAAATTCTCTAAAAATCATTTAGTGAAGATTTTTGTGATGTGGAGATAAAAAATGCATAGGTGTTTTTCATGATCTTCCATTCATGGATTCCGAGATACACAAGAGTGGGTCATATATAGCTAAAAAAAGAGTGTAATGATGATCTAAAGGTGATACTCATATCTTGTATAGGGTATATTTCTATCCTTCGTTAGAAGATGATTTTCCAACATATTTTGATATATATATAAGGCTTACAATCCTTTTCTAGATCATATGGGATCTCATAGTTAGAAGTGGTGAGGGGAAAATACATACTATGGAAGTTGTTTCCAAATAAATCTATCCATATGTAATTTTTTTCATCCTATTCATCATAAATGCATGCCTCCATTTTTCATACGATAAAAGGTTCTTCTTGGGGTCTCCTACTGATCAGAGTGGAGTGAGACTGGCAGTTAATGGGGAACTATATGTGGTTTACCTCAATGCTTTAAGAACATCTCTTACAAAGGTATATAAGTTTTGAACACCTCTCTATACAGAGGTTTCTAGGAAAGGGGAGTATGTCCTTGTCCATGGGAGATATCACCCTGGGGTGTTTGACCAAGGAATATTTCAGGAGTAGATTCACTACAATACATCTCCACACTACCACGAAGAGAACTATAGTGGTAATTATTGCCTTCTACTTTGGTTGAAGAGTCGATGGACTCTTGGGGTGTTGAGAATATGTCTCAATCAACCTCAAGGACACTGGAATTGAGAATATTAGTAATATTATCCTTATTTTACTTCATGGATTAAATATTTCGACCTCACCTTTGGGAATATGTAGGTATATGAGCATGTTATATGATGGTTTTTGAACCCTATTGATAATTATCTAGTGTTGGGGGAATATGATCCTACCACTAAAGAATATGCTAGAATATTCTAATGATATTATTCATTATTGGAAGGAATATAATCTTTCCTCGAGGAATGTTCCATTCTCACTTGATGATCCGCAGTTGGAACTAAGATATGAGCCTAATACTAAACCTTTGGAGTATGATGTTGGTCTTCTGTGATATGAATATATACATATCCTGAGGCATGTTCCACTCTTAATTGGTGAGCCTCAGATGGAGAGGGAATTTGATCCCAATTATAATATTCATTCCTCATCAAATTATGATGACAGACCTCCAAAATGGGAGAATGAATGTGATCATATTTCTGTATAGCCTCATAAGGATGTTGATGTAGTCCTTCATCAGTGGAAGTAGAGATATGATCCTAACTTCCATAATCAAATGGAATACTCTAGGTATATTCAATGATAAGAATATGAGCCTACCCTAAGGCATATTCCACTCTCACATGGTGAGCCCTAGATGGAATGGGGATATGAGCCCGATCTAGGGCCTTTGGAGTATGTCGCTGGTCTTCTTCAATAGTAATATGAGCCTATACTGAGGCATGTTCTGCTCTCACTTAGTTATTGTTAGGACCAATAGGGGCCTATATACCCTGAGAGGGGGGGGGGTGAATCAGTGTATGGATATTCTTTTTCAAAATTCTTCCTGCCCCACTGGATCTTGACCTCTTTATTACAAGGGTCACTTTGTTTGAACTTGTGTGTTTATTATGATCACTTATTTTCATCTTTTTCTGATGGAGATGCTTCAAATGCAATGCAGGGAAGTAAGTAGGCAGACACATAGATTATTACTTGGTTCACCCTCACTGGGCTACGTCCAAGGAGCATATGCCGACAAGTTGCCGTGCGTACCAATTCTACTAAACTTCACTAGTTGTGGATTACAATGTTCGGGATAGATCACTTATATGCCCAGGCTCACTGCCTTAACAAAGTTTAGGGTCAGCTCACTACTTTCCCAAGGGTCACTCCCTGTTTCTCCCTCTCTGGCTCACTGCTGGTGGAGAGGATCACCTACTTCCTCTTCCTAAGCTCACTACTCTATAAGGGATTCACTCACAGTTTATAGACCTGTAGGTCTCTTCATTTTCATGAATACATGCATCCTTAAGTGATGATGGATGCTCTGTTAATGTCCAAATTTCATCCACTGATGAATACCTCTTTGCCTCTGAACACTGGGCAATTCCTTTTGGAAACACCTTTGCAAAGCACCCTACTTCGCGAAGCTCCCAATTTCACGAAGCTCAAACAAGCCTTCGCGAAGCTCCTGCCTTTTCGTGAAGCTCTATCGTGAAGCACTCTCGCGATGCATAGACCTTCGCAATGCTTAGGCCGTCGCGGCGCTCCTGCCTCTCCGTGAAGCTCACTGAGCCAACGTGGGGCACACGCCTTTCGCAGAACTAGAATAGCCACCGTGAAGCTCACCTTTTGCAAAGCACACTGCCTTCGCGAACCACCTCAGTGAAATGAGAGTAATGGATTTTCTCTGAAAATTCTCTCTACTTCTCTCGAGGGGGTTGGCCTCTATTTATAGGTGATTCCACCGACCCTCGTCCCTTCCGCGCGAAGTCAACGCCATGTCATCTCAAATCGCGAAGCTCCAAAGATTCCGCCGGAATTCTTCCCAATTCATGAAGTACCACAGCACTTTTCCGTTCGCAAAGCTTGACGTATTCGCGAAGAATCACCATCAAAATACCTTCGCGACTTCGCCGTGAAGCTCCCTCACGAAGCTCTTCTCCTCCATGATGCGCTTCAGCCTCTGCCGTTCGCGAAGCTTGACGTAATCGCGAAGACTCACCGCCTCCATTCTTCTGGTCTTCGTGATTTCCAATCCATGAATCCTATCTTCGCGAAATTCATGAATTTTCCATATTAAGTTGTGATCTTCACGGAAATCCACTTTTCGCGATGCTCACCAAAGTCCAAATTTTGGACCCCAAAAATTTGGCAAACATTGGGAAACGACGCCACCTTGTACTGCTCTTTTGTACCGCCTCCAGATCGTCCTTTCCTTTGACATCGTTCTTTGTCAACAAGGATTGTCAACAACTTCTTAGGAACTCGACAAATATCCATGGAAACCTGCTTTTGTCAACAAACACAACCAACCCAAAAATACTTCAATGTTACCTTGAGGGATTTTTGCCCAACATTTATCCTCATGGATAATTGGGATATGATCCTAATAATTGGATATTGGAATATTCCTTCGGTCTTTTTCGATAGGAATGTACCCCTATCTTGAGGCATGTTATTCTCTCACTTGGTGAGCCCTGATTGGAACAAAAATATAAGCCTAGTCTGGTTCCTCATCCTTTACTAGAATATACTAATATTCCTCGTTGATAGGAGAAATAATGTGTTATTTCTCTAGATAAACCACTTTTTCATAATGATCAGAGTGTTATGTTTCCATGGCTATATGGATAGGAATATACGCATGTCCCTTTATTTATACCAATGTTAGAATATGTCCTTTGACTTCTTAAACTATTTCTAATATTAATGACACTTAATCAATGTTTGTACTGAAATTTAATCCTACAAATTTTTTTTCTATACCATGTACTGGAAGATATATTCAATTTAAGCGGTAACATGATCCTACTTCTATCCTCCATGTTCCATCAATATATACCAAAGGAATTCATGCACGAGGGTAGGGATTTACGCCTCCCCCATTCCTGGTTTAAGAATATGCATGTAGATTTTTTTCTGAGTGAGCAGGGATATGATAACAGTCCTTGGTTACTATTAGAATATGTTGTTAAACATATTTATCAAGAGTGGGGATATGTTCCCACTCATGATTATCCAAATCTTTCCACACGTGATGTGTCTTCTTTTCTGCCTATTCATGGGTATTATAGGTGAAAGTATTTTAGGTGGTACCCTCAAAAAGTGACTAAAGGCCATCAGTGGGATGGAACACAAGATAGTGGTTAGCAGGATCCCTCCTCAGCAACCCCTGAACCATAAGGGATTCATAGTTTACTCATTGGTCCACCTTCATCAGATACTAAAGGTGGTGATTTTTGCACTCTGGGGATAAGTAACTAAAGTGGTTAGTTGTGGCGATGAGTGCCACTGGATTTACTATTACATTCTTTGGATGATTCAGACTCATCGGTTTTAGTACTTGAAGACACTCATGGGAAGAATAAAGGTTCAATATCATACCATGTCATTGTTATTTTTGGACCATTTCATTCACCACCCTACAAAGAAGATTTTGGTCGTGTGAGGTCATTCTGAGGCCTGCAGGGGTTGCAATTACAAATAATTTTCCAGAACGGTCGCTGTATGAAGACATGGTATATCAAGGAACTAATTCTGAGAGTATTATCAGAAGTCACAGAGACAATAAGGAACAAGGTTTTTGATCATTTCATCATCATAGGCATGATATGTCCTCAATCAGATATGCATGGATAACACAATTTTACTTTTATTCTAGATTCATCCATTCTACTCATGTAGACTTATCAAAGAGTGGATGGACTTATTTTATGAGAACCCCATCTATAAATAATTATCAATAAGATTTATGTCAGGCTTGTCAGTTTTTTTGTGTAGGATATGGAAAAAATGGTATGACATATGGTTAACCAATAATTCTTCTATTTGAGAGTTCCACATCAAGTATAACATTTTTTTAGGAAAGATGATAAGGAACACCCATGTGAAAAAAAGGTTTTATGAGAATTAGGCAGTCTATCCTTTTTATCTTGTGAAGAAGATTTCATGGTTAAATGATTTCTCATTAGTTTCCTTGATTTTTCTTTTTCAGATAGATGTGGTTGTCTTGTTCTGATGTTTTCATTGTACGAGGTTCAATTTATTGAATAATAATTTAAGTCAGTATTACCATTTTTATCTCTACTGGAAACTCCCAAGGACCCCCACATCCATAATTAGGTAACACCTAATTTCCAAAGGCAGGTGGTCCTTTGGGGTTTCAAACCCAATGGAACTTAGGAACTCACATTGGTCGAGAGGATGGTAGGTTAGTCTCATTAAACCCTTTGGGGGGAATTTATTCATACTATAAGACTCCCTTTTAGAATTAATATATATTTGATAACATCCTCTAAATCATGATTTGGGACCAGTTACCCTAACAAAATGATCATAGGTTAAATAATTTTATATGAATAAGGTTGTATCTTATTGGTGAATCTATATGTATGTATTCAATGTTATTTATCTAGATCCCATTGATGGGTAGATGATTATATGTTGATGTTTTATATCCAGGAACTACTAAATTGTTTTCCGTGTATGGAGGAATCAAATATTTCAAGGATGTGAATGAGTATTTATGTGTATTCCCACATATCCTATTATATAGTATGAATAAAATCCCACATTGTTTGTTAAACTCTTTAAATTTAAAATAATATGGAAAGGAAATATATGAGGGCACTTAATAACTAGGTATTTGAGCTCAAACACCAGAGAGGAATCCTACGTATCCTGGTTATGGTATAAATCAGATTCATTGTATTTTAATCACACCCTTAGGACTATCCCAAAGGTAGACTCCCTTATGTGGGGAAAGTCGTTTCATGTCTCACTTCGGGGATTACACATTGAGGTTTTCTAAGCTGGTGGAGATTCCTGATGCAAATGATATTCCCATTACAACTACCTAATCCCATGTGTTTCATGTTTAGTGCAGGAAACATGGCATATCAAGTAATCAGTCTTAGTGTATATGGATCTAGGGATTCTATACCGGTACATCCCTTTAGATGTTAAATATCAAGCTCATGCCTTAAGAAGCTATCCTATGTATCCATATTATTGTAAGAATTATAAATCTCATAGTTCTGTTGACTTCTCGTTCTGCTAATGGATGAGATGGAATGATTATACAATGGTAATGATTGGATATTGATGGTTGAAATGTTAGAGACATGGGGTGACCTACACTGAAGTGGATTCCCATCTAATATCGAGCCTTAGGAAAGCACCCTACCTATCCTGGTTATTGTAGGAATCAAAGTTGTCATAGTTCAATTTGATCAGGGGTTACACTCTAAGGTTACCCTTCTTTGGAGGCAGTTATATGATGCCACTGGTCATGGATTACACACTTTGGTTTCCCTATTATGTGGGAGATATCATATTATTCTACTGATTGTGGATTACACACTGAGGTTTCCCTAGTTTGTAGACCAGACAAGGTTATCATGTCTTATAATTCATACTTGACCTGGCCTGATTGTTTTCCAATCCTTCTGGATTTCCTTCCTAAAATACCTTGATAATATTCCTCACATGTCATAGGATATATGGACATATCTTTCTATATTTCAAACATATCCAAATACAATTTCATGATCCATTTTACTTTTCTGAGGTACATCATGTAATTTAAATGGCATGTCTTAAGGACATCGCATGATCAAGGATGACTTGTCTAGAGGACATTATAAGACTTGGATGACTTGTCCTGGAGGCCATCACATGATCATAGTTGACATGATTGGTGTGTGTTTCATGGTCTAGTTGACCTATCTTGGTGTTATCATGGAAGGCAGCTGACATGTCTGGATGACGTCGCATAACCTGGATGACTTGTCCAGAGGACATCGTGAGATCTGGTTAACATATCTAGAGGGTGTCGCATGACCTGGATGTCTTGTTTGGAAAAATTCACATGAGAAATTTGACATTTCCTAGTGCCCTATGAGACCCAATTGACATACAATAGTGCCACCTCATGACTTGGGTTACACATCTAGAGGACATCTCAAGTCCTGGATGGCAATCCCTAAGGGTTTTTCAGGACGTTTGGTGGTATGCCCTAGGGGAATCCATGAATTTCTTTGAAATATATAGGGGACATCACATGATCAAAATTATATGCCAAGGAATATTTCACATGATCTGGGTGACATTTATTAGTGTTATCATATGAACAAAATAGTTCATGTGATGCACATGAGGATCAGGGTATATGTTCTTTACATAATTCATCTATACTTATTAGTCTTTACTACAAAATTTTATTTAAAACGTGTCTTAGGGTTGTTTAGTGTTGGATTATTTAGGTTTATCATGATTTAGAAACTATGTGTGGTGCATTTTCATAATCCATATAAAATCTTTCATGTGATCTCAAGTGATCACGCAAAGTGCATATTCATTATTCATCGTCCTCTAGTTGATCCCTTGATTTTACCTAATGGAAAACCTTTTCAATCATGAAATCAGGTACTCTAAGAAGTCTATTTTTATTCTTGGGTGTGGAAATGTATGCATCCAAGGATATAAGGATCTAAGGATTGATTTTTTATATTGTATTGGTGGATTTATTTTCCTCTCCTCCCCGATTATACATTACTTTGTGTGGTGAATATCTTGAAAATACATGCTGGAGTTGGTAGAAGGATTCGATTTTATGCATATTGCATGATCTAGTCATGGGTATCACTTGATTTCCAATGACTTAAAGACTGTACCATTAGAAAACGCGTCTTATTTTTGTTTAGTTTCGGCTTGTTTAGGTCTCTCATGATTTAGAAACTATGTGGGATGTTCTTTTCATAATCCATACAAAGTACATAATGTGATATCAAGTGATCATGAAAAGTGAAAATTCATTACTTTTTCTCCTCTGGTTGTTCCCTAGATTTTACCTAATAGAAAACATTTTCGATCATGAGATCAACTACTCTAAGAAGTCTATTTTGATGTCTGGGTGTGGCAATGTATGGATCCAATGGTCTAGGGGTCTAAGGATTCATTTTTTTATGTTTTGTTGGTGGATTTTTTTTCCTATCCTCCATAATTATACATCTCTTTCTATTGTTAATATCTTGAAAAATATAGGTTGGATTTGGTAGAAGGATTCGGTTTTATGTGTCTCACGTGATCCAGTCATGGGTGTCTCATGATTTCCAGTGACTGCAAGACTGTCCCATCAGCAACCCATTTAGTGGATTCCATCTTATTGAAGGAGTCTTTCCTGATCATGTGGACATGATGAGGGGATTCCATAATGTCATGATGATATGTCTAATTGCCATCAAGAGATCGAGATTCTTGTTAAAATGCTTTCACGTGATCTAATGTGACTTGTACGATATTTTCTACAAGGAAAAGGTTGCTTGTGAGGGGCTTTCGTGAGATCAGGATGATATGACGACAGGTCTCACAGAATCATTTTTTCTTGGTGAGGGGAATTTTTTATGATCAATCTGGAAAGAAAAGGGGTATATGACTCCATTCTCATAATATCATCATATCCTATCCCCACATGAATCTACAGTCATTTCCATTTTTATTTCATTTTTTATTTTACAAGGGTTGGGGGTCTCTCGAGTTTTAATTAGTTTTATTTATCACAATCACTCTCCTCATCAGTGATGCATCATGTGACCAACAAAGGGTTCTATGGTTATGTGTAATCCTTTCATGGAAACACTCTTTTGTTTGTTTTTTTATCCAAAGGGGGAGCACGGGACCACCTGGACAAGTGTGAAACCTCTCCATGTGATGAATATAACCTGTCAGCAGGCTCTTATATGAAAAGCCAGACATGTTTCTGGGAATTATGTGGTTTCTTGAGAGCTATATGGGAGTGTTTAATGATGTTTATGTCCATGAAATTCTCCATCCTTTTGGATATTTATCTCATTATTTTCCATGTATTTCTGTATGAATCGTTAGGTGTCCACCAATTGACAAGTCTTGGGATCTAGAGGAACCCATCTAGCATCCTTCCCATGATTAGCGATTATCTTAGACGCCTTTTCAATAACAAGGAGGTCTTGTCAAATGGGCTCCATGATATCTCGTGCAAGTTATGTGTTGTGCATGACCATTCACATGACCTTATAAATGTCATGTGATTACGTGTATTTTGAAGGTTCATGTGATCCATGTGATCTTGGAACCCTTCTTCTTCCTTTTCTTTGTGGGGAAAATAATACTCATATTCAATTATTTCTTCACTTGTGAATTTTTTATGCTCATTTTTTGGGTGTAAAAACCTATCTAATGTCAAATAGGATCAATACATCTGTGGTTTCTCATGCTGAAAAAAACCTTGTTTTTTCAACTAATCACAAACCACTCAAATTTACATGACAACCATATCCATATAGCCATAAAACTCATATGGATTCCCCAAAGCCACATCCAAAATCCATCTAACATGTCCTAAGAATTTACACACACTTTTCCACTACTAGATCAACAGCTCGACATCCTATGTTATGGAGATAACTATCCTTCCAAGTCCATACCCAACAACCCCAATATAAATGGTGAGCCTCAGCACCCAACCAGTGGTCTCAACTACCATAATTTGTATCCTTCTAAAATGATCACCACCTATGTACTGATGTTCAACACTATACCATGTTTTTCTTAATCTATGAAGGCTTCCACCCACAACGAATTCTCAATACCACATCATGGGTCCCAATCTATGTACACACAAAAACAATAGTCCAATCATCTAACCAAGGTGAGTGGCATCACCACAATATTTTTCAATACCTTTGGTTAACCTCTGTCACCACCTGAGAACCACATCACCCAACCATGATAATGGTCAATACCATCCACTTTATCCTAGAAACCCATATTAACTCACATCTAATTATCAAAATCAACCACATACACACAAGTCACAACTAAAAAAATACACAAAACCATATTAGTTATCACATTATGAAAAGAATTTCCATAACTAACATCATCATCCCCAACCAAAAATGGAATCCCATATCACACCTCCCATGCCTCACTAAGCTAAAACACACTGTTTCATACATGACACTACCATATGGTACCTCTTACGAACAATAAAAACTCTTGGATATTCATAACTAGTCTCACCTAGACCACCCCATTCATGCTCTCCTATGATGCATAAAATATCACATGTATAATTTAGGAATATTATACGAACCACCTACTAAGAGTTTGTAGGATTATACTCATTATAAACCTCTGTAATGTTTGTATTTAATCAAAACAATTCACAAAATATTAAAAACAGCCTAAAATTAGTGTTTTTTAGTGAGGGAAAAATAAATATATATAAATCTAGGAATTAGCTTCATGTTACATATTAGACTTACCTGTAACTCCCTCCTTCAAAAAACACATGATTCTAACTAAAAATGGAGGATATCTCCCTCAAAGAAGAAGATGAAAATGTGGGATCTCCCTTGAACATTATTGATTATATATGTATAATTAAGAATCCATATTTTCCCTTAAATAGGTGTTTTTATTCATTTATTTATCATTATGAAGGTTTTGGAAACATTTTCGATCATAGTCAAAATTTTAGCGAAGTCTGGAAATTTCATATTCCCTTACATAGGAATAGTTCTTCCATAATCCCCTAATGTGGGAATTCCCATACTTATAATTCCATTACTTGGTAAAAGTGTTTCCAAAATAACATTACATTGAAATTCCCTTTATTATAATTATCTTACTTTGGAACAATGTTTCCAAAATCCCCTTACTTGGGAATTCTCTTACTTAGAATTCCCTTACTTGGGAATTACCAAACATTGGAATAGTCATTATAGAATCATACTACATGGGAAACCAATTACATGGAAATTACCATAATCATAATTAACTTACATGGGAACTATGTTTTTATAATCCCCTTACATGGGGATTCCCTTAAATTCTTTTCATTAATTTTAGAAAATCTTCTACTTGTCCAAAAATCCCTAAAAAATCCAAAAAATAATTTTTATCCTTCCAAACGTCTTTAACCCTTTAAATAACCAAACATTTATTATTTCACACTTGAAACCACATTTATAAAAATTAAACCTTGAACCCAAGGATCATTCCTCGGCTTATTCTTTCACTTTCAGCACCTGTATCATATTGAAGCACACTAGGATGAGATAAGACATTACCCAAAACTCTATTACAAATACCAAATACATTATAATAATATATATCATAAATCATCCTCACATAGGTTTTCCACTCATCCAAACTCTAATACATCTCCTAGTCTTGCCTCTCAGGGGCACAACCCATCTTGATCACTATAGCCATACTAGGCCAACACCATCGATTTTCGAGTTATAAGGTGTCTCTCGAGATCGAATAAACCTACATCCCTACACTAACCATAACTAGAGTCAATTTAATATAGGGGAACCCACCATGGTCCCCTAAGTCATTCCATAGCCTGGAAAATCTACTTAGGCTCTCGTATATCATTGTCATCTCTCAGTATAGGCTCATCACTCAGAGAGAATAACGCCCCTCATCATCACCATGTTCATCTTATAGGCTCACCAGGATCACAGTAAAATCAATAAAGGTATCCATATAGATATATGGATTGATTAAAATCATACTTCCCAAGTTATCTTAGTTAAATCCACTCACTCAACCCATCATATACATACCCATCGGATACCCACCCGGGTACTCACATGCTAGTGGGGGCGGAATACTCACCATTTGATCATATAAACTATCATGAAGGAAATAAGGCATCTAAATGTTATTATAATGGACTACAATCATGTTATACGGTGATTATTAAGTTTTTTTATACTTGAACCATCATTGCTTCCTACTGAGGGAAGCCAAGGGAGCCTATCTCATGGTCCACTACGACTATTCATCTCATTTTATTTATAACCCTTTGGGTTCCATGTATCTCATAGAACATTTTATAATCAATCCATCAAGAATAGGTGGCTGAGGAAATAATCTAGTGTTCAAGGGTCCATCATGTAATCTATTCCAAATACAAAAGACATTAAAATCTGAAACATCATACATCATCCTCACATAGTTTGCCCACTCACCCAACTGGTCACACATCTCTTAGGTTGGCCTATCAGGTGCATAACCCATCCCAATCATTACAGTCATTCTAGGCCCACACTATAAACTCTTGGGTTCTAAAGTAACACTTGATATTGACAATACCTACCTTTATACACTAACCCTCACTAGTGTAAAAGTAATATTTGGTCACCCACTGGGGTCCCCTAATTTATGCATAATTTGAACACCATACGTGAGTTCCCTAATCTTATTGTTATCTCTAAAAAATCCTGTCAATAAAATTAAATAATTTATTTCTTCATCAGCACATTCATATTACAGACTCACCTAACTCATGGGAAAATCGACAGTGGTGTCACTCTCGATAGATGGATTAATTCCTATCTCACTTCCCATGTCACCCTAGGCCAATACACTCACCCAACCTATCATAAACATACCCATATGATACAAACCCGAGTATAGACATACTAGTGGGGGTATAGTCAACCCATATTCATATAAACTAGACCAAAGGATATAAGACATCTCAATATTCTCATCATGGCCTACCCCCATGTTCAAAGATGATAATCATGGTTGTTCATACATGATATGCCACTACTTATTATATAGGTAATCCAAGGGAACATATCTCAAGGTACACTATGATCATTCATTTTATTTATACCCCATATGTTCAATTAATCTCATAGAACATTTTATAATAAATCCCTAGAGCATAGATGGCTGAGGAAACAGGCCAATGTTTAAGGATCCATCATAGCCCTTAACACTTGTGTCTATCCAAGACATTTCTTTTTAAATAATAAACTCATTTTTAAATCAATGGTAAATCCCATTATATTTTACGTATTTTATATCACATGATACATAAATAATATTAATAAACCATTAGGTAATGTTCTAGGACAATCTACATCATACATGGAGTCATTCCCTTTAATAACAACATGATAAATCTCTACCAAGATAATTCAAGCCTCATATAAGCTCTTATAATCTCCCAAAAACATATATCAATCCATAATATGTAATTTAATTACTCATAAGAGTTTATAATTGATTTATAAATCCAATTAAATATAATTTAAATTGTTATAAATCTTAAAATCTCAGAGGGAAACATCTGCTCATTAAAACCTCAAGCAATGGGGTTTAATCCAATCTAGACATGCACTAGGACCTATGTTACATGAAAACAATAATATAATTACCAAAAATAATTTCCAATTTAATTTAATTTAATAAATCCCTAGATAAAATATTAGGGATATGTACCTCTAATGGAATGATGATCCACAACATGTAAACATCCTCCCATGATAGCCTCTAGGAATGTTGAGTAAAATCCCCTTCATATTGGATGATTTCCACCATTATCTAGTGGAAATTATCACTAAATTACTAGTTTTATAACAGCAAATTTTTAGGTAAAAAGGGTAAATAATAATGGAAGAAGGATGATGGGAATACTCACCTTAAAACACAAAATAATTTCCAATAAATAACCCCAATTTGAGGCTAAACTAGAGAATGAGTGAGGAGGACCTTCTAGATCGACCATGAATGAGGGAGAAATAATAGTGGGGATAAAATATCAATGTGAAAGGATATTTTCTCCCTTATTAATGAATTTTTTTAATCTTCATGGTTTTCTAAATTGTGAACCAATTGTGTGACTCTCACTATCTCAAGCCAGACTCCCTCGTATAGTGCGGATGCATAGCCTACCAAACTGTGTGCTAACCATGAAGCCACTATTAACACAAGATAAAAATATCACATGGTTTGTCCACATGGTTTATCAACAAACGAACTAACTATAAAAATCCCTATGAAACCTTAATTATAGGTTTTTTATGGTTTCGTTGCAAATGTGTGATAACTGTGCGCCATGCCCTGAAGAAAACCACCTCACATGGTCCGCCCACATGGTTTCTCCTAATCATATGATAGATTAAATCGCTTTCCAAAAATAAAATATTTATCCTAAAGATCCTAATATTTTCCAAATTATCCAAAAAACCTCTTCTTCCTTGATCTAATAACATATTATAAAAATCCTCTAAATCTATAAATTCTAATCTAGATCCTAAATATCAAAAATAACCCTTACTCCATAGTTAAAAATTCAAATTCTCTCCAAATTTTACATTCAGTAAAGATGGTGGTCTATAAATTCCACTTTAATATGATAATAAAAGAGTAAATATGGGGAGGATAATTCATATTCATTAGAGATTCTAGATGAAGAAACATGAGGAATACTCATGTGGAAATATTACTTGATACTCTTGAAGATATAATTTATGTTAATTATCAATAATGATTATGATACACCTGACATGTTCATGTGATAATGATTAAGTATGGGAATAAATTAAGGAAATTTTATTTTTAATGAGTGGATAGAAAATATATAATATGTTTTATATTCATCAGCAAGGATAGAACACATGTTATGTCTAAATTTTACAAAACATATTCTATATACACTTAGAAGATTTATTAAATCTATTTTCCATATAAATATTAATTATTCTTGTGTATATCATATTTTAAAAATAATATGAATAATTAATAGGATCATTAGACCCCATTTGAGTATTATTTGAGACCATTGAAGTTATCCATGAGAAGTTAGGGAGGCCAAGACATGTTATGTCCGCCAATGGTCGAACATATGTTTTCTCCATTATATCTCCCTCATAATCAATTATTGTTAAATTTTAGTTTCTTATATCATGAATATTAAATGTTGAAATAGTTTTATATAATTTGTATATTAATTATATATTATGAATATTATATGTTTTTTTTATTGAAGAAAAAGTGGACAAAATTTTTTTTTTCAAACCAAGGGAAAAGCGTATGGTTTTTCCATCATAACACACTCATAGGTAATTATGAATCACTAAAAAGTCATATATGATTATAATAATATTTATTAAATGTTTATATAATGTTTTATTTGGTTTATATTTATTTTAATTTTGTTTGTCTAAGTTAAAATTATGTTATAAAATACTATTGGTTCTATCAAATTTATTTAAAATAGTTTGTAGAACTTATTCTCTATGAGATTCTTTTGACTCTCTAATCATAAAATTCAATTGATAATATTATCAAATGAATATTATTTTGTTAATAAATATTTTTATTGGTATTTTAATCAATTTCATTAGAAGAATTTATCAAATGTTATGACTTTTAAAAATGGGTGTATAGTACTAGTGAAACATCTCATCATAGTTTTCATAAATTACTAAATGGATTTTAAACCATGGAGGTGGTTGATAAATGTTTTTATTAAAATTAATAAAATTTAATAAATTTGGTAATATTTAAGAAAACTATTTGAAATCACCAAAATCTTGTTTTAATAATGGATGAAACAAATTTATGACTTGAATTTGTGGTCGGATGACATCAAAATTCCAACTTGTTTGGATAGAATTTACTTTTCATGCACATGTAAACATACCTATGAATTTAATAATAATTGAATAAATTTTATTGGTTTCCAATGGAACTTATAACACATATAAAATTAATATGATTGATATTTTTAGGATATTATAAGATATTAGATCCATTGTGGATTTTTATTGAGTTTTGAAGTTAGTGGTTGGTGAAGATTAATAGAGGTTAGTGGTTGTTGTCCCATTGAATCATGACATATAATTTCATGGTTTGATAATGAATAGAGATATTTTATGACTAATAAAAATATATAGAGACAATTGAGTAGCCGAAGTAATAATTTATTCCAAATTTAATTCATTGTGATGCTTATATAAATAATAAATGGACAATTTATTGAGAAAAGGCACTTTTTCATAAACCATTAAGTGATCCATATCTCATAGGAAAGAAAATATTTTGAATTTATTAAAAAAATGTAGAAACCAAAAACATTTTCTATATAATATTGATAAATTGTTTGGATCATTATTGAAGATAATCTATTCACATCTATTCAATAAAATAATGAAAAACATAATAAAATATTAACTCCATGATGAGAACTCCATGAATTCACAAAAAAATCTTTTAAAATTTGAGAAAATAATTTTCTATTTATAATTGAAACATGAGAAACAAGATAAGATAACCAAAGGAATATAATAATAACAATTTACTATCATTATTAAAATAATCATGATAATAATTATTGAACATAATTATAGTAATCATATTTCACATATGAAAGTTAAAATTTTTAATTTGTATTGAAGAAGAATATTATCTCTATTGCAATAAAAACCAATATATAGTATCCATCTTATTAATTATTAAAATTATGAAATTTTATTTATAATTTTGTTTTAATCACAAAAGGTAAGTTTTATGATATATAATATAAATTGTTTAAGGTTATCTGTTTTACCTTGAAGTTGAACTTGATAAAAATGTAATCATGATATATGGAATATCACTCACTTATCGCTAAGGAATATCCACTCATATCAAGAGGTGATCCTTATAAAAACCCTAGTATTCTATTTTATATTTTTATTATTTGTATCTATGTGTGTGAGATATATAAATATAATACAATGTAAGTTCTAACCTTAACTAAAAATAATATATATTAAAATAAGAGTACATATTTAAGAAATAAATTTAATTTGTTCCAAGTCACTGAACTACCCCCATCTTATTCATCATCGTTGCCTATGAAATTATAATTATCATAATATATACAATATTATTCTTTATTTACTCACTATGATTATTGAAATTGGTTAAATTTAAATTTGTTTTTGAAGATTTATTTTCTTTCTTTAAGGTTGTTTCTAAAATTTTATTTATGTAGATTATTATTTATTTAACAGTATTTCTTATTTCCCAACACCATTTGAATAAATATCTCACTGTTAAAGAGTGATTTAGATACATAATTTCTTATTTTATTCGAAAAAAATATGAAGTGAGTATGTTAAAAGGTTACTATAAGTATTTATGATTCAACACTTATAGATAATGTGGAGACTAGTTTTTTAAATATGAAGATAATTATGAAAAGGAGTGTTTTCAAGATAAATAAGAGACTCCTAAGAAATAAATAAAATGAATCTTCATCACATTTGGGAAGAGAATATGATTATTTATATATTGGTATGTTTAAAAATTAATCAGTAAATAGGTCATTAAATTAGAATGATGGTGATAACTCTATTAGACCAAATGGTTTTTTTAGATTTATAGGTGATAAAAAACTATTGTAAAGATTTTAAACATAAAAATGAATCAAAATTATGATGAGACAAAATATATGGAATCATTAAATGATTCATATGACAAAAAATTTACAATTTTCAGAATAACTTCATAAATATATGTTCACTAGTTTTTATGAAAACATTAAAGATATCATGTGAATTTTCAGACATTTATATGAAAATAACATGAATGAATATGATTATGAAAATCATGAGTTGAAATATGATATTAATAAACTAATATATCATTTATGAATGTTTCAAAAGGTATTTAATACTATAATATTAATAATCTAAAAAATCAAAGGTAAATTATCTTGTGTTATTTCAATATTGTTGATTTATCAAGAAATAGAAAAATATATTTCAATGTGAGATTAACGATGTCAAATAAATTAGAAAAACCTCAAAATATAAATAAATAAGAATAGTGGTTAATAAATTTGAAGAATTAAATAATTTTAAATTAAATTTTTTAATAAAGGATCATGAGATCAATAAACCAATGTATCAATTATCTGAACCATAAGAAAATGTTTTTGTTTTAGATTCTTCTAAGGAGAAATAAAGGGAGATAAAATAAATGATATAAATAATTAACAATCGATGACTTAATAATATATTATTAAGGAACTAAAAAAGTTTTTAAATGAGGTCAAATAAAAGTAAAATTCCTAATAAACTAAAGAGAAATTGTTAGAGGCCTAAAAATTGAATGAGTTATTATCTTCAAAAATACCTCAGTCCATGATTATGTAATGGATTGTTTACAATGAATATCCTACCATAAATATAAAATATTAATGAAGTAAAATCAAATTCATGAAATATGGTGATTTAAACATGGTTGACATTGTTTAATAGAGGAAACCCAATATGAAGTGTGATAAGAAGAATAATTTTGAGAAGAAAAATATCTTATAAAAGGAATATAAATAAGTGTATAAGGGTACACTTGTTCATGATAAAAAAAATAACTAATGTGAGTTAATTAGAAAGAATATTATTGTTTCCATGGGGGTGAGAAAATAATTTTAATCAATAAAGAAACTGCACATCAATTCTAAATATAAATAATATTTTTCATTATATAGGAATGTGTTCATTGGATTTCTATGACTATATGAGTTGATAAAATTTTAATATATTTTTTTTACATAGTAGATTACATGTAGAATATATCTAATAAATATTCCCTCAAATATTGAATATAAATAAAATCATAAAAATAAATAATTAAAAAATTTCATATTATATAAAGAATGTTCAATCTATGATTAATTAGAGTTTTCATGGTAATTTTTGGCATTGTGAAATCCATTAACATGCATTAGAATATTTTTGGTATTTAAAATCATCATGGGAAAAGATGATAGTCCATGTATTAAAGAGAGGATAAGCTAATAAAAGGTCGGGATTTGAATAAATTAAGAAGTATTGGATGATAATGAAGGGTTTTATAAGGGTAAACATTAATCTAAAAATGTAAATGATATGTTTGAATTGAGTACATGAATTATACAATACATGATACATTGTTTGAAGAAGTTAAACCATTTCTTTACAAATAGTTTAGGGAGGCCCCCTAGAGTAATTTATGAAACCATAACATTACATACATGCATATACCAACATTTTGGATAATTATTTATTACATAAATAAATAATACACACCCCAAAACAATAAAGTTTTAGTGTGATTGGAGACTAGATGCATCATCATATTACTTATGAAAAAAACTCAATATTTCACCAAAAATATTCGTCTCACATGGTTCCCTTATAGAGTTATCATACTTAATATCCTACTTCATACCTTGTATAAATGGAAACATATAAGGGAAGAATAAATATTCATAGTAAGTTTAAACATGGGATATATCAATTGATGATCATAAGTAAGAATAATATAATCATACGGGTATGAGAATATGGTCATAACTTATGAAAACATACCCATTAATTCATATACCATAAATCATAGTCATTGAATAAAGTTTCTTCATAAAAAAACATAATTCATAAGAGTATAGAATTATGAATAATAAATCATGATATATGAGAGCATATCATAAGCATAATACATAATTTTATGGCATACAAAAAAGAATATAAAATAATTTTCTCATTTAAGGATCACTTCAAAGACTATAATAGTGGATAGAGTCCCATAGTGGATGGGTTCACTCCCCATTACCATAAACAAAGTGGATAGAGTCCCATAGTGGATTGGTTCACTCCTTATTACCTTTAATATTATTTTAGGAGATGTCAAGATTTACTCAATGAATTGTAGGGATATATATTTTAGGTTCCACCCATCACAAAATTAAAACAAAACATATTTGTTCGATAAGATCATTAAAATCATTCACCATTTCATCATAGATTAATTACCCTATAGGAAAGAAATAGTTTTCATGAAAACATCCTTAAAACGTCATCATCTTCAGCCATCCAAATAAATTACGTGGATGGTATCATAATATAATATCCATATTAAAGAATAAAATACATAAATTATGTTGATATAGATGGAAAATACTTTTCTAAAATCATTAATAATATGATTTGAAAAACAAGAAAAAAATATTAATCTTTTTCTATCTTTTAAAAAGTAAAAATACAATGAAAAATGGGAATATTTTTTTAAAATACATATAAAATTTTAAAATAATATTCATGAATAATAAATAACATTATTGTGGTAAAATCCATTCATGTTGTAAATATTCAAAATACATTCTTTTCACACATTATTATAGAAAGTAAAAAATGACCCATTTGGGAAATGAAAAAATATTCCATTAAAATTTTTGTAAATAAAGTAAAATATAATATAAAAATAAATTTATCAGTAATTTAAAATTATATAATAACTTCCATAATTTTATTTTTTGAATAACATAGATAATGAAAAGAATGATTCCCGACCAAAAAGGAGAAACATGGGTAACTTTTCCAAAAAGTATTATTTTGATATTTCTGAGAAACTAGGAGAGGGGAAATAGAAAAGAATACTTGAGGAAAATATAAATTAATAGAGTAAAATAAAATATTTTCGGTTTAATAGAGAAATAAAAATATGTTTCTGCAATGGAAATTGAAATGTAAATAATTGCAATAAAAAGTGAGATTATGACAAAAACTGTTTCCTCAAGTCACAACATTATTCATATGCACTATAACCTCCAATATAAAAAATTTACATTTATTATAAATCAATAACATAAGAAAATTCATACTTAACATACTATATATCATTCCATTATAATTTCCAATTACCGATTTTTTAATATTTCATCATTAAAATCAATATTTAAGTATCAACTGTTTGGTTTTCCACTTATGTTTCGGTTTGTAAATTTCATTTCATGCACCTTTTTCATGGTTTAATCATATATATAATATTAATATTATAATAAATATCATATTTATTAATTATATAAAATTTTAGAATCATCTGCGTAAAGCAGTGATGAAAAATTAGTTGTATCACTTCATAGAGGTGGTAGTCTGCACATACACAGGGGCAATGTTTTCAATTTTTAATGGTTGAAAATAAAGGAATATAAATAATAATATATATTTAAAGAATAATAATTATTCTATAAATATCACATATTTTCACTAAATTAATCTATATAACCATCCATGGGAGGAGGATATGAAAAATGAAATGCATCGCTTCATAGAGGTGGTAGTTCACATGTGTGCATCAGCGACGCTTTCATTTTTCATTAGATCTATAAAAAGTATATAATGATTATTGAATCCACATAATAATATTTTTGTATATTTATGAAACTTATTTAATAATATTATTATGGATATAATTATTTCAAAGGATATTGAAGAGGAAATAATCTTGAAAGAACTAAGTTAAGAAAATTACCTTTATTTGGGGTGTCCTCCTTTATCATGGACATTATGTCTTATATGGTTAGTATTTTGGTGGTAAAATATCCTCTAATACATGGGTCAGATATTTGGAAATTTATTTGGGAATATATTGGCCAATATAAGTTTATTAATTTGTGTCAAAAAGTGATAAGAGGAGGTTCCCCTATATAAGTGTGGGGAGTGACACCCTTGTAAATACAATTAACATTAAAATAATATAAGTAATTTAAATGGGAAAGTGGAAAAAATTAATCCCAATGTTTAATATATGGATAGTTTAGGTCTAAATACACTCAAACAATCAAATAAATACAAGGTTTTGTGATATTAGAATTTGAGTCCCTTAGTTTAACCTCTTTTAACTCATTTTAATATTTACTGTGATAACATTACATTTTAACATGTAAACATATTTTTATGATAAAAAAAAGAAATTGTACATATAAAAAAATTCTAAATTATAATTAAAAATATGGAATCCATTTAATTATATTCAATTTATAAAGGTGTAATAAATTATTTTTATTATAACTATGCAATACGTAAAGAAAAATAGTTCTTAGAAAAATTTATTTTTACGCATTAAAATGAATTTACATAAACAATAATGTAAATAATTAATATCCATGATGTTTATTTAATTATGGATAAATAAATAACATTTTTATAGCTTTAATAACAATCCAAAACTGAATTGATCATTGTTAATACTTAATTAAAGGAAGAGGACTGAAATAGTTTTTTATTATAATAAAACATAACTTAGGTTCCAAAAAGTCAAACATGGGTTTCCAAATTAATTACAATAGTTTTAAATACATTATTTTACTCATTAAATAAATATTTTTTTCAATAAAAAGGTTTTATATATTTTTAATTTATTCTTATATCATAATAATTTTATAAAAGTTATGGTATTTCTAAAAACGGTATTTGACACTATTCATCTAAAAACAACCATTTTTAAAAAATACTAAAAATTCACCCTAAAATAATTTTCAAATTATGAATTAAAAAATGAAGATCAATTTTTAAATTTAAAATTCTAAAATTTTATAAATAAAACATATATAATATACAATGAAAACAATTATTTTAAACATAACATATTTATTCAGCTATTAATAAGTAAAGTAATACTTATTATAATTACTTAATAGATATTACTAATTATATTTAATTTAATTATCTCATAATATATTTTACTATGTATAATAAAAAAGATTTATTTTATTTAGTTTGTTGTTGTCTGTATCATAAGCTATCAAAAGCATCAAATATATTTTAAATGAAAAATATAATCTAAAATCAAAGGGTGTTACATTATACCCCCTTATAATAATTTCACCCTAAAAATTCCATTTCTATAATTAAAAAAATTATGATACTTATGCTTCATTACATAATCATGTTCCCATATAGCTTCCTCAAATTTATAGTTTTTTCAAAAACATTGACCATGTCAGTGATCTTGTTCTGTAACACTTTATCTCTTCAATCTAGAATCTTCCTTGGTTCTTCCTCATATGAAAGATCATACTAAAACTGTACAATATATGAGTTTATTACACGTGAAGGATTAGGTATTTACTTCCTTAAAATACATACAAAGACACATCATTAACTTGGGAGAGGTTAATTTTAATCACAAACTGATAAACTATCATCCTGATTCGAATAATAATCTCATAAGAATCGATAAATCTAAGGGAAAATATCCATTTTTTTCAAATCCAATCACATTCTTCCAAGGATATATTTGAATTAATTCCTTATCACAAATTTTAAACTCTATATTTCACTGATGATTTTTAGTATAACTACTATGTAAACTCTGATCTACCCTGATGTTTTGTTTAATTTCTATAACATTCTCTTCCATTTCCTTATCTAGATCAGGTCCAAATAGATTACATTATATAACATCATCTCAGCATGTTGGAGTTATTTCCATATCAGGATTCATAAGGAGCCATCTGAATGATAAAGTGAAATCTATTATTGTATGAAAATTATACTAAATGAAGGTGTTGATCCAAACCACCTTTGAAATTAATAAAGAAAGTCTCAGCTTATCTTATAGGGTTTAAATAATCCTCTCCAACTAAAAACATATCTAATGATGATATAAATTTTTAATGTTCAAATATATTTTCAATGATTACTAAATTATTCCCTAGAACATCATGGTAAACCTCATATCTCAATAAGAGATGATTGAGAGTGGTACTCCATGAAACCTTACCACTTATGTAATGAATATCATGAAATTTTTTTAAGTAATAAATATTCTTTGAAATCAATGAAATTCACTGACTTCATAAGGTAATGGACTACAATCTAAATAGTGTTATGGACTATAGATGTCTTGGTGAATCCTTTGATCAAATTAATGGTAATTGTTTTTGAATTTTCATACTTGTATGGGTAATGGTTTCATCATTCCCTTATACTTCTGATGTCTATCCTTAACCTTCTAGCATACCAATCATCGAGATACATACTTTGGAATATAACTTTTCATATTTTCCCTCTAGAAATTCCCCTTTAGATCTCTATACATTTTTTTCTTCCATGATGGATAGATAATGATGAGATATGTGATTAATACAATAGTTCCTTCTTCAATTATAGTATTTAATGGATGCATATATGGTTCTTGGATCTTATTATTCCATCATGGTAATAGTTGAACTTCAAAAAAAATCATTTAAGTCTTTTTTGGTTCCAAATCCTCATTATACATCTCCTTAATCTTCACATTAATGGATGGTTGAACATTCGTCTGAGAAATTTAGAATTTTTATACCCTTTCCTTATGATTTAGTGGTCCATACATTGAAAATCCACAAGTATTGGATCTCTTTGAATCCTTATATTATAAATACTAGCATGTTACTTCTAACTCAGAGCATCACCCACCTTGTTCACTTTCCTAGGGTTGTAATGTATTGATCAATCATAATCTTTAATCAACCCCAACCATCACCTTTGGTTTATATTCAACTCTTTCTATGTGAATATATACATAAATATTTTATGATCAATAAATATACCACACCTTTAAACATAATGATAATGCCCCTATATTTTCAATTCCAAAATTACCAATCTTGGATATAAATAATGAGTTAGATATTTTTTCTCATAAGCCTTTAATTAACATGATGCATATGCTGCTACAATTATATTATATATGAGAACATATCATAATCATTTCTTTTATGTATCATTACAGACCCTTCTCTACTGCAGGGTAGTGTTAGCATAGGTTCACTGACCAAACTTCTCTTTAGATCCTTGAAATTTTCTTAACATTCATTTGTCTAATGAAACTTTTCACCCTTAAACCTCAAATTGGTTTGGAGACTTTATATCCCTGACAAATTTCATAAAAATCATCAATACAATATATACAATCTAATTAAAACATGTATCTTAGTCACATTAGTAGGTCTGGGGAATTTTTCAATAACTTTTATCTTTGAAGGATCCATTGATAGACCCTTAATAATAATCACATGACCCAAGAATGATACTTTATGTAACCAAAATTAACATTTTCTATATTTTTCATAAAACGTATCCTTTCTCAAGGTCTTAAAAACAATCCTCAAATGATCTTAATAATATTCCTCACTCTTAGAATATATGATAATATCAACTATAAAGAACATCATAAACTAGTCAGGTTAATCTCCAAATAATCTATTCATTATGTATAAGAATATAGCATGCGTATTGATAAGTCCAAATGGAATTACTCTAAATTCATAGTGTTTATACCTCATATGGAAGACTATATTAGGTATATACTCCTTTTAAACCTAAATTTAGGATATCCAAATTGATGTTAAATCTTCAAAAACTATTGATCTACTTACATTTGATCCAACAAATCATCAATATGAGATATGGGATAATTTTTCTAGATTGTGATCTTGTTTATTTCTCAATAATCAATGAAAAACACATTGAACCATATTTTTTCTTAATGAAATTAATAGTTTCACCCCATGGTGACATTATAGTGTATATAACTCCATTTTATCGATTCTCTTGGAGTTGGTTCTTCAATTCCTGAAACTCAATTGGGTTTATTCTATAAGGAGTATTTGAAATAGGCACAACATTGGGTATGAGTTCTATTAAAAACTAAACTTCACAATTTAGGGGAATACTATAAAACTCTTTGAGAAATAAATTTCATATTCCTAAATATTTGTAATATGTTAAATATTTAATTTCTCCCCTATCATTCGTTCTATATACCCCTCATGAGTAGGTATTAAGACCCATATAATGTAAATAACTTCCAATCGAAGTTCATGTTCATCCTTTCACCAATGGAATATCATATGTTGATATATAAACATGACTTCCATTATTTATAAATTAATCTAGAGACTATATAGGGAGATATAATCCTTTCCCCAAATCACATCAAATCTAACTATATATAGAATAATAAAATTTAAAGGAAGCATGTTCCAATAATCTTCATTCAGAATAGACATATAGAATTGAAATTAATTCATCATACCATTAAACTCTTTCACTAATAGTTCAATATCTAATCATTAAGGATATTAATTAATAATATTAAATACCTTGTAATATTTTAAGTAATGCATAGAACTAGGATGAAATAAGATATTTTCAATATTAATCATACTTTCCACCACCGCAACTTCACTGTTCTATCTTCCTTACCTTACTCTAAAAAAATGGTTAAATTTGAGAATCAAGTAGTTACAATCAGAGTGAAAAATCCTATCATAAGGAAAATAAATCCTAATATTTCTTAGATTATGAAAACTCTATTTCCAACCTATGACGCAATAGGTTTTAATCCAAGTTTTCTGTGGTTATTTTTTATTAGTATTTCTAACCCAAATATGTTGAAATCCATCATAATGGTTCATAAATAGAAAGTGAATTGACCAAATAATATCCCCAAAGAGTGTAAAACAATGTTTAAAATTAGGCCTCTTTTTCATTCACCAAGTGAATATTGAGTTATTACTAAAATAGTTTTTTTTCAGGGTTATTACCCCTAACGAATCTATGCTAGAGCTTGCATATTCTTGTTTATATCCAAATAGAGATGTAATTACTAGAAGAACACATAACCTATACTTTAATAAAATTTTAGGATATTTCCAATATTTATTATTATCCATAGTGTTATCACAAATATTTCCTAATCTTAATCCCCCAAAATAACTAAACCCTACTCTGATACCAGCAAAGGTGGCCCAAGTAAAACATGCATGAATATAACATCATTTTATATGATTATTCATTACATATATCAATAATACGCACCAATTAACCATAAAGGTTTTGTTTATTTCGATAATATATAGATAATTATCTTATTTATGAATAATACTCAACATTTCGCACAAACATTCTTCACACATGGTACCCCTTTAGACTTATTATACATGATATCCTTCTTTATAAATAGGAGAGATAGAAATATAAGAAGGGTGGTCTTAAATTCCTGGTAAGGATAAATATGGGAGATATCAATTGATGATCATAAGTGAGAGTAAGATAATCATAAGGGTGTGAGAATATGATCATAACATACAAACAATACCTAATAAATCACAGAACATAAATTATGATTCATGACCAAAGTATTTTTCATAACATAATTCATGATTCAAAAGAGTATGGAATCATCAAAAATCAATCTTGGTCCTTAAGAAAATATAATAAGCATAATAAATGAGATTTCTTATATACATAATCATAGAAAATCATTTCCTTAGTTTAGGATCACTTTTAAGACTGTCAAAGTGGAAAGAGACCCATAGTGGATTGGGTTCACTCCTCATTCCCATAAACATAGTTAACATATTCACATAGTAGATTGGATTCACTCCCCATTACATTTTATATTTTCTCATTATATATAAATATTTAATCAATTAATTGGAGAGAGATACGATTTTAGGCCCACCAATCACATAATGAAAACCATTCATATTAGTTCCATGGGAGCATAAATAATTCATCATTTCATCATATCTTAATTAACTAGTGGGAAAGAAATAGGTTTCCTAAAAACATCGTTAAAAATCACCATTGTAAGAAATATTAGGAAATAAATTTTACGGTATCATAATATCATATCCCGATGAAGTATAACATTCTTTAAAGTGTGTTTACATAGATAAAAAAACTTTTAAAGAAGCATTAAAATATGCTTTGAAAAACAAGAAGAAAAATATTTATCTTTTAGTAAATTTTATAAACTAAAAAATCCCATAACATTGGGAATGTTTTTAAAAAATATGGAAACTTATTAACTAATATTTATTATAAATAAAGAAAATGGTAGTGGGAAAATATTTTCATGCTATAAACATTGAAAATATTATTTTCACACTTTTTTCAAAGGAAGTAAAAAAATGACCCTTCTAGAAAACAACATTAAGATTCATTTAAAAATATTATTAATAAATTAAAAGATAGTAAAAATAAAAATTTATCAATAATTTAAAATTAGATAATAACTTAACTAATTTTTTTTGAATAATAAGATACGGAAGAGAAAGATGCTCGACCAAAAGGGAGAAATAAGGTCAACTTTTTTGGGTAACAATTAGCGGTAAAATGGAAAGAATACTTAATAATTGTGACAGTATAAGATTTTATGATATATTTATATCCAAATAAATTTAATTTCTTCTATATATTATTATACATGCAAACCTGATTCTAAATGATGTATTATATAGTCTATCATTATAAACTAGTTATCAAAATTTGTGATACGAATAATGATAACCAATTATAATATATATATATATATATATATATTCCTGACTCGATAAACATTTATTGACTATTTCTTATAAAATAATCACTCAAATTTTTAGTAAATAAATTTTATGCTTCAAAAATAAATTTTCTTCAAATTGATTTTTATTGTTTTTTATGAGAAAATATTATAACTAATTTCTAGAAATTTTATAATTTTATTTGATAAAAAATACATAATTTTTTAAATGAACATATCAAAATTATCTTATGGTGATTTTTTAATAATTTTATGAAAAATTGATTTTTCAATGAATGGTGAAAATTTATATTTTTTATTGAAAACTGACTATTATTTTCAAGTATTTAAAAAGTGAAATTATATTTTGGATTAGTTTTAAAGTTTAATTATTTAATTTTTATTTAAAATAATATAATTAATTTTATTTTAATCAACATTATACTTTAATTTGGTATAAAAAAACATTTTTATACTTTAAAGGGCATTTTTCGAGAAAATCACTTTCTATTGTGTTTTGCGAGTTTAATTTTAAATTAAATTATTTCACCTCTTTGAATTTAATTTAATATAATTGATTCTATATCTTTAATTATTATTTTGAAATTTTATAAATATGATCCCTTTATTTTTTTCATTACAAATATTAACCATAGAAAATATTTGTCAACTCAATAAGGGTAAATCTGGTAGTTAAGGTTTAAAACTAATGTGATAAGGCTTAAAATTTATTCAAAATTTTGAATTTATTTCATTGTATGAGTATTTTTTTAGATAATATTCCATGATTCAAAAATATGACCTTTTGTTTACATTTAGCTTTGATTTTGTTCTTTATAATATTTAAGTAAATGATAAAGTCTAAAATTTCACTCTCTTACTTTTAATATACATAATATTTTGTAATAGGTATAATAAAATTTCAGTTTGATTATAATTTTTTATTTTAAAAATAATTGGTTTTTTATCATGGTAATATATTTTTAATTTTTAGTGATTGAATAATTTCATTAAATGCTCACGCAACGCCGACACAGTCTTTTTTCAATTAATAGAAAAAAAATAAATGATTTCAAAAATATTAAAAGCACTACAATTTGGGTGAATTATTATGTTACATGAAATAATCAGATAAATATAACATAATTTTTATTTTTAAAAATTTTATATTCTAATTCCATATTTTTTGATGAATTTAAAGTCAAATTAAATGAATAGTGTCAAAAATTACATTAATGGTATTTTATGAAAAATTAATATTCTATTGAATTATTTAAAATTCATAAATATTTTATTTTTATACAATTAAATTGTATATATTTTAAAATATAAACCTTGGTCCATTTATGGTTCACTTTTCCTTTTAAGGTAACATTCTTGACCCTTAAATAGTAAAAAACGTTGATGATGTGGTAATTATCAAAGGGGTTAATGGGGCATTAAAACAAAGAGATAAGGGTGAAAAGAAAACCAAAATTTGTCAAAATTTTATTATATTAAATTATTTAGATTCATTATAATATTCTAATTTTATCTATTCGGATTCATTTTTTCATGATAATTAATTTATATTAATTTTATACTTTAAGTAATTCTAAGAGTGCTTCTTCCCCTCTTATAAAAGTGAACCTCTTCTCCTCTATTACTCATGCCTTTTGAGCCTAATATCATGGAAATACCTAAAATAATAATTTTATTTCTTCCTTACCCATGTCTTACAGCTTCTATTCTTTCCAAAATACCATCCTTTTAAGGCTTAAGGTGTAAGCCAAAAGATGTTTCTCAATAAGAGGTACAATTCTTAATCGAGTACTTTTATTTTACTTCTTATTCCACCATATATAAATATGTGGTATTAAACATAAAATAATAAATTTACTATCCGAATTATACCTAAATTTTATTATGATTATTTAACCACCATTATTCAACCTATTTTCCATCAAATGGGATGTGAAATCATCGCTCGTACATACATGTAGACTACAACCTCCATATTGCAATACAATTAATTTTACAGCACCATATTTCATGAATAGTTATTACTATGGGATTAATTTTTGTATAGTATATTTATGATATAATAATTATTTTCTAATTATACTATCATATCTACCTTCTTACCTCCTCATTCATTGGAAAATTATAACATTTCTCAGGCACACATGTGGACAACCACTTCAACGAAGTGATATAATTTTTTTCATATATTGTTTACATGTATGGTAGTAAGGATACATTTAATGAATATATATGATATATATGATATACTAATGACTCTAGAACATTTAATTACTATCCATTAAAAATTTAAAACAACTTTCATGCGTACGTACGCCTACCATCTCTATGAACAGTGTAATTCATTTTTCTATATATACCTTATATTGATTACTCTTAATATTCATATAATAAATATATATGATATTTATATGATTATTATCATTCTATTTATAATGTAACCATGATCATAGTATAATTATTGAAACTACCAAACTGAAATTCTCATGAAAAACAAAATAATTGATACCCAGAAATAATGATTTTAATGAGAAATAATTAATAAATGGGTGTTGAAAATGTTATAAGTGGATAATATATGATATTATAAGTATATAAATAAATATTTATAGAATTATAATAAATATAAATTTATTATATTGGATTTTTATAGAACTTATGAATAAATTCAAAGTAGAGGTAAGGTATTTATTTTATAATCTCATTTTATCTTGAGATTGTTTATATTTGAATATCCATTGAGGGAAATTATATGATACTTATTAGATAAAACCATTTAATTTTATTTTACTTTGGTTATTCATGTATGTTTTAAGTATTATTACCATTTTAATCTCTTGGGTACTTAAAAATATCAAGGAAATGTTATTTTTAATAAAAAGCAGACTTTATTTCCTCTTTAGTCAGAAATCTTTTTCTTCCATGTCCATGTTTTCAAAAAAATGTTTTGAAGAATGTTTTTAATATTACCCTAGGATTATTTAAAGTCATTTTTACCCATTTTTTACTTGTTACTAAATTTTTTAAATTTAATCTGTTTTATTTTTCTGAATGAGGTAGTTTTAAATTTTTCTAAAAATATAAAAGGAATCTTTCTTTTAACGTACATGACATGAATGGAATTTCCTGTTGTAGTGGATGTAATGTCTTGGATTTCCATAAAGGTATGGGCCATTACTTTTTTGCTTTGATTTTACTTAAACAGCCCTAAATATTATTTCTAATCATGTTAAGGAGGCCTCAAGTGCGTATAGGGGTCGTTCAGAACCCAAAAACCCAAAAAAATAAGAGCATACTAGGCTGCACAGTTTGTCTACAACTATGTCACCCAGGGTAAATGGTCATGAAAGATGTCTTTAATTCTTTATAGGGGTATTTTTCATATTTTTTAAATGGTTATTCAAACCTTCTGACAAACCATGTGATTTTTCACTTTGAATCAGAAAAGGGTGCAAAGTTTTTGCAGAGTTTTCCAATCGTGCGTAGTGAAAAATGGGTGATTTTATGGTTGTTCCCCTCATAAATGATTTAAATAAAACCCTTTCTTCATCCCACATTATTTCTCTAGAAAACAAACTTCTTCTCCCTTTGAAAATATCACACCCTCAAGAACCTAGGAATCAAGGTGGAGCCTATGTATGTCATCTGATTTTTCAATTATCTGATCCATTAAAATATTATAGGTGTGATCTGTAATCCTATCTAATATATTTCAAGGTTCTTACCCCGTCCATTATGATATTTTGGTGCAATATCATTTCCCCCATTTTCAGGTAATTTTATAGTTAATTCAATTTCCTTCATCCTATTCTGAATCAAACATTTATACTAGATGATCTAAGCTTCACAAGGATAAGGTAGGCGGTCATGCTCATATCCCATCATTTCGTCGCTTTCTATAAATTATGTTGTTGTGACACGGGCCATGGTTTTCACGCTTCACCACTAAATTTCCAAATTAATTTAATTTTAATTTCTTGTCTAACCATTGGAGAGCCGAATATGCGGCGAACCAACCTCATGGGTTGATCGCCTCGAGGTATGCCACCTAAATGGGTTGATCTATGCCTATAATGCTAAATATCATTTTTTCTTGAATTTTTAAATGATTATAAGGGGGGTTTTCTTTATATTAAATGCCTAGGCATATGTATTGAATTTTTGGGGGTGTTAAACCTACTGACCAGCCTTAACCCACGCCACTTATGGATGGGTGATCTTAAATTAGGTTGCTTAAGTTCCTTTGCCTTGGAAAATATGTGTTAAATGGAAAATTACCAACAGCATGCCTTGCATAATATGACTAATGTGAAAAAAATGAATTGAATTAAATGTAATGATCCTTCATTTGGGATTATAAAATGTGAATTTCCTATTTGGTGTTTTCTTTTAGATCTGAGGGTGAAACATGGGGTTCCAAATTAAGGACCCCATAGATGGAATCTTGTGCCACTGTGCTAGAATTATTAAATCTTATTAAACATGTCGATAGCAACACCATATATTTTTGGGATTATTTTTTTGAGGATTTATTTATATTTACCTCTAGATAAGTGACACAGGTTCCCTAGGGGAGACCCCTTGGATGGTATCTAAGGCACAATTCATTGAACCATGCCTAAATAGAGACTTGGGCCCCTACATGTTTTACAAGGAACATACTCAAAGGATAGTGCATGAATTTTCTCACCATTATTATAGTGATACATGGTACTTTATACTTGGGTTAGCATGTATGGGATCTTTTTCATTGGTCTTGATGATCCCCTTGAGCGATACTTGGGAAGTCTTCTCGTATTATCAAGGATAGCCTCTGAGAGTCATTCTATGTTTTAAAGATGTTTTAAAATGAAATTTATAAAGGAAAATTAACATTTTGAAAATGATAATGATCTGTGTAATAGTAAATGTGGGGACTTTTCCTCCAAGACCAACCACAAGCTTGGAGACAGTCTATCCTATGAAACATGATACATTTTTCCTTACCATTGTAGGTCCAATCAATTCAAACACACCGGCTTAGCCTAAGAAGGTAGTTGGGAGGGTGTCCAAGTGGAACACAATCCAATTTTTTAGTTATTTAATTCTTTTTTTCATTTAAACTATTATGGAGCACTGTTTATATTTATGTGGCATGAAATGGAAATTCCATGGCACTATGGGTGCATGCCTATTGAGATTATGTCTCACACTCTGCTCAGGTGCCTTTTAGTACCCGAGTAGATTTTATGATTGCTAGTGTAGAGAAAGGGATGTACCTATCTTACAATGCTTGATTTACATTTCTGTGATGGAGTTGGGAGAAGATGACTAAGCCTATGCTCAAGATTATATTGTATAAGTTTTTTAATTCTTTTGTATTTTTTCATCATATTGTATATGCTTGTATCCCCTACCCCTGATTTTTCATTTTTGTATAACACTTTAAATATTATCATCACCAGTTGATTCTATTTATTTGTTCAGCTCCCTCACTTTATTTCATTACTGTATATGTTTATTTGGTTATTTTCTGCTACTATCTATAATTTTTTGTTCTGCGATTTCTTATATGTAACTATTTTTGTTTTCTACTCTGGTCAATGAGTGAATGGTCTCCCCATAGACTTACCCAAGAACGTTTCGGCTAGTCAGCAGCCTTTGACATTTGGCGAGATGTGCTTGAGTTCATGTAGCGACCATCTCGAGGCACTATTGAGTGAAACTCGGGGTGGGACACTACGAGGTGGTATCATAAATTTTTTTCCCTTTTGTCTTCCTGTTTTTATTTAGACAGGAGAGTAGGACATGGGAATTTTGTTAAGATCTAGTTCTTTGGAGTAGCTACCCCATGTATAGGGTAACCCCAAATTACCTGGATTGGGTAAATGCTATTATTGATTTTGCTCATTATGGATTCAATGGATTTCACCATTGGGTGACTCATTTGATTTATGTTATTATTGATGTTAATATTACTTGATTGGGTTATATATCCCAGGACCAATAATATTAGGGTGAATTAGAATCATGCATCATACTAGGCACTAAAGTACTAAATTTCCATTCATTTATTCCATGCCATATATACTTTCTATGAGAGTTTCTTGTATTGCATGTGATTGTAATATTTTACGTGATTTTATCACTTGAAGTGTGCTAATACTTTTGAGGACTAAATAATTGGTAAAATTGACAAATCATGCCACATAAATTTTCTGATTGGTGGGTGATAAGGATAGTTCACTCAATCAAAACACCTCTTGAGGTCTCTTATATCATGTAATATGGTGTAAAGGACATGACACAGTTAATTGACACTCCAAATTCAATTAATAAGGTATATGGGACCTTATAAATTAAAATAAATGATGCAATTAAATGAATCTATTTGTTAATAAAAAATTAAATAAAAATGAATCTAATTGATTAAAATGGACTTGTAACTTTTTTTAATGAAATGTTTACCTTTAAGGAAAGTGTGTGACCTTAGCTTGACTCGACCTTAGTAGTGGGATGTAGGTCATGTCTCTTGTTCCTTTTTATTACTCCTTCATCTTACTTAGACTGGGATCTCATATAAGGATAAAAGTTGAATGTCATTATAGTTGGGCTTGTACCTGTCCTTATTTACATATTTTTCTATCAGTTATAAATATTGTTTGAGTCATTCGCTTGGAATTTGTAGAGATATTCCACTTTGGAGACCTCATTCTACATGCCAGGAAATTATCTATGATAATAATACTGATGTGGTGGGACCTGAGGCACTCATGATACCTTCTGAAGTGACACATGAGGCACCTCCTCTTATTGAACTTCCACTGGGTGCTGATGCCCAGTTCCGATATAATTTTCTCCACTTCATGAAAATAGTGAAAGGTTCTCCTCAACCTGCACCTTGTATGGAAGAGCTAAATAGGTAATTCCAACAAAAGCATCCTCCCACCATCATAAGGTATAGAAGACCATAGGAATACGAATTTTGGTTTGATGCGATGATGTCAATATATTCGATTACATAAATATTCCTCCAGATTACAGGGTCAATCTTGAGACTTATATATTACATGACTCTGCTAAACGTTGGTGGGACATTATGACTCAGGATAGTCGACATTAGGGTATGGTCTGGTCATTTTTCTAGGAATCATTATTCCACTAATTATTACCACAAACCTTCATAATGAATTGAGTTTGGGAATTAATTCAACTTAAGAAAGGTGGCATGTCTGTGATGAAATATTCAGATTGCTTCACCGAATTACGATGTCTTTCACCAACCTTGATTAGTAACGATCTGAATATTGTGAGGCACATTTAGTATGTTCATTCTTATTCCATTCTCTCATAGGTGAAAGTGTTTAGTTTGACCACCATTTCATAGATCGTGAACCGAACCCTTATCACTGAGTGGAACCTGAGGGAGTTAGGTGATGTTAAGTAGGGTAGTTCAGCTTCCCGGTAGACTAGCAGTGGTATATCTAGAAGAAAGAAGCAATGATTTGAAGGTACATGTGGGGTGGTACTATCAAGGTGTCATGATTTGATACTATATTATGTCACTAGGGTGGTAGTTTGGGCCATAAAAAGGCCCAGTGTACAAGGAACCTGATCAAGTATTGGTCTTACGGCAGGATGGGTCACCTAAATCTTTTTTCCAGTCTTTTCCTTTAGTGCCAAGTGAATGATATTTTTCACCACCACTGCCATCAGGTGAAGGGTTAGTAAAATATATTCAGGTAGGTAGATGGTCTTCTATAAGTTGGGTAGGTGGTCGAGGCTGAGGTAGATAGGATTTAGAGTTTTATTATCATTATAGTAGACATGCTCTAGCTAATCAGGCAGTATCTAAGGGTCATGGTTCATAAGATATCTATTTTGTTCAGCATACACTAGAGGAGAATTTTCCATGGACATATATAGCTAGAGTTAATATTATGGTAGCCTCTACTTTAGTATCTTCCTTATTTTAAGCAGTTCCATCTCATTAATTTTTATTTACTACAACTGTGGGATGTTTGGGGATAATAATTGAATACTCTGGTGGTGTTATAACGCTTGATACACCATTAGGATCTCAATTAGAGGTTATAATATATTACAAGGAGTTCCCCCTTGAGATGGGTGGGATTCATTTTTTTGGAGATTCTAGATCCTTGAGATGATAGGCTTTGATGTCATTCTCGGTATGGACTATATTGTGCCTTATCAAGCCTAGGTGGATTACTATTTCCACTAAGTGTCATCCACATCACTTGAGAGAAACATGTATATCTATAATGGCCAATGGTATTGATGTTATTAATATTTTCATGAATTATTATATACTCCCTCTACTTATTTTATATGAAATTTTCATAATTTTTGTGAAATATTCATGTTTTAATACTAAGTATAATTTTCGTGCATTTTGAGAAATAGTCCATTTGAGTCGGTTTACTATTTTATTTAGAACTATAACCCAACTACTCAAAATTGTGTGGTTATTTTTTTTAGGATTCATAATTAATTATCCAACATTTCATTAGAATGAATCATTGGCCAATTCTAACATTTGAAGGCTCATTTGGACCACACAAGAAGGCCCACAGAATCTGTGAGGAAACTAGACCATCCATGAAGATTGATTTACTGGAGGGGAATTAAAATTCGGAAAATATTCATGACATATCTCATGATGTAATCATCACATCAAGATAATATTTTTCAGTTTTAAAGAGGATATATAGGTTTCCGACTTTGTTGAAAAAATCATTCAGATTTGAAGGAATATTCTTACTCAAAAACTCACTCACATTTAGGACTTCAAAATGTTTGGATTGAAATGGACAGATTAACTTTGATTAATAAACCGACCATAGCATTGGATCCTTAAGTCCAATAGCAAAAAAAATATTCATAGTACACATAGGAGATATTTATCAACAACTTCTAAGAAGATCATATCTCGATATTCGTCTGTCTAATTTATCAAATTGGTGATGCAAGTGGAGTTGCAGTTTTGGGAAGCAAACAGCCTACAACATTGGTCTATAAATACATCCCCCTCCTCTCCTTGAAAAGGGTTGGAATTTCAGAGAAAAGAAGGATAATTTGGCACAACCTAGGCTCTGCAAAATTCTTGGTAGGATCTTCCATACTCAAGTTTTTACATGATAAACCATTCCCCCTTGATTCCTTTCATTTACTTTTGTGTTGTTCTTCGTTTGTAATATTGTATGTCTTTTTTTGTAATTCTTTTAAAATGAGAGTTTATCCTTCAATATCTCTAATTCTCATCCACATTTGGTAGTTTCATATTAATTTTCTTAAAATATTTTAATTACATTTGAATCCCCTTCCCTTCTTTCGCTTCCTCATTCAATCAAAATTCTATTTTTAATTCTAATTATCGTTTGTGTATGTGTGTGTTCGACGCAAAAATATTTTCTTATCCCAATACTTTTTTCTATTTATAATTCATCACCATTAACTTATATTACCATATTAATAACTATATTAATTGATGAGTAAGTCTATTATTGGGGTAAGTCAAAATTTAGGGATGTTAAGTGATTGAGAGTATTTAATCAATAAAAATTCTTCAAATTAACATTGTGTATGTTGGACTTAACATGTCTTGGATTAATGACTTTTTTTAATGTGTGGTTTCCATGGATTATTAGAACCATAAGTACACTACCATCAACAATATCTAATTGGTATTAGAACCCAAAGTTATGCTAAGGCTTGTACTAAATCCTTAACACTTAGGACTTCCAATCAACGTTATCTTGTGAAATTGGTGTTAATTTAAATGAAATATAAAGAAAAGATCAAGAATATCAAAATCTTAACTCCCTAAAAATGAACTCACCCAAATCGTTATAAATTTGTTAAATCAATCTTAATCAATCAATCATTTCATATGCTCTGCAAACAAACCACCTCAATCATAATACAATCAACTAAAAACAAACAATTATTAAAAAGTATCATCATCAAGGATTCAACCCGAGCACTTCTATACACATTAGCAGAGCATCAGAATTTTGACCACTCGATAGGTGACAATCGGCCACATATTTCAAATGGTTCCATTTCCGAGGATGGTGCAATTATATAGTCATTAGTTTATGGTTATTGAAAAAAACCAAAAAAAAATAAAAAAATTGAAAAAAAATTAATGAAAAACCCGCCTTCACATAAAAATCATAAACTGAAAAAAAAACACAAAGGAAAAAATCATTTTCCTCTTTCTTACATCATATTTCTGAATGCCCTGTAGCCTCCCAATAAATCCCTCATATTTTTTGACCCTGAAATTGAGCGAACACTTCGCCAACTTAGGAGAAACATAAGATATAATCAAATAATTAAAGAATGAGTCCTTGTCCAACCAATTGAATTATATATGGTCAGTCCTAGGGAATAAACACATAAAGAACTCGCTTCCCCTGATATAAATTACCAACATCTTGATATTCAATATACAAACATAGAAGCTGACTTCGAACACAAATCAGTTTTGATTCATCTTCTCCCTCATTTCCATGGTCTACCCTGTGAGGATCTACATCTTCATCTTAAAGAGTTCCAAGTGGTGTGCTCTACCATGAAGCCTCAAGGGGTTTATGAGGAACTAATCAAACATTGAGAATTCCATTTCTCCCTAACTGACACTGCTAAGTCATGGCTCTACTACCTTCCTTCTGGTTCCATAACCACATGGAATGACATGATGCGAATCTTCTTAGAGAAATTCTTTCTTGCTTCTCGTACAGCTTATATCCGAAAGAAAATAAGTGGTATTCATCAATTACCAAGTGAATCACTCCATGAGTACTGGGAGAGGTTCAAAAATATTATTGAAACCTTCCCACACTACCATATCCCTGACCAACTCTTGATAAAATACTTCTATGAGGGGTTATTGTCTATAGATATAACCCTCATTGATGCCGCTAGTGGTGGTGCTCTTATTGAAAAAACTGCTTCTACTGCAAGAGATCTCATAAGCAACATGGCTGCAAAAACACAAAAATTCCACAATCGAGCACATGATCAAGTCAAAAAATTCCTAGATAATCAATCCATAAAGCTGAACAAGATGAACAGGTGGATGAGTGAACTTACAAGTCTTGTGTGACAACTAGTTGTGGCATCCAAAGCCCCAACCTCATCTTCTCCACAATCAATGTTTCCTGGACCTGTCAAAAACTGTGGAATCTACAACTCTCCATCTCATCCAACTAAAAAATGTCCATAACTTCTAGAAGATCAAATATGATTCATCTGGACCAATGGAGCTCAATGCAGCATATGCTCAGAGGAACACCAAACCTCAACAATCAGGTCAGCTCATTAGAAACTTCATCCAACCTCACTCTAAGCCCTTTTATTCTTCCTATAATCAAGGTATGAGGTATTGTAATTCTGTCTCTCATCCCCCTGAATTCCCACATCAAAACTCAAACCAGTTCTAATATGGTTAAGGTGTTGGTAACTTCCAACAATCATATCCATTTATTCCTCAATTTCAAAGGAACAATCTTCCTCCTGGATTCCAATATCCAAGTGAGCCTTCCCAATTCCAAAACCAATACAATCACTTTCCCAAGAACCAAAATCTATGTAATCCCAATTAGGTACAAGCCTCTTCTTCCAAGAAACCAAGGGAAAGTGCAGTGGAAGATATTTCCTCCTTCACCCATTCTAGCCTAAAGAAACTTGAAACCCAAATTGGTCAACTTGCATCCCACCTTAGTCAGTAAAAACCATCCAATTCATCCCAATGTCTAGCTCAACCATTACCCAACCCCAAGGGTAATGTAGGTGAAATTTCACTTAGATCTGGAAAGAAAATTTATATACCTCAAGATAAGTCTTCCAACCCCCCTTTAAATTTTTTCAAAGAAAATGAAAAGAAAAAGAAACTTGAAAAGGAATTTGAAACCATTCCCTCACCTCCTTCTATTCCACTCAGAAACCCATTTTTTTAATCGAACCATGGAATATATTTTAAAAAATAATGGGGTTGTAGATAAAACATCAACTGCATATCACCCCAAGAAAAATGGCATGGCTGAACTGTCTAATAGATAAGTGAAAAGAGTTTTTGGGAGAATTGTAAAACCCACCGGGAAATACTGGCCTGAAAGACTTGGTGAAGCACTTTAGGCTTATAGAACTTCCTATAAAACACCCATTATGATGTCTCCCTTTAGGATATTTTTTGGTAAATCATGTCATTTACCAGTTGAAATCCAACATAAGTCTTTTGGGATGTGAAAACCTATAATTTTTATTGTGAAAAATCTGATGAAGAAAGATTGTTGCAATTGGCTAAAATGGAGGAGCTTCGACTTGATTCTTATGATAATTCTAATCTCTAAAAAGAAAAATCCAAGGCACTCCATGAAAAAATCATCCTGATAAAGGTATTACATGAAGGTTAAAAGGTAATTCTATTTAATTCTTGATTTCGTCTTCACCCAGGTAAGCTTAATTCTCATTGGGAAGTTCATTTTGTTTTTACTAATGTTTACCCATTTGATGCATTGTAAGTCCAAGACCCCTATTCCAAAAGGACATTCACAATTAATGGACATCTGTTAAAGAATCACCATGAGAGGACACACAATCCTCGATCAACATCGACTTCCACTGGATCCCCAACTTCTGCAGTCGACCCACCACTAGATGGAGCCAACGACCCACCAAATCCAAACCAGGGGCACCTCTTCCCCTTTAACCCATCTTCCCTCTCTCTCTCTCTCTTTGTCTTATTTTTCCTCCCCCATTCTCATTTTTTTACCACTTTCTTTATCAAACAATTTATTTTTCTCTTTCTATTTTGTCTGGGCGTGTCTTTATTAAAAACTAAAAAAACCTAAAAAAACAAAAAAAGGATTATTAGTAAAAAAATACAAAAAAATCACGAGTCATTCTTACTCACCAACTAGTTTTGAAATTTTGTCCAACCTTTTTTGAAATTCAACACACATGTTTTCATCTAAAGATTTTTGTATTTTCATCATGACTTTGGATAATGAATTTTTTTTCAAAACCAACAAATTTTGAATGCTCGATTTTTGATTTAAAAAATGATTTTCCTCAACAGTGAGAAACAACATCAGATTTCATTCCAAGGCTACCTATGGCCATCTTCCCAAAATGAGTGTTTTTTAACCCCCATTTTTGAATCTTGAGTTTGTGGACCTTCGAGCTGAATTTCCTACTTTAGTGTGTATTAATATTATAGATTCATTTTGTAAACCACAATAGAATCATAATAGCCAATTAGTCTTCCATTAACCATACATTAATCATCCTTTTGAAATCCCCATAGATCCTATGAAAACCTTTGCTTTGATATCCAAATTACAGGCCCAATATATTTTCCCACCCAATACCAACATGGATTTTCATTGCATTTTTTTTTAAATTTAAGTGTGGGGGTAATTGATTTCATTTGGGTACCCTTTTTTGATTTCACTAGGTTATAATATTCTTGAGGTAAAGCATCCATTTCAGTGTGGGGGAGAGGTTTTCCTTTTGTGGGGTTTGGGAATGTATATATTTTTATCTTGTATAACTGAAAATTGTTCAAAATAATCAAAAAAATTATCAAACAAATAAATAAAAAATTAAAATAATAATGGGTTGTGTCTTGGGTGGGTCAAAAATCACTCTTCCTCAACTTTTGATCTTGTTATAACTATTACAATTAGTGTCGTGAGGAGATCAATCATGAGTTACGAGATGATTGTGAGATCTATTTCAAGTTCAACATTCAAAAAATGATGAACACTTATTTCATTGGGAGAAGTTTTGTGTTTTGTAAATATTCCATCTTCTCATTCCCTTTATATTTCCATTAACTTTTGTGTGTTATTTAAAATTTTCATTACCTCGTAAATATGTGTTTCCATTTCCTTTCATGTCTCATTTCAAAAAAAAATGTTCACTGCTTTTTCTATGTTGGTGTTTTACCCCTCTTATTATCTCTCTTGCACATTTTATTCCTACCGTCTCATTGCCACAGAAAAACCCCTTCAAAAGACCTCTTGATTCTTGTATACTTTGGATAGGGATTAGAAGCTTATATCTCTTTCAAACTCTAAGATTTTCACTTTTGGTTTATTAAAGAGTGAACCACCACAAATTAATTTTATCATCTTGAGAGGTGTGAGTTTTGAGTGTCAATATTTTCCATTTCTAAATTTGAGCATGAAAAAAATAGTTGTTTTTAGAACAATGTTTCTATAAACATTTGAGGTTTAATTCAATATGGATAAGTGAAATAGTCTAAACCACTCCTGATTGGAGAAAACAAAATTTTAATATTTGTTGGTGAGTGAAAATGATTTTTTCATGTTTTTATATTTATTGCACATGAGGTCATGCACAAGAATAAGTGTCGTGGATTTGATGTTATTAATATTTTCATGAATTATTATATACTCCATTTACTTATTTTATATGAAATGTGCATAATTTGTGTGAAATATTAATGTTTTAATATTAAGTATAATTTTTGAGAATTTTTAGAAGTAGTCCAATTGAGTCAGTTTACTATTTTATTTATTAATATTACCCTACAGATAAAAATTGGTGGTTCTTGTTTTTTATTGTTCATAATTTAGTATCCAACATTTCATTACAAGGGATCATGATCCAATTCTACTATTTGAAGGCTCATATGGACCACACAAGAAGGCCCACAGAACCTCTGAAGAAACTAGACCATCCATGAAGGGTGAATTATTAGGATTAATCCAGAAGTTAAAATTCATTAATCCTCCTTCAACATTCGTATAACAATATAATGAGTAACGGATAAAACATTCAGGGCCCAAATCCAAGAACAAGGGGCCCAACTAAATGCTTTTATGTCCATCCCACCATTCTTTCCGAAAATTAAAATCCGAACACTATTCATGAAATATCTCATGATGTAATAATCACATAAAGATTATATTTTTCAGTGTGAAATAGGATATATAGGTGCAAGACTTTGTTGAAGAAATAATTTGGATTTGAAGGAATCTTCCTATTCAAAAACTCATTCATATTTTGGACTTTAAAATGTTTGGATTGAAATGGACATATTAACTTTGTTTAATCAACTGGACATAAATTTGGATCCTTAAGTCCAATGGCCTCAAAATATTCAAAGTAGACATAGAATATATTTATCTACAACATTTAAGAAGATCATATCTTGATATTAGGCAGTCTAATTTATCAATTTGGCGATGCATGTGGAGGGGCAGTTTTGGGATGCAAATAGCCCACAACATTGGGCTTTAAATACATCCCCCTCCTCTCTTTGCAAAGGGTTGTCATTTAAGAGCAAAGGAGGATAGGTTGGAACAAACAAGGATCTTCCAAAGTCTTGGTAGGATCTTTCATACTCACATTGTTACTTGATAAACCATTCCTCCTTGATTCCTTTCATTTAATTTTGTGTTGTTCTTCGTTTGTAAAATTGTAAGTCTTTTTTTGTAATAAAGTTCTCATGAATGTTTCTTCTTTAATATCTCTTATTCTTATCCACCTTATGTAGTTCCATATTAATTTATTAAAATATTTTAAATATAGTTAAATCCCCATCCCTTCTTTCTCTTCCTCATTCAATTGAAATTCTATTTTTAATTCTAATTATCGTTTGTGTGTGTGTGTTTGACGCACAAATCTTTTCTTATCCCATTATTTTTGTACTATTTATAATTCATAACCATTAACATATATTACCATATTAATAACTATATTAATGGACGAGTAAGTATATTATTGGGTTGAGTCAAAATTTCGGGATGTTAAGTGATTTAGAGTATTTGCTCAATGAATATTCTTCAAATTAACATTGTGTATGTTGGAATTAACATGTCATGAATTATTAACTTTTTTTAATGTGTGGTTTCCATGGATTATTGGAACCATAAATACATTAGCATATACAATCTGTGATTGATATTAGAAGCCTATGTTAAGTTAAGGCTTCGATTAAATCCTTAACACTTAGGAATTCCAATCATCATTTTCTTCTGATGTGGGTGTCAATTTAATGAAATATAAAGCAAAGCTCAAGGATATCAAAAGCTTAACTCCATAAAAATGAACTCACCCAAAACTCTACATATTTTTTAGATCGATACTAATAAATCAATAATTTCATAAGCTCTGTAACCCCCCCCCCAATTATAATACAATCAACTAAAAACAAACCACTATTAAAAAGTATCATCGTCGATGATTCGACCCGAATGTTGCTATACACAGTAGCAGAGCATCGAAACTTTGACCGGTCGATAGGTGAAAATCGGCCATGTGTTTCAAATGGCACCATTTATAGGGATGGTTCAATTATATAGTCATTAGTTTCTGGTTATTGTAAAAAATCCAAAAAAAATTGAAAAAATTGAAAAAAAAAATGAAATACCAGTCTTCTCATTAAAATCATAAACTGAAAAAAAAACACAAAGAAAAAAACCATATTCCTCTTTCTTCCAACATCTTTATGAATTCCCCATAGCCTCGCAAACAATACCTTGGATTATTTTGACCTTGTAATTGAGCGAACACTTCACCAAATTAGGAGGAACATAAGAGATAATCAAATAATTCAAGAACTAGTTCTTATCCAACCAATTAAATTAGATATGGCCAATCCTAGGGAACAAACACTTAAATAACTCACTACCCCTGATATGAATTACCAACCTCTTGGTATTAAATATCCAAACATATATTCTTGTTTCAAACTCAAATCGATATTGATTCATCTTCTCCCTCATTTACACGGGCTATCCGGTGAGGATCCACATCTTCATTTTAAGGAGTTCCAAGTGGTGTGCTCTACCATGAAGCCTCAAGGGGTTTTTGAGGAAAAAATCAAACTCTGGGAATTCCATTTCTCCCTAGATAACACTGCTAAGTCATGGCTCTTCCACCTCCCTCCTAGTTCCATAACCACCTGTAATGACATGAAGTGACTCTTCTTAGAGAAATTCTTTCATGCTTCTCGTACTGCTTCTATCCGAAAAGAAATAAGTGGTATACATAAATTCCCAATTGAATCGCTCCATGAGTACTGGGAGAGGTTCGAAAATATTTTTACAACCTACCCACACCACCAAGTCCCTAACCAACTCTTGATCCAATACTTCTATGATGGGTTATTTTATATGGATAGAACCCTCATTGATGCCGCAATTGGCGGTTCTCTTGTTGACAAAACTCATACAGCTGCAAGAGATCTCATAAGCAACATGGCTGCGAACACACAACAATTCCATACTCGAGCACATGCTCAAGTCAGACAAGCTCAAGATAATCAATTCATAGAGCCGAACAAGATGACTGAGTGGATGAGTGAACTTATAGGTCTTGTGCGACAACTAGTTGTGGCATCCAAATCCCAACCTCATCTTCGCCGCAATCAATGTTTCCTAGACCTGTCAAAACTGTGGAATCTGCAACTCTCCACCTCATCCAACTAACACATGTCCACAACTTCAAGAGGATCAATCCGATTCATCTGGACCAATGGAGATTAATATAGCATATTCTCATAGGAACACAAACCCTCAACAATTAGGTCAGCTCATTAGAAACTTCAACCAACCTCACTCTGAGCCCTCATTTTCTTCCTAAAACCAAGGTCTGAGTTATGGTAATTCTATATCTCATCCCCTTCAATTCCCTCATCAAAGCCCAAACCAGTTCAAATATGGTCAAATTTTTCGTATCTTCCAAACACCTTATCCTTTTATTCCTCAACCTTAAATGAACAATCCTCCTCTTGGATTCCAATATCCAAGTGAGCCTTCCCAATTCCAAAACCAATACAATCACTTTCCCAAGAACCCAAATCTAGGTAATCCCAATTCTGGACAAGCCTCTTCTTCAAAGAAACCATGGGAAAGTGTAGTGGATGATCTTTCCTCCTTCACTTGTTCTATCCTCAAGAACATTGAAACCCAAATTGGTCAACTTTCATCTCACCTTAGTCAGCAGAAACCATCCAATTCTTACAAACTTCTAGCTAAATCATTACCCAACACCAAGGGTAATGTAAGTGAAATTGCACTTAGATCATGAAATCAAATTTATATGCCTCATGATAAGTCCTCTAACCCCCTTTAAATGTTGACATAGAAAATGAAATGAAAAAGGAAACATGAAAATGAATCTGAAACCATTCCCTCACCTCCTTCCGTTCCACTTGGGAACCCATTTTTGTAACAAAAACCTGGAATCTATTTTAAAAAAGAATTGGGTTGTACATAAAACAACAACTGCATATCACCCCCAGACAAATGGCATGGCTGAACTATTTAATAGATAAGTGAAAAGATTTCTTGAGAGAATTGTAAAACCCACCAGGAAAGAATGGCCTGAAAGACATGGTGAAGCACTTTAGGCTCATTGAACTGCCTATAAAAAACCCATTGGGATGTCCTAGTTTTTGGTGAAACATGTCATTTAACAATTGAAATCCAACATAATTATTTTTGTGCTGTGAAAACCTATAATTTTGACTGTGAAAAATCTGGTGAAGAAATATAGTCTCAATTGGCAGAACTGGAGGAGCTTCGACTTGTTTCTTACGAGAATTCTAATCTCTAAAAAGAAAAATCCAAGGCACTCCATGATAAACACATCATGAGTAAGGTATTCCATGAAGGTGAAAAGGTAATTCTCATTAATTCTCGATTTAGGGTTCACCCAGGTAAGCTTAGTTATCATTGGGAAGGTCATTTTATTATTACCAATGTTTACCCATTTGGTGTAGTGAAAGTCCAAGACCCCTCTTCCAAAAGGAAATTCATAGTTAATAGACATCGGTTAAATCATAACCATGAGAGGACACACAATCCTGGATCAACATTGACTTCCAATGGATACCCAACTTCTACAGTCGACCCACCACTGGATGGAGACAACAACCCACCAAATCCAAACTAGGGGCACCTCTTTCCCTTTAACGTATCTTTTCTCTCTCTCTCTCTCTTTCTTCTTCTTCCTCCCTTATTCTCATTTTTTACCACTCTCTTTATCAAACCATTTCTTTTTATCTTTCTCTTTTTTGAAGGTGTGTCGTTATAAAAAACTAAAAAAAACCTAAAAAAACAAAAAAAGCATCATAACAAAAAAATACAAAAAAAAATCAAGAGTCATGCTTACTCACCATATAGTTCTGAAAATTTTTCCAACTTTTTGGGGAGTCAATAGACATGTTTTCATTGATTTTTTTTGTATTTTCATGTTGACTTTGGATAATGAATTTTGTGTCAAAACCAACAAATTGTGAATGCTCAATTTTTGATTTGGAAAATGATTTTCCCGAACCGTGAGAACCAAAATTGGATTTCATGCCAAGTCTACCTATGGCCATCTTTTCAAAATGAGTGTTTTTTCACCCCCATTTTCAAATCTTGAGTTTGTGGACTTTCGGGCTGAATTTCCTACATTATTGTACATTAATATGATAGAGGAATTTTATGAACCACATGAGAATCACAATAGCCAAATAGCCTTCTATTAACCATACATTAATCCTCCTTTTGAAACCCCCTTCGAGCCTATGAAAACCTTTTCTTTAATATCCAAATTACAAGCCCAATACTGTTTCCCACCTAATATCAACATGGATTTTCATTACATATTTTTTTGAAATTTAAGTGTGGGGGAGATGGATTTCATTTTGGGTACCCTTTTTTTTATTTCACCATGTTATCATATTATTGAAGGAAATCATCCATTTCAGTGTGGGGGAGAGGTTTTCCTTCAGTGGGGTTTGGGAATGTATATATTTTTATCTTGTATAATTGAAAAGTGTTCAAAAAAAATAAGAAACAAATATAAAAAAAATAAAAAAAATGAAAATAAGAATGGTTTGTGTATTGGGTGGGTCAAAAATCACTATTTCTCAACTTTTTATCTTGTTAAAACTATTACAATTAGTGTAGTTAGGAGATCAATCATGGTTTTGGAGATGAGTATGAGATCTATTTGAAGTTAAACTTTCGAAAAATGAAAAAACAAATTATGAACACTTATGTCATTTGGAGAATTTTTGTGTTTTGTAAATATTTCATCTTCTCATTCCCTTCATATTTCCTTCCACTTTTGTGTCTTATTTCACATTTTCATTCCCTCGTAAATATGTGTTTCCATTTCCTTTCATGTCTCATTTCAAAAAAAAAATATATGCATTTCTTTTTCCATGTTAGTGTTTAACCCCTATTTTTCTCTCTCATGGAAATTATATTCCTACCATCCCATAGCCACACAAAAAACTCTTAAAAATACCTCTTGATTCTTGTGAACTTTGGATAGGTATTAGAAGCTAAGAGCTCTTTCAAACTCTAAGATTTTCACTTTTTCATTGTGAAAGAGTAAACCTCCACAAATGAATTTTATCATCTTGAGAGGTGTGAGTTTTGAGTGTCCACATTTTCCATTTCTAAATTTGAGCATGAGAAAAAGTTGTTTTTGGAGCATTTTTTGGTAACAATTTTAGGCGTAATTCAATATGGATGAGTTAAATAGTCTCAACCTCCCTTGATTGGAGAAAACAAAATTTTAATATTTGTTGATGAGTGAAAATGATTTTTTCATGTTTTTATATTTTTTAAACATGAGGACATTCACAAGGCTAATTGTGGGGGAGTTGATGTTATTAATATTTTCATGACTTATTATATACTCCCTTTACTTATTTTATATGAAATGTGCATAATTTGTGTGAAATATTAATGTTTTAATACTAAGTATAAATTTTGAGCATTTTTAGAAGTAGTACAATTGATATAGTTTAATATTTTATTTATAAATATCACCCTAATAATCAAAATTGTGTGTTTCTTGATTTTTAGGATTCATAATTCAGTATTGAACATTTAATTAGAAGGTATCATGGGTTAATTGTTCCATTTGAAGGCACATATTGACCACACAGTAAGGCCCACAGAATTTGTGAGGAAACTGAAACATCCATGAATATTGAATTACTGGGCTCAATCCAGAAGTAAAAATTCATTAATTATCCTCCAACATCCGTATAACAATTCAAGTAGTAATGGATAAAAATTTTAGGGCCCAAATCCAAGAACAAGGGGGCCAACTAATGCTTTGAAGTCCAGCCTGCGATTCTGGCCGGGAATTAAAATCCGAACACTATTCATGACATATCTCATGATTTAATAATCAAATAATGCTGATATTTTTCAGTTTGAAAGTTGATATATTTTTGGCCGAATTTTTTGAATAAATAAATCAGATTTGAAGGCATATTTCTATTAGAAACCCCATTCACATTTTGGACTTCGAAAAGTTTGGATTGAAATGGACAGATTAACTTTGTTTACGCAACCGGCCATAACATTGGCTCCTTAATTCCAATGGCCACAAAAGTTCCATAATAGATATAAGAGATATTTATCTATAACTTGTAAGAAAATCATATCTCAAGATTTGGCTATATAATTTATCAAATTGGTGATTCAAGTGGAGGGGAAGTTTTGGAATGCAAACAGCCCAAAACATTGGGCTATAAATACATCCCCCTCCTCTCCTTGCAAAGGGTTGGCATTTTAGAGAAAAGAAGGACAGTTTGGCCAGACCAATGCTCTTCAAAAGTCTTGGGAGGATCTTACATACTCATGTTTTTACTTGATAAACCATTCCTCCTTGCTTCCTTTCATTTACTTTTGTGTTGTTCTTCGTTTGAAGTATTGTAAGTCTTTTTTTTGTAATTTTGTTTTAATGAAAGTTTATTCTTAAATATATCTTATTCTCATCCACCTTATGTGTTTTAATATTAATGTTCTTAAAATATTTTAAATAGAGTTGAATCCCCTACCCTTCTTTCACTTCCTCATTCAATTGAAATTCTATTTTTAATTCTAATTATCGTTTGTGTGTGTGTGTTCGATGCATAAATATTTTCTTATCCTGTTATTTTTGTTCTATTTATAATTAATCACCATTAACATATATTACCATATTAATAACTATATTAATGTATGATTAAGTATATTATTTGGGTGAGTCAAAACATAGGGATGTTAAATGATTGAGAGTATTTCCATGATGAATATTATTCAAATTAACATTGTGTATGTTGGACGTAACATGTCATGGATTAATGACTTTTTTTGTTTAACGTGTAGTTTACATGGATTATTGGAACAAAAAATACACTACCTTAAACAAGATCTAATTGATATTAGAACCCTAAGTTAAGTTATGGATTGTATTAAATCCTTAACACTTAGGAATTCCAATCAACATTATCTTGTGAAGTGGGTGTTAATTTAAATGCAATATAAAGAAAAGCTCAAGGATATCAAAATCTTAACTCCCTAATAATGAACTCACCCCAATATTTATAAATTTGTTAAATCAGTCTCAATCAATCAATCATTTCATAATCTCTGTAAACAAACCCCCCCAATCAGAATAAAATCAACTAAAAACAAACGACTGTTAAAAATTACCATCACCAAGGATTCGACCCAAGTGCTGCTATACACATTAGCAGAGTATCAGAACATTGACTGGTCGATAGGTGATAATTGGTCGTGCGTTTTAGGGATATCCATGAAGATCAAGCTGGACCCAGGAGAACTGGGCTGGGCAGTTTGACATCCAAGCTATCTAGTCTCTTCATGAGTGATTAGGGAATGTAGTTGGCAGAATTATTGCCTATTGTGGATCATTTTAAGGATGTCTTCCCAAATGATTTCTTTGCATTAATTCTTGAGAGTGATGTTCTGTTCACTATTGAGATTATGCTAGGTATGTAATGAGTGTCAATTCCTCCCTATAGGATGGCACCTAAAGATCCCAAGAAACTCAAGAATCATTTTGAATCCATAAAGGTTAAAATATTGATCATACCCAACACATCTCCATGGGTTTTACCCATACTTTTCTATAATAATGGGATGGTACTCATCGATTTTTCGTGGATTACTGTTGACTGAACTAGATTATGGTGAAGAATAGGTATACTTTTCCTTGTATAGATAACATATTCAATCATCTCTAAGGAGAATCTCTTTTATCAAAAATATATTTGAGGTCGGGATATCATCAAATTCATGTGAGGTTATCAAACATAAAAAATACTACAATCTAGGGTTGGTATGGATAGTACACGTGTATGGTAATGTTGTTCATCCTTAAGAACTTTCCAGCAGTATTCATGGCCTTGATGAATCATGTTTTCCACCCATATCTTGATTCCTTTATGGTATTCTTCATATATGACATATTTCTGAATTTGTACTCTATAAAAGACCATTCCAAACATCTTGAGATCATGTTGAGCACACTGAGAGAACAACATCTATATTATAAGCTTAGTAAATTCCAATTTTTTATTAGTAAGGTTCACTTCTTGGGACATATCATAAATGAGTCAAGCGTATTGGTTGACCCAGAGAAGGTGAGTATCATGTTTTCTTTATTGCATCCTAATAATTTGTTTAACATACGTAACTTCTTAGGGATTGATGAATATTACCAGTGTTTCATACAAGACTTCTCATGCCTGGACATTCCACTTGAGGACTTGACCAAGAAGGGTGTAATGTTCAAATGGACTGAAGCTTTTAGTATATATTTTTAGGTGTTAAAGGTAAGACTTACTTTATCTACAATTCATATTCTTCTCAAGCAAAGAAGAAACTATAAAGTCTATTGTGATGATTTAGGGATTAGACTAGGTGTAGTTTTGATGAAAGATGATTAAGTTGTTGCATATGGATCCTTCCAGCTAAGGCCTCATTAGCAGAACTATCATACGCATGACCTCAAATGACTATTCATGATTCATGTTATCCATTATTGGAGGTACCTTTTGTTGGGTGGGTGTTTCATCATTTAAAAAACCATAAATGTCACAAATGCATCTTCATTCAGTGAGACTTGAATCTGAGGTAGCATTGGTGGGTGGAATACCTATAGTAATTTAAATTTTAGCTTTTTATATTACTATAAAGGGAAATGTTGTATTTTATTCCTTCAGTCAGAAGACTCAGATGTAAGCCATCCAGGAGGCCAATAGTGAGTGAAGTTTATGGCTTTGTTTTCTGAAATGCATATTGAGGTTCAAGATCAGTAATGGTAATCAGTTTTTTAGCTTTAGAAGTGACGTCCTCTCTCCTAGAGTGAGTTTGGATGAGATAGTTATCAGATTACAAGGGCCTTGTATTAAGGGAGAGTGTATCAGGATATAATACACCTCATTTTGGGTTGTTTATGATAGTGAGACCTTATTCTTATTTGGATGGGTATGGATATCTTATAATATACGAGAAGAGATTATGAAGGAATCACATGCCTCTATCATTTTGTAAAAAGATTCCCACTTTAAATAACTATTCTAGAAAGGTTTGCAGAAGGTACTGGGTTCATAGGTTCTCTTGAGTACTGTTTATCACCCTCAGGCCAATAGATATTTTGAGATGGTGATTTCGGTGTGAGAGGATATGATACGAGCATGTATCCTTGATATTGGAGGTTACTAGTAGAATAATATTCCTCTAGTTTAGTTTTCCAATAATAATAGATTTTAGGGTATGATTCATATGTCTCCATATGAGGCTCTCTATGGTAGACCATTTTGTTCACCTATGTGTTGGATAGAAGCAGGTGAGGTAGCTCTACTTGGTCCTAATCTCGTTTAGGAGAGTTCAGAGTAATTCCAGCTGATACAAAAGCGTATGGATACATATCAATATATCCAGAATTCTTATACTGATCATTTTCATAGACCTATGGAGTTTGATATGTTACACCAGGTCTTTCTCTGTGTATCACCCAATTTGGTTCATATATGAATCAAGAGATAGGGAAAGTTATCGCCGAGATATGATTGGAAATTTGATATAGTGGAGTAAGGTGGGATGGTAGCTAATCATTTTTTGTTATCTCAAAGGTAAAATTCCATGCACAATGTCTTCTATGTATCATATCTTTGAATGTATCATGTAGAACCATATAAATCACTTGACCCTGACAGTGTTGCACTGGAAGCAAATGTATCCTTCGAGGAGCATCCAATCTGCATTGTTGATCATATCATGAAGTTCCTCCTAGGTAGTTCAGTTCCTCTGTTCTGATTTATATGGAAGCATTGATGTGTTTAGGATGATACCTAGGAGAATAAGGGAAATATACATGCTCAGTGGCCGGAAATATTCTTAGACGACATTCTACTACCCAAAGAAGGGAAACTTGGGGATGAGTTGTCTTAAGGGGGGAGGTTCTAACATCATGAATTTCTATAAAGGTATAGACCATTAATTTTTTTCTTAATTTTACTTAAATATTTCTAAATATGGTTTCAAATCAATTAAAGGAGTCCTCATGTGTTTCCTAGGGTTGTTCAGAATTGAAAATCCCCAAAAACAAGAGTAGACTGGGCCAAACAGTTTGTTTACAACCATACGACCTAGGGCACACAGCCGTGCGAGCCATATGCAATTCTTGGCATAGGTATTTTTCACAGTTCATGCATGGTTAGTCAAAATGTGTGGAAAAGTTTATGATTTTTCCATTTGAAACATAAAATGGTTCACGATTGGGGCATGATTTTTCAACCATGCACAGTGAAAAAATTGGTGATTTTATGGTTTTTAACCACTTAAATTATTTAAATCAAATCATTTATTCCTCCCACATTATTTCTCTAGTAGTACCATTATTATACAATTGAAAAGATCTCGCCCTCAAGAACATATAAATCAAGGTGGAGCCTTTGTCCATCATTTGATTCATCAGTCATGAGATCCATTGGAATGCTAGTTGTACAATCTATAATCCTATCCAATCTATTTCAAGGTTCTTCCCCATCCATTTAACTATTGGGATGAAATATCATTTTCCCCATTTTCATGTAATTTTATGGTTTCATAAATTTCTTCCAACCTAGCTTGAATCAAACATTGATACTGTAAGAGCTAGGTTTCATGAGGCTAAGGTAGGTTTTCATTCTCTTTTCCAACCATTTCACTTCATTCCATAAATTATGTCATTGTTCCACAAGTCGGGCTTTTCTAGCTTCACCACTAATTTTTTAAATTAAATTAAATTTAATGCCTTATCTAACCATTGGAAAATCATGTATGTGGAGAACTAACACCATGGGTAGATCGCCTCAAATATGCCACCCGAATGGGTTGAGCTATGCCTATAATACTAATTTTTCTTTTTTCCTTGGTTTTTCATATGCCTCTAAGGGGGTTTTTTCTTTATATTTAATTCACAAGGCTATATATTTAATTGTTGGGGGTGTTAAACCTAGTGAATAGCCTTTCTCCATTCCACTTATGGATGGGTGGTCTTAAATTGGGTTGGCTAAGATCCTTTTACTTGTTCCATATATTTTAAATGGAAAATTCCCAATGACATGCCTTGAATAATAGGAAAAAGGTGAAAAAATGGATTAAATTAAATCTAACGATCCTTCAATTGAGCTTATTAAATGTGAATTTCATGTTTGGTGTTTTCCTTTAGAGCTTAGGGTAAAATAAGGGGTTCCGACTTAAGGACCCCATGGACAAAATCTTATGCCACTGTGATAGAATTTTTAAAGCTTAGTAAACATTCGGGGAGCAATACCAGCTATTCCTGGGATAGGTTCTCCAAGAATTATTTATATTTACCTCCAAATGAGTGAAGATGGTTCCTTAGGGGAAACCACTTAGATATTCTCTAATGCATGATTGGTCGGACCATGCATAGAGAGAGACCTGGGCCCCTACATGTGATACTAGGAATGGACTCGAAGGCTAGTACATGAATTTTCTCACCATTCATAGAGTGATACATGGTACTTCATCCTTGGGTTAACATGTATTGAATCCTTATAATTGGTCTGGATGATCCCCTCAAGTGATACTTGGAAATTCTTCTCAAATTTTCAAGGATGGGATCTAGGTTTCATGATATGTTTCAAAGTTGTTTTCAAATGAAATTTAAAAAGGTAAATGAACATTTTGAAAAGGATAATGATCCTTGTAATTTGAAGTTTAGGGAATTTTACTCCAAGTAAAAACCAAGCTTGGGGATAGTCCATCCTCTCAAACATTATACATCACACCTTACCATTGCAGGTCCTATCAGTTCAGAAACTCTGGTGTAGGATAAAGTAGGTAGTTAGGAGGGTTTCCTAGTGGAACCCAGTCTAATGTTTTAGTTATTTAATTATTCCTTTCATTTAAAATATTATGAAACAATGTTTATATTTATGTGGCACGAAATATAAAGTACACAACACTGTGGGTGTCGGCCTATTGAGATTATGTCTCACATCCTACTTGGGAACCTTTCAGTACCCAAATAGACTTTATGATTGTAGGTGTAGAAAAACGGAAGCATACAGATTCCAATGCTTGATTTAAGTTTCTTAGAGGGAGTTGGGAGCAGAGGACCAAGACTCTTCTCTGGATTCAAGTTGTATAATTTTTTTCTTCTTTTATATTTTTTTTCAACATGTTTTTTGTGCATGTATCCCCTACCCCTACTTTCTTGTTTTTTATAACACTTGGAATACTATCATCACTGGTTTTTTCTAGTTATTTATTCAACTTCCATGATTTATTTCATTGTCCCACATGTTTATGTTGTTAGTTTTCATTGATATCTAGATATTGTTGCTACTAATGAGATTTATTATATGTGTCTAATATTATTTTCAACTCTGATCAATGAGGGAATAGTCTCTCCACAAACTTACCTAGGGCCCTCACTACTAGTTGAAAGCCTCTGGAATTTAGGGAGATGTGCTTGAGGTCTTGCAGCCACCATCTCGGGGCACTGTTGAGTGGAACCAAAGGCGGGATTCTACAATGAACACTCAATCACTTCAATATTCGTTTACAAATTTATAAATTTATTTTCAAGTAAAAATATTTTTTAATATTTGGGAAATTTTAATATTTTAATAATTTATTTCAAAGTGAAAAAATCTATTTTTATCAATAAATTTATAATAAACTTTTAAATGTAATTTCATTTATGAAAACACCCATTAATTTTACTGGGGATATGGTCCAATGATATCATATTTATTCTTTCTCTAGATGTTTTAGGATGATGAAGTATTGATGTTCTGTATTCTTGATTAAATATGGATTAGTTTTTACTTATAATAAATGTTGACAACAAATTGTATTTATCATTCAAAATATAAGGAATAGATATGATGTACATGTGATGAGTGAGGCCCGGTTATAGATAAACCCCTTGATGCATTTATAAGGATCATGATAAAAAACTGTCACCATTCTATATTATTGGGGTACTTGGTTTACACTGACCCATTTATTAAGAATTATGTCTTGGTTGACAGGCCATGATGGTAATATTCTTGATATCTTGGTTGAGAGGACTTGATCATGGATATCTAGAATTATGAATTTTATTTAATAAAAAAGTTATTTTTCTTTATCCATGGGTTTGAAATTTAGATATTATCCATAGATACTTATTGAAATCAAATTTTTATTGAATGGATTGTTTTTTGAATATCGACTCTACCATGTTGATTATGCCTTAATCATGATAAGTTTCATTATGTGTAACCCTTTCTGAGAATATGATCTCATAATTTATTTTTTTTCCTTTCTCTAGGATTTGAAGAAGGATATTATTAATGATATCAAGTATATCATAATGTTTCATGTGATAAGTTTTTATATTTCCAATGTAATATGGGAATCATGTATTTATCTAGATTTCCAAGACTGTTGAACTGATCGATCCTAAAAAGAGATATTATTTATATCTTGTACCAATGTAATAAAGTAAACACAAACTTTGGTTTACTAATGTCGGGGTTTCTACAATTGGTATCATAATAAGTTTAGTAGTAACCTTGGGAACTATATTTTAAATTAACATAGCTAACATGATAATTATGATAATCCATTATAGTAATTGTGAACATTTACCAATATTGTATGGTTTTTTATTTTATGGATCAATATTAATGATGATTATTAGATGACTATGTTTTCAGTTTTTTAGTGTTATATCCAAATGGAATAAAGGGAATAAAAACCTGTAGAAAATGTAGGTATTGCCCCATTGAGAGAGAAAATACAAATGGAGTTGGAACTAAGTAGCTCATGTCCATATTTGGGTATCCAACTCAAGTTATGATGAGTAAACTTTACCATATTGAACAACTTGTTCTTCTGTAACATGATTCAACTATATTAGATAATATCATGTGATATAATCCTCTATATTTTAATGTAACTACTAATCTATTGGTCTCTAAATAATGGATTAGGTCCCTCAAAAATATATTTTTGTCTTTGGGATGTAATAAATGTGAAAAGGTTATTCTAGAAGTGAATTTTTTAAAATGATATACCAATCGATGGTATCCATTGATCTCAAACACAAAAGAGGTTGATGAAATAGAAATCGTGGAATAGATCACTTTTAAAGTGATATTATTTGATAAATACTACCCTTGAGAACATATAGCCGAAATGGAGAGGATGTTCCTCGCTTTAATGAAAAAGGAAGAAGAAGGTGTGGTAGAGTATGAGGATAAATTTATAAGTTTTTTTAGGCATGATATGAACTAAATATATAATTAAAAAATAAATATTGATTGTTTCATTGATGAGGCTCAAACTGAATATCTAAAGGGAACTAGTTTCATAGAAATTTTCATAATATGATGATATAGTTTGACGTTTCATTAATACTGGGAAATAATTTTCTCTATCTTATATCTTCTAGGGAAATCAAGAAAAGAAGAGGTGGGCTGAGAACCGAGGAATAGGTAATGTTTCAAATAATAAGAAATGGAGGATGTGATTTACCACATGTGATAATTGTGGAAAGAAACACCCATGTACTTACTTAATGGGAGTAGGAGTTTGTTATAATTGTGGGGAAATGGGTCATAATGATCTTGAATGAAAGGTAAATAAAAAACTAATAATATCTATTTCTTCAGCTATAAATAGGTATGGAATTATTCAAACTAATATCCCAAGCATCAAGTTAACTAAACATATAAGAAGCTAAGGGGATAAGGAAATGATTATACAATTACTACTTCCAAAGTAGGAGTTCCTAATGATGTGTTGAAATGTATACTTATTGTCCAATATAAAAGTGAAAATGATTTATTTGATTCAGTTTCTACCCACTATTTTATATATGTATTATTTTTTACGGGTACCAAATCACCGCCTCAATGATTAGATGTTGAGTTGGAAGTGAATACTCATAATAGTAAGATGATCACATCTCAATTATATAGCTACTCTATGATATAATTTTATGGGAATGTGATTCATGAAAATCTTGTTATTATTACTCTTATTGAATTTGATATAATTTTGGGAATTTATTATCTCCCTCAGTATATATCCCATATCATTTTCAGGGAAGGGAAGTTACATTTGATATTCAGAATCAACCTATGATCTTCTATCAGTGTAAGTATGAACTGAAACTACCAATGTAAAATACTTCTATAGTATGGGTTTTAATAACTATTAAAGAGTGGTATTTATCTCAGAAGGTTGGGGAGAAATTCAATATTTAGGATATACATATTATATTGTATTTTATTCAATGTCTTTTAAGAATAGTTTCCTAGTCTTACCCTGAATAAAGAATTTGAGTTTTCAATAAAATACATAAATGGTTCTACACCTATTTCAAATAATCCATATAGAATAGCCCCAACTTATTTGTAGGAATTGAAGAAGAAACTCCATGAGAATTGATAAAATAGATTAATTTGACCTAGTGTTTTACCATGGGGTACACCTATTCTATTTTTAAAAGAATAATGGGTTATTTTTTATTTCCCCTCTCCTCTATAGGCAGCGCTCCATCCCCACTCCATACTTATGGTTTTTTTCTCTTCTATTATTGCCTTGAGGTGGGATCTTTCTCCCCATTTTTTGGCATAGATCTTCTTGGTGGGTTTTCAGGGATTTTTCGACGGAACTGTCATGAATATTTGTTGTGGGATCCCCTGGCCATTCAAATCTGCTCTGGACTAGAGTTACCTTTCTCCTTTCTAGGTCGGATCTAGAGCGAGGGTTCAAAGGTGGTTTTGGGATTTTTGGTTCTTCAGTTAAGGGTTTCTCTAGGATCTATCACATTATCTTGTTCTATTTGGCTTCTAGATTCAGTTTCATCGTCATTCGGAACCCTTGCTGCTCAAATACCTACTTTGGTTTCAAGCTCCTCTGATCCTTTCCTAGTCAGAACTTGAGTGGTGGTAATATTGAGACATTAGTATGTGGAACTTGGTAGTCGGTGGTGTTCTTTGCATGACTGGTGTCAGTTTTTATTCCCCTAAAACAGTGGTTATTTTAGAATTAGGTTCAGCATTAAATTTTTTTTTTGGTTTTTTGGGTTTTTTGGTGTTCCCTCCTCTATCTATGGTGAAGGAGGTTTTTTATTTTTATGGGTATTCATTCTATTTTCATGGGACATGGGAGAAAATGATGAGATGTTTTTTTGGGTGCTCCTTCTTCGAAGTCATTTTATCGGTGAAGGTTTTTTATTTTGTCTGCGAAATATCATTCTGGTTTCAGTGATGTTCTATAGTGGATTTTCTGATGGTCTTTAGAGATGGTGCTTCTTGTCAGCGATGATGGTGTGTTTCCAGTGATGCTCTATAGTGATGGGGATGATGCTCAAGGTGGTGATTGGGGTTTACGGTGGATGGATTTGACAACGATGTGATATCAAATGTCTTCAATTTTAGTGAGGGCCTCCATTCTGTTTGAAGACCGAAGAAGTGATGATGGTATGATTGACTTCTTATTTGGATTTCAAAATTTGAAATGGATAGACGACATGGTTATGGAACTAGTGGAGTTTAGATTTTCATTTTTTTGGAATTTGAATTTATATTTTGAACATTGAATATGGTGTGGTGGGGTTTTTTTATGTAGTATTGTTGTAGATATTTATTTATGGTTCCCACTTACCAAAAAAGTTCATTCTATAAAAGAAAAAATAATTCATTTTGGTGTCTTTGCATTCATTATCAGGAACATAACAAGATCACTGTCAGGAAAAATTATCCTCTAAACCATATAAATTATTTGTTTGATTAATTACAAGGATGTAAATACTTTTCCAAGATTGATCTTCATTATATATATTATCAATTGAGGGTTAAGAACGCGCTTATACCCAATAAAACCTTCTGTATGAATTATGGGCATTTTGAATTTATAGTAATTCCATTTGGGCTTACAAATGATTCTATTATCTTCATGGATTTAAAGAATAGAGTCTCTGTAGATTACTTTAATAAGTTTTTGGTAGTATTTATTGATGATATTATTATATATTCAAAGATTAAGGAGGTGCATAAAGCTAATTTTGATAATTATGTTGAAGACCCTAATGAAGAATGAGTTGTATGAAAAAATTACCAAGTATGAATTTTGGATTCATAAAGTTCCATTCTTAAGTCATATAATCTCATGTGAGGGAATATCAATGGATTCTTTAAAGATAAAATTTAATGAGTAATGACCTAGACCATCTATGGTAATCAAAATCCATGGTTTTATTGGATTGGATGGATATTTTCATTTATTTGTGAGAGATTTTTCATGGATATCTAATACTCTCACCAAGTTGACTCATAAGGGGGTTAAGTTCTTGTAGAAAAATGAACATGATAAGAATTTAAAAGCACTAAAGTGAAGTTTGGTCAGTGTGAATATGCTTACACTACCCTGTAGTGGATAAGGGTTTGTGATATATTTTGATGCATAAAATAAGGTACTAGGATGTTTCCTCATAATGAATGATATTGTGATATATTATGTGTAACAACCCAAAGTTTTTAAGGGAATCCCTTCTTATAATTATTTAATAACATGGAGTCACAACATAATGAACTACTAAGTAGTATGTGACCTTTAAACATAAGTTTGTCACTTTTTTGTTATTAATTTCGAAAAAAGGTCATCTACAATTGTGATCAGTAAGTGATTTGGAGTCTGATAAGGCAAAAATATTTTTTGATGAATAGTAACATACCATTATGAATAGTAGAATACCTTTAGGAATATTAATGAATTAAAAATCATCCAAAAAATAGAAACTTCACCCATAAATGTACAAATACAATTTATACATCTTAAAAGTGAAAAAATGATCATAGTATAAGAATTGGTATTTTTGTATGTCAAAAATATTTTATTTACAATTTTATGTTTAATTTATTAATTTAAAATGGAAATGTATTTTCATAAAATTTAATAATAAATTTTTACTTTATTTTATTATGTTTATAAGATAATTTTATGGGACCTTGATAAAATTTTCAAGGTGTTATAAAACAAGTTATATTTTTTATGTTGATTTTGTTGAATAAATTATGATTTTATTTAAAAATTAAATTAAAAATATTTATAAAAATATTTTAAAAAATGGAGTTCATTTTTTAATTCTATATGTTTAAAAAATGGCCAGGGTAAATTTTTTGAATTTTTCTAAAATACATGATTTTTTTGCGAATAGTAAAAATACAGTTTTTAGTTTTCAGTGTATTTGATGACATCATAATGATGTAATAATTAATAAAAAGTTGATGGATGACTTTTTTAAATTTCAATAATATATTAGGTGTCTCAATTGGGTAATACCATGGGAAATCCCATTCTTTTACAAAAACCACTAATGAGGTGTCCTTTTAAATTAATAAAAAATCTCTCACTTTTACCATAAATACCCACTCATAAATACGTTTTATTTCATTAAAAATACCTCCTCCTTGAAGATCTGGTGTTTTTACCTCCCTATTATCCCTACCAAGGTTTCCTCAAGCCCCCAAGGTCCCAACATTCAAGTTTTAGGAGCTAGTCCACAAGGTAACAGAACCTTTCACACTCTTTTTGTCAACACTTATTTTATGTTATCTCTTTAGATTTCCATTCTCATATGTTGGGGTTTGATATTTTATATCACTCTTAATTTACTTTTGTTTTACATATGATGATATACCCTCTTTGCTCTCATCAGTTAATTTTATGAAATTTTATGTGACGTCGTTAGGCTGCCGAATTTTCATAAGGGATCTCTAAACTTTTCTTTCATTTTCAAGTTCATATCTTTTCTTTTTCTTTCCTCATCTCATTTTATCCAAATGTTGTGATTAATCCAATACCTTAAATTTAATTTATTATTTTCCTGATAAAGTAATAATTCTTCATCATCTATCCATTCTTTATATATATATATACTAAAATGAAAATACCATCTGAGATGTGCTAATTTCCCACAGTCAAGGATAATGGGTTTTCAAATTCTTTTATTATCTTCAATTATGGTCATGAAACCATATTCATGGTTGAACCAAAACATAATATATGTATAATGTCTTATATTTGGTTCTGTAATACTTTTTTACACAAGATTTTGATTTATAAAACAAAACATGTTCCCTATGCTCCAAAAACTACCAATTAACCCAAATGGTTATCATTAAATAATTTATATAATGATTCTTCTTAATGCACAGTAAAAAATGGAATTTACAATTATGTAACCTCCTGGTTTTTCAATAATAACATATAACTTCAATTCTGTACAATCATCCCCATTTTACAAGATTATTTGAACATGAATATAAGTGAATCGATCATTAGAACCAAGGAAACTATGGACCCAAACAAAAAAATTGAACCTCATAACCAATCAAAATGTAATGAATGAACTCAAAAAGGTTCAACTAAATTATTTTAATATATAATATGTTCATTAATTATTAATTAATTAACTTAATTTGATTATTCATTTCATTAATATCAAGTGGAGAACACCATCGGACTTAAGGTAAGGGATTCTACCCGAACTACCATTATTACTTCGGGTTGCTCCATCTTTCTTTCTACCCAAAAGATGTTGTCTTTTATTTTTATGAAAAACTTATAAATTCTGTTTATATGATAAAAAAATGTTTCGAGATCTATTCCTCATTCCCTTTTAGGGATATACATGTTTTTATGTGATTCCCTCTTTAATTATTCCCGATAAGCAATCCTATTTTAAGGGAACATTCTGAATTCATACCCGATTTCAAGTGCACTCAATCCTCTGTTTTAATCCACCGTTGTCTTTATAAAATATTCCCTTTTATTATGAAAATATTATTGGTTCAATTATGGTTTTATATAAAATATTTTCCTCTTTTATATTTTAAAATCTCTATAGTATTTTCTTTAAAACCGCACAAAAATGTTTTAATCCTAATATTTCTCAAAAACATTTTTTATATGTTGTCACTTCTTTTTGACATAACTTACCATGTTATATGCCTATTTTACCTCATGTAAATCCGTGTATTTTCTAATCCCTTTATCTCAGGGACACTTTCATGATACGCCCATTGGTTATGCTTTATGTCATGATTATGGTACTCAATTCTTTCCATGGGTACCCTTCAGTTTATATATGGTTGATTATGTATGGTTATTCATGTGGAAAAAATATTCATGAAATATTTGATATGGGTGCACCCATATAGTGTTCCAATTCACTAGGTAATGTTAAGTCTCATGAGATACGATGTGAAATGGGATTGGCGGTTAGACTGAACTCATAATACTATGGGAAATGAGATTGGAGGTTAGCCTTGACTCGTACTAAAGACTTGTTTTATGTATCTTCCACATTTATATGATTCCATGTTTATATGATCCTATGTTAATATGTTATTATAAAATACGATCCATGCTTTTTATATCATTATTTTGTGCCTCATAACTCATGTTATTAAGCTTTATTCTTATGTTCATTCCCTTACTGGTCTTTCTTGCTCATACCTTTGTTCATATGTTTCCCTAGGATTTCCTATGCAGATGTATGAGCACAATGGAAGTTAGGATCTCATTATGAAGATTAAATAGAGAAGTTTTTTTAGCCCCATTTTTTATGTTTTATGTACCTAGTTTTCAAAGACACTAGATTTCACTATCCTTGGCTTTTACTCTGATGTATATTTATGCTTAAAATAATGTAATTTTATATGTAAAAGGCTAGGGTTTCTATAGTTGGTATCAGAGGATGGTCTTGTTATTTTTGGATATTAGGAATAGCCCAATTTAGTAAGAACCTTAATTATGAGACAATTTATAAGAAAACAACCCTAAATATTGGTAAGTATAGAATAAGTTGTTTATCAAGAAAACATGTCTCTGTCGGGACACAAACAGGTAGAAGCAGCTCTAGAACAGATGTACCTAGGAGTGAAACTCTGACAAGGACTTTCGGGCTTGACCTGGGGTATCATAGTACATGACAACGGGCCTTGCTGCACTGTTGGTATTGACACTCCTGGGGGATATTCCTTGGTAATTCATGAGTTTGGTACAAACTATTATTAAGAAAAAAAACCATAATAATATAATATAAAAATAGATCAAGGATAAATTAGATTAAAACATACGTAATTACAAGTCAGTATATACTTCTCCTTTAACATATTATCCTTTTATATTCAAAAGTTTTGTTTTTATGTTTAATAACTAAGTATTCAATCCCTCTAATTGTATGTTATTTTTCTTAGTTAATGGAAGGAAATAAAAGAACACATTACAACAATCAATATTAAAGGGAATGTGAATAATGTCCAAATGATATGCCTGATATAACAGGAATGGGTTCTCAAAACATCATGACAGTACTTGTTCCACTGGCTCATGTTATGAATAATAACTTGAACCATGTGGAACACCATCCTCCTCCGATAAGAGAGAAAGTTGCCGAAGAATATTTCATGCAGCAAAGGGCTCCCATGTTTAGAGAATCTTCTGATCCCCTCCTAATGGAATAGTGGATTGACTCCATTGAAATGATATTATTTGTTCTCCAGTTCTCATAATAAGAGAAAGTTGTACTGGTGGTCTGTCGTTTTGAGGGGAAAGCTGATCAGTGGTGGACACTGATCAAGAATACAAAGTCCTAAGAGGAAATTGATTCCATGGACTGGGAGGAATTCAAGAGGATGTTTTTAAATAAATATTTTCCTCAAACCCTCCGTTCCTTTGACTCAAGCAGAATGAAGATGAGTCCATCAAGGTGTATTAAGAAAACATTACAAGGCTTGAAAGCTATGCCTCTAGCTTTTTCATGAACACTGAAAGCAATGTGGATCGCTTATTTAGTGGGATAAAGCCGAGTATATGGAAGGTGTTGGTGATCCAAGACATAAAAAAGTTATGAGAATATGTTCTATTGTTCCCTCAAGGTTGAAATGGATATTGGAGACTCTCAGTGTTCTCGTGGGCCTAGTGGAAAAGGCGAAAAATGGAGAACAACATGGGTGGTTCCACAAACAAATCCCATGATGGAAAGAATCCCGAATATCCCACTTATAAATGTTGTGGGAAGAAGAATCTTGGTAATTGTTTAAAGGGAACCACGAATTTTATTAAATGTATAACGTTTGGTAATTTGGCTAAAAACTATCATAGAGATATGAAAAATCCCAATAATGTGGAAGAAGAAAGGAAGGTTCAGATCAACGCTCAACCAGTGGTGTAGTGTTGAAACATTAAGGATCCTGGGAATTATGAAAACAATTTCCCTAATCCAAGGGTTGTTGGATGAAATCAACAAAAACCTCCAAGGAAATAAGGAAGGGATTATGCTATCACTACTACTGAGGTGGAGTCGGACAATGATGTAGTGATAGGTATACTAGTTATTCATTCAAGGATAGTGGATGTACTATTTGATTCTTGTTCTATGCATTCTTTCATATCTTGCAAGTTTAGTAGAACTATTCAAACAAATCCTTACAATTTGGAGGAAAAGTTATCTGTGAGAATAGTGAATGGGGAAATTCTTGTTTCGATGGTTAATAACTCCTCCCTGATTAACTTTTGTGGACTGAGACTCCCTGAAAATATTTTCATACTTACATTATTGGAGTTCAATGCTATCTTGGGCATGGATTGGATATCTTTATACAAATCCAAAATCAACTTTCGAGAAAGGTAGATCACTCTTCACATCCCAAAGCATCCTCTGATTATTTATAAGTGTAAGGAGGAAGATGAATATTTTTTAGAATCATTTTATCAAGTGTGGATATTGTTGCCTTATGAGAAATCATGTCTATCTCAAATGATTGAGAGAAAGGAGAGAATCATGCATGATGACATGCCCATTGTGAGGAATTGAACTGATGTGTTCCGTAAAGAGTTTCCTGGTCTTCCTCCTGATTGAGAGTTTGAGTTCTTAATTGAACATATCCCTGGATCTCTACCTATCGCAATGAAACCTTACAAAATGGCCACTATAGAGCTGGAAGAGATGAAGAAGAAGTTACAAGAGAATCTAGAGAATGATTTTTTATGCCCGAGTGCTTCACTGTGGGGTGCGCCAGTCCTCTTCATCAAGAAGAAGGAAGGAACAATGCGTCTCTGCATTGATTATCATGAGCTTAATAAAATCACAATAAAGAACAAGTATCCCCTTTCACAGATAGATTACTTGTTCGATCAGTTTCGTGGGGCCTGTTATTTCTCTAAAGTGGACCTTCGGCCGGGATATAACTAATTAAATGTGAGGAAGGAAGATATTATCAATACTGCCTTTCAAATGAGGTATGGACGCTATGAGTTCATTGTGATGCCCTTCGGACTCAATAATGCTCCAGAACTTTTCATGAATTTAATGAATATAGTATTAGAGATTACCTCGACAATTTTATGATAGTCTTTAATGATGATATTCTAATATACTCCAAGAGGAAGGAGGAACATGAATAGAATTTGAATACTGTGTTAACGACTTTGTGAAGGGAGATTTTTTATGCAAAGTACAGTAAATGTGAGTTCTGGATTGAAGAAGTATCATTCTTGGGTTATGTTATCACCCACAAATAGATATTTGTGGACCCTTCCAAGACGAAGGAAATTGAGGAGTGGACCATGCCAACTTCTGTAACAGAGATCCACAGCTTTCTGGGTATAGCTGGCTATTATCGACGATTTGTGAAGAAATTTTCACGATTGTCAAACCCAATGACCAAGATGACATGGAAGGGAGTAATGATTGTCCGGACTCAAGAATGTGAAGATTTTTTTCAAGGAGTTGAAAAAGAGACTAATCACTGCACTAGTACTCACACTCCAAACAAGTGGATAACTTTTTTTGGTGTATAGTAATGATTCTAAGAAGGTCTTAGGCTATGTGAGGATTCATAATGATAAAGTGGTATCCTATGCCTCAAGGATGCTGAAAATCCATGAGCAAAATTATCCTGTGCATGATCTGGAGTTGTAGGCGGTGATCTTTACGTTGAAAATATGGCAACATTACCTCTATGGGGAGAAGTGTGAGATATATACTGACCAAAAGAGTCTAAAATATATATTTACACAAAAAGCGCTCAATATGAGCCAACGAATATGGATAGGGCTCATCAAGGATTATGACTACTCAGTCCACTACCATCCTGGTAAGGTAAATAAGGCGACGAATTCTCTATGTAGAAATGATCATGAATCTTTATCAATGATGAGAATTGAAAAGGATCTGATCTTCTTAGATTTGCAGAGGATGGACATAGAAATGATTAAGGGAGGAACATCATCGATCCTTTATGAAATTATTGCTCAACCATCTCTCTTGGATAAAATAAAGGATGCTCAAAGAAAGGATGTGGAACTACTAAAAAGGGTGGAAGCTATCAAAAGTGTGAAATCATCTGAGTTCATGATTGATGAGGAAGAAGTTGTAAGATTTGTGTCCTGATTATGTGTACCATCTAATCTAGAGATAAAGAAGGAGCTTCTGAATGACGCACATAGTTCAACGTTCTCTATCCACCTAGGGAGCACAAAGATGTATCGAGATTTCTGAGAGAACATTTGGTGGCACAATATGAAAAGGGATATTTCTGAATATACATCAAAGTTCTTGGTATGTCAATAAGTGAAAGCTAAAAGACAGAAATCTAAGGGGATGATGTAACCACTACCCATACCAACATGCAAGTGGGAGAACATCACCATGGACTTTGTCACTAGACTTCCAAGGACATCAATTGGAAATAATGCTATATGGGTCATTGTGGATCGTCTTACAAAGACAACTCACTTTATCACGATTCGAGAGGACTTTTCATTCGATCAAATTGAATGGATATATATCAAAGAAGTGGTAAGTATGCATGGAGTACCACTATCTATTGTATCAGATCGTGATCCGAGATTCACCTCAATGTTCTGGAAAAGTCTTCAACATGATATAAGCATTGAACTGAACTTCAGTACGGCCTATCATCCTCAAACTGATGGCCAATCTGAGCGAACTATTCAGGCACTAGAAGATATGTTGAGATTATGTTCTATGAACTTCAAAGGTGAATGGGACCAATATCTTCTTCTGGTTGGATTATCCTACAACAACAGTTTCCACTCGAGCATCCGAATGACACCATATGATGATCTTTATGGGGAAAGGTGCAGAAAACCAGAATGTTGGGATGAAGTTAGTGAGCGTAAGATGATAGCACCTAAAATGGTTGAAGAAATGGTAGAGAAGGTGAAAACCATTTAGCAGCACATCAAGGTAGCCCATAGTCATCAAAAGAGTTATGAAAATAATCGTTAATGAGACCTTGAGTTCAAAGTGGGAGACAAGGTATTTCTACACATATCTCCGTAGAAGAAGGTCATGAGGTTTGAGAAGAAGGGGAAGCTAAGTCCCAAGTACATCAGCCCCTTCGAGATCCTTGATCGAGTTAGAGTTGTGGCCTATCGACTATAAATTCCACCTACCATGTCCAAAGTACATGATGTCTTTCATATGTCCCTCTTAAAAAATTAAATACCAGAATCTTCACATGTACTCTCTTCAGAGGTGGTATAGTTGGAGGATGATCTTTCATACGAGGAGAAGCCAGTGAAGATCTTGGATCGTAGAGATAAAGTTCTACATAACAAGAATACTAACCTGGTCAAGGTTCTATGGAGGAACCATAAGTATGAAGAGGAAACATGGGAACTCGAGGATGCAATAAAGGAAAAGTACTCACACCTATTTTTGGCTAATAATGTAAACTAAAATTTTGGGGGTGAATTTTCATAAGGGGGGAAGAATGTAATGACCCAAATTTTTCAATGGAATCCCTTCTTATAATTATGTCATAACATGGATTCACAACACAATGAACTACTAAGTACTATGCGACCTTCAAGCATAATGTATTCACTTGTTTGTTTTTAATTTTGAAAATCTGTCATCTACAATTGTGATCAGTAAGTGATTTGGAGTCTAATAAGACAAAAATAATTTTTATTGAATAGTAACATACCCTTATGAATAGTATCATACCTTTATGAATAGTAATGAATGGTAATGAATATAAAATATTCCTAAAAATAGAAGCTTCACCCATGAATGTACAAATACAGTTTATACATCTTAAAAGTAAAAAACGATCATAGTATAAGAATTGGTATTTTTGTATGTCAAAAATATTTTACTTACAATTTTATGTTTAATTTAATAATTTAAAATGGAAATTTATTTTCATAAAATTTAATCATAAATTTTTACTTTATTATCTTATGTTTATAAGATAATTTTATGGGACCATTATTAATTTCTCAAGGTGTTATAAAACAAGTTATAGTTTTAATGGTGATTTTATTGAATAAATTATAATTTTATTTGAAAATTAAATTAAAATTATTTATAAAATTATTTTATAAAAATGGAGTTAATTTTTTAATTATATAAGTTTAAAAATGGTTAGGGTAAATTTTTGGTATTTTTCTAAAATACATTAATTTTTTGTAAATAGTAAAAATACAGTTTTGAGTTTTCGGTATATTTGATGACATCATAATGATGTAATAATTAATAAAAATTGATGGTCGACTTGTGTACTGTAAAATAAGATATTAGGTGTCCCAAGTCGATAATATCATGGGAAAATACCATGGTAAATCCCATTGTTTTACAAAAACCACTAATGAGGTGTCCTTCTAAATTAATAAAAAATATCTCTCTTTTACTATAAATACCCACTCATCCATTCGTTTTTTTCATTAAAAATCAATCCTCCTCGAAGAGATAGCATTTTACCTCCTTAATATCCCTCCCAAGGTGTCACCATGCCCCCAAGGTCCCAACCTTCATGTTTTAGGAGCTACTCCACAAGGTAAGGGAACCTTTTCACACTCCTCTTTTTGTCAACACTTCTTTTGTGTTATCTCTTTAGATTATCATTCTCATATGTTGGGGTTTTATATTTTTTCTCAATATTACTGTAATTTTTTCCCATATGATGATATATCCTCTTCTTTGTCATAAATTCATTTAATTAAATTTTAAGTGATGTTGTTAGGCTGCCTAATTTTCAGATGGGATCTCTAAAATTTTCTTTCATTCTCAAGTTCATCTCTTTTCTTTTTCTTTCCTCATATACTTTATCCAAATATTGTGATTAATCCATTACCTTACATTTAATAGATTTTTTTCATGAATAAGGAATAATTCTTCATCATCTTTCCATTCTTTTATATATATATACTAAAATGAAAATACCATCTGAGATGTGCTAATTTATCACATTCAAGGATGATGGGTTTTCAATTTATGTTGTTTTCTTCAATTATGGTTATGAAACCATTTTCATGGTTGAACCAGAACATAATATATGTATTATGTCTCATATTTGGTTTTGTAATCCTTTTGTGCACAATGTTTTGATTTATAAAACAAAACATGTTCCTTGTGGTCTAAAAACCTCCAATTAACTCAAACGGTTATCATAAAATAATTTATATAATGATTCATCTTCATGAACAGTAACCAAATGTAATTTAATATCATGTAACCTCCTATTTTTTAACTAATAACTTATAAAATCAATTCGGGACAATCATCCCCATTTTACAAGATTCTTCGAACATGAATATAGGTGAACCGGTAATTAGAACCAAGGAAACAACGGAACCGAACAATGAAATTGAACCTCATAACCAATCAAAAGGTTATGAATGAACTCAAACCAGTTTAACTAAATTGTTTTCATATAGAAGATATTCTGGAATTATTAATTAATGAACTTAATTTGATTATTCAGGTCACTAATATCAATTGGAGAACACCATCAGACTTAAGGTTAAGGATTCTACCTGAACCACCTTTATTCCTTCAGGTTTCTCTATCTTTATTTCTACCCAAAAGAATTTGTCTTTTCTTTTTATGGAAAACTTATAAGTTTGGTTTATATGATCCAAAAACATGTCTCAAAATCTATCCCTCATTATCTTTCGAGGATATACATGTTTTTAAGTGATTCCCTCATTAATTATTCCCAATAACCAAACCTATTTTAAGGGAACATTCTGAAATCCTACTCGATTTCAAGTGCATTATATACTCTGCTCTAAGTCACCATTGTCTTTATAAAATCAGTCCTTTTATTATGAAAACCTTATTGTTTAAATTATGGTTTTATATAAAATATTTTACTATTTTCTATTTTAAAATCACTATTGTATTTTCCTTAAAACCACAGAAAAATGGTTTAATGCTGAATGATTATTCATGTGGAAAGCATATTCATGAAAATGTTGAGATGGGTGCACCCATATAGTGATCCAATGCATTGGTTAAAGTAAAGTCACATGAGATGCAATGTGAAACAAGATTGGCAGTTACCCTTAACCCATAATACTATTAGAAACGAGATTGGCGGTTAGCCTTGAATCATACTAAAGACACGTTTTATGTTTCTTCCACATTTATGTGATTACATGTTTATATGATCCCATGTTCATATGTTATGATTCCATATGTTCCATGATTTTTATATCATTATTCCATGCCTCCTAACTCATGTTATTAAGCTTTATTCTTATGTTCATTCCCTTACTAGGATTTTTAGCTCATACATTTGTTCATATGCTTCCCGAGGATATCCTATGTAGATGTATGAGCGCAATAGAAGTTAGGAGCTCATTATGGAGATTAAATAAATAATTATTTTTATCCCAATGTTTTATGTACCTAGTTTTCAAATACACTAGACTTCACGATCCTTGGGATGTAATCTGATGTATATTTATGCTTAAAATCATGTAATGTTATATGTAAAAGGATAGGGTCGCTATATTATGCCTCTCATCAATTCTAAAATCATGAGAAAATTTAACCGACTCATGATTTGGATTTTCCAGTAGTAATTTTTACATTAATGATATGGAGGAGTTTTTTGTATGAAGAAATAAGTGATATATATACTAATCATAAAACCATGAAGTATATATGTACATAAAAATAGTTGAACATAAACCAAAGAATATGGTTATAGTTGATCAAATATTATGACTAATCAATACATCACCACCTTGGGAAGGAAAACAAGGTGACTAATGCTTTAAGTTTGAAAGACCATACTGGTTTTTCCCTAATGTGGATTGAATGTTATCCAATATTTATGTATTTTTAAAAGTTGGATCTTGAAATATTTAGGAAAGGAGGAAGATCTTATCTTTATAATATAAATTTTCAACCTTCCATCCATGAGAAGGTTTGGAAGGAAAATAAGGAAGATGCAGAATTTCAAAATAATGTGATTAATGTTTTTGAGTTTAACCATGATCATGATGGAATGATAAGGATCAAGAAATGAGTATGTGTTATGTCAATACCATACATAAAGAAGAAGATATTGGGAAAATTCCATAGTTTATCATTCTATATTCATCCTGGAAGTATAAATATATATAGAGAGATATGAAAGAGTATTTATGGTGGGATAAAATGAAAAGGGATATTGCCGGGTATTTATCATGATGCCTAGTGCGTTAAAAAGTTAAGGCTGAGATACATAAATCTAAGGGTGATTTTATAACCATTACCTATTCAAAAATGAAAATGGTAAAAAAATATCATGGATTTTATAATCAAACTCCCCAAAACATATAAAGGGAATAATATTATTAAGGTTATAATCGATCCCCTTATAAAATCGATGCATTTTATTTCTATTATAGAATATTATCTCTTGATTAGCTTACTCTGTTATATTTTAAGTAGTTTTTGATATTTCATGAAGTACCACTCTCAACAACATATGATAGGGATCTAGTTTTTGCCTTGAAGTTCTAGAGAAGTATTCCGTAGACTTTGGATACATAGTCAAGTTTAAGTAATGCATACCACCCTCATACACATGTTCAGTGTAATAGGAGAATTAACACTTTATAATACATGTTGAGATATTTCTATATGGATTTCAATGGTTTTTGGGTTCAATAAATTATTTTGGTGGAATTTTATTACAATAATAGCTTTCACTTGAGTATTCATATGGATCCATATGAATCCCTCTATGGTAGGAAGTATAGAACTCTAATGTACTAGGATAAAGTTAGAGAAAGAAATATATTGGTACCTGATAGAGCTGAGGAAATGGTAGTTAAGGTTATATCTATTTGACAATATATAAAGGAAACTCAGAGTCGAAAAAAAATTATGTTGAAAATTATTAATGGAATCTAGAGTTAGAAGTTGGTGATAAGGTATTCCTATGAATATATCCTTAGAATAAGGATATTATATTTGGAACGAAATGAAATTCAGGACCAAGATATATCAGTCCCTTTGAAAGTTTTTATCATATTGTGATCGTAACTTATTTATTGGTGCTTCCACCAAATCTCTCTCAAGTTCATGATGTGTTTTGTGTATATCTCCTAATGAAGTAAATACATGATCCATCACATGTACTGGACTCAGAGGTCATACCACTAGAGAAATATCTATTTTATGAGGAACGACCAGTGGATATTTTTTATTGTAGAATAAAAGTTCTATTAATCAAGACCACTGACTAGATCAATGTTTTTTTGGGTAAATCATAAAATAGAGGAAGTTTCATGCAAACATGAGGATGTTATCAGGAAAAATTTTCCTCAATTTTTGGAATCATAGTGATGAAATTTTTAGGAAGAATTTATTATAAGGGGTGTATAATGTAACACTCTAATATTTTATGATGTATGTCTCTTCAAATAAATTTAATTTCTTTGATAGCTTATGATACATGAAACCACCAGTCTAAATGAACTAATATATAGTATAGATTTATAACCTAGACATTAAAATTATCAGTATCAATAAGAATAAAATAATTATTAAAAGAATATAAGGTCATACTGAATAAAAATTTTCTGATTAATTACTAATAAATAAGCTCTCAATTTTCAATAAAGTCATTTTATGCTTCAAAAATAAATTTTCATTACAATGAATTTTTGTTTTATTTGTAAGATAATATTATAATTAATTTATGAAACTTTAAAAAAAATATTTGAGAAAAATGATATATGTTCTAAAATCGTCATATCAAAATTATCTCAGGATTATTCTTTTAGAGAATTTTCTGAAAAGTTTAATTTTTCAATAAATGGTGAAAAATACTAATTTTTATTGAAAACTATCTTTTTTTCAAGTATTTTTAATGTCATATTCTATTTTTATTAGTTTTAAAATTTAATTAGTTTATTTTTATGAAAACTAAAATATTAAATGGTGTTTTAATCAAAATAATACTCAAATTTTGTATAAAAACATTTATATACTTGAAAATGAATTTTAATAAAAAAGTCACTTTTCATCAAGTTTCATGAGTTTAGTTTTAATAAAATAGTGTAGCTTCTATGAATTGAATTTGATAATATGGATTAAATATTTTTAATTATAAAGATAAAATTTTTCAAATAGGACCCTTTTATTTTTGGTCATTAGGAATTGTAATCGTAGTAAATATTTGTCACCTCGGTAAAGGTAAATCAGGTAATTAATGTTAAAAACTAATGTGATGAGGATTAAAATTCATTAAAAAACTTGAATTTATTTAATTGGATGTTATATTTCATTCATAATCATACATAAATTTAAAGTATAACCTTTTGAATTTAACTTTTTTTTTGACCTTTATAATATTTAAGAGAAGGACAAAGTCAAAAATTTCATTCTCTTACTTATAATATAAATAACACTTTTTGATAGGGATAAAAACAAATTAAGTTTGGTTATATATTTTTATTTTAAAGATAAATTATATTTTTATCATTGTAATTTTTTTTAGTTATTTAATAGTTACATTATATTTTTATGCAACACACACAGTATTCATTAAATTAATATAAAAACAAAATTAATAATTTTAAAAATATTAAAAGTGATAAAATTTGGGTGAATTATTATGCTACATGAATTCTATAGATATATATAAAATTATAGTTATTTTTTAAAAGTTTACATTTGAATTAAATCTCTTTATTTATGACTTTAAATTCAAATTAAATGAATAGTGTCAAAAAAATATTAATGGTATTTATGAAAAATAATATTTTATTAAATTATATAAAATTCATAAAAATCATATCCTCATCCAAGTTAATGGGATATGGTTTAACATATCATCCATCATCTATATATGTTTTACATTTCCTTTTAGGGTAACATTCCTCATCCTTAACTACTAAAAAACATTGATGTTGCAATAATTGTCAAAATGGTTAATAGATGCATAAAATAAAGATATAATGCTGAAAAGATCACCCAAATTTGTCCAAATTTTATTTTATGATATTATTTATACTCAAACCCATATTATATACTAATTTTATCAATTTTGAGTCATTTTTCTATAAAAAATAATTTATAATAATTTAATACTTTATGTAATTCCAAGAGTGTCCCTCCCCCCTCTATAAAAAGACATCTCTTATCCTCTATTACTTATACCTTTTGAGACATCTAGATCATCCTTAACTACCATAATACCTTCTTATATTCCTTACTTATTTGTTAGAGCTTATGGTATTTCCAAAAGACCATCCTTTTATGGTTTAAGTCATAATCCAAAAGAGTTTTGTCAATAATGAGTTACAACTCTAAACCGAGAAATTTCAATTTATTTGTTATTATAGATACTATAAATCTATGGAATTCATCATGAAATAATAAATTTAGAAAACTAGATATACAAAAAATTTATCATGATTATTTAACCAACTTTATTAGACTCTTTTCCATCAAATAGGAAATGAAATTATTGCTTGTGTGTACATGTGGACAACCAGCTCCACGTATCGATTCAATTAATTTTACATCATCATTTTCCATGAATGGTTATTATGATGGGTATAATATTTATATATTATATTCATGACATAATAATTATTTTTTAATTATAATATCATATATATTTTCTTAACTTCTCATTCGTTGGAAAATGATAAACGTCACTTGTGCGTATGAGTGCACTACTACTTCCATGAAGTGATACAGTTCAATTTTCATTTCTGATTTACATATATGGTAATGAGAATATATTAAATGAATTTATATAATACATATGATATAATAATGATTCTATAAAGGTTAATTTCTTTCTTTTGAAACGTTAAAATACTGTTCATGCGTACGTACGGCCTACCATTTCCATGAACGGTGTAAGTCATTTTACTTTCACTACTTTCTAAAGATGAATCTAAATATAAATATAATAAATATATATGATATTTATATCATCATTAAAGTTATGTATATTATAGAACCATGATCATATTATAAGTACCAGAACTACCAAAATTAAGTTCTCATGAAAAACCAAATGGTCAATTCCAGGAAACGGTGATTTTAATAAAAAAGTATTAATAAATGGGTGATTGAAACATTATAAGTGGATCATATATGATATTATTAGTATGGTCAATGATATAGTATATAATTATAATAAATCTAAATTTATTATATAGGAGGTCAAAATCACTTACTAAGAAAGTCAAACTTGAGGTAAGATATTTTTTTATAATCTCAATTTATTTAAGGATTATTAATGTCTGAATTTCCATTGTAGGAAATTATATGATACTTATATGATAAAAACCCTAAATTTTATTATCCTCTAGTTATTAATGTAATTTTCAAGTAATAATATCATTTTATTCTCTTGGGAACTTAAAAATATCAAGGAAATGTTTTTTTGAGAAAAGAATACATTATTTCCTCTTTAGTCAGAAATCATTTCCTTACATGTCTATGTTTTCTAAAAATGTTTTTATTAATATTTTAAATACTTCCCTATGATTTTTTAAATTCATATCTAAACATGATTTAATTTTTACAAAATGTTTTAAAAAAAATCTTCTGGGCATTTTTAATGAGATACTTTTGACTTGTTACAAAAAAAATTAAAAGTAACCTTTGTTTTAGCATACACCGAATTAAAGGAATTTCCTACCGCAATGAGCGCTCAATGATTTGAAGATTACATTACAAGTTTCCAAAAAAAATTTCAAACAAAATTATTTATTTAATATTTTTATAATTTTTATACTTTAATAAATTATTTCAAATTCAAAAGGGTATTTTCTTCAAAATATTTCCAATGAACTTTTAAAGGTATTTTCAATTATGACAACACCCCTTGAAATTACTAGGGATACGATCTAATTATACCATATTTATTATTTATTTAGATGGTTCCTGATGATTATGTCTTGATGTTATGTATTATTGATTAAATACGGATAATTATTGACTTATAAGTAATTTTGATAATGAATTACATTGATTATTCAAAATATAAGAAATTTATAGGATGTGAAAGTGAAATGTGGGGCCCAATTATAGATATCCTCTCAATACATCAACAAGTCTCATGAGACAAAATAGTTGGAATGAAATATTATATGGGTAATTTGTTTACACTTACATATGACAGTAAGATTTATGATATCTTGGTTGAGAGGTCTTGATCATGGATGTCTAGAATTATGCATTTCCGCTATTAAGAATTCAATTTTTTTATTAATGGGTTTTTTATGTTGATATTATCCATATATAATCATTTAGTTAAAGTGTTGATTTAATTTATTGTGTTTTTAATATCTACTTTACCATGTTGACTATGCCATATTTACTCATGATAACTTCTAGTGAGCATAACCCTTATTGAGCATTTGAGCTCTCCCTTTATTTGTTTTACTTTCCCCGGGATTTGAAGAAGGGTATTATTAATGATATCAAGGATAAAAAAATGTTTCCTATTCTATGTTTTTATATTTATAATGTAATATGGGATTCATGTATGTATATAGTTCTCTAAGACTACTAAACTAATTGATCATGTGTGATGATATTCCTTGTATCTTGTACCAATGTAATAAATAAAACACTAGATATGGGTTATTGTGATTTGAGTTCTAAAAAATCCTAAAAATAACTATAGGATAATAAAATAGTTTATTTTTAAGGGTTAAATAACATACAATTTCCTACAATGGAAATTGAAACATAAATAATCTTAATAAAAAGTAAAATTGTAACATAAAACTATATCTCAAGTCCCATCTCACTATAAATATGATCTAAACTCCTATACATTAAATTTAGATTTATTATACATATTTACCAGAGACATATTCAAACTTATATTACTATATATAATTACATTATAATTTTCTCCTACCTATTTATTAAAATTCATCTTTAAAATCAATATCCATGTGTTAATTATTCTATTTAGCACATATTTTTCAGTTTTTGTGATTCCTATAATTCCCCTTTTTCATGGTTTCATAATATTTATATTATTAATCATTTCATAAATATCATATTTATTAATTATATAAAATTTTAGAATCATCCATCTAGGTTAGTGTTGAATAATTAATTACATCACTTTGTGGAGGTGATTGTTCATACGTACCATGAATGATGTTTTCATTCTTAAATGGATGGAAATAAAGGAATGTAAATAATGATTTATAATGAAAATTTATAATTATGTTATAAATATCATATATATTTATCTAATACATCTATATAACCATCCATGAGAGGTAATGAGGAAAAATGAAATGCATCGCTTCATGGAGGCGGTAGTCTGCCAGTATGCTTGAGCACCACTTTCATTTTCAATTTGATGGACGATAAGTAGATATTGTTTATTATTATAGAGACTCTATTTTTTATGTTTAATACTTTGGAATATTTATAAGTATATTTTTGGATCCAGGTGCTGAGACAGTGCACTATTTTGAGGCCCAGTGAGTCCGGAATTAATTTTATAATAATATTAAATATATTTTATATCACACATGGGTAGATTTCCTAAAAAAGTGAAAATATCTCAAAATAATTCTTGGATAAAAAATTTTATATTGTGGTTTAATATAATGTTCATGGTTTAGCCGATGTGTGACATAAGGTAGGTGGGCACGGGATGTTCGGATGAGAAAGTCGTTGGTGGGTACGTTTAGTTAAAATAAATAAATTAATTAGTTTTTTATTAAATGATCTAATTAAATGACATATAAATACACTATTATGATGGTTTTTAAGGCTTGGATGCAATACCCTTAATATATCTAAGAGGAGGAGGATAACATTCTTTGTTGGTGTATTGACATCGAATGATGATCAGATCAAGGATAATCGTGAGACGAATGAAGAATTTAGTGGGATCGTCACCTTCATCACTAGAAGATACATTATTCACCAAATATTGATCCATAATCACGGTATGAATCATAATTTGTGGTTTTATCCATTTTTATTAAATGACTGAGAATGAATTTTATATCTTCTTTTGATCTGCGATAATTGTTCTTCACATGAAACCTGCAATTTATTAATTAAATTTATTCGGTATAATTATTCACTTATTCCCCAAGTTATCACCCCATTTATATAATTTTTGGAAAATAACACTTGTCTAATTATGGTTTACTTTTTTCTTATGTTTTCTCTCTTTGTTCATCATGTTCATTACCATTGGCCAATGGGGCCACAATTCGACTTTATCGGGGTGAGTTCGAGTGTGATTGAACCCCTAGATTAATTGTGGTGGCATGAACGATATAAGGATTGTTTGTTTTTATATGGATTTATGAAATTTTTATATAGTGTTTTGTGAATGGATTGGATCAGTACCATGAGTGTGGGTTTGCGATCAAGAATGTAATGGAGGTGCGACAAGGATGGTGACTAACCGAAAGGGGATCAGGATCAGATCGAGAATTCTCATTTTCCCAGTTAACTTGAGATGATGATGTGCAGTGTGACAGGATCAGTTCTGATTGGAGTTCATGTGTGAGGTCTCATGGTGGAGGCTTTTTGACGAGGACATGACTGTGGCTTAAAGGTATGAGGGTCGCTACCCGGTGTGGAGCACGGTCAAAGATAGTTATGGACATGAATAATGGGAGTTATGTTATTATTATTATTTTTAATAATAATAATGTTTTGTTATTATTATTTATAATAATAATATGTGTTATTTAATTCAACTAATTAATGGGGGAAGAAAATTGGTTTAAACCATTTAAATAATTAAACGGAATGAAGGTGGGGAATCCATCTATAAACACCCCCTATGAACAAATTACAATATGTATATTATATTATTATTAATATTATTATTATTACAAATATTATTATAATTAAAATGATAAAAGGAGTAGTTCCCATTATGGAGAGGAGGTTCAAGCGTGAAGAGGTTCCAACATCGCACTAAAAAATAGAAAAATAAAAAATATTGTTGTTGTTGTTGTTAAAACCATAATTCAGTCATAACTTTTTAATGTGTCATTGGATTAACAAACCATATATGGAAGAATGATCTTGTAATTTATATGGTCATTTCAATACCAATTTTGGATATTTAATTTGTACTCATGGATCAGGCCCATGAAGCTCTGTTCGAGTGTGATGCGGTGAAATGCATTTTTTTCATCAGTTTTCCAATTTGGGAAAGTGAATAGTATATCCTAGGTTTTTTCATGAGGATCATAACAGTTTTATCCTTTTTTCCATTCATGGATTTTGTAATGTCATATCATTGGTTTGATTTTTTATTCATTGGATTGATGATGATCCTCGTGTGTTTGTCAGGATTTTGGCTAAGACACGTCATATTGTAATATTAAACATTATATAGTACTACATGCTTAGAAATTAGTGTGCTAGTAAGGACACATACTGGAAGGAAGGAAGGGTCACACGTTGTGTGAAAACCATACACGTCGTGTACCTCCTTATTAACCTTATACCTCTCATATCTTCATTGTTAGGACTCATATTTTTAACTATGAATATCCTATACTGAATGTTTCTCTATGTAGAACGTGATGGTGGCCTTCATAGTGGATTTTGAGATATGATGTGAGATGTTTGGAGCATGATTCTTTTTTAGTTGGTGCTTGATGATGACACTAATTAGGTAAGATCATCAAAGAGTTCCGATAGAGATAGTACTCTGATGTCATATCAGCATGTGGGTCCTCTATCAATGGAGATGGTACTCCCCTCTCATACCAGAATGAAGGTCCTACATAATCATTCTGTGAATAGAGATATTAATCCCCAATCACACTAGGTCATGAGTCCTCTATCCATAGAGACGTTACCCCCCTTTCATACTAAGGTGTGAGTCCTCCATACTCGTTGTGTGGATAGAGATGGTACTCCCTGTTATGCCAGGGCATGGGTACTCATTCCATGGAGACGGTAATCCCCTATCATACTAGGGTGTTGGCCCTCCATGATCATTATGAAAATAAAGATTGTACTTCTCTATTACACGAGGTCACGAGTCCTCTATCCATGGAGATGATACTCCCCTATCATGTCAATTCATGGGTCCTCCATATTCATTGTGAAGATAGAGATGGTACATCCCTATCACAGCAAGATACAGGTTCTATATTCATAGAGATAGCACTCCCCTATCATATTAGGGTGTGGTTCATCCATACTCTTTGTTCAGTTAGAGACGGTACTCCCTTGTCGCACTAGGGTGCAGGTCCTCTATCCATGGTGATGGTACTCCCCTGTCTTACCAAGGAACGAGTCCTCCATACTCATTTGATAGATAGAGACGATACTCCACTATCGCAATAGGATTCGGGTCCTATATCCATGGATATAGTACCCCCTGTCATATCAAGGTGTGATTCCTCCATAATCATTGTGTTGATAGAGACGTTAATCCCATGTCACACCAGGGTGTGGGTCCTCTGTCCATGGAGATGGTACTCCCCTATCATACCAGGGTTTGATTCCACCATACTTGTTGTATAGATATAGATTGAATCCCTCCTAGTTTTTCTGGGTATGGTTCCTATATCTACTAAGTGGAACCCCTCAACCCTATTGTATCAGGGAATGCTTCATCTACCTTAGAGATTGTGCCCCCTATATTGCGTATAACAGTTGTGAGGTGTGGGTCTTCCACATGGTTACTTTTTTTGATAGAAACTTTAGATACTAGGAATCAGAGATGGTCCTTTTTAATTTTTTTGGTAGACTCATTATTCTTAGATGGGTTTTAGAGATGTAGATCTCCTTTCTCTCTTGTTTATCCTTATTTTTTAGTATATCTAGGTTTTTTCATTATTCTTGTTGTCTCGTATACTAATTGGAATATCTTCTTTGTGATGATATGACTACTTCTATCATGTCTTCTATCACACCCTCTTTAGTTTTCAGGGCGCCCTATTGGGTATGTGTATATTCACCCCTTCAGGGGATTTTCCCACACATTTCATGTCTTATGAAAATTATGAATAAGTTGAATGTGATTTTAGATGAGCATAGGGATACTCTAGTGCATAGACCACTTATAGTGGTCGAGATTGGAGATTTGGAGTTGGGCTATATCATCATTTACTTTTATAGTTATTGTCATGTTGATACATCTTTTATTATTGGGTGTTTATTTTTTCCCTTTACTGTTTAGATTACATTGTTATACACTTTTGTATTCCCTAGAGGTTATTACATGCATTGAATTTACTCTAGATGTTACTTTCTTTTATTATTATTCCTATGAACTTTGGAATAGATTTAGTTGGGTGCGTTAATATAAGTACATTACGAAATGGACTCCCATTTTAGATATTATTTTTGGAACTTTTTTCCATCCCATAGCCTATGGAGGCAGGCTTGGGGTAGTTTCCACTTTTCCTTCCACCAACTAAGCAAGCCCCAGTGGGTCGAGTCATGAAAAATTGTTATCATAGTGAATACCCATTATGAAGTGTTGTGAAATTTCCTAGGATTTAGGTTTAGGTTTTTGCTTGGTTCGATGATTGGAGTTAAACCCATGATGAAGAATTGGTTGAGACTTAATTAAATAATGTAAAAGTGTCTCGAGTTAGTCTTTTAGGCCATGGAACTCAATTTGTGTGTGGTGGTCGATGTATCCATACACCAAGACTCTACCTAACTGATATTTGAATCAACATACTCAGACATCAATTTCAGGAATCAATGGAACATGAGTCATATAGGATGAGTCCTTTGACTTTCCTTCTTAATTTGGCTCCCTAGATATGGTTTTTGAGCATAGTATGTCTCAAAAACATTCATGATTATTATGAGATGATAGGTAGATAGGATTTCAAGATAGTGTCATAACAATGACAAGTTGAGTGATGGGGCCTTATTTTATAAAACCACCCATGAGTTGTTATCTCTAAGCATGCACTGGTTAGTGATACAACCTATTGAAAAATGCATGGGTCCTTCTATGGATTAGGTAGATGATCATCCATGTGTTGAGAATTTGATAGCTCTATTAGGGTAGGAAGATGGTATGTGTAGTCTTAATAGGTTATGTGAGTCCCAACTATGGAGGCAAGTAAAGTTTTGTGATGAGACAAGCCCTCGATTAGTAGAGGTTTTACTCGAGGTAGTGGTCTAGGTTTTCTATCTTGTGTAGACCTCAACTGATCAGATGGTTGCATTGGAGACCAGTCTTCTCTATGTAGTAGTGTTTGGATCTAGAGGTATTGATAGATTATTAACTTATATTGAGTTCACATCAAGGGTTTTAGAGATAGATATCACACTAGCTTCATAGTGATTCAGACCCCCTTCTCAGATGTTATAGGATTGTCTTAAGCCTGTGATGAGAATTTAATGCTTGGATATGACCCCTTTTATGGTGGAGCTGATGGTGATTATTTTCTAGGGTGATTTGGGGTGTCAGTATATCCTAATGTTGGTGATGTTCATCATGAATTCATACATGAAAGGTAGAGGTATAATTCCCTCACCGAGACAGCTTCTTGTGACACAGTCTAAAACAATGTGGTTAAGTTAGTTTCATTCCAAAGAGGATAGTATAAATGTGTGGGGGATGAGTTTATTTGAATTGTTTGTTTGATATCCTTATAATGTGCTAAGGTTTCAGAGTGATAACTAGTTGTGGTGATAAGGAAGGAAAGGGAATGGATATATTCATGTGGGAGGATCTTTTGGGTCAGTGGCTTTGACTGTTGTTTAGGGTATGACATGTGTCTCTACTAATCCAATAGTAGTTGTAGAAAAAAGTCAAAAACCAAATTTCCCTAGACATATCCCCTATTTGAGACCTATTGATACTAGTGGGAGAATTTTTCCTTGGCCCTTGTTATAGAGGATCCTTCAGAGAGGATCGGTGGTCACCCATTTCTATCGATAGTGTGACATGAGTCAATGAAGAGAGAGAGATCCTCACATGAAATCTTTCCATAGTGGTAGTGGGACCCTAAATTTTTTTACTTAATATAGGTTGTTCGTTTACCCTCAATGATCAGATGATTACTACTAGTGAGTGTGGCAATGCTTTGAGATTGTTGGGATGGAGTTTCCACCTTTGATAAGAAGTAATCCTAGGCAGAGTATTATGAGCTCATTTGTAGGATCTTACAACTGATTCTTTATCATTTGGTTATTACCCTTGGAATAGCATAAACTATGATATTTTAGCTTCATGTGATGGTGGAGAAGTATGAAGGCATCCTTTTTTAGGATTTTTTGGTTTTACCACACCAAAAATAGTTTTCTTTCAAAATGGACTTGTACCCTAGATGACCTGATATCTGTGATAGGATATTAGATGACTCGATGTAGCAGATGATACATTGAGGTTAGGTGTGGATTTTTGTCACCCGATCTAGGTGACTATATAGAAGGAGTATCCACCCTTGAGAATCAATGACCTCTTCTAACAATGGATAGAGGTGAAATGGATCTTAGAGTTTCACCATAGGATGGGTTATCACCTACTCTAGGTTTAAGAGGTGGATGTAATAAGCATTTATTCCTAGAGTTGTTGTGGTTTCTTTGAGTTCGTAGTGGTTCCCTTTGGCATATTTAATGCTATATCATAGTTTTCAAGACTTATGAGTCAGATTATTAACCTTTCTTGGATCATTTTCAGGTAGTCTTATACAATGATTCCTTCATGTCCTAGGTTTCATATTTAGAGAAATCGAGACATGGGAGTATGGTTCTAGGCCTTTCTTGGGATTTTTATTTATATGGAATTCATGGATTCATTTCTAGATTTTAAGGTTCACTTCTCAGGATATGTCTTCTAAAACATGGGAGTGGTAGTGGACTCTAGAAAGGTTGAGGTGGCATGAGATTGAGGGCCACCCAAGGTGTGTTCATGGAATTCAATGCTCACATTGAGGTTTTTTGTCCATTGTTTTCAAGCATGGTGATAGAAAAGATGACCTATTTGTATTTAGACCAAGTTCATGGTGTTCTATACATGTCTTGGATGATGAGGTATGTTCACGATTCGTTGTACGATACCAACCTTGGTAAGCCGGGTCATGAGAGAGGATATTTCTTATTCAAGGACCCAGTGGCATTGAGAACCATAGAGAGATTCCCCTCATGGGTAAGTGTTTTCCTTGTATGTGTCTTTGTTATCATCACAAAACAAATCATCGGGGGATCTCATGGGAGCAAGAGAGCCAGATGTTAGATCAGTATACCCAACATTTTTCTTATTTTATACTTTTTAGGGAAGAAAATATTTGAATAAGGGATAATTTAGAGACATTGGTTTTTTCCATGAAAGACTTTGGAATATTTCTAAGAATATTTCTATAGCCAAGCACTAAGACATCATGTGATTCTGAGTCCCAGTGATTTTGGAATTAATTTTATAAAAGTATTAAATATATTTTATATCATGCACACATAGTTTTCCTAAAAAATTGAAATATCTCTAAAATGGAGTCTCAGATAAAAAATATGATACAATTTTTGAATCTGGAGTGTGGGGTTTACCCTATGAACGACCTAAGGTTGGTCAGTACGGGACATTTAGATGTGGAAGAAGCTGATATATAAGTTACATTAAAATAAATAAATAAATAATTTATTGGTTTTATTAAATGACCTAATTAAATATTATATAAATACCTGATTATGATGGTTTGTCAAGGGTTAACTGTATAACCCTTTCTAGATCTAAGAGAAGGAGGAGATATTTCTTCATTATCATATTGACATCGAACGATGATGTGATCAAGGATAATTGTGAGACGAATAAATAATGCAATGGGATTATCAAATTCATTGATAAAAAGATGTTTTCTTCACCAAAAATCAATCCATAATTAAGTTATTACTCATAATTTTTGGATTTCTCCTATTTTATTAAAATATTGAGCATTAATTTTATATATGTTGTTGATCTGTGATAATTGATCTTCGCATGGACCCTGTAATTTATCGATTAAATTGATTTATTATAATTATTCCCTTGTTTCACATGTTATCACCTCGTTTATATAATTTTTGGCTAAGAACAGTTGTCCAATTATGATTCAATTTGTTCTTGTACATTTCCCCTCCCCTTTCATTGAATTATTCAACATTGGCCAATAGGGCCACGATTCAACTTTGTCGGGGTGGGTTCGAGCATAGTCGAACCCCCAGATTCATTATGGTGGTATGAACGACACAAGGATCGATGTTTTATAGAAATTTTGATGAAAGATATGGATGTTGTATTGTGAATTTATTGTATCGGTACCATGGGTGTGGGTTCGTGATCAAGGAAGCGAATGATATGCAACAATGATGACAGTTGATCAGAGGTGGTTTGGGATCAGATCAAGAATTTCAAATTTTCTGGATGACATGTTGTTATGATGTATGGTGTGATGGGATAAATTCTGAGCAGAGGTCGTTCTTGAGATCTCATGGAGGAGGCTACTTGGAAAGGACGTGATGGTGGCTCAAAGGGGCAACAGAAACATCCCTATTTAGAGTGCAGTCAAAGCAAGATCTGAATGTGGATAATGGGAGTTGTGTTCTTATTATAATTTTTTAATAATAATAGTTTTGTGTTATTATTATTTATAATAATAATATGATGGAGTTAATTCAAATAATTAAGGGAGGAATAAAAATGGTTAAACCCATTTAAAGAATTAAATGGAATGAAGTTGGGAAAGACATCCGTAAACACCCCCTTGCACAAAAAATTTAATGTGTATTATATTATTATTATTATTACTACTAAAATGATAAAAGGAGGAGTTCACAACATGAATATGAGGTCCCATCATGAAGAGGTTCCAACATCTTTCCTTTGATTTAGGATTAAAAAATAATAATTAAAATAAAATATTTTTGTTATTTTTGTTGTTAAAACCTTCATTCAGCTGTAACATTTCCATGCGACATTGGATTAATGAACTGTCTATGATATAATGACCCAAGAATTTAGGTGTTCATTTCAAGACCATTGTTGGATACTTAATTTGGACTCTTAGATCGGGCCCATAAAAAGTTGTCCGAGCATGATTTTGTGAATTTCATTTTTTTACTGGTTGTCAGATTTAGACAAGTGAATAGCCTATCCAAAGTATTTTTCCATGAGGATCACAGTGGTGGTCCTTTTTACTATTAATGTATGTTTGTGATGACATATCAGTTTTTTGAAATTTTAACTGTTGGAATGATGAAAGGCCTTGTGCATTCAAACGAATTTTGGCTGAGACACGTCATGTCGTACCCTTACACATTGTGTAGTACTACATGGCCAAAAAACTGTGTGATAGGGATGAAATATCTATAAAGAGGGGTGGGGTCACATGATTTTTGGACCACATATGCAGTGTACCTCTTATTGATAATTCTACCACTTGTATATCCTTTTTTTATGATTTATATTTTATCCCATGAGGAGCCTATCCTGAGTTTTTTTCTATATAAAACGTGATGGTGGCATTCATGGTGTATTTTGATATACGATGTGAGATGCTACGATCATGAATCTTATTTAGGTGGCACTTGATAAAAAATGATCGGGAAGATTGTCAAAGAGTTCAGATAGAGACAGCACTCCATTGTCATATCAGTGTGTGGGTCCTCTATCCATGGAGATTACACTCTCCTATCATACAACGGTGTGGGTCCTCCATAATCATTGTGTAGATAGAGATGGTACTCCCTTATTGGCATAGGGTGTGGGCCCTCTATCCATTGAAAAGGTACTAACCTATCGTACTGGGGTATGGGTATTCCATACTCGTTGTTTTGATAGAGACGGTACTTTCTAATGTACTAGGGAATATTTACACTATCTATAAAGATGGAAATCCTCTATCGTACTAGGGTGTGGGTCCTCCATACTTGTTTTGAAGATAGAGACGGTACTCCCCTATCACTCCAGGGTGTAGGTCCTCTATACATGGAGATGGTACTCTCATTTTGTATCAGTGCATGGGTCCTCCATATTTATTGTGCAGATAGAGATGGTAATCTACAATCTCATCACGTCATAGTTCCTCTATCCACAGAGATGGTACTCGCTTATAGTATCTAGGAATGGCTCTTCCATATTATTTGTTCAGAGTGAGACAATACTCCTCTACATCACCAGGGCACAATTCCTCTATCCATAGATATGGTATTCCCTTGTCTTACCAGTGAGTGGGTCTTCTATGCTCACTGTGTAGATAGAGACGGTATTCACTTGTTGTACTAGGGCGCGAGTCCTCTGTCAATGAAGACGATACTCCTCTTTTTTATCAGGGTGTGATTCCTCCATACTCATTATACATATAGAGATAGTAATCCCCTATAACACCATGTAATGGGTCCTCTATCCATAAAGATGGTACTCCCCTATTGTATCAATGCAATAGTTCTCTATACTAGTGGTACAGATATAGAGTGAAACCCTCCTACTATGTAAGGGAATGAGTTATCAATAGACTGGGTGGAATCATCCTATTATATTAGGGAATGGGTCCTCTACCTTGGATATTATTCCCCCTAGAGTTTTTGGCATAGTTTCAAAGTGTGGGTATTCCACATGGTTATTTTTCAGATAGATTCATGAGATGCTTGGCATCAGATATGGTTATTTTTAGAGTTTATGGTAGGCTATTTGTTCTTAGTTATGTTGTGGAGATAGATATCTCCTTTCTCTCTCATTTGGGATTCTTATTGAGAATATGTAGGATTTTTTCGTTACGGTTATTATCTCATATACAGATTGGCATACCTTTATTGAGATGAGATGACTACTTCTATCATGTCTTCTATCAACCCCTCATCAGTTTTTGGGGTGTCCTACTGGGTATATATATACTCACCCATGCATTTGAATTTCCCATACATGTCAAGTATTTTTTAGATGATAAACAAATGAGGGTGATTTTAGAGGAGCATAGGGATACTCAGGTGCATAGACCGTGTATGGTGGTCAGGATTGGAGATTTGGAGTTGGTCTCTCTCAGCATTTAATTTTCCAATTATTTTCATGTTGGGACATATTTTTTGGTTAGGATTATATTTATCCCCTTTAATTTTCTTATTATGTTTTTGTGGTCTTTTGTATTCCCTGTAGTTTATTACATGCTTGGATTTTACTCCATATGTTTATATCATTTATAATTATTCCTCTGAACTTCTGCATGGGGATGGTTTGGTGCATGAATATAGGTACATTTGGAAAATTCCTCTTATATTATTTATTCCTTTCATCATCTTTTACCATCCTGTGGCCTATAGCATCGGGCTTGGGGTAGTTGTGGCTCAGCCTTCTGCTAGCCAGGTGGGCCCCGGTGGGTCGGTTCATGACAATTCCATCAACATGATAAAATTTTATTATATTTATAATACATATTTAAATATGATATCATGTTTATAATAGAATCATATGAGGAAAAAGAAGAAATAAACATCAAAAAACTCAGTTGATACAATTACCTCTTCTTTGGGTATCCTCTTTGGATTACACCTTAGTCATTGATAGGTTGGTATTTTAGTGATTCCAAAACTTATAGGACATGGGTAGGAGATTTAGGAATTTATTTGGGCATATCTTGGTTGAAATAAAGTGCTAAATTTGTGTAAAAAGTGACAAAGGGGGTTCCCTTTTATAATTGATGGGAGTTCCACCCTTGTTAATACCCTTAATTATATAATAATATAAAGTCATTTTCATTGTAAAGTGGCACCAAATAATCCAAATATTGATGATAAAGTGAGTATATGTTTAAAAACACTGAAAAATTAAAATAAATATAAGGTTGTTATGATATTTGAAGCCTTATCCATTAGTTTAACCCCATTTAACTCGTTTTTACCTTTACCATGCTAACTTAACGTCTTACCATGGTGGCTTATTTTTACAAATAAAAATGAAATTGACCATATTTTTTTTAAATTATGATTCAAAATAAAAAATTAATTTTATCAAATTCAATTTCTAAAGGTGTAAAATTTACTTTTAATATAAGTACACAAAACAAAATGAAAAACGGTTTTCAGAAAATATGTATTTTTAAGAAAAAAATGAATTTGCATCAAAATCATGTATATAATTGATCTTCATGACATTTATTAAATTATGGATAAAAAATAATAATTTGAGAAATTTCAAATAAATATAAAACCAAATGGATCATTGTGAACATTAAATTAAATTAAGAGTATTAGAATATATTTTTACTAAAATAAAATATAACATAGGTTCTAGAAATACAAGAATGGGTTTAAAAATTCAAAATAATAGTTTTAAATGATTTATTTTACTTCTTTAATATATGTTTTTTAATAAAAAAAATTATATATTTTTAATTTATTCTTATATCATAATGGTGTTATAAAAGTTATGGTATTTTTAAATACTATATTTTTTTCTAATCATCTAAAAATCATCAATTTTATAAAATTCTCAAAAATTCACCCTAAGATAATTTTTTCATGATGAATTAAAAAAATAATTTCATTTTTTCAAATTATAATTCTAGAATTTTAGAAAAAAACATATATAATATACAATAAAATAATTCTTTTAGACAAAAAATTTATATTAAACCACGAATAATTAATATAGTACTTATTATAATTTATTAATTTATTTTAATAATCATGTTTCATTTAATTCTATCATAATGTATTTCACTTTTTATTATAATGAAACATTATTTAATTTAGTTTTGTTTTGTGTCAATCACAATCTATCAAATGTGTGGAATTTATTTTAATAGAAAAATATATTATAATATAATGGGGTGTTACCGGTATCTAATAAACCCATACTTCAAAGTTATCCATAAGATGTTTAATTAATAAGAACTATAGGTAGTATCCTTATAAATATCCATGGTCTATTAAACTTATATCAAAGGTGAGAGAAGAAATTGGGAGCTATGGCTTGGAGTTTAATGACAGATCTAATCGCACAAATCGCTATCATGGTCTAATCATCATTTAATAGTCCTCATGTCATGAACTCCTCCCTCCAAAGGTACCCTATTGGGTCAGTAAAGGAGAAAGGGAGATAATGATGTCTGCATCCTATGTCCAATAGGTCATGGGTTGGCGATAAGCACTGAGGTATATAATCACACACATGGGTGGGATTTCCCATATAAAGATTTTAGAAGTAAGAGATAAGATGATAAAAACCACCAAACAACTCATACTGATAAAAAATAGAGAAGAAAACCTACTACATGAATGTAATGATATATAACTGAGATAACTAAAAAAATAAAAAAAAATCCTTGACAATGACCAAAAATATCCAAAAACTCCTAAAACACTCCTCAAATAAGTAATGTCTAGCTCAATCACCAACCATCCCCTGTTAAACTATGTGTGTGTGTGTGTGTTGATCATAACATGTGTACTCATTAGGATCCTCCCTAAAACCTCTCATGAAAAATATGCAAGAAGAATACTAAATCCTTGTAAAAAAAGTAACTCATCTCCTAAATAGGTTTACTATTTTTTCTCATTCTCACCATGGATAACTCACAAACTATCACATACATGTAATGATATAATATCCAACATAATATAAAATCTTGGTATCCCACTACAACTTCCCCACTATTTTTTTACTCTACACCAACGCCACACGTACTGATCAATATCTCTACAAAATTAAGCCATCCCAAAGACACCTAAGATACTATAACATATCATGAACCTTTTATATCACATCATCTCATCATCTCATACCATGAACCCTGTGTATAAAATTATCTCATTATCCCATTCTACATCTCCAAATAGTAACTGATTAGTTTTTGAGAGACACAACAGCCCATATATCAATTGTTATACCCTAAACCATCACAGCCCATACATGACATACCTATAATAATCCATGGGATACTATATCCAAAGATAAATTTCTGTGACATAACCACAAGAAATTACACCCCTCTTCTCACATATATGGGAAAGATAACCATCATGTATGCTAGCACATAATACTACTAGGAGAAGAGAGTGGGGCTAGAGAGCGTAGTCATCCATTAGTTCCTCACTAACCCAGATGTGGGGGAAAACACCCTCCCAAAGTCTACTAGGTGTCAGTAACCCTATCGATATGGGGTATCCTATGAAATAAAAAAACATGATATATATATATATATATTACAACCACAATATGGTAAGCTACATATCCTTAATCTCAACTAAAACTATCATTGGACACCTGGTTTCCACTGATAATGGCTAGATATCCTTTGATCACACAAATATCAAGTTAATTAATTCATTATAAGTTAATTAATATTCATTCATTTTCCTTCCAAGATTAACATCATAATATTCTAACCCATGTACTAATGACACTATTAAATATTCACTTATATTATCAAGTATATCACCATCCTAAGTGAGAATCAAGAATCAACCCCATTGTTCCATTAATTCATTATCATTACATAAACATCCAGGTACTCTAGGACTCATCCTAAGCTATCACTCCAAATATTAACTCACAATTCATAGTATAAAACAACATATCATTGTTATAAAGTTATCGTATAAATAACACATATCCATCATTCCAACAAATAAGCATAAATATAGAAGTAAGAATCCATGAGAAATATCTGGCCTAAACTCATCCCAACCTCCTATGTCTCCTAAACCATTGCACATAAAATCACATCTTCCATCCCATGAAAACATTATCACTATAACTAGAACCCAATGCCACCATCATCATCATATCTAACTCGTTGTTCCACCATCATTATCATAACAGATACCTTGTACCACCATGTATTACCATACATAATACTACCAGGAGAAGATGGTAGGATGAGAGGGGGTAGTCATCCATTTGTTCCTCTCCAACCTAGAGATTGGGGAAATCACCCTCTCAGAGTCCATTGGGTGTCAGTCACCCTACTTACAAGGGTGGGGTAGTGTATAAAATAACAAAACATATAATATATATAGTATATAACCACACTATGGACAACTACCCAAACTTAACCTCAACTGTAGCTATTTTCTATCGTACACCCTGATTCCACTGATAAGGACTAGATATACTATAAGCACATAAAATCATATACAATTAATTTTTTATCCATTAATTAATATTATTCTAATTTAATTCTAATATTAACATCATAATCCTCTAATATAGGTACTAATGGCACTATTAATTCTTCCCTTTTATTATCAAGTATATCATCATCATAAATGAGCATCAAGAATAAACTGTGTTCTTACAATTATTTATTATCAGTACATAAATATATGATTACTGTAGGAATCAACCTAAGCTACCAATTAAAATATGCACTCACAGTGCATACCATAAAATTTTTCCCATAGTTGTAAATTGATCATAAAAATAACATTTTTCCATTACTCTATCAAATAAGAATCAAGATATAAGTAAGAAACAATGAGAAATCCCTACTATGAACTCTTCCCAATAGCCCCATTGTCCTACACCATTTCACATAAAATCACATTTACGTCCCATTCCAACATTATCATCAAAATTGGAACCCCTTTCCACCATCATCACTATATCTAGCACCTTATGCCACTATCATCATCATATCTAGCACCTTTTGCCGCCATTACAACCTCAGACATACATGCCCATTACTCATAAAATATTCTAACCATACAAGGTTACCATTCAATTATATCAAGTATATAAATCCATAAATCATAAATACATATTAAATTATTTATACACACATAATTTTAAAGTCATTTATGGAAAAATAAGACAAGGAAATTGAGCCTTTATCAAAAAAAAGACGGGATTTCTTAGTCCAAAAGCAATTATTTAAGCAATAATTAAATTCTCAATGATGTATTTGATTAATAAATTAATAAATAATAAATTATAGAATCATTAGAAATATAAATTCTCAATGATAAATATTATTTAATTAATCTATAATTCCGACTTATGTTTCTCTTATATATATATATATCAACAAAATTGGTGGCAATTCAACATGCCACTTATATTATAAACAAATCATTATAAAATTTCAGTATTCATTTAATTTCCAAGCATATAAACCATGATTAATAATAAAAAACTTACACATTTTCTAGTAAATATCATGAGGAAACAATAAACACATTCAATCATAATGTCCAAGTCAACAATTTAATCTTAACATTAAATTATCTAAGCATGCGATAATTCTCATTTCAAATTTAATATTTCCAAAACTATATAAATTATTATCATTATAAACATATCAAGTATTGTAACACCATGGCATGATTTCATTTTGTTTTTATGAAATATTAATTGGACAATGTTAAGAAATTATTTATTTCTCTCTCCTAGATAATTTCAAGAATAATTATCATTATTCTAAAACATGCAATTATTTATTTACTCTTTATTTCAATAATATTATTATTTATTTCATGTCAATAAATGATAAATATCATTCATGATATTTATATTATAAATATTAAATATATATCAAGTTCCACATGTTACTTTCAAATTTTAAGATAATCATAACTATCCCTAACATGTAATATTATTTTTAATTCCTACCTAGAATAACTAGGGTATCATGTTAATCATAATATACATGAAATAAAAATATATTTAATTCATAAAATGTCATTAAAATTTTACTTCATACATTTATTTTCCATTTAAATTATATAAAAAATAATATTAATTTATAATCAATAAAATATTGCATTCAATTCATCTTCATCCTTTGGAATTTCCAGATTATCATATAATCATTGTTCATGTGATTAATTTTTATATTTAATCTAATTTTGGTTAATCAAAACCATTTAAACAAATAACATAAGAATGGTTGATCCACATTTTTAGATAAAATAAATGAGAAGTAACTTATCCTCTTCCTAGAAATAATGATGTTTTCACATTGTATCCAAAATAAAGGATAGATAAATATTTCTTCAACCTAGAAAACACAGTTCTGGAAGTAGTAGAAGCCTAAAACGATTTCACAAAAGTATTTAAAATCATGAAATTAAATGTTTTGTATCATCAAAACTTGATAGAAATAAGAATATACTAATAAAAGATAAAAAACTAATTTTTATGAATCAGAAACATCTCTCCATGAATATTACAGAAACTCCATCAAACTTTCCATTTATTCCTCATTTAATTTTTATTTAACTCAAAACATGGTTAAGATCCAATTAAAACCTTTTTAAATTTTTAATATTATTTTAAATGAGATAAAGACATTTAATTCCATGATTTTTGGGAATCAAAATCACAAAAACACATTACAAGCTTGTTCTGGAAGAAGAAAATGAAATATAGAGATAAAAAACATTTTTTCTTCAAAAAGGGAATTGTGTAAGGGTAACATAGTGTTAAAATTATGTAGCTCTTAGTCATAATGTGAGGGTATGTATTTTACCCTTACATAAACTTTTTAAACTCATTATTACCCTTACATAACCTTTGAAAATAAGATCTTACCATTATGTAGTGGTTGAGACTTCTTCCTACCCTTATGCAGTGGTTATTTACCCTTATTAAACCCTTATAAATTTAGTCTTACCCTTACACATGTATTTAAAACTCTCACATATCCTTATACCACTTGTAAATTACCTTAACAAATGGTTTAAAAACCATGTCTTACCCTTATGCCGGATGTATAAACTTCCATTTATATTTACGCAAGCCATTAAAAGTATCTCTTACCTTCACACACCCTCTTTAAAAAAATCCCTTACACATAGGCAAGGACTTGCATAAGGGTAAAATAAACTATAGAAATATTAAATTTTCAGTTAAAAAACTTGTAAATAATTTTGATAAGGCTTTATTATAACTTTCAAAACTCCCGATTTAAGTTCCAAATAAATTTTAAAATATTTAAATCACATCCATTATTGGTAAACCATTTTAAAATCCCTTTATAATTTACAAAAACATTTTTCTTACAAAATAACTTATATATTTTATGAAACTGCTCTCAAACCACCAGACACCCAAAATAACGAAGGGATTATGAAAAATTCGAACCCCTACACCTTGAGGATGATCCCCAAATGCTTCACCATTACTCTAAGTATTTCATAAACATTTAAATGATGGTGTATTTTATCACTATTATAACACATATTTTTAACCATTCATGAACCATTTAGCATTTAAATGACTCATATAACCATTATAATCCTTTAATTATTTCACCATAGAACGGTATTATGGTAAAAAAATCAATAACTTATATAAAAGATAAAACTTGGGAAAATATTATTACAAAGTATCCTATATCACTACATAACATGACAAGTGATATAGCCATATCACTTCCCAAATTATTGTATTTATGTTCACACATATATCATTCAATCTATCACTTGTTCTAAAACCCATAAGACATTGTACACTTTAACCTTATGTCACAAATCATGTAACAACTTTAGAAACCTTATCCAAAACCCTTTTGGGATATCCTCCAAAACCATTTTAAAGAATGTATTACTAAGCTATAATTTGTTTGTGTAAATACTTTATAAAAAACTTTTTATTATTTACACAACACTTTTTTATGACACTATGGGACTATGTTGCTTTGAAAAAATTTATGAATTTGGAATCGATAATTATAATCAGGGAGTTTAATTTAACAAAGTATCATTACCACTCAAACTAAAAAGGAATCTAATATGATATCCATCAATATGATTAATTTATATACCTATTTCCATAATATATATCATATACATCAAGCATCCCTTTCCCATGGCATTGAGTCTATCCGTGATAAATGATGCATGCCAATCTCATATTGGCTAACTCACTTGATTTACATAGTAAATACTGAATAAGACTGATGAATACATCACATATCATCCACCCATATAGATGAGGGAATCATATGTGAATCACTAAGTAGATAAGTACATCCCATGTCAATGATATAGGTATGTCCATGAACATACACAAACTTACCCAATCAGGGACTCAGATGTCAAACCTATTATATATGACTACAAATCCCATATTGGTTAATCAAAACATACTTCATGATGGAAAATATACCCAACCACCTATTGATTTTAAAAACCTCAATTTTAACATAAGAAATGTATCAAAATATTAATAATTGTATTAAAGGCACATGTTAACCTCACGTAATGAGGATTACTATGGAAAATCAACCCAAACATACTAATGGAATTGTGTATACCACTTTTTGTGATATTCGTAAGTGGCTAAATATAGTACAAAATTCATACTTGTGTCCTCTGAGGGAACTATTCATATCATATTCACCCTCACTCGTGATTATACAAACATTTTATTGAAGATTTTGGGTCATAGATAAATCACTCGATGGGTGAACAATTTTGGTTTTTCATTGGTTTTAATGGAAAAATTGAAGAACTTGACGAACTCAACCCCAAAATCTCTTAGAGACAAATTTTCATATTTAATTTATAATTAATTTTAAAAAATAATTACCATGAATATTATAATGCATCTGATCAATTTCCATAGAATCTATTCATGAATTATCATTTCGGTGAAGAATAGAAGCGAGGATTCTTCTAGGTGTATCCACATGTTCTCTATGAATCTTCTAATGAAGTTAATGAATCTTCAGGTACTACTATGATAGATATAAGTTATTCACATCATTAATTATTGAACTCAATAATATTTTCTTTTATTATATCTTTATTCTTAAGAGGGGGGTGAGTTGATTATTCTCTCTATGCTTGATAAATCTATAAATACAATTCCATTTTTTACAATAAGTCCCACCCCATAAAAATGTGATATATTTTTCTTTATATACTCAGGTTTAAATATAAATAATTACACATAGGAGTTTATAAATATATCCAATCTAAGTTATACCCTATGAAAAATAATAATAATAACATTATTATCATATCCCATGACATGTGATTATTTAAATATCATTTCTGAAATAAATAAATGTTTATTTATTTAGATGATATTAAATAAAAATATATCATTTCCAACGTGCCATTAACTCATCTCATTAATCCTCCCACATAATTTATTAAACATTGAATAATCAAATATTTATTCAATTAAATATTATTCTTTTGATAAATAAGTAGATATTATATTCAAAAAACTCATGAAGAAATATTTATTATATTATTCATGTAACTAAATAAATATTTATATTGATCCATTAACTAAAATGGTGAATAAATAAATATTTATTTATTACCTTGTGAATAAATAAAAAAATGGTAATATTTAACTCACATATTAAAAACTTGAACATCTCATGATTTAATTTATGTTATCAACCTTTAATAATTATTATTCTATAAGTGGAGAATAATATGTTTTCTTAATATTAAATTTAATTTAATTTAATCAAATTATGAATACACTTAGTATGTATCCCTCTAGGCTACTTTCCTAGTTGCATTGGATGAACTTACCTAAACTCCAAGATCTATGTCTAGCAACACATCAAGAAACCCACAAAAAAAGAAGTTAATGTTGACATTAAAACAACCTTCCTATGAACACTACTATGTAATATAATACATTTTTTTACCAATATATCATCAAGAAATATGCATACTTGTGTCGTCACCCTTTATGCGTTATTTATCTTTCATTGAATTTTCAAAATTAAATCATTGCTGAACTACCAGGTCCATGGATTTATTTAGACTATTCTATTTCTATAAAAGGTATAGAGATATCGTCTTCCATTGACATGGAATGGAATAATATTTTCTTGACTTATTTAATTAATTTCATATCAATTATGATTCTCCCAATGTATTCTACCTCATCATAAACATATGTCATAATAGATTTCATCAATACATAAAAGTACATGATTTATGATTAAAATTAATAACAATATCATGTATAAGGACCATACACATGTTCATAGATAGGAATATCTGATGACACATAAAAATGTAGAATTATTATTATTGATCATGTCCTCATGACCTCCCCACTTGGAGATCGCCAAGTACAAACTTCATGAGAAGATGTATAATTGTCTTATGAGCCCCTAACACCTTATAGTAAAACACCATCTATGTCCCATCGATAGATATTATCTAGACTATTGGATATAATTTTAAGAATATTATCATAGAATCTTTATGTTATCATTATAGTAGGAAATTGGTATAATATTTCAATATGAAAAATACCCTAATGATGTTATAACATTAATATTACACATAATATCAATCATAATGTGATCATATTTTTATTAATATACTAATAATAAAAAGTATAAAGTCATTTTATTTTAGAGAATGAAATCCAACAAGATACCACTTGTATTAGAGACAACTACTAACCAAAAACTTGTTAACTCTCACATGATAAGGGTGAGATTTTTTCATCACCACCACCGAGGGGGATCTCAACAACGTAATGGTGAAAGGTACTCTAGTTATTCATTCAAGAATATCGAATTTAATTTTTGATTCTAGTTCTATAAATTCCTTTATATCACGAACATTTAGTTGAACTATTAAAACACCACCAAAAATCATGGATGTAGAGATATTGGTGAAGACAGAAAATGGGGATATTATTAATCCCATGTATATAACTCCTCCCATGTCACAATTTGTGGATTTAACTTCCTGGAAACCTTTTCATACTTACCTTGGTAGGATTTGATGCAATTATGGTCATGGATTGACTTTCCCTATATAGAGCCAATATAAACTGTTGTGATAGTGAAATCACTCACCATATAGTGAATCGACCCCCAATTCTATATAAGTGCAAAGAGAAGGATGAATCTTATTTATCACCCTCATCACAAGAATGAATATTATTTCCCTATAAGAAAGTGTATATAGATCAAATTATTGAGTCTATGGAAATAAATATTCGCAAAGACATGCCTATTGTTTGGGAATTTGCCGATGTGTTTCCCAAGGAATTTCTTGGTATTCCCCCTAGTCGAGAGGTTGAATTTTCGATCGATCTTATTCCGGGAAAATTACCAATATAAAAGAATCCGTATAGGATGACTATTGTTGAACATGAGGAACTGAACAAACAACTACAAGAGAATCTAGATAAAGGGTTTATATGCCCAAGTGCTTCACCATGGGGTGCACCAGTCCTCTTTGTCAAGAAGGACAGGTCAATGCTCCTTTGCATTTATTATCGAGAGCTTAAAAAAATTATGATAAGGAACAAGTATCCTTTTCCATGAATTGATGACATGTTCAATTAGCTATATGGAGCATATTACTTCTCTAAGATGGATTTTCAGTTGGGATATTACCAAATAAGGGTGAAGAAGGAGGATATCCCCAGGACCGCTTTTCGTACAAGGTACATGCACTATGAGTTTATAGTGATGCCTTTCGGACTCACTGTTGCTCCAATAATATTCATGTACTTGATGAATAGAATATTTAGAGATTACCTCGACAAATTTTTGGTAGTCTTTATAAACGATATTATAATATACTCCAAAACCTTGGAGGAGAATGAGGAGAATCTAATCACTATGCTAAAGAACTTTCAAAAAGAAGAAGCTCAATGAAAAGTACATAATGTGTGAGTTCTAGATGAAATAAGTCATATTCATGGGGAAAATCATCATAATAAATAAGATATCTACGGATCCTAAGACAAAAGAAATTGAGGGATGGATGGGTCCAACATCTGTGACAAATATCTGTAGCTTCCTTAGGTTATCTAGATATTATCACCAATTTGTGAGAAATTTATCACAATTTTCAAAACTTCTTACCAAGATAACTCGTAAGGGATTAAAGTTTTCGTAGAATGCTGAATGTGAAGAAAGATACACGAATTTGAAAAGAAGGATTATCACTACCCATGTGCTCACAATACCCACAAGTGGAGAACTCTTCATAATTTTCAATGATGCTTAGAAGAAGGTATTGAGACATGTGTTGATGAAAAATAAAAACTGCATTGCCTACACCTTAAGGAATTTGAAAATTAATGAGCCAAACTATCCTACGCATGATCTAGATTTGGCATCTGTGATCTTTTCATTGGAAATTTGGCAGTATTATCTCTTTGGATAGAAGTGTGAAATATATACAGAACACAAAAGTATTAAATATATATTAACACTAAAAGAGCTAAATATGCGCCAATGAATATGGTTAGAGATCATCAATCATTATGAATTCTCAATCCACTACCATAATGGGAAATAAACAAAGTTACATATTCTCTAAGTATAAATGATCCAAAAATTATATCATCAATGATAATTTAGAAGGATGCGATATTCTTATATTTGAAGAGGATGGACATGAAAATCGTAAAGGAAGGAACATCACCAATCCTCTCACAAATTATTTCTCAACTGTATATTTTATAAAGGTTCAAGGATGATCAAAAAGATGATGTGGGAAATCATAAGAGAGTGAAAACTATAAGGAAAAATATATCCTGGGTATTTATTGTTAATAAAGAAGAAATTGTGAGATTTGGGTCAATACTATGTGTTCCCTCAAATCATGAGTTAAAGAAAGAACTTTTGGATAATGCAAATAGTTTGACTTACTCCATACACTTTGGAAACACAAAGATGTATCAAGATCTAAGAGAGCACCATTGGTTGGATAACATGATGAAGGAGATAGAAAAATATACATCAAACATCCTGGTATGTAAGAAAGTGAAGGCTAAAAGGCAGAAGTCTAAGGTGATGATGCAACCATTACCCATAATAACATGGAAATTAGAAAACATAACCATGGAATTTATCACCAGACTTAAAAATAAATCTAAGGGAAAAAATTCTATCTAGGTTTTTTGGATATTCTTATAAATACCACACACTTCATCATGATTTGAGAGTATTTCTCACAGGATCAACTAGCACATATACACATCAGAGAGATGGCAAGGATATGACCAACAACTTCCTTTGGTGGAGTTCTCTTACAACAAAAAAATTCAAATTAAGCATCCAAATGGACTATTATAAAGCCATTTATGGAAAGAGGTTCAGAATACAAATATGTTGGGATGAATTTGGGGAACAAAAACTTATAGTTCTTGAAATATTGGAAGAAATTTTGGAGAAGGTTAAGACCATCCAACAACACATCAAAGTTTATCATAGTCGATAAAAGATATTTGCTAGAAATAATTTATGAGACCTAGATTTTGATGTTAGAGACATGTTATTCCTACAAATATCTCCATGGACGAGAGTGATGGGATTTGGGAAGAATGTAATGCTTAGTCCAAGGTACATCGAACCTTTTGAGATCTATGATCGCATCAGAGCAGTGAACAATTGACCAACACTCCCACTGAAACTATCTAAAGTACATGGTGTATTCCATGTATCCCTCTTAATAAAGTACACACTAGACTCATCACATGTTCTCAATCAATAGGTGGTACCATTATATAATTACCTTTACAATGAGTAGCAGTCAGTGGAGATCTTAGATCCTAGAGAAAAAGTTCTATGAAATAATACAATCCCCCTCATCAAAGTGTTGTGGAGAAACCTCAAGTTTTAAGAAGAAACATGGGAACATGAGGAGGTGATGAAGTGGAGTTAATATCATCTATTTTATTGTGGGAAAAGGAGATCTTGAGGGTGGAATTTCATAAGGGGGGAAGGTTGTAATGACCTGAACATTTATGAATAAAATTACTACTCTTTTGATTTAATTAAATTCCTTATATATATATAAAACACATGAACTTATTTTGTTTTACCCAATTTTATTTCAAATGAATGTTAAGAATATTTACCATTTATAATATATATGTCGAACATTGATCATATGACTAGTATAAATATAGGGTTTTAACAAATCCTTTTGGTACAAACAACGAAAGTGATGACCTCAACTAGTAGGATAATACCTTATGAATCCCATTTATTAGAGCTTGTGAGGAAGATTTAATTTTTGGTATTTTCTATAGACTAAGCCTGAGTTGAGATCTAATAACTTAATCATGAGATAAAACATTTATGGGAGAAGTTCCAGCTCATCGATATCACGACCCAAACCATGTTCACCGAACGACCCCATGAAAGTGGCGCCATCACACACCTTACTCATAGGGCGTATGCTGGTGTAGTAAAGGGATATATATCAACACCCTAGCAATAAGATTATATAATTTATGTTTTATATAATAATGAATACATTTTCTTCCTATTATTGTTACTTTGTATATGATTTTTTAAAGCACAAATTGTATAATTGGTTAATATTAAAATTCAATTAAGAAATCTATTTTTCATGAATTAATAGATTTTTGAAATAAATAATATTTTAATAAAATATTCTTATTAAATTATTTTTTTAAATCTAAATGATCATATAATTTTTATAAAGTCTAATTTAATTTTTTTAGGGTTTGAAAACTGTTATTGACAAAAAACCATCATTTTCAATATATGAATATTTTTATTTTAAAAGTGACTATTCACATATTTAGAAAATTATTCAGTTAAAATGAATATAACTTTTGTAATTATAATGTCAAAATTATCCAATGGTGATTTTTTAAAATTTTGCAAGATAGTCAAATTTTTGGCTAAAAATTAAATAGAGTATAAATATACTGTGTGTTTTATGAAATCATATTGGCCCAATAGTGATGTAATAAATACTATAAAATGTATCCTCAGACAAATATATATTTTTACTTTAAAATAATATAATTTTAATTTTATTTATTTTATACAGCCTTATTGAATCCTCAATGACTTATAATATATTTTAATATTTTAAAACTATTTCTTTGAAAGTATGACTCAACTCCACATAAAAAAGGGAAATATTTTATTATCTTAGTCCCTTTACCTTATAAAATAAATTATACCACTCCCATTTGGTATAAAACATAGAAAAAACCATGGTATTGTTTTTGGTTTTGAATATTTTATTATCTAGTGTCCAAAACCAAAATAATAAAGAACCCCCTCCTTTCTTATGCAAACCCACCCAAGATCCCATTTACCTTCACTCAAACTCTGTTAAGCTCTTAAAAAATATGACCTATACTAAAAAAATTACTCCCAAGGTTACCCCATGCTCCCAATAATCCTCTCATAATCTTTTGGTGTCACACATCCAAGTAAGGGATTTCTCTGCTCTCCATTGAATTCAAGCACCTTCTTTGAGATTAGTTCTTTTAATTTCAATAGATTATATTTACATTCATTTATAATCATTAACTTACTATAAAATTTATGTTATTTGTATGAGGGATCATTTATTCCTCCTAATTTGGACCCTTACCTAATCCGTTACTATGCGGAAATTCCATAATGGATTCTCTCTCTTCTCTTTTAATCAAGCTCTTAATTTATGATATGCCTTTTTGATTTCCATTTTTATAAGTTGGGATACATTTTTACCTATCTAACATACATTAAATTTAATGTTTAAATTATGGGATTCCATTTCACTCTCATTTATATCTCTTATGAACCCTTATGCACACCCGTTACTATACCGAAATTTTGTAAGGAATCTTCCACCCTCCATTTTTATCAAGCATTCCTTTTATGTTATATCTTCTCATTTCATTTTACCTATATAGGGATATATTCTAAAATATACCTATTACTTACAATTTCACTTCTAAATTATGAGAGACCCATTTATATCTCATCAACCAATTTTATGAATTCCTATATGACGTCGTTATGATGCCGAAATTGCACCATGACTTTCCATGCCAAAATCATCGTGTAGTGAATACCATACTGCTTTCTCTATCAAGGGTATTAAACGTAATGAAAATATAATTATTGATTGAGGACTTAAATGTATTCATTAAACATTATTAGATCATGAAATAAATCAAGATATTGAATGAAACCATGTTATATGATCTATGTGGAACACTTAAACATGAGAATGAAATGATTATGAAGGGTGAACCTTGATAACACTCCAATGAATTGGGTAATATTTAGCATAATGATACATCATGTGAAATGGGCCTTGAATATTTATCCTCAATGTGCAATGGGACTCAAACCATGCTCCTCCATGTGTAATGAGCCATGACTCATGCTCCTCCACGTGCAATGAGCATTGAATCATGATTACCTCATGTTGTATCATGTTGCCACATTTCCCATGTTATGATTATCATGCTATATCATGACTTATTTATAATGTTCCTTCATAAATAATTGATATTCCTTGCCTAACATGTAATATTATCCTCATGTTATGCCATGATTATTCCTTTATTGGGCTTTAGAGCACACCACTTTCTTATATATGTCCTCAGGTTGTCCCATACATTGTTAAGTATGAAGGAATGTACTATTCAAGTCAAATATTTTTTCAATAAAGTTGTTGTAATTCATGTTTTATGTTGTTATGTAATGTACCTATGTTACCAAAGACACTAGACCTATCGATCTTCTGAGTTGTATTAAGTGAAATTTTATGTAATAAATCATTTTTAAATATGATATAAAGTGTCGGGTTGTCATAAATTATATCTAAATTACAAAAGGGTGAAGTTGGTTTATTTTTACAAATAGTAAAATATAGGGGTGAATAGAGAAATATGATATAATGTGGTATTTTTCATAATAAGATAAATAATTTATTAATTACATAATTCATGATGTAATTCAAGTTTGGTATGGACTTAAATTCATGGTTTACTATATTTAGATATAATAATCAATAATATTGATAGTCTTGAATAAAAATAATAATTTAATCAATATTTTATTCAAAAAACCCCTCTCATTTTCCTAAAAACATAAACCTCAACCACCTATTTCTGTTTATTTCCAAAACTAATTCATTTTTCAAACCTATAATAAATTCCCTCTATAAATCCTCCTTACCAATTTTTTTAAGATTTGTACTAACAAAAATACCATCCTTCAAAGCCTTAATGGGTGTTTTAATGGGGACATCACCAAGAGAAGGTAAAAATATCTTATCTCTATGCTTTTGTTTTCATCCTTCTCTTACGCCATATATATAAAAATTATAAATATAATAAAATTAAATCATTATTATTATTAAATTAATATTTATTTATTTTATATAAATATTTATTACTTTTATTTCATTTAATCATTTTAAAAAACATCACTCACACTATGGTAGGTTCACACTATTTATATGAATGACGAATTTTCAATTACATATTTCTTAAATAATTTTAAAAAATAATATTATTATATAATTATGGTTATAATAATCAATTTAAATCATGGTTAATATTTTTGAATGATAATATATCATTATAATAAAATTATTAAAAATAAACCATTGTGGTCATTTTAACCACCAAAAAACGAGTTAATCGAGACATGTTTCATAAATTACAACCAATTTAATCTATCTATATAACATGAAAATTTTATGCTACAAGAATGATGTTAAAATAAACACCTTATCACTTATGGTGGTTATGAAACCATTGTAAAAGGAATTTTTCTTATCACATTTATACCGAAGCAGTTTGGGGAACTATGGACTGAACAATCTTAAATGATCAACGTGAGAAAACCCAATATAATAAATGAATAATATATGATCATAAATATACTACAATATATGAAATAAAAAATAATAATTTTCTATAATATTCCATTAACATAGGTAATTCATTCGTTCAACAGATTATAGGGGTATCCAAAGTAAGTCAAGACTTGAGGTAGGAGTTCTTTCAAAGTCTCCATTATTTTCATGTATTGTTTCTATTCTGTATATATTTCATTTTATTTCGTATATAAAAATACATAAATGCATACCTTACTATTCTCCATTAATTTTTTTGGTATTACTTATATATTTACCTCTCTTTTATATTTATAATTCATACCTTACATTGATTACAGGAGGATTCTCCCAAATTTTTTCTTTCTCTTATTTATGTTTTTTTATCACTCTCTATATCTATCTATATCTTTATCTAATTCCCATATGAACCATTTATGTTCTATTATACATCCCTTTTCTTTATGTTTTGGGAAAATCTTAACAATCCATATACCCATTATTTATATACGGATAATTATTAATTATCTAAGACTTATTTATGCACGAAATATCGTTGGTAACATTATATATATATATATATGAATTTAATTTAATTCGATGGATGCATTAGGATTATTAAGTGATATATGGGGACCAAAATTATATAGTTTTTTGATCCATTAATCGGTCCCATGAGTCAAACTAGCTTAGGTATCAGGTGTAAGTTCACCCCTGTTATGTATTATATCTTAGAACAAGGCCTTAGTAGTATGGTTATGGTGATTGACATTAGATATTGAATCAATATGAGTTCATTTATTATCTTTAGCAATGTGATTATTTATTTTCATTTATATTCCATCCATGAAGTATGTTATGATCTTATTATCATACATATATAATCAATTGAAAATTTATTCTTCCTATATTTTGTTTTTCATGTTTATGCTATGTAATATTTTATTATATACTATCCCATATTGAGTGAACGAGCTCACCCTTTATACCGTTTCTTCATTTCCCTAGGAAAAAACTGGGGATACTTTGAATAATCTAGGGATAAACATAGAGTATTAATAAATTTTAATTTATCTTTTATGGTGCACTTTAAGTATCCATTGCAATGTATTTGATCATGTATATATCTCGTTTCATGGGAATACAAAACTTTTAGATCTCATGTAATGTTATATATGTATTCTACACCATTTTTAAGGTTTGTAAAGAGTTGTATACTATAAATTTGAGTAGACATTCACTTTTTAAGTAATTTTATAAGTATCATCACATGGATAAACTATTTGTAGAGTGAAGAGTATGAAAAATGATGAACATGATATTATGATTTTAATAGAAGATGAAAATTATAGTAAAAAAGGATTATGCAAAACTAATAGGAATATTGTGGTGGTTTACCTATTATGAGGAGTTTACATGTATATGATCAAGAAAAATTTTACTTGATGAGGTTAATCCACATTCATTGGAGATTTTATAGAATGAATCTTGAGGAATACTCATATGAAAGTATTGTTAAAAATTCTGGAAGATAGAATTTGATTTGAGTATCTATGATGATTATGATAAATATATCATTACCAAGGAATAGATATGATGTATAATAATAAATAGAGAAAATTATATTTTTCCATGAGTAGATATATATGAAAAAACATGCGTTCTATCCATCATTAAGGATAGAAAATGTATCATCTCTAACCCAAATTGCCCAAACTACACCTGCTCAATAGCACACTAGACTATAGTTGTGTCTGCCTATAAATCAAAGGTTTCTAACTAGTAGTGAGGTTCTAAGGGGTGATATTCGGGATTCCAATCCCTTTAAAGATAAATAATAATAATAACACAATAACCAAAGAACAATAAAAAAATATAAGCAACCCAACATGATATAATTCCACACCACAAATATCAACATAACACAAGCTATTTATATGGTATAACTAAAATTACATACTATTCATACAAGACAAAAAGATCTCCCATAATCTGATCACACACAAAAAGTTTATATATAACTAAAAGAACCATCAACCTGACATTAAGGATCTACACAATTCTTATCTAAACCACAACATCTATCCCATCAATCATCTTAACCACTATACCCTCTAGACTCTAGATTACAAGAAATTACCCTTAACTATTCCCTAAACCATAAAGTCTACATGTGTCTTGAAGTTCCCATGAAGGGTGTGAGTATGAACTCAGTAGGCCAACACCTATGGTATACCAAGATAATATCCCTAGGTATATGAGTGCATAAAAAGTGTAATAAAAAACCAAAGCACACCACTCATCCCACTCCACCTATTCTTTACAAGCCATGAGTGAGGATTTACCTACTTGGGCTAGTGCCATAGTGGGATTAGATACCAATGGTCTTTCATACCAGAAACACCCATTGCCTTAAAACTAGTTTCATGTCACAAAACATCACACGCCAACCCGTAACCAATGAAACCATACTGAGTCCTCTAAGGCATCCAAAAGTAACATACACATATCATATAATAAGTACCATTGTCATTAAAACCTTTTTCCATTCACCTGCTCAACAGATTAATGACACCTAAGGCACGAAGACACATACCCTTTACCAATATCGACCTGTAACACCCCATGATTTTAATATTTATTTCCTTTCAAATAAATCTTGTGTGACCGATAGATTTTTATATATACAACACTAAAATAAAGTGTAAAATACTTTATTTCAATATGGTATAATATTATAATAAAAAATGAGATGCATTAAGAGATAAATAAATGAAGCGTATTTAGTAAAATTACTAAAGGAATATAACCACAAGTAAATAAAAATACTATAAGGTTGACATTTTCATCATCACGATCTTCCATAAATGCATAAATATCATACAATGGTTAATAAGATTGTATAAATATGAAAAAAAATATTGATAAAGAAATTAAAGAATATGATGAATGATTTGAAAAATGTCTGTAAAGATATATATATTATAACACAATATGACAGTTACATGTAAGTCTGTTGGTTATATGGCTGCTGGAAATATGAATGTTGGATATATGATCATTGGATATATAGTCATTGGTTATACTTGTATCCAATAGATACATTAATGTTGTGTAATTTTTACTAAAAAATTAAAAATATCATTATTTACATATAATATATATTTCTGGAATGAAATACAAAAAGAATAATTAATTAAAATATTTTATTATAAAAATATGTATTTAAATTTTAGATATATTAATATTGTTATTATTATTTTTAAAGGATGATTTTAGATTTTTAAAAAATTCTATGAAATATTATAATACCAATGGATTGATAAAATTGAATGGTTAGAAGATAACTAATTTTTGTGCGATGTGATTAAAATTATTTAATATTTAAAAGGATATTTTTAAAAGAATTTATTTTTCCTAAGTGTTGTGTATTTTTTATCTTAATAAATTAAATATATCTCTTTTAAATAATGATTCTAATAAAATGTAAGGTTTTAATGTATTAAAAAATATATTAACACTCATTTAATTAGTAATTGACTACCTTTATTTTTTCATATAAAAGGTACATTTACCATATTTAGAATTATAATTAGATTAAATAGAGTAAAAATTTTTAATTAGAATTTATGAATTAGGTATGTAGTTTAACTACAATTTTTGGCATAAAAATAAGTTATTGAGGTAGAAATCAAGTTACTATAGTAAAGGTAAAAAGGTTAATCTGAGGGGTGAATACCAAATCTATCATAAAAAAGTATATCTAAATTAGTGGATAAGTTAATTATCTCATACATTTTACATTATTTTTCCACATTGGATCCACTTTCCTTGTAAAAAGACATTCCTTACACATTAAGTAACGAGTATTTGTGAAAATTCCACTCTAGATCACTTATAAAGGACCATCCTCTCCCCAATTCAAGCCATACATTTCATTTAATTTTATCTTCAATACCTACCTAAATTTTATCCCTAAAAATACCCTCTGATGTTTGGGGACCACCAGTCACAATAAGGAGTCCCAAATACCTCATTTATAAGAGTTTCTCTAAGATAGGATTCAAGTATTCAATGTAAGTATTATCCCATCCTTAACCATTATTCTTTATCTTCTTCATCAAAATCTTATTAAATTTGATTTAACAATTTAATAGTCCATTTTTAAGTCATTAATATTCTATAAAAGTTATATTATTACCATGAAATATCATGTTTTTACTCATTTAGTCATTATAACATGTTCTTGTTTGGGTCGATTTTACCACCTACATGAAAAATGTTATAACATTTACATCATGAATGACTAATAAAAACTAAATATTTTAAATAATTTATAGTAATTATTAATTTATTATGTTTTACTAATTCTATAATAGTAATATTATAAATAATATTGACCAATAATTTCAATTCTTCTGTTAATTCAATAATCGTAGAAAAGGATATTTTTAATCGTTCCTTGAAAAGCACCACAATAAGTTCCATGAAACGAACATGGGAATATATCTAACTATATAAAATATATATGCTACATATTAATTTAAATTATATAGTTGATTAACCCATGATCAAGGAGAAAGGTATGGAACCTCCAAATCAAAGCATATGTGGAAAAATAGAACAATTAACACCAATATATTAATTATAACAATAAATAATTAATATATGGGTAATAAGGAATTATAAATTATTTATATTAAGTAAAATAAATATGAATAATATTATTATGAAAATTAACAACAAACCGAAATTTATTATACATGGAGTTAGATCATGTATGACCGATCGGAAGTTCGAGGCAAGGCTTCCTGGTCACAATTTCTCTTCATTGAGATATGCTCCATATTCATCACTTATTTTTTTGTATATACTAAACTATAGATTTATTTTATCACAATTTTCATTAAATTCAATAGATTTACAAATCAATATCAATCTCTCTCTTTCAATGGCTTTTTATTCAAAAGTTACCAAAGTAATATGTGTTTCTATTCTATTATCACATTGAAATTGATATTGTCTATGACTAAATTTACAGAAGGTGAAATTATATATTATTTTTAAAAAAAATAATTTATTTCCGCTCCTATGATTTTTTGGTCTTTAAATTTATTCTCACTATTTCACCTCCCTTTGGTTCACAATTCAACTAAAATGATACTTGTAAGTGGACCTGACCTTATCTCTTCTTTTCAGTCAAGAATACTTCTCCTCCATATACATATTTATCATATTTCCTTATCCCTACTTCTATGATTTGTTAACTAAATTATCTTCTAAATTTTTATTTATTTGAAAAATTAATTTAAGGGAAATTTTTAATGTTTTACACACAATCACTTTCACCCAACTTTTTATTTTGTTTTCTTTACAATGATTCCTTTCCAAGTTTACATAATTATCTAAGTAATTTTTATTTAATTTTTTATAACTTTTAAAAAATATATCATGTCATAATTTATATAATTTTAAAATAAAAGTTAGTAAAAATTAAAGTATATTTCTTTATATTTCTACAAGATATTTTCTAATGCTCATATATTCTTTTTCATTTCTGTCAATATCCATTAATGTTTCTTATGTTTCACCGGGAATATGTTTCAATTGAATCATCCAATTTGTTTCTATGAGCGATTCATTTTTATAAACTATGATTATTATTATGAAAACCATTTCATTATCATAGATTAATTATGATATAATGGAATAATGAATGTTTCTATGTTCACGTGGCACATATATGTGTGGTTTTTCATAATGTAACAGGTGGTAAAAAATTATATAACCCATCAATGCATTAGTTAAATATTTATATCTTATGAGACGACATGTAAGAGGCTAAAGAGTGAACCCTATCCACTATGTGACTCTGTCTATGATGTTTATGGGAATAAGGTGTAAACGCAATCTACTATGTTATGGGACTTTATCCACAATGTTATAATGGTTTTGGTAATGATCCATGAAAAAGGATATGATTTTATATACTTATATTTGTGTCACATTCTTATTCCACATATCTATGTTATGAAACTGACATACCCAAAGGGCATCATTAATTCCAATGGGGTAAATTATTTTTGAAATTTATAAAAAATAATAACAGAACACTACTAACAAAAGATGATTAGTAAATATAAAGTTTGATGTTGAACCTTTGATATGGTTTTAGTTAACTTTTAGGAAATGACGTGATTGAAATGAAATTTATAATGAAAGGAAAATTGAGTTTGGATAAATCAAATTAAAAAAACATTCAAAGATTTTTAATTTTTGGGTTTTTGTGCTAGTGGAGTTAAGTGATAATTTGTTTAGATATGTTTTTGTAAGATTAAAGACAAATAAAGTCCTAAGTATTGGTAATTACTCTATAGCTTAATAATTTTCTTATTATTATGGTCAAATACTTGGGGTTGTTAATAGGTTTGATGTCTTGACACCTTATTTAAACATAATTATTATCAACTATACAATTGCAATTCATAATTCAAAATGATCTACCATGTATTAAAAAGAAAATTCCTTATTAAATTTCAATAATCCTGATTCAAGAAAAGGGGAAGAGATTTTGAAAATAAGTATGAATGCATAACCCAAAAATAGAATAAAATAGAAAATAAGTTCCACTAACACACTCCCAATAAAATTATATTACTTGAAGTAAGATATTTTCCACTTAAATATATTCATGAGGGGATATAAAATATAAAAGAGAATATAAGTATTACAATAATAGTAACTTTATATCTGAACTCTAGAAAAAAACACAATAGGTCGAGGCTTCAGGTCCAAGTTCATGTCCCTCTCACAACTGTCCAAATGATCATATTTAGAAGCCTTAAAAAATCTTCAAAATCATCCAAATTATATTTTAATTATCATATTTAATTCATCTATAATTTGACTGAAGACCCATTTCCAATCACCCTTGAAATCCCCCTAAAATATCAGGGGATCCTAACATTGATTTTTCATGTTGACTATTTATTCATGATCTAAAATTTTTTCAGGATAGAAAACATGTGACTTTAGCTATGCATTTATGTACCACACACTATTCATGTTGTGTATTTTCATTTATGTAATGAACCATAAATTTGCTTTGCTCTATATCTCCATTTGAACCATTCACACAATGAACAAGGAATTCAACCCACAAACTCAGCCATTTTTTCTTCAACCTCAGCAGTGCCTACCTCTTTGCATGGATGGAATTTATACCATCTCCTAGTCCCCAAAATGGTTCACCCATTCTCCTAGGGTTCTTAGATAGTGTTTCCCATCCTCACAGTGGAAGTGGATATCAAGAAAGAGCTTTGCAGTAGTGATAAAAATGTTCTCCGGAGGTAGAGACAACGACGATGAGTAGTCAGTGAGGTGGCGAGTAGTCAGTGATGTAGAAAAAGTGGAAGGTTCTTTCTAAGGGATAATATGTGGTCACTAGGAAAAGTTATACCATTTTGGTTAATGTTGTATATTTCCCACTTACTATTCCATCCTACATCAATGTTTCATAGTTTTTGGTGACTCTATGATAACTATTCACAAAAAAAAGTCTTAATGGGTTCAAATAATCTTCCAAAAATCTTTATTCCTATAAAACCACATGATTTTAGAATATATTTATCATTAAATACATTTAAAGTGTTTGATAACTTGCTTGAAATGCAACATTTAGCCTAAAATAATCCATGATATATTATTATATGGCTATTAAATTGATTGGAATGAAAAGAATTATCCACATTATGAATGATATATAGAAATATTTTAAGTAATTAAAATTTCTTGATTGATTCATAATATATAAGTACCCAATTTTTAGTAAAGTCATTTTATACTTCAAAAATATGTTTTATTGAAAAATGATTTTTATTATATTTTGTATATATACATTATAATTTATTTCTAGTGTTTTTAGAAAATTTATTTGATTAAAATGATATCATTTTTTAAATTATCACATCAAAATTATCTTTTTGAAAAATTTTGGGATTTTTCTTAAAACAAAATTTTTTTAGTGAATAATGAAAAATACTCATTTTTCTAAAACTATCATTTCTTTTCACTAAAAGGTCACATTATTATTTGAATTTTATTTTAAATTAACATTATTTACCTTTAGTTATAATCAATAAAATCAATTACATAAGAATCATATTTATACTTGATTTCGGAATAAGTTTATTTTTTGGCTTAAAAACACATTTTTCAAAAAACTGTTTTTATGCATAATATGTTATTATATTAATTAATTAAATAAATAACTATTGATTAATTGTATTAATAAAATTTCAATATTATATATTCAATGAAATTATTTTAAATTCATTTGATGGTTTCAACTAGGCATGGAATAAAAATAAATCCATTAATGCTTAAAATTGAATTTTTATAAAAATGATTTTCGTTGAGTGTTGTGTGATTATATTAGAATGAATTTATGCCACATATATAAATGTAATCTCTTAAAATATATTCCATAATTTCAATAATCATTATTAATATAATTTAATAGGTTCACCTAAATTTTTGGTCATTATGAATAGTAACCATTATAAATATTTTTCACCTTGGTCAAAGAGGTAAAACTGGGTTAAAACTATTAGGTAAAGCATTAAAATATCTTTAAAGCTTTCCGTAAAGAGTTAAATAATGTATTTTTAAACATTATTTTCAATTTTAGAACCCAATATCAACTTTTTTTAAGATAAGTTATATTTTATTCAAATATTAAACTATTTTTGGGTATTTTCATTTAATGACATTGTTGGAAGAATCCATTTATATTTAGATTTATATAAAATTCAAAAAAAATATTTTTTTATTATTTAAGAATTTTTTTTGTGTAAACCAACTTACTACTTAATTTCAATGTGAAAATATTTTTACTCCCAAATTGGGTATTTTCCTATTTTTTTCATGCATTTTGTGTTCTTATATTGAAATTAATTACTTCCACCCATACAAATTCAATATGATAATGCAGATTCCAAATTTGGAATCATAATTTCCAAATTTAGTTATAAGGAACCTTTTATTTTTGGTTATATGTTATCTTAGATAGACACATCCTTATTTTAATGATATAAAATCATGTTTATCTTATTATTAATTATTTTCATGTTTTCGATAAGAAAATAGTTTATTGAAAAAATTGATCAAAAATGGATAAGTATAGAGATTACCTTGAAAACTTACCATGTGAAGGTCATGAGACCATATCAACTTACCACATGTTATGATTCACCTTAATATATGTGCACGAACTACTTACCATGAGAGAGATAAAAGAAATTTATATAAGTATTTACCTTATCATAAGAAGAAAATCACCTTACCATTATAAGGATGTCACCTTACCACAAGAAGGAAACTACCCAACCACATGAATAAATCAATTTATCATGCCAAGTTATGTATAAATTTTCATAATGGGATATACTTATAGTATGTTACTAATTTAGTTACTACATGAAGAATAATATTGCCACATAAAGTCATCAACTTATGACATGTGAAAGTGAGACAACTAGATAAAGTAATGAGACGACCAAATGAAGCGATGAACTGAACGCATCACCTTGCCACATCACCTGACTATGAAAAGTTACCATGATATCAATTTACTACACTTCAAGTGAAGAACACAATCTATGTATAACTTATCAGTGGATCATTTCAAATATCTAATGGTTAGTTTTGAAGCATTAAATGATGATTTAGAGTATTTAATGAAGGATGATTATTCTTCAAATACTATATTTGACGAATAAATATTAAAAAATATATATTTTATCATGAAGAGAAGGAAAAAGATGATTATTCACTACTAATATCATTGGATGAAACATAGAGAATAACAGAGGAATTTTATGAAGGAATTTTCGATGATACTTTGTTTTCCGGGACTTACTGAGAAACATGTTTGAGCTCCATCCAAATAAAAAATCAAGGAATAAAAAAATAAAAGCATCACATATTGAGATGCATTATACTTTCTATCTATCTATCACTATCTCTTTCTATTTTATTCTTTTATTTAGATTAGTGTGTTTTTGACCTCTATTTTTATGTACACACTTTCTCTTGTTCTTAAACTAGATAATACTTTATATTATTTCAAACTATTTAATTTTTTTTTTGTTGTGAATTCCTATGGAAGTGTTCATGTGTGTCCTATATTATTTTTACATCCCATATAGAATAGTGTAAGAGGATTTATTCCTGGATATCTGTGTGCAATATTGATTTTAAAACCTGATCTCAGTTTTGTTTCTATTTATTTTTATAATAAACTTCTTGGAAATAGATTATTTCCAAGTGGAGGGGATTAAGTCTCATATTGAGATGAAACCCCTTGTTTAATTCCATTATGTGTTTACTAGTATTTTTTTTCTAATTTTCAAAGTTAAAACTATATCTATTATTTAAATTTGTAAACAAAACTTAGCTTTTATAGTTAGTTTTAATTTTTTTTTATATAAAGCGTATGATTAAGTAATTTTGTTTCAAAAGTCAATGTTATTATTTTAACTCAATATTAATCTCACTTTTGAGAAATTATTTGAAATGTAAAACTTATATAATTATATTATTTTTACAAAGAATTTTTCTAATTTGGGGGATTTATTTTTAATGTTTTTATATAAATTTTTATTAGGAACTCAATTCACCACCCTCTTGAGTTACTCACTCTGACTAACATCAAGTATTCTGGGATTTTTTCATTTATCTTTTTAATCATGATTTTAGTTTTATTTTAAATATCTTAAATTCTAATATCTAAATTTAATTATTTATGGATAATAATATAAAAAATAACTTCCAAAAGTTGGCATCTTATTTTGATGTCACTAATTATGCTGAATAGAAGATTACAATGAAAATTAATTTAGAGAGTTTGGGTTTTGATATATATGTAGATATATATATACATTAATTTCATATAAATATGAGAAACCTAAAATTTCTAGAGCTTCTTGGACTCATGCTACTAAAATTGCATATGAAAATAATTATAAAGCTATAAATTCTTTGTACTCTTCTTTGGGTGAAGATGAGTTTAATAGAATATCTTTCTGTGCTGCCACCTTTGAAATTTGGGACACACTTTCCATTTCTCACTATGTAACATTTAATGTTAAATATATATGATTAAATACTTATCATATTAAATATGATACATTTAATAGGAAACCCGATGAGTCTATTCTTGATATGCATCTTGGGTTTAATGAGATAGTGAATATGATGAGTGCATTGGGAATGAAAATCACTGACAATGATCAAGTTATGAGACTTCTAATATTCTTACAAGAAAGATGGAGGGTAACATATTTATCAATAATAGAATCATGTCACATTATTACACTTCTGGTAAAGAAACTTATTGTAAGAATAATGATGTATAAATAATAAATGAAAGTGAACAAGGAAGAAGTGGATGAACCAAAATGAAAATCTATAACCTTCAAAACTACTACTTTAAAACAAAAATGGATATTAAAATTTTATAACTCATGTGATGAAGAGTCAACTATTGACAATGATGATAAAATGATACATTTGGATTGGATTTTCAAAAAGTTTTACAAAAGGAAGAAGTTATTCAGGAATACTATTTATAATGGAAATTATTAAAATTGTGGTAGTTCGAGAAAGTATTAGAATAAGGATGATATTATAAATGATATATTCTACTATGAATTCAAGAGAAAAGGTAATCTAAAAGTGTATTTTTCTAAGTTAAAATTTAAGAAGAAATTGGAGGACAAAGATAAGAGGTGTAAGAATGATATGAAAGAAACTTAGAGTGGTTCATAAGGTAATTCAATTAAATCAGATTCGTGAATAGAGAATAAGTTTGATAAAGCTAATATATGTTTGATTAAAAACATATAAGAGGTATTGAATGTTTTTCCTGAATCCCCTCATTACATTTCAAATCGTTATGATACTTAAAACAGTGAGGAAACATTTTCTAGTAAAGAAATTTTTGAATACCGTGATATGTTGGAGGATAATTTTAATGAACTTAAAGATAAATAAAAATGTTTAAAGAAGTAAAATGCTCGTTCTACTAACTTTAAAACTGATATTATTATAGAGTAGGATAAAAATGATCAACTGTTAAAAGAAAATACATAGCTGAAATTATGCAATGATAAATTAAATAAATATTTATAAAGATTTACAAATGGAATAAATACCTTGACCTAGATATTTGGAAATAAAACTGCTCCTAAATGCACTACTATAATATGATATCATCATCAACAAAGAATAATTATTAAATATTAATTTATTCCTAGATCCAGTTACATTAATTTTATTAATTCCTCTAGAAAAAAACCATGTTTTTATTTCTAAAAGTCTAAAATATTCTTATAGGAAACCAATGAAATAGTTATGTATTCTTAAAGCATTTATCAATAAAATTTCTTGACCCAATAATATTTGTTTACCAATGTCATTTTTGATTTAAAATCTATTTTATAGGAATCATGCTTGAAAATATCTAGTAAGAACTAATGGTATCTAGATAGTTGTTTCTCCATATATATGACTAGGGACTATTCGAGTTTCAAGAACCTAATCATGGTTGATGTTGGACATGTCACATTTGGTGACAACGACAAAGTGAATACAATTGGCCTTGGACAAATTGGTAGCCTTAATAATTCTTTAATTTCCAAAGTTTTATTTATGGATGTTTTAAAATACAATCTTCTTAGAATTTCTCAACTATGGGATGATGGTTTCTTTATTAAGTTTGAGATAAATTCCTATAATATTTTTTATTCTAAAAATGATTTAATTTTTACTACTTTAAGAAATGATAATGTTTATGCTATTAATTTAGATTCATTGTTTTATCAATATATTTCCTTTTTGAGTGATTTTCATAAATAATCCTAGATTTGGCATAGAATAATATGCAATTTCAATATTCATTCCCTTAGGAATGTAACTAATAAAGGGTTAATTAAAGATCTACCTAAAATATAATTCAAAGAGGATAAAGTCTATAATCCATGTCAAAAAGGGAAACAACACAAAATGTCTTTTAAACCAAATAAAAAAGTTTCAACTTCTCATTCACTAAAGTTGGTTCACATCGAATTTTTTGGACCTTTCTAGAGATTCTAGCATAAATGGGAAGCACTATTTTTATGTTCTTATAGATGAATTTTCTAGATATAACTATGTATTATATCTATCTCACAAAATTTATGTTTTTTTCCTATTTTACTAAGTATTCTAAATCTATAGAAATTATTTGTGGACATAGAATTAATACCTTAAGAAGTGATCATGGACATGAGTTTTACAATCACTATTTTGAATCATTATTCTCATAACATGGCTATAATTGTATCTTTTCTAATCTAAGGAATACATAGTAGAATGGTATAATAGAAAGAATAAATAAAACCCTTCAATAAATTTCTAAAACTATGCTCAATGAGTATGATTTACCTATTTAATTTTGGGTAAAATCTATGAATATAGCTTTTTACATAATCAATAGAGTTTTAATTAGACCCATTTTAAATAAAACCCCATATTAATTATAGAATGGAATAAAACCAAAGATTAATTACTTTCAATTTTTTGGTTATAAAATATTTATTCTCAATACTAAGGATAATATTAAAAAAAATTCATCCAAGAGAGATGAAGGAGTTTTCCTTAGGAATTCAACATCTAGTAAGTCATACAAGGTGTTTAAAAAAGGAGTAAAATTGTGGAATAATGTATATGTGTCAATATTGACGAAACAAATCCACATGAACATAGAACCTCTTATTAAAACCTTGAGGATGATCTTTCTAGTTTGGACATAAATTCTAAACTCGATGACGATTCTATTAGATATTCTATGAAGAACTCATCTAGTTCTGATGAACAACATGAGCCTGAACTTTTATAGAATAATGAGATATCCAATGCTACTTTTCCTAAAACTATTAGTACTCATATATATTATTCCTTAGACATTATTGTTGGATGCCTAAATAGAGGAACAAAAATTAGAGCTTTTATTAGAAATCAGGTTGAACATCAATCATTCTTGTCACAACTTGAACCTACAAACACCAATGATGCAATTAATGATGATTTATGGGTAATTTAAATTCATGAAGTAATTAATAAATTTGAAAGGAACAAAGTCTAGGAATTAGTGGATAGACCTAAAGACTACCTAACTATTGGAACTAATTGGATGTTTAGAAATAAGGTTGTTGAATCATGCACTATAGTTAGAAGTAAATCTATATTGGTTACATAAGGGTACAATCAAGTGGAAGGTATTGAGTTTGAAGAATCATTTTCACCAACGTCTAGAATTGAATCCAATAGAATATTGCTTGCCTATGGAGCACATTTGGATTTAAAACTATATCAAATGGATTTCAAGAGTGCATTATTAAATGGTTCTATTGTTGAGGATGTTTTTTTGAAAACCCCCCTATATTTTTGAATTATAATTTTAAATCTTAAATTTTTAAATTAACGAAATATTTATATGGTTTAAAACAAAATCCTAGAGATCGGTATGATAAGATCAACTCTATTCTTATTTCTCAAGTTTTTTCAAAATGTATACCTAACCATAATTTATTTATAAAAAGAATATCAAAAGATGTTTTATTAGTTCAAATTTATGTAGATGATATAATTTTTGGATATTCTAAAAATTCTGTGTGTACTAAATTTTAAGAAAGGAGGCAAACTGACATTGAAATGATTTTAAATGGTGAACTTAAACTCTTTATTCGTTATCAAAATTTTGAAAATAAATATGGGATTATTTTAAATAAAAAAAAGTACAAAAAATATATTATAAAAAATTTTAGTATGGATATTTTTAAAGGTATAGATACACCCATGATTACTAACTACAAGTTAGATCTTTATGAAGCTTGGAAATCAGTTGATCTAACCAATTAAAAAGGTATGATTGGAATCTTGCTATATTTAACTACAACCCAACCCAATATTAGGTTAAATGTATGTATGTATGCTCATTTTCAAGAAAACAAAAAAATAATCACATCTATTAGATATGAAAATAATTTTTAAATACCTTAGAAACACAACAAACATAGGGTTTGTTTACTCTAGAGGATAAAATTTTGATTTAGTCAATTATTCAGATGCAGATTTTAGTGGTAGTAAGTTATATTGAAAAAGAAACTCTAGAATATGTCACCTTTTGGGAAAGTCTCCAGTATCATGGTATATTAATAAATATAAATCTATTACATTATCCACTGTTGAAGTTGAGTATATAGCTGTAGAAAATTTCAGTGCTCATATTCTAGGGATGAAACATACTCAACCAGATTATTGATATAAATTCTATCATGTCCCTATAAATTATGATAATACAAGAGAAATAAATATTAATAATAATCTTATACCTCATTGTAGAACAAATAATATTCCTATAATATATCACTTTCTGAGAGATTTGTTTCATTCCAGTCGAAGTGTTATGTTCAGAAACACAAATTGATATTCCCTTACTTACTACTAGTATAGTGTAAGTTCATGGTTGAACCACAGGGAGAAATTAAGGTGTCGTGATTCTTGAATTGTGATTGATTAAGTGAAGATGCCAAATACTAAAAATGATTTATTATCGTTTTTCGTAATTGATTTCCAAAAGACAGTTAATTAAACTCTTCCAATTCAAATATATTCAATCTTAAAACAGAAAAGATTCTAAATCTGGTTTTTTATGCTTAAGGATAAAAATGTGTCGGGGCTGTGAATTATTGTGTAGCTCATCAAAAATATATTTTCCTATTATGTTTTTTTGTTCATAATAACTCACATTTCTAGGTTCAAATATTTCAGAACCTCCCTTGGTCTGATGAGTTCTGATTAAGATAAGAGAAATGGATTCTTCAGTCTGGAATTTTATTTCTAATAACTTTTATTTAAAAATAGACCTTTAGAAATGCCAAGTGCACCCAATTATCATGATTGGACTTGTCGTAATTCCCCCGAGGATCCCTGGAAACTCTACTCATGTTCTGATACGGGGTTTCTAGCAAAATTAAACAAGAAGTTACATGAGAATTGTGCGAGGAAGATGAAAAACACTAGCATAGAAAAATTAATCGTTTAACGACCCCCCATTTACTCACATCCCCAACACAAGGTGAATTTTGTTTATCATGGAGAAAATGATGAATAAATTACTCATAATATATGAGGAATCCATTACAGTAGAAGTAGAAATGAGAAAATCAACAATTAAAAAGGAAAAATTCCAAAACATGCCTAGAATGAGTTCCAAGCTGTTCCTCCACTAAGGAATTATCTTCTACGCATGCCCCTATGGCTCCTCAATTTCTCCCCATTCATTATTGGCCATCCCCCACTTGTCCTAGAGTTTTTATGGGTACAATACTCAGGTCATAGGCTGGGTAAGAGGGTAGATAGGGGTAGGTAGGGATCTATAGTCAACCACACGGTTATGCCGCACAATTTGATAAACTGTGCACCAAGCGTGCACATAGATATATCTATCAAAGAAATAGAACACGGTCTGGTTGGATAGGTCGCACAGTTTGGGAAACCGTTCAGAGACCATGGACATGGGCTATGTCCCAAAATTTCACACCCCCACACAGTTTTCTGGGAATCCGCATAGTTTGACTAACCATGCGGAGACCGTGTAGGGCCTTATGTATCCAAAAATGTACACCCCTCATGGTTTGTGGGGAACCTACACAGTTAGTCAAATCGTTCATAGAACATGTGGGGTGCCTCTTTCTTTAAAAAAATTCAAGGTTTTTCATCCTTCAAGGTAGGGTGCTCAGCTCAAGAGACTCCATAACATCAATCATCTTCGGAAAAAGGGTTCAAATGCCTCTGATTTCCTTCTGAATCTCCAAATAATGCAATGTCTTAGTTTTTATTCCCTTGGTAACTAAAAGACCTATCAAGGAAAATTTAACTTGTGAAAATCATTAAAAACCATTCACATAACCATTTTTAAGATACTAAAATAGGTGGAAATGCTCTATGCACAACAGTGCATTAGAGATCATTATCATAAAGGTGATATTACTCTTGGATTCTTAGGTACAAAACATCAGATTGTTGATATTTTTATAAATACTTGGAATGTTGAGAGACTCAAATATGTCAAAAATGAATTATAAATGATATATTATTAGATATTATTAGATATTAATTTGAATATTAAAATTTTTTAACATTTGTTTTAAAATTTTATTTAAAAAATATTTGAAGTTTATTTCACATAGTCAGTAGGCTAATAGTGAATTTATTTTTATTCATACGGTTTTCATGACTTCTATGAATGTGTTTTATCATATCATATATTCTAACACATTCACTATGATTATCGAAAATAAATTCAATATGTACTTATCTTTACATTATTGGTAGTACGCTTAGCATACTTACTGTGAGTTAGGATTAATATGCCTACCATACTTATGATATTTAAAAATCCATAGTAATCCCACGTACCATATCTATTTTTTACTTTGATTTTTTTAGAAAAATATTTTGTCAGTATTCCTTTTAATAATTTTATTATTTTAATCCAAATATGATTTAAATTACAAATTCAAATATGAATCTGAACCATTACATATATTTTATTTTAGATATATTCAATATTTTAGGATCATATAATTGGATCATTTGTTTATCATATCTAACCTCTAACCCTCTAATCTACAATCTCTCTGTTCTACCTATCATTTTCAAACCTTTTAAGATATAGAATCAAATCCAAATAACAAGGATGAAACATTTTTTGGAAGATGATTTTCCAGTTCAGTCACCTCCTTCAAAGAAGTTAAAGAAGGAGAAATTTATCTCAAGTGTTTCAGAAGAGTCAAAAAACCTAAATGTTGGTAATAATTTTATTTATACAAAGAAATAAGTCTACACTCAATGGTTTATGTTGACTAGATAACTACTCTATAACGAAATTCAGAAACAAGGTTGGGCTGAATGGTTTAAGAAAAATGGTAAACCCTTCTTTTTGAACCTTATCAAAGAGTTTTTTTTGAAAATCTTGAATTCTTTCAAAAATAAAAGAAAAATAAAGTAAAATCTAGGATTAATGGTGATGTTTTCAATTTTTTGTTGAGGTTTGGGGAAAAATGTTTGAGCATGATACACTATGGTGAATATGAATATTGTCAAAGTTCACATCCTAGTAATCATCGAAGCTTCGAGTTTGAGAATGGCCTGTACAAACTCACTAGAAACGGATCTCCTAAAAGAATAACTATTGTCAAGATATGTAGTGAATTTATATTTCTAGTTCATTTTATTCGCCATGTTATTTATCCAGTAAAATAAGATTTTAGTATTCTGAGATATTGATATTTTCCTCCTATTTTTTAATGATGAATGGTGTTCAAGTTAATCTATACAGATTTGTTATGAGGAATATGGTCGAACTATGTAAGATAACTTCATGGTTCATCTCCTTTCCATATCCTAGATTAATTTATGATCTACTAGAATTTAAAAGAGTAGTTTCTTATAAATTGGATAAATTAACTACTTCTGATATATTATTTCTTACAGAAAATATCTATAAGCTGATGAAAGTTGACTAGAATCCTTGAAAATAGAATGGGTGGATGATCCAGATAAATTGTATGATATTTTGAATCTAGTGAAGTATCTAGTCAGACCAATGGATCTAGTAGAACTAGGTCTTAAGCCGGATGAAATTTTGGAATACTCTGAAGATATAGTTTATCCTACTGAAAAAGAGGAAATTTTTTTAAAATAAGTTAAAGAATAAGATGAATAAGAGTAAGAAGAAGAAATAGAGGTTTTGATCTTAATCAATATTCTTAGTTATCTTTTTATGATGATCCAAGGTGGGATAAATTAGTTGGTTTTGAAACTAATGAGTAAATCTCAGAGGGATCTCTTTTTATTGGGAGTACCCCTATAAATATTTTACTAGATGTACATTCTCAAGGGGATAAATTCCCTAGATATTTTGCGTGGGGCCTAAATTATCCTAGTTCATATGATAAAGATCATGAAGGTGATACACCAAGACATGGTGGACCTTCCACTCTCAATATTGAAATAACCATGGAAGGATCATTGATTGATGAATGTTTTTTTCAGGAGATAATTGGATCTTCTCAGTTTGTTGATCATGAGGAAATTTTTGAGGATTTAGATAATGATATTTTTAAAGCTTCTTCCAAAGTTGAGAACCATACTATGGGAAATAGTTTTATGGTTAGTTTAATTGAAGTAGATAGTAGGAAGTCAACTGGTGACCCATATCCTTCTTCTCATAGAACTTATATTCCATCCTCCTTACATATTACTATAAATAACCTAGTTGTATTGAAAAAATATATGTTGGGGATACTGTAATGATCGTTTGATTACATTCCAACTTCTTTAAAAATGCGGGACAAGAGAATATTTATGAAGCTGTAACAATGGTTATCAATCATTTCCATCCCAAATTTAATTTACGAATAGTGATGATAAAAACTGATGTTAGATATATGAGAGCTCATATGAGTGATCCACAATATAATATTTTAGATATAATGATTCAATTAGACCAATGATGCATGAATGTATTGTTTAATCCCACTCTTGTATGTTCTACTACTCTAGTTGATGAATAAAAAATCAAACAGTTTATTTTGGATGAGTTTCAAGTTTTTTATGATGAATTCAACAAGAATCATGAAGCTGTGTATGATGGGTTTTAGACTCATGTTGCTAAGTCCCTTACTTTGGTTTGAAAGGATTATAAACAAGATAGTATGGACCTAGAAATAATCAAAATATAAATTGATTATTATCTCAGTAGGATATTTATAAAGTTATATTTTAAAGGGATGTTTAAAACAATTGCTTTGGATTTAAATATGCCTCCACCTACTCAAGATTTTAATTCTGATGCTGAGAATCTTAAATATATGAAAACTTTTTAATAATCCTTCATTGAGAATTGAGATGATTTATTTTAGGACTTGGAGCTTGTTTCTTGATCTATCAATGAGTTTACTTGATAGATGAAACCCTAACTTTATACCTATTAGACTATTGTTCCTTCTCCCTCGAGTTTTCATTTATCTTAGCCTATTACCTCCTCAAAAATTACTCATTCTGGCCACACTTCTACCCCATCCTTTTAGTATCTTATACCAGTTTTTAGGTGTGTAGTTATTGGAGAACCTACATATATATATACAACTTCCTATACTTATTTTCCTTATTCTACTTCTAATGGGAAGGGTCTTATCCTTTCAACATATATAATAGATAAACCTCAGTCAAATTCTAATTAGGATTTCTGATAGGGATCTTTTTTACTTTGATTTTACCCTTATATTTTAATATATCTATTGATATCTTAATGATAATATCTCTTTGGTTCACTTAATTATTATTTATTTCTTTTAGATAATCTCAAAAGGTGATTAATTATTGTAAATTAAAATTAATTGAATAAATAATGATAAAAATGGGAGAATTATGTATATGATAGTAAATTACCATTCATTGAATTCAGAAACCCTTTTCATAATTTCAAAATGCACAATTTTAGAAACTTATTACATTTATTTAAATCCTTTGAAAATATTTCTTCGATGCATTCAATTTAGTTCAATTTACATTCCATTCATTTCAATTTACATGTAATTCATTTCAATTTATATGACATGATTTTTGATCATAAAGAAGGAGGAAATTATTATATTAGATCAACACATCCTTAATTTAATGATCCTAAATCATGTTTATCTTATTATTAATGGTTTTCATGTTTTCATTTATAAAATAGTTTATTGGAAAAAATTTAAAAATTTTGTAAGTATAGAGCATACTGTGACACATTTCTACATGAAGGTCAAGTGTCTGTATCACCTTACCATACATTATGGTTCACCTTACAGTATGTGAAATGACTACTTACTGTTAGACCTATGAATGAAATCTATATAAGTATTTACCTTACTGTAAGAATTAAATCACCTTACCGCAAGAAGCAAATCACCTTACCTCAAGAAGGACGTCACCTTACCACAAAAATGAAACTACCCAACCTTAGGAAGAAATATAATTATATATATACATACATATTAATATAACTATATATATATTAATATAACTAAATATATATATATATATTTATTAATATAACTATATATATATTAATACAAATATATATATATATATATTAATATATGAGTAAATATAACTAAATATATATAAAAATAAATAGATATATTAATAAATGAAGAGAAAAGCAACATGGTGGAGTGGTAAATTCTTAGGCGCGCAGACAAAAAGTCTCAACTTCAAATCCTAGGGGAGGTTGGTCTCGTGAATATGTGGGGGGAATAACCTAGCGCTATTAGGGGGGCTGTTAAAGGTGGTGGGGATGGATGGAGCTGGTTGGGGCGTGCGTGAGCTACCATGGGGGTGAGGCGCTATTAAATGGGGGTGTCAAGCGCTATTAAAGCCCCCCAGAAATGCAAAAAATATTTTTTTTGTTTTTTTAACTTTTATCAGTGATTTTCTGAGCGCTAAAAAAAGGAAACCCCCTTTATCTTCGCCTCGATTAACAATGCTTTTTTAGCTCTGTTAATGCCCTTTTTTAGCGATGATAAAATCCATATTTGTAGTGACTCGGGTTTTTGGCCCTATCAGACTTTGGAATATTTCTATGAATAATTCCAGAGCTAGGCGTGAAGACGGCGTGCGATTCCGAGTCCCGGTGTGCCAGAAATTAATTTTATAAAAATATCATGTTTTTTTAAACTATGCACATGGCGGGGGTGTGATATCTCCCAAACGGTAGCTCAGAATGGGAATCTGAGGTCATGGTTGCATCCGGAATATTCTCTTTACCCTAGGCGAGGTGTAAACATTACTGGCGCGAGCCTGTGGTGAGAAACGCCACCAGGGGCGTTTTCGTAATAAAATGGAGAAGTTAGTGTGCGAGCATCGGCTCTAATAACTTCTTAATGGAGTCTCGGATGGAAAATCTGAGTCCGATGTTGCGTTCAGAACGACGCGTTTACCCTTGGGGTGACCTTACTTTTGTTCGCATCGGGCGTCGGGTTCGAGGCGGGTTTGGCGCCGGCAGGCGGCAGATATAAATATCAACACCCCCCCTTTTCTTTCCTCTCGGTGTTCTTCACCGTTCTTCGCCGCCGATTCGCCGAATCGAGCAAACAAAGCGCCCACGAGCTCGGATTTCGACGACAGACATTCCAGGAGTGTGCATCGGAAGCTCTAGAGCGTGGATCTAAGACAGAACGTCGACGTTTCGCCCGCAAGGTAGGTGGATTTGAGTTGTAGCCCCCGATCCCGTTTTTTCTGCGTTTTCCTGTAAATCGAAGCCGTAACAGTGTAGATCGGGTCCTGGGGGGCGCGCAGATGCTTTCGGATCTGCGTTTGGACCCCTGAGGTGCCTCTGGCGGACCTTGGAAGGTTCACCGGTGCGGTGGGGCGCCGGCCCAGCCGACGGAGCGCGGCGGCACTGGGCGATGCGCGGCGGAGAGCCGCCGGCCAGGGCGGGCCGGCGGCGGCGGCCGGTCCGGCCTCTTTTTAGTATACGAGGGTCTTTAAACCCCCGTATCATGCAATCCGGGAGTCGGATTCGCATTCCGTTTGCGGCGATGCGACCCTGATGACAAGACAAACACTCCGGTGTGGGTTAGAGGATTTAAGGGTACGGGATCGTGGACCGGGAGTTAGAAATGTCGTATAAAATAATATTATTTTATTATTTTACTACTTCGGGCCGTTTTAACTTCTACCCGGAGCGTCCAAATGATGTTCCGTCAGTGGAATTGAGACCCTGATCGTACGACGGACGTTTTGAGATGGTTTCCGGGTGTTGGGACTGTGAACGGGGTGCGGGCCCCATGAGGACGGGTTTTTGGCGTTTTCGGAGAAACACAACTTTTGTACCAGAAGTTCGTTTTTGACAGATGAGTAGTCGATTCTGTGTGCCTTTCCGAGAGGATCGGAATTGTGTGATCCGTTCGTTGAGTTTCGGGATCGAGGCGTGGGCCCCACCCGAGCTTGCTTCATTGAATAGTACCTTTTTCACCGGGTGTCCGTTTCAGACAAGCGAGTAGTCGATTCCGCTTGTTTTTTCGAGGGGATCTCTGTGGTATGATCTGCTCGATGCGTTTCGGGATTTTTGTGTGGGCCCGCATGAGATAGCTACGGTGAATAGTTCCTTTTTCACCGGTGCTCTGTTTCGGGCGAGTAAACACCTATCATGCGTGTTTTTCCGTGTAGAACGCGATGGTGGCCTCGGTTTTGTCCATGGAGGGGCATAGTGTGGCTTTGTTGCGGGTCGCTCATGTTAGTGACGTTTTAGACCAGAAGTTGTTGAGGTTACTCCCTTGGATCATTCCCACGAGGCTTCGTCTGGTATCACAACCTTCATACAGGTTTGTGATCCTCTCAACGGGATGATTAAACAGTTAGAGTTGTGGCATCTCTCCGGTGGGCTCAGAGTGGGATCCTCTAGCATCTTTTACCTAGATCGGGTTCTTGATATCGTTGTGACCGCTTATTCACGGGCGACGATCCCCTATCTAGCAGGTTAACCCCATAGGGTTTGTGGCATCATTGGGATTATGATACCCTATGTGGTGGGCTGTACTTATTAGGGTTGTGGCATCGTCGGGTATACGATCCTTTACACAGCATGTGGTGTATATTAGGGTTATGGTATCGTTGGTTATGCGATACCCTACTCAGCGTGTGGTTTCTGTAGGCTTGTTGCATCGTCGGTTCGATCCCCTACATCACGAGTTATACCAGATAGGGTTCTGGTATCATCGTGACCACCTTTATATGGGAGATGATCCTCTATTAGAGTGTTGTGCTTCTGTCGAGCGCCAGATCGGGTTGTGGTATCCCCCAGCGGATCCTGGGTGTGATCCCCTATCTGTGAGAACTACGTATGTCAGATCAAGTTGTGGTATCCCCCAGCAGACCCTGAGAGTTATCCCATATCTGTGAGCTTTGTATACTGGAGTGGGTTCTGGTATCCCCTAGAAGACCCTAGGAGCGATCCCCTATCCGAGGAATTTGGTTGTTCTTTTGTTTCAGCGAGGTTTCCTCAGTGACGGAATCCGACGAGCATGGTCTATCAGGTGAGCGTCTGAGATGTTTGCTTGGGACCCGATGGAGGGTATCTCTCGGGCATGTTTCATCTGGGATGACAGCGCTCATGGAGTGTGCTCTCCTCGTTGGGAACCGTTGCTGGTGTTGAGGTCGCTACCTCATGTGGCTTGTTGCGTGAGCTGAGTATATCTGGATTGTTCAAGGTGTATGTATGGGAATACTCTTGAGCTGAGCTGACTAGTTGTGTTTAGCCAAGGCTGGTCGTGACATGAAGTTTTTCTCTTGTCTAGGTTCCCTCTGGCTAGGATGAGCGGAATGTTGCCTTTCAGTTGCTCTCTTGTGTTTTGGGTTTTTGGGGTGCCTAATGAGTATGTTTATACTCACCCCTGCACGGGCTTTGACCGCACATGTTTGTGTCTTGTGCAGACTACAGGACTTTAGACGGAGTCCCAGGAGGACCCGGAGCAGCCGGAGCTGAGTGAGCAAGACTGACCAGGGTGTTTGACGGTGGGGTGACGAGGGAGCTTTCTGGCGGGTGTTTGTGGTAGTGTTCCCCTTCTTCAGAGCAGGTTGGATGCGCTTTTGTAGTTTTCTTTTGGTGGGCCCTGTTTTTCCTTTTTGTACTTTTTCTGTTGCACTCTGGTTTGGGATAGATTGTACGCATGCATTTTCTTTCCAGTTTTATATATCTCTACACTGTTCCATGTAGGTGTATGTGGGTGCATGTGTACAGGTATCTTTGGCAAATGCCTCCCATGTGTGTGATAGCCTACTCGGCGCTGGATGCCATCCCCTAGCCTATTTGAGGCGGGCTTGGGGAGTCGCGGCTCGAGCCCTGTTGGGTCGGGTTGTGACCATATTTGTAGCAGTGAAATGATATAAAATGAAGAAAAATAACAAGTCTCACTATACATAATATATATGTGAATTCACATAATATATTTATAAGAGTCAAATAAAATAAATGGAGGTAAAAAATTTTAGTCACTTGGCCAACACCACCAAAGAATCCAACCACCAAGATGCAACGACCAAGATCTATAACAACTCTAGCCTAGGTATTAGTAGGGGAGAAAATCTATAATGGATTGACGCTATACATAGTAGATCATAAGAAGCACGGTTCAACGTTGTGGGAGGACAATTTCTGTACTGTGGAGCACTTACATGAGAGGCAACAAGCCGAGTGCAGAGCCCTGAGTATGATATAAAATCACCTTCCCAAATAAAAAATCAAAACGAGACAAAAACTATGTGGGAATTGTTTAACATAAATGTAACACATAATTTATTTTTTAAGATGAAGTTATCTATACTTTGGATAAGGGAATCATGACCGTGGTGGTTTCAAAATGGACAAATGTTTTTCACGATTCCATGGAGCTTAATGTTTCACAATAGGAATTTTTCTATGTGAAATGGGGAAGCCCAAATCAAGTGTTTTTAAATCCATGTTTAATGTTGTTAGTGAAAAATGGTAAAATAATGAACTACTTGTAAACCTAGTGATTCCAAAATGGTAAAATGGAGGAGACCAAACCATGGTGGATTTTTAAGAAATCAGTTCAAAATGGGTCGGGTCAAAATAATAATTTTGGTTTACATGATGGAATAAAATGAGAGTATATTTAATGAGGTGTTGGAGAAATTTTTTCAATGGTCCAAGGCATGGTGATTCTTGGTATTCTAAGGGAAAAAAAGGAAATAAGCATGTTAGGGTGGTGTTAGATGTTTTTCAGAGTGTTTCTCCTAGAATTGCACCATATCATGGAAACTAAAGAAATATGAAACATTTAGTATATTATGGAGATTTTAGAATCATGTTATTATATTCATAGAGTTTTAAATGGATAAAATCATGATAGATCTCAAGGAATCTTGGCCTGTGAATTATGGTGAAATCATGTGACACATTTTGGTCTCTATTTAAAAATGGTATGAATTTCATTGAGTTGAATTCACATAAAATGGAATATTATTACTGATATAATGGAAGTATTATATTTACATATCTTTCACTTATTAAGGATCCAATTTTGTAGTATAAATGGGATAATTAATCCCAACCCTCCGTTTAACGGTTGCTTATAGGTTGATAAAAAACTGCTCTTAGCAGTTATGGAAAGATGGAGACACATATCTACATCGATATATTTGATGAAAGAAAACATAAGTGATCCACATAGAGGAATAAATCACCATATATGGTATAGTTCAAGAGTGAATTATCTAGTAATAATAATAAGAATAAAACCACTATATTTTGATGACAGAGAAGGAAGACAATAGGATAATTCCAATTTGGATTTATTCTCATTTGGTAGATAGAATTTATTCTACTATGACATCGCAGAAGAAAATTATTAAACCCTCATATTGAAGTGTTGATCTCATTAGGAAATAAATGAGGAAGAGAACAACACAGTGAATAATAAAGGAGCATCAAATCAAGTTGTATGATGTGAGTGAACTCTCACGCTAAATAGGGACTTACCCACAAGTCCATAAACCATTGAAGATGATCTTTAAGTATATTAAATATACAATAATTGTCTTAGATCATTATGGAAAGAAAAAAGAGGAGGTAGTTACCCTGTATCAATAGTGTTCATTTCCCAAACAATTTATAACACATATAGTCTGTAGTGTTATATTCTGGAATATCGATTCATTATCATTATATTCTTCTTAGATCATCCCCTAGCGGTAAACCAAGTAAAATAAACTTATACAATGTTCTATAATTTCTATATAAATTTCATTATTCATTGTAATCAGTGATAGATAAATTGGTGATTAAACGTGTTCCTAATAACATAGGAACATGATCTAGATGGTCGACTAGACCAATGAAACAAAAAAGTTTTAATTATTTTGTATCCTGATTTACCCTATATTAGGGTGTATTGGTTCAAAATGGTCCCAACAATTAGTATCATAGCCTAAAGGTTTTTAATAGTTGTTTAATATCTAAATCTATTTGGTTTTTTATTTTTGAAAATTTAATTTATGATGAAGCCTCTTTTTTAGATAAAAAAACTTTTATAGTTGGTAGAAAGAAAAGATTATGTTCCTGTAGTCTTGTGGAAAGGTTGTAATGGAATAAATTTTTTGATATGTCAATGTGGATAATAATAGTTAAGGAGTAAGTGATACAAGTACATAGAATTCCTGACAGTACCATCATCCAGTGATGTCAATAGGGAAATAACTCATTATTCCACTGCATTTGAAATGTAGGAAACAATAGAAGTTATTTTCTATAAAATAAGTGGAAGAGAATAATAAATATGCATCATCCTAAAACCTAATGAATATTTCATGGTTTCAAAAGGGAAAAATAAGAAGAAAATAAAAATTATTCCTAAGAATATTTATCCTCCAGATAAGGTTAAAAATCATAATTATATTTTTAAATATGGTTTTAACCTAGTTGTAAAAGACACATGTATATCTAGAATTTAATATTCCTCCATGAAATTTAGAGAGGATACTCGAATCATAGAAAATGTGTCAATGAAATTATTCATCCATCCAAAGAATTTTCACATAGTTTCCAAAAAAATATAATCCTAACATGAATTGGGGGATCAATGTGAAATTATACATGAAGTGTAATTAGAACTCATAGAAGATCCATCCATAGAGAACGAGAGGATAAAGAGAGTAGATGTGGCCTTAAATTATGAAACAGTAAATATGAGAGAAAAGATAAAGAATTAAAGTAATTTTCTTAAAACAAATTCATTTTAAGTAAGAAATAAATGTCCACAAAGATGGATTTGAAATCAAGTATCCTCCCTCTAAATACAAAACTTGAAGAGAGGAGAAAAAAAATGAATATTCCTATAGGATGATAGAAATAAAAACCCAATTAAAGGAGAAATATATGATGATCAAGGTCCACAGACCGTTATTGAAATTCTTACGACATGCTCTTGAAACCATTGGATTTTCGGGTTTTAATATTGGTCTTTTGAATTCATCAAATGTTTTTTAGCCTTGCATCCGACGATGATTATTATAGGATATGTGCAAAGAGATCATGGTTTTTTGGAGCCTGATCTAGGAGAGTTTTAAAATGGACCCCGAATTTCAAACCTCATTCTGAACCACCCATTTTCCCAAAACGGATTAGATTCCCTGGGCTTCTACTACACTTGTTTAAACAAAAATCCCTCTTTATATCTCCATGCTTATAGGAAATCCTCTAAAACTTGATTTGGCAATGAGGACTCTCTCTAAGACATCTGTAGCTCAGATCTATGTTGAAATTGATGTATCTAAGGATCTTCCCTCCAAATTTGGATTCAAAATGGTGAATTTAGTTTCTTCCAAGATGTTGTCTACGTGAGACTACCAAACTAATGCTCTTCTTGACTTACTATTGGGGATGATAAGAAAAAATGTGGCCATAAAATCACAAGATCTACGGCTATTTCTCGGGTTAAAAAAGGAAGAAAGGTCCTCAAATTAATGAGATAAATCTTTTTCAAGAAGCTAATGTTGTCCCTTCTGCTACTAAAGAGTAGATAACTAATCCAAACAAAGAGATAATGGTATCCAATGCTCAACCTTCTCAATCTACATGCCACTCTTCCGACATGTCAACCTTTATTGATATTTTACCTCATGCTATGGGTGACACTAATATTTCTTTTCCCCTAGTGAAGTAATAGAAGAATCACCCAGAATATCATGATGTAAGAGATAAGTAGCAAGGTGACCTATATGATTCTAGAGAATCCTTACATGATGTTGATGATCAACCTAACAAAATTGAGGGATAAACCCTAAAATCAAGTGCTAGGAAAGGGAAAAAATCAATGGTGGACTCTGATGGTTACATCACCCCAAATTCAAGAAATACAAGGAAGCATATAGATTATTCTCATCTTGAAGAACAATTGTCACAAGATCGCTTGAATCCACTAGGAATGAGATTCCAACACTCCCAACTATGGCTGATCAAACGATTGCTTTCTCTGGCTCAACTGAGGATATTGATGCATGTAAGAAAAATCATGTGTACAGTGATTCCTATTTCGAAGAGGAGGATGTGGGAGATGCATTTAAATACTGGATGGATGAACAAGATGTAATCACATTTCAGAAATATAGAGACGATCTCATTAATGCTGATAAATACCTTGAAATCAGAAAGCGTATGTTCATTAGGATGGTGGATGAATATAAAATAAATCATGATTTTGATTTCAAATATATACCTTGGGAGTTATTCTTTATACTTATCACTTTATTTTCTTCCTGTGTTTGACTCCTATGCAGTGCCTTTTCTTCCTGAACTTAGCATTTTTGGTTTTGGGATATCCTTTTAAGCACTCTTCAGCTTCAGTTTTTTTCTATCACTACTTCCATTATTCATTTAATATAGCCACTTTATTTTTACTGAATGTTTATACTTCAGTCTTGGATGTTCATTGGATATTGTGTGGGATAATTTTTATGGGATATGTCAGGTGATGTTTTCTAGGTTCAATATACAGTAAAGCTTGTGGGTGTCTAGAAGTGCTCAATATGAGGACTGAATGATCCTTTGAGGAATTTAATGTGCTATGAAATGAAAATCTTATTTTCTGGATGATGATTTGACGAAACAGTGCTATTATTTTGGAATGATCTTCTCAATTATTCATACTATAATTTTTTCCTGTTTCTATTCGTGTGTCTTGGGGTGAGATGATGATGGATTATTCTCGACTTCTATGCCACTACACTTTATGGAATAGTCATTGAAATATTTGACACAAACTATCTTTGTCTTCATCTACAAAAGAGGATGCTTTCTGTATGTATTAGTATTGAATAATTTAAGGCTTGGCTTGGTCGAACAGCTCTTGTACAGATATCCTGGGCTACATACTTCACTAGCATGCACTCCTTTGTTTTATGTTTATCAGACTCATGACTTCAATCTAGCAGTGCACAAAAAACCTTTGAAGAGTCTTCAACTTCCAGAATTCTTCCATTTCTATTCTACTTCCTTTGAGGCTGGGTATGTTTTCTCAACTACTGCTTATTCCAATGATTTTATCTCCTTTGGTAGGGTATTTTTGTATGTAACATATGATTTTGGAATTCTTATCTTAGAATCTTCATCTGTACCCCCTAATCCAATGTTGGTGTAATCTCTTTACACCTCACAATTGTATTGTAACTTTTGTTTTTTTAATAAATTTCTTTTGGGGAACGAAATGGGTGACCGGTTCATGTCACCAATTTTATAAAAATATATGATGATCAAGGATCTTTAATCAATGTTAAATTTCATTAAGGGAAAGGATAAGGAAAAAAATCCTCACATGTAATCATAAACAAATAAAAGTTCAAATTTATAATCAACGAGTAAACAAAATTTTCATGAAAATTATAAAAGAAAACACTCTCAGAAGAAGGAATCCATGAAATGCTACTTTTTTGGAAGAATGGGACACACCATGTGTGTGTGTCTAGAATCTGTAGGGCTTAGAGGTTGAATAATAACTTCTATAAAAACAACTTAGATAAATAATTATTAGATGAGTTAGAAATAAACAAAATAAGAAATATATGAATCCTCTCTTCCTATGAAATATAATGAGAGGATTTACACCTGAAGAAAAATTTTAAATATGGAAAATAGATTTAATTATTTGGAGGAGGAAAATCATGGATCATAAAGAAATTTTTATCATGAACCTATTATGTTTCACTCATAACATCCCCCAAGGATAGAAAAATGACAAATATGGAAAAATAAGAGAGTTTCTTTAGTTGTGAGGAAGGTGTATGCACTGATCAAGAAAGACTCACAAAAAACAAACAAGTTCAAAGTGAATCTTAACAAAATATAATAGGGTAGAAACAAATATTCCTTAGTGGTCTCATAAACCATACCACATAGAAAGAGGTGATTTTTTTGGAAGTCCCCTCTTATGGTGGATGAATCATGAAGGAAGATGCATCATTGTTGCATTAAAAGAAGAAAGTTTCATAAGTGGGATAAAACTCACCATAGAAATGGATCCCAAGTCGAGGAAGATAGAGAAACCCATATAGAGTTTCCAGAATGAAAATTTTATAAGTGGCAATACAAGATTAACCACTAAGAAGGATTGAAAGAAAGATAGAAAAAAGGGTTGGTTGACTATGACCAACCACATTCCTCTACATAAGGATGTTTAAGATATCCCTCTCCCTATTTAATAAATGTTACTAATATCTGTTGGAACTTTTTTAGAATTAAGCGAGAAAAAATATACATGGAATATATTCATTAAAAATATATTTATTCATGGTTTGATTTTGATAAAAATAGACATATGTATGAAGATAAAAAATAACATGGATGAGATAAAAGAGGTACATATGATAAATGGAGTCAGAGTTATTAAAATTTTGAATTGGTATCAAGACTAAGTAAAAATGGTTTCAAGGATAAAAATATCCCATAAAGTATTGATGATCAACCACTTTGGTTTTCTAATCCAAATATAAAAGTTAAATGCTATGATGAAAAAAATGATGAAGAGCCTTATCTAAAGATAAATTGGTGTTAAAAACAACTTTAATTTTAAAATCTATATTTGAAAGTTCTAATGATACGAAAATACCATTAAATATCAAAAAGTGATATTAGGATATATCTCATGTAGTATCTGACCACTGTGAAATAGAGAAGACAAATTAGTAAAATAAGAAACATTATTTTTTCTTTGATGTCTATTTATTTATGAACTAACAATTTGTATTAGATAACTCTTTTCATGATACTATAAAGCTTTTAGATGTAAATAAAATCACAAACAAGTGGTTATATATATAGAAAATTATCTCAAGAAATGGTGTTTAGAGTTAATGTCACTCATGGGATATGATGAAAATAAATCAAAGGTTTTTTTCCTTATTATATATAAGAGAATCCATATGAATAATGGAAGAAGCTGAATACCAAGTAGCATTACAAGTTTTTCACAAACAAGTGGTATCGGTTGGTTTAACAAGTGGTATATCTAACACACTTGTGCGTTATTACATATTTTATGATGGTTTTATGTTAGTGTGATTGAAAGAAACTAAAAGGATTAATTTTCATGTATTTATGGAAGTTGGTGAGTGATATGGATAACATTGATGTTTGTTAACTTAAACTCTAATTTCCTACACCAATTTCCCACTCAAAAATCATAAAGAATATTCTAATGACTAATTTACGAATTTTAATTTCACTCATTGAAAATAATATAGTTAAATTCATTTTTATTGGGGAAAGTGGTTTAGAGTATGAAATGAATATCTGGAATAGTGTTTATTAAAAAAGTGGTATCAATATGTGGAATTAAGGCTAAAGAGAAAACTATTATATTATGGAGATTTAAGAAGATAAGGAGGATTAGATAGAAAATCAATACCGATGTGAAGATCTTGTAATATTATAGGAAAGGGGGAGTAGAGTTATGAAGGAACCCATATGGTGTTAAAAATAGTGGAATAAAACTTGAAGGAAAATCTATAAGAAATGGGAAGTATATAAAGAAAAAATCTAGATGAAAAGAACCTTTTACATTTTTATATCAAAGGGGTAGGAAATAGAGGGATCAATAATCAATAAACTTGGAACCATGGAGGTATTTCATAAAGTATGGATAAATGAGAGTATTGAAAAAAAATTAAAATAGGGAGAATGTTGGAACCAAAGGTGGTTTGGGTGATGGATTTATTCAATAACCGATTTTTTATGTTACTAGATTCATAAATTATGGTTGTGAATATGGAAAATCATAAAGATGAGAATGCTTGTAATTAATGAAAATATGGTTAAACATATGTGGCTGGTTAATGATCTATAAAGGACACCTACTGATTCAAAAGTTTTACTTATGACTTTACTATTCCTTTAGTTTTGGAAATCACAAAAACTTTCTTAAATACATGATTACTAAGTTTTTTTCATTTCCAAGGTGTTTTGGAATGTTTTTATAGAAAACATAACATTTTATCATACATTGAATAAGTTCTAATTAATTACAAAAATAAACTTATATTTCTTCATTACGATTATCATAATAAGTATGGATATTATAAACATAGGATTCAATTTATTAGACCATATGTAAGAATTTCTGTCATGTATTCCATACTAAAAAGTCTTTACAATTGGATTTATACTGATACTGATGAAAATTATATTGATACTCATTAATAATATCATATTTACAATTGTAAAGAAGTCCATTACACTGACTTAAGTTGATCATCATATTCGGAAGACTTATTTATAATTTAAGGAAAACCATTAACACTATAATGGTGAAATCAATATGATGTCAGACACTTAGTTATAAAAAAGTTGTTGAAGTGCTAGTTGTCCAATTATTTGTGACAATATCAGAGAAATATGACCATTGGGAAAAAATATGAACTTTGGGAAGGTTTCTTATAAATAACAGATAATTTGGAGAGTTTGTATATGGATGATATATTTAATTTCTAATTTCTAATTGTATGAGAGATCTAAATATTACAGAGCAGGATCATCTTGTTCTTAGTCGTTGTGTTTTAGAGTTTTTTCTTATTCAGGTAACCTTGTCAGGTTGTCCCCTTTAGAATTATTTTGCGTTGTAATTGTGCGTTCAATATGTGGTTAAGATTGAGGGATCGGGGGGATAGTAAGATAGAGATGATCTTCGGACTGAGATATTACAAGGATATAAAGATAGAGTTGATCCATCAAATCTAGGGATTCTGAGGACAGACAGATAGAACAAAGTTTATCATCATATCGAGGGCTTTATTTTTTGAGGAGAGAAAAAATGTCTTGTAAGTATAAAACAAGGGATACCTTTAACCAAGGTTTTTAAATACCTTACTATTAAGTTTGAAATATATATATTATTTTTAAATATCTATAAGTAATTATTATATTATTTATATTTTGTAACTTTTTTCTTACAAGTATTTTATTCCACTGTGCTTAAATTTTAATTGCTTTATCATAACATATATGAATATGATGAACATAATAATTTAATCAGATATTCTATAACTCTGATACATTTAATTTTTTATAATTGTATCTTGACAGTGATTTAAAGAATATTTTTTTAGTCTAGAGAAGACCCTAGGCCATCTCTCAAGGAGCGTTGATAGGTTTTGACTGTGTTTTTTTAATAAACATTACTAAAAGAAGGGGTGGTTTTGAAAACATTTTCAAGAAAGTAACTTAATTTAAAGAGTTGTAAAGTTGAAAGACCAAGTGGATTTTGAAAAATATGAGATAAATAAGTGATCATTTATAAGTTACTAAAGTACTTGAAGAGTTCCTTGTTCTTAATTGATTATTAGGTTTTAGTGTAATCCTTTGGTTGAGGGTTAACCAATATCTTGGGTACCCACAAGCCTTTTAAAATGATGATATTAGAACTAAAACTTGAAATAACAATCATGTAGTCAATTTCCAGCCCCTTAGCATGTTTTAATGTTTGTAAAGGACATTGGAATCTTAATTGTTTGGGAAAAAAGTGTTCTTATCTTGTCCAATCAGAACAACACGAGATGCACACCTAAAATCGCACACCAATCGGTTATGAAATAAAAATTCATTCAATTCAATGCATTAAAAAAAGGTAAGATACATATGAAATAATAATTCAAACCAAAATATACACCAAAACAGTTGATAATTATGTGCCGAAACTCCCTGTTCATGTGTGTCGCTCCCTCACAATGATCACCCACCACTTATCTCGACATCAGAAGGATGAGAAAACTTAGGTGGAACTATTTCTTAATTATTGACCCCATATGAGGATCAGGGCCTCCAAAACTTATAGGATGAGGAGGATACTCCTCTAGGACTCCAAAATTTCAGATATTTGTTTTTGGATTCAAACTTCCTAATGAGGTTCCCATGTTTCCTTTTTACATCCAAAATAGAACATGGTTTTGAGCACCCTGTTTTTGAGATACCACTTGTGTATTGGTTTTGGAATAGTAGATATCCATATTATGACTTTAATGAATGAGAAGAGTTGTGGGACGACCTCTTTAATCTATCCATGTTAAATTTTTCAGCCATTAGACGTTTTTATTGGGAGATATGGTAAAAAATAGAATCAAGCTTTTGAATTCAGGCAGATTCTATCCCCTAGACAGAATGGTTCGGACTGGCCATCAGAAGGACGAATTGGGATTTGGTTCCTTGATAAGAGTTGTATCCCATGATGTTTTGAAACGGTCCAAAAAGTTTCATCCCTTTTTTATGCACAGAATTATATTAATAGTAATAAAAGTGGACAAATTTCCATGGAATGCCATGCAGTTTGACCCATTTTTCTTCTAGATCATCTTTGAGGCCTCTAAATCACCTACTTCTTCAATGAAAATATCAAAACAAGTATAATTTCCATTTTAATAGTGATAAAAAAAATTAATCAAACATGAATTTAAATTTTTTATTATATTTTAAATTTACAATAAAAATTCAGTTTAATACAATGGTTTAAGGGTGAAAATGAAACAGTTAATCATGGTGTGATCACACCCCCACACCGGAACATTTTCACTCCTGGGAAAAGTTACATTTTGAAAAATTATGCATGTAGATATTACCAACACCATGAAGATTTAACATTTTAGGAAATTTTAATTCATTAAAGTACTGTGATCATTGCACAAACCACACCAAGGAGTTCTTCCAAGTGAAAATGGAAAATGATGTCTCATAAATCATATCATAGATAAATTAAAAGAGATTCATGATACCAAATTGATAAAGGAATTCATAATTCAACCATGACAATAACTCTTCATCTGTGTCTGTGAAAACCATTCCATGCTATTCTTTACACTTTCTATCCAATAAATATAGGTTATTTTAACATTTTTCAGCTTAAATGATTATGTCAACCGAACCTTCCCTACATCCTTTGAAATAATATTTCAAGACCCACTCACCTAATCATTCCCAGAAGTAAAACCATAAGCTCCCTACCTAGATATCCCTATATGTTTCACATTTCATCACCCCCCTCATTTTTTTCTAGAAGTTCCATTTGGAATAAATCTCACACTCATATCTCAACCATTGTTTGATCTCCTCACGATAATAATTTTAATATTTATAACAAGATAAAAGGTTGAGGAGGAGTGGTTTTTGACCTTCCAAAGACATAACCAAATTTTGTTTTGATTTTTTTTGAGAGCGTACAATAGTCAGATATCAGGTACACACTCATAGGTCAATCTAGTATAGTAATGAAAAAAATCGGATAAGGAATGAATGTATGGAAATATCATTTTAAGCTGAAAAATATTAACCTAATACATATTTACCTTCTGTTAAGTAATAAATATTCCCACTTTGAGGTTTGGTGCAAAAATGTGTGGAGATATTAGTGACATGTTTTCCCCAAAAAATACTCAGACAATGGGAATCAATCATCTCAATGTTTTCAAAGAGATACAACCATTTATATCATTGATAGAAAAAAAATTCACTAAAAATCTCTCCCTGATGGTAAATTCATACAAACATTCATTCCATAATATATTCAAGTTTTCATCAAATTTTAAATCAATGTGGAATAAAAAAAATCACCATGCATTTTTAGTATTTTCTATGATTTGGTGACCATGGGGGGGAGTAAAAATACCATAAAGAAGGTGAAAACGAGAATAAAGAAGAAAGAAGATGAAAGTCATAATGAACCAAACAAGATGGGGAAAGTGAAAAAACTATAAAGAAGGTGAAAATAGAATAAAGAAGAAATATAATGAAAATCTTAATAAACTCAACAAGATGAGGAAAATTGAAAATACTATAAAGAAGGCAAAAAATAGAATAATGAAAAAAATGATGAAAATTACTATCTAACCCAGGAATGTATCCACCCTCCCACACCTAGAGTGTGTAGTGTCCTCACTATAATAAAATAGAATGTGGGAAGGTAGGATAAAACCTGGTGGGTGTCATTAGTATGTTGCTTCTTGAACATAGAGTTCCTCCATTGGGAACTATGAAAGGGCTTCATGGAAGTGCTTTAGTCACTTCCCATTCACAGTGAAGGTTTTCTTAGTTTTCGTTATTTTGAACTTGAACAAAACCAAATGGAGATACATTAGTAACATTGTATGGTTTAAACAAATGGGAACGAAGCTTACCTGGATGTAGATTCAGCCTTGAACTATAGAGTATGACCTTCTTCACAATGTGTAATTGATGATGAAGGATGAGACGGTCATGGGAAGCCTTGGTTTTCTCCTTATAAATCCTATAATCCTCATATGCATCTATTCTCATTTCCTCCAGCTCCAAAATCTGCAACTTCCTTTGATCACCTTCACCATAAAGATTATAATTTCATTGTTTGATGGCCCAGTAGGCCTATTGCTCAATCTCTACAGGGAGATGCCGACTCTTTCCAAACACTAGCTGATATGGTGATATGTCAATGGGGTTTTTTAAAGTAGTACAATAATACCAAAATGAATCATCGAGTATAATACTCCAATAATTTCTATTGGGTTGAACCATCTTTTCAAGAATCTGTTTTACTTCTCTATTTGACACCTCGTATTGACCATTGGTCTGTGGGTGATAAGAAGTAGACACTCAATGCCTGACCCCATACTAATGTAAAAGAGATTGAATTGTTTGGTTGCAGAAATGAGAACCATGGTCACTGATGATAAACCTAGGTAATCCAAACCTACAGAAAATTTCGGTTTTCAAAAATTCCACAACTACCTTAGAATCATCAGTCCTTGCAGCTCATAAATATACCCATTTTGAATCATAATCCATTACCAATAGAATGTACAGGTTACCAAATGAATTGGGGAATGGTCCCATAAATTCAATGCCCCAAACATCGAAAATTTCATGGAAGAGCATGGGTTTTTGTGGAATCTAATTTATTTTAGATACATTCCACATTATTTGATAGCGACGACAAAATTTACAGAAGTCATGGGCATCCAAAAATAATTTGGGTCAAAAGAGACTAGAATTGAGGACCTTAAGAGAAGTCCGTCGGGGACTAATGTGGACCCCACAATCAAGAGTGTGGTAGAAAGTAAGGACAAACCAAAACTTACTATTATGAACACAACGCCTGAGGACTTGATCACTACAGGTTCACCAAAGGTAGGTGTCATCCCAAATGTACCAATGGGACTCATGTTTTAGACGGTCGACCTGGTTTTTTTTTGTAATTAGTAGGAATGAATGATTCTACTAAAGAGTTAACAATTTTAGAATACCAAGGAATAACATCTTGCACTTAGTACAGTTGGTCACCAGGAAACATATCATTTATAGGAATACAAGGGGATGAGTCAATGCATGAGGATGTGTGGATCCTACTGATATGATCTAACACCACATTCTATACTCTTTTTTATCTCTAATTTCTAAATTTAATTCCTGAAGGAGGAGCATCTAGTGAATGAGATGTGGTTTGGATTCTGGTTTCTTAAGGAGATACCAGAGGGCGTCATGTTCTGAGAACACAATGAATTCGGACACCAAAATGTATGACCTGAATTTTACCAAGGAAAAAACAGTGGAAATGAATTATTTTTTAGTTGTGGTGTATTTTTCTTGGGTAGGGTCCAAATTACATGAGGAATCGGTATGGATATGTGGATCTCTATTGACCCTTTGTGATAAGACTGCCCCGACTGCATAGTTAGAGGCATCACACATGATCTCAAATAGTAAATCCCCCCATGGTGGTTGGATTACTGGGGGTGAAGTGAGACTCCATTTTAACTTATTAAAACATTATTCACATTGTTTATTAAAAACAAATTTTTTTTTCTTTTTTGAGTAATTGGGAATGGGGGACTGAAATTTTACTAAAGTCACAAATGAAATGATGGTAAAATCCAGCATGACCTAAGAATGACCACACATCCCATACATTTTTAGGTAATGATAAAGAATAAATGACATCCACTTTTTATTTATCTACTTAGATACCATCCCCAGAAATGACATGCCCCAAAACTATACATTATATCACCATGAAATGACATTTATCATAATTTAACATAGGATTATTTTCAATATAGTGGTGTATGACTAAACCAATACAGCTCAAACATTCATTAAAAGAGGATCCATAAATAGTGAAATCATCCATGAATACTTCCATATAATTGTCCAGGTATTCCAAAAAAATAGTAACCATGCATCGCAGGAAAGTACCCAGATCATTGCACATACCAAATGACATCCTCCTATATGAAAATGTGCCAAAGGGGCAAGTGAAGGTCATCTTTTATTGGTCCTTGGGGGAAATATAGATATGAAAGTATCTAAAATACCCATTTATGAAATAGTAGTGGGACTTACCCAATATCCTCTTTTTCATTTGGTCAATGAATGGAAAAGGGAAATGGTCCTTCCTAGTGTGTTGGTTTAGTCAGTGATAGTCTATATAGACATGCCAAGTATTTTTCACATGAGTTGGAACCAATTCATTGTTTTCATTTTTGATTACTGTAAGGACAATTTTTTTAGGAACTACATTAACGGGACTGAACCATTGGCTGTTAGAGATGGGGTAAATGATTCCAACAACTAATAATTTTGTTACCTCCTTTTTCGCAACTTTTATGAGGATTGGGTTCAGTCAACGTTGTGTCTGCCTCACTAGTTTAGCCTCATCATTTAATAATATATGATGTGTACAAATTGATGGGATGATACCAGGAATGTCATCAAGTGTCCATCCAAAATATTTTTTATGGTCCCTCAAAAGTTCAAGCAGTAACAATTCATTCTGAGGAGGGAGTGAACTAGAAATGATGATGGGCATCTTGTTTCCATTATCAAGATATGAATATTTTAAATCTTGAGGTAGTTGGTTTAGTTCCAATTCTGGTGAATTTTTTATTGATGGAAGTGTGTGTTAAAGTGAGAGGTCAATAATCTCATCTAACTGCTCAATGGTATAATCCTAAGACGAGGAATGAGGTTTTACAAGATTAGTATTATCATCGCTGGTCATTGGATCCTCATTTTTCAAGAAATTATCAATGAATAAACACGAATGATACTTTTCTAGACCACTACAATAATCAATTCATGATTCATTACCATGAATTTAAATAAGGTATGAAAACTCAAAAAGGGGATCAGGGTAATGATAATAAGTGTTTTTCAAGGAAGGGAGTACATCAATTGAATTAATAGAGAGAGATAGTAATGTTCTTCTAAGGGGTGATTCATGGCTTCAAGGATGTTTAAGTGGAAAATGTCACCAAGAAACTCCATAGATTATGCTCCATTATGGACATTAATTATGGTTTTGGTGGTTTTCAAGAAAGTTCTCCCCAATATAATTGGGGCATGTATATTTATCTTATCATCTTCTATTTTAAGCACATAAGAATCAGCAGGAAAAATTAAATTTCAAACCCTCGCAAGAACATCATATAACACACCAGAAGGGTGTGTTGTACTCCAATTTTCTAGATGAATGACTAACCCAGTCGGCGTCAATTATCCAACCTTCAATGAAGAGTAAATGGAGGGAGGAATAACATTTATAGAAGCACCTAAATCAAGCATAGAATTGGAAAATGAATACGCTCATATGGTTCATGGAATCGATAAGGTTCCAAGATCATTCCATTTTTTAGTCAGTAATGATTCTATCAATGTTGGGACATTCCTCTCCAAGTTTAACTTCTCATAACCTTGAAGTCTCCTTTCGTGTGTACACATATCCTTTATAAACTTTGCATATCTTGGAATTTTTTTCAGAAAATCAATCAAAGGAATGTTAACCTTTAGTTTTTTGAAAGCTTGTAATATTTCCTTATCAAGTTTAGTTTTCTTTTGTTTTCTTTGCTGGGTGTCCCTTTGGGGAAATGGAAGAGGAATGGTTGGGATAAGAGACTCATCAACATACACACTCTTTCCTTTGGAATATCTTCTCTCAGAATAAGGATTTTATTCTCTTGGACCATTTTTAGCAGTTTGGATTGTGGTTTACTTAGGAGTGGATGAATCTAATGGAAGGTTAATTTGGGGTTTAAGTTGATTTCCACTCTCAAGGGTGATGTCACTAACATTTCCCTTACCCCTAGTGTTAACTACTGGTTGATAGGGTAGTTTACTCTACCCGTGACTTTGAATTTACCACATCGAGTTAGCTAGTTGGCCTAATTGTGTTTTGAGGTCTTGTATGGCTGCTTGAGTGGATTTTTGGAATTTTATATTGTTGGCAGACAATTTTTTCATCATATATTCTAGGATTGCCTTGGGTTTTAGAGGGGTTTTTTGGAAAGGACTTTGTTGTGGATGAGGATTTCTAGGTGGTGGTGGATGACCACTCTGCCCCAGTTGGTTCCATTGCTGTTAAGGTTGGTTTGAGTACCCTCTTGCCTATAGGCTTGGTTTTCTTTCCACCAAGGGTTGGATGGATAGTAAGGTTCTTCCCTAAATGGTTGGTTATAGAGGATTCCTATAAATATTTCCTCACAACTCTTAGAAGTTTCTCTCAATTATGAGAATTGGTTAGAATAATGGTTTTTAGAAGTGAAGATTCCATAATGGATGGGAGGAGGAGATTGAGATTTACCTTGGGAGAGAGTGAGTTGTCCTAGAATGTTACTTACCCCTTCAAACATTGTGTCCACATTATTCTCAAATTTAGTAATTTTCACCTCATGGAAACCTCAAATGGGTACACTGGACCATGTACCAAATGTTTTAGTGTTCTGTTCCATGTTCTCAATCAAGGTCCTAACAGCGATTAGGGTTTTATCCACTAGTGCACCACCTACAACAACATCAATCATGTTACGATCAATTGGAATTAAACCTTCATAAAAATACTAAATTACAAGTTGATCACTTATTTAGTGGTGTGGGAAACTTGAACATAACCTTTTAAAGAGTTCACAATCTTCATGATGTTTTTCCCCATGATATTATCTTATACCACATATTTATTTTCTTATTGTTGTAGTTTGAGAGGCTGGGAAATATTTTTCAAGAAAAAGGTGTTTCATGTCTACCCTTCCTCTTATTGGGGAATTAACGTAATAAAGCCATTCTTTTGCAGTGTCTTATAATAAAAAATAAAATTAACTAAGCTTTAATTGTTCTTAAGCCATATTTTCATGTTTTAATGTAGAATACATAGTATTAAATTCTTTTAAATGCTTTTGTGGATCCTCTCGATGAAGTTCATGGAATCTAGGTAATAGATGAATTAAACTATATTTTAGTTCAAAATTGGTTGCCTTACCTTGTAATTGAATGTATTTGGGCGGGATATCAACATAAACCAAGGTTAGTTATTATAGTTTTATATTATTTTCAGCCATTTTATACAATTTTATTTCAGTTTTTATGTTGGTTCTAGAAGAATAAGTAGAAGGATCAAGAAGAGTGTCAATGTTTTGTGTTTCCTCCTTCAAAGGGTTCTCTTTTGTGTCTCGGTGTCTCTGACATAGGATCATCTCCGAATCGGGTTTTAAAGGAGTTAAATATCATAGATTATAATGCTCCATGCACCAAATCTACAAAAAAATATATAAGAATACAAAAAGGATTGAAAAGGTAAATAAATATTCACAAAATTTAAAAATATCTTATTAAAAACACGCACTAAAACCGAATCTATCCCGAGAAATGGTGCCAAACTTTGACTGCATTGTTGTGAAACATAAAATTTATAATGATTTAAAGATGATTTTTTACTCTAGGTAAGACCCTAGGTCCTCTAACAAGGATATTTTATTGGTATTGATTGTGTATTTTTAATAAACATTACTAAAAGAGGGTGGGGTTGAAAACATTTTCATGAAAGAAAATTAATTTAAAGAGCTATAAATTTGAAAGATCAAGTGGATTGTAAAAAATATTAGATAAATAAGTGATAATTTGTAAGTTACTATGTCACTTGATTAGTTCATCTTTATTAATTTATTATTAGGTTTTAGTGTGATCCTTTGGTTGAGGGTTAACCAAGATCTTGGGTACCCACAAGCCTCTTAAAATGATGTGATTAGAACTAAACATCGACATAAAAATCATGTAGTCAAGTTCCATACCCTTATCATGTTTTAATGTTTGTAAAGGAACATTTAAATCTCATTTTTGTTTGGAAAATAAAGGGGTTTTTATGTTGTCCAATTAGAACAACACAAGACACACACTTAAAATCACACTATAATCGGTTATGAAATAAAAAGTGTTTTAATTAAATGAATAAAAAAAAGTTAAGATACATATGAAAGAACAATTAAAACAACAATATGCAAAAAAAATAGTAGATAATTATGTTCTATTAGTCCCTCTTCATGTTTTTATCTCCCTCACAATGATACCCCACCGCATAGCTTGACATCAGGAGGACGGGGAAGCTCATGTGGAAATCCTTCTTCATTGTTGACCACCCTATGAGGATAGGGGCCTGAAAAACATCTAGGATGTGAATAAGACTAATCTAGGACTCCAAATTGCCATATCTTTGATTATGGTTAGAACTTCCCAATGAGGTTCCCAAGGTGACTCTTTATATTCAAAATAGAACATGGATTTGAGCACCCTATTTTTGAGATACCACTTGTGTCTCAGTTTTGGAATAGTATAAAAGCATATCATGAGTTCATCAAAAGAGAAGAGTTGTTTATTAGACTATTTAATATCTTATTGTTAAATGTGGCGGAAATTATATTTTTTTATTGGGATATATGGTCAAAGGACTGAACCAAAGTTTTTAATTTGGTTAAATTCTATCCCCTGGATAGAATGGTTTGAACTAGCCACCATATAGACAAATTGGGATTCAGTTCCTTGATAAGAGTTGTATCCCATGATGTTTTGGAGAGTAAAACAACGTTACATCCCATTTTGATGCACATAATTCTCTTAATGCTCTAAATAGTGGACAAATGATTATGGAATTCCATACAGTTTGGCCCATTTTTCTTCTAGATCATCTCTGGGGCCTCTAAATCACCTCCAACATGAATGAAAATATAAAAACAAGTATAATTTCCCCTTTTAAAAGTGATAAATACAGATTAAATTAATAAAAACATGATGTTAAATTGGTGATTATATTTTAAATTTACAATAAAATTCAGTTTAATACAATCGTATAAGGGTGAAAATGAAACAGTGAACCATGGTGCGATCAAATCCTATTTGATTACAATTATTATACTATGATATATTGAAATAAATATTTATTATGATAATATGATATAATTATAGGGAGGTTAGTGTCCTAATCTAATATTTTTACTAATGAGGTTTGTGAAATTGTTTATTTTAATTATTTTAAACTAATGTTTTTTAAACTAAAATTCACCCCTATGGTAATTTATCCAGTAAGAACATATTATTTTGATCCTAATATCAATATATATAAGATTTATATCCAAAAATTAGAATCATATCAGGATTCCAATGCTCATATACTTCTTATGTTTTTACTGTCTTTACCATTTCATGTCTGTTAAGCTTTGTTATAAACTTTTTTTATAAAACATTATTACAATAACGTGTTTTGGAAAAAAAGTTTTTCTATTAACATATAAAGACTTAATATTGGATCCATTGATAATATCAGTCCCAATATACTACCAATTTTTTATGGTGCTGACTATGAATATTATAGAGATAGTATGAAGACTTTTGTTATCAGCACTGGGGTTGATAATATTTTCATTTTGACTGGAGATTTCAAAATGCCTGATAAGGAAGTTACAACTTTCACCCATCAAGAAAAGAAATAATATCAAATTAATTATATATTCAGGAATACTTTTCTATGCTTAATTACTAGGAGTATCTAGAGTCAGATTTATTATTAGGAATTTTCTTACAGAATTTGGAATAAGTTAGAGGTTACACACTTTGTGACTTCAAAGGTTTTTTAAACTAGGAGAGCTATGCTAATATTGAACTATCAAAACATTGAATTTTTACCTAGAGAATCCATTTCCAAGATGCACAAAAGGTTTATGACTATAATAAATAGTTTACAATATCTTAGAGAAAAAGTATTAGATGATGAAATTTTGACGGAGAAAATAATAGATTTCATGCTCAATGAATGGGAGTCTAAGATGACAACTATTGATGATACAACAAGGTTGACAAATATTACTCATGAAAATCTTATTAGAACCCTTATGTAGTATTAGGGAAGATTGAAAAGAGATGATAAAATAATGAAAAAGAAAAATGGTTGTGTTTCCATTGCTACAACATCTACCTTACCCACTAAAGTTTAGTCTAAAGAGAATGTAGTGAAATCATCTAGAAAGAAAACATTTATTGTTCAATCAGACATAAGTTCATTAGAATATTCAGAAAATGAATTGGAAAATCTGGACAAGAGGATGAATAAAATAGTTGGAAAGAAAATTTTACTATATTAGTATATGATAGTTAACAAGGATTGAAATAATAATAAATATAAATTTACTTGTTATGAATGCAAGAAAGCCGGACACATCAGACCGAATTGTCCAAAGATAAAAAGGAAATATAGAAAAGAAATAAATTCTAACAAGAATAAAAAAATACTTAAAAGTAAAAAGGAAAATAATTCCTTAAATATAATTATTTGTAGAGTTAAAGTGGAGAATATTCCTCAGGTAACTCTTATAATAAAAATAGTTTTTGAAAAAAGAACATTGGTATTATTTCTAGGGTACCTAATGAAAATATTTATTTTATGGAAAAGGTATATACTATCGATAACCTTAAAAACATATAATTAAAGGGTAATTATTCTAATAATAAGTATTATATATCCTAATATGATTATTCTTCCTCATAAAAAGATAATATTATTCATTCTTATGATTATGTATCTCATTTTTCAAAACTTCTTGAAAATTAGAATTGAAAAGTTAATAAAAAACTTGATTAGGATAATTCAAGGATAAGTGTTTTAACAAAAAAAGTGTCATATATTTCTAAATATATTGATAATAATTTTTTTGAAAAAGAAGATATTCTTAATGATTTATAAAATTCTTTTTTCTGAGAAAAATTATTTACAAAATATTTTTGATAAATTCAATTCTAAATCTATTATAAAAGACAATAAGAATGTAGTTGTAAAACTAAAGTCTAAAATTTCTTCGTTGAAGAAAATATTATCATACATTACCATTGGAAAATAAAACTTTGATAATATGTATAAACAAATTCATTATCATGGAACTAGTTCTCTAATGGGTTATACTTATAAAAATCCTATTTTTAGTAATAATTACTTTGTCCCCAAAAATACTCCCTTTACACCAAATTCCATAGTGGTGGGCATTAGAAGAATAATTGTTAATTTAATAAAAGTCAATCCTTAGGTTTACAAAAAGAATATTTTTTAAAAAAAATGGGGATTATTAATTTTTTTTTCAATATTACCAGACCTAAGAAGGTTTGGGTGCCCACAATCTAAGGTTTTATTATTTTTGGAAAATATAGAAAGTACGAATAATAAGAATAATTGGTATATGTATAGTGACTGTTCTAGGAATACGTCTGGTAACAAATATTTTTTTCAAAAATATTATCATGATTAAAGGTAGAAGGGTTACTTTCAGAGATAATTCACAAGGAGATATTACCAGTATAATTAACATATTTCTTATTAGTAAAGATTTAATTTCAAATTTCTTATTTCTTAATGTCCTCAATCACAACCTTATAAGTATAATTCCATTATGTGATGAAGGTTACCTTGTGAATTTTAGAAATGATAGATTTTTAGTACACAATTCCAAGGATGAATATATTCTTTCTACCAATCGACAAGAGAATATTTAAACCCTTAACATAGAAGACCTTGGGAGATAAGACTTAGCATGAATTAGTGAAATGTAAGATCAATATTGGTTATGACATGTAATTTTAGGAAACCATAACCATAGAAACATATGTATGTTGACTAATAAAAGAACTTTTAAGAATATACCAAAACATAGATTTGATTTTTCAAAAGTCGATGACCCTTTTCAATATAATAAGAAACATAATTCAATCTTAAAATATAGTAGTGAAGTCTAAAATACTGATGCTTTATAGTTATTTCACATGGACTTATTCAGTCCTTAACAAACTAGGATTATTGTGAGAAAATACTATGTATATGTCTTGGTTGATGATTACACTAGATATACATGGGTTTATTTTCTAACAAAGAAATCCTTAGCTTTTTTGTTATTTAAAAACTTTTGTATCCAAAATTAAAAATGATAAAAACCTTCCCTTGATAAATATTCATAGTGATCATGGCGACGAATTTGGAAATTCTGATTTTGAAACATTTTATAGTAAGAAAGGTATAAAACATAACTTTTGATCTCTTAGATATCCTTATAAAAATGGTGTTGTTGAAATAAGAAATAGTATTCTTTAAGAAATAATAAGAACCATGCTGAGTGAATACTCAATTGATAAATTGTTTTTGGGATGACTCAGTTAGTACTGCCTACTATACTATAAATCAAGTATTAATTATACCTTTTATTCATAAAACTCTTTATGAGTTGTGGAATAGTCGAAAACTAAACATTTCTTACTTCATAGTTTTTGGATGCAAAGTTTTCATCCTGAATATGAAAGATAACATACAAAAATTTGAACCCAAATATGATAAAGGAATATTTTTTAAGTTATTCCACTACTTATAAAGCTTATAGAGTTTTTAATAAAAATTCTTACACTTTTGAGGAAACAATACATGTTAAATTTGATGAAATTTACCATTTTATTTTTAAACAACAATACTCTGATGTCATTTCAAAAATTGATTTTCAACCTTTGATAGAAAATTATTATTATAAATAAAAAAATCAATTAACAGTTTTTATGTTTTTCCTAAGGAATATTTTTTACCTTATTTTGAAGAACAACCTTTTCAAAACCCAATGAATCAATTGTTTTTTAGGAATCATCCTAGAGATATAATCATTGGGGATGTTGATCAACCAGTTAGGACTAGAAGTTCCTTATGTAATAAAATAGAAAATCTTGATTTGATTTCCCAATTTTAACCTAAGAATATCAATTAGGATTTGGGAGATGAGGATTAGATTAAGGATATGAAAGATGAACTAAATAAATTCAAAAGCAATATATTTTAGACTCTTGTTGAACGACCTAAGGAAACTTCTATAATTGGAGTTAAATGGGTTTTTAGAAAAAATGTGACAAAAATGGAATTATTATTAAAAAAATAAAGACTTGTTACTAAGGGTTAAAACCAAAAATAAGGTATAAAATATGAATAAACCTATGCACCAATATCTATACTAGAATCTATTTATATTCTTCTATCCTTTTCAGCATTCTTTAATTTCAATGTTTTTCAAATGGATGTATAGTGTTTATTTGTTAATGGATATTTTTAGGAGGAATTTTATGTTGAAAAACCCACTAGTTTTGAAAATAATAATCATTTTGAATATTTTTTCAAACATACAAAACCTTTATATGGACCTAAACAATCCCCTAGATCCCAGTATGATAGATTGACATGATTTTTGTTACAATTTTTTTTATTAAGGGAGATATGGATCAAAAAAATTTATAAAATAAGTTAAGAAATATTATGATTGTAAAAATTTATTTTTATGAAATTATTTTTAGATCAACTCAACAATCTTTAATAGATTCCTTTGTGAATCAGATGAAATCTGAGTTTGAGATGAGTATGATGGGTGAGTTAACATATTTTCTATGTTTTTAAATATCACAAAAACCAAAATTAACATATATATCTCAACATAAGTATATGAAATATATTTTTAAGAAGTTTTGGTATAAAAATACTAAAATTATTAGTACTCCCATGGGTACATCAAATACCCTTGATCTTGATGAGGCTAGGCATCTAGTTGAGCAAAATACTTTTAGAGGTTTGAGAGAAATTTTACTATAATTAACTTATATTTGACTAGAATTAATGTTTTATGTATGATTATGTGAAATATATCAATAAGATCCAAATGAATCCCAACTCAAATCCATAAAATTAATTTTTTATTATCTAAAAGGAACATGGATTTAGGAATTTTCTAATCTTATAGAAATATTTTTGAACTTTTTTTATGCTTAATTTGGTGTTTGTAGAATGCGAATAAAAAGTACCCCGGAAAAATTTCATTCCTTAGGAGATTCCTTATTTTTTTGGTCTTGTAATAAATAACATTCGGTATTAATTTCCACTACTAAAGAAGAATATATGGCAGTTGGAAGTTGTTGTTCTCAAATATTGTGGATGCAACACACACTCAATGACTATGGAATATGTTTTACTAAAAATCAAATACTATGTGATAATACTATTGAAATTTCTTTAATTAAGAACTGTACACATCAATCCAATGCAAAATACATAGATATTAGGCATCAATTTCTTAGGGATCACACACTTAACAAAAATATCATTTTACAATTCATTATAATTCAAGATCATTTTACAGATATTCTTATAATACCATTATCTTCTAATAGATTTAAATACATTAAATATAATATATGAAAGATCAAAATAAAGTAATTATTAATATCTACTTTTTTTTACCCACCTGTTTACAATATGCTACTCCTTTTCATAGGGGGATTACATATGTTTTATTAAAATGTTTTAGTTTTTCAAAAATTTTGTTTTTTAAAATTTTTTATCATAATAGGGTTTCTGGAATCTTTTTTATTTATAAAATTTTCAGAGTCAGAATTCAAAAAAGGTTCATCAGACTCATAAATTATTATATATTTTCGAGACTAGATTTTTTTATTCAAAAATTTTTCGTAACCAATTTTTATTGTAATAACACTCTGTATTAAAAAATTTCTTATTAAATTTTTATATTAAAACTATCATTTTTACTGTTTTAAAACCATCGTAATCTGGTTAGATTTTTTAAAAAAAATAAGAATAACATCTTGTTTATACCAATGACATTCTCCAACTAAAAAAGGTATCCTTTTTTATCTTTTAAAAAATTTCACTATATTATTAAGATTGTTTATTTATATTGTTGTTATTATTAATTTTTATATAAAAACTATGATTTGATTTGTTTTTAATTTTCCCTTTCACAAATCCGTTTTCAATATCAATATGATAGTTTTTTTAAAAAACCTCATGATTTCAAAATTTCTTAAATATTTCTTCAGTTAGTTTCCAACTGTCAGATCAGATTAAGTAAAATCTCACCTCTTGAATTTAATTTTGATGTTAAAACATATATATATTCACCTATATAATGGAGACCCCCATGTCCCACATCATTTTTTCAATGTTTTTATCTCAAGTTTCTACTGCCTTTTAAATACTCCAGTTTGAAAATTTTCACTTTTAGATTCAGATTGAGTCTTCGTTAGAATATGATGGATTTTTTTTGATTATAAAGAATATTTTATATTCAAATAAGGGTTTATAGAAAGCAAATTTTATGATAAATGTGATTCTACTTTTAAAAATTAATTATGTTTCAAGGCTGGGAATATGTTTCTGTGGAAATTTTTGAGAAAGTATCGGATCTCTTCTATCCAGATCTCATTAGAAGTTTTTAGCCCTATGTAACAATTTTCAAAGAAGAAGGAATTTAAATTTTTTCTTTTTACATGAATCACAAGTGATACAAATTATCTAATACAAAATCTACAAGTCTAATTGGAATACCTTCTGAAGGATTCCATTCTATCCTTCTCATAAACTTCCAAATAATATTATAACTTTTAATATATATAAAGAAGAATATTATTTGTTTGTTTTTGATAAAAAAGTTTGTTATGTGACTCATATAACTCCGAATAATTGTGTAATACCCATTTAGATGGAAGGATTTCTTATTCCAAGAAAATGAGATTGATATATACTTAAGGTATCTGATGTTTTTGTTTTTTATTATTTAGTGAATATGAGGAAGATCAATCTCATCATATTCATTTTTATTTCCATAAAAAGCATGAAGTCTGGAGTAATCAAATAAAAAGTCATTCTACTTCTATCTTTGTTAAGAAAATTTATATTTAAATGTTTTAAGTTTCACAAGATTTCAATCAAATCATGTTAGAAGAAAATGAATACATTTTCTATCAGTGATGATAAACTAAAAAGAATGAGAATTAGTTTTGATGCAAAATGAAAGATGTTTATTGATATATCTGGTAGTGCTACATCCAAAGAAAAACCATCAAAGGCATATGATTAGGAGAAGAAAATAAAGGCTCAATCTTATTCACCTAGGAATGAAATGAAAAAAAATAAAGTCCCTGATGAGATAAGGGATGAGTGGATAAAGAAAAGGGATAAAAGGAAATAAGGTGATCCTCAATTTGGAATTGACCCAGCTAAATCCAAAGACTTGAGAATACATGGTGGCAATGTTTTGTAAGAAGAATCAAATATGAATAAGCAGATGAAAATAATTTATGAAGTTCAGTTATGTGATATATTTATGAAAGGATTTGAAGCTACTTTAGAAAATGTGCTTCTAATACCTCAATCCAATCAAATATACCCACACATTAGGTTAGTGTTTAGAGAAATTGTTTTTGTTCATGCTGAAGTTCTCTCTGTCATAAAAAGGGAAAGGACAAAGTAGTTGATGAATCAGTACCACCTGAATATCAAGAAAAACCATCGTAATTGATACCTTCTGGTAAATATGATTCAAGAATAGATTCACAAATCTATGATGAGTGTATTATATCAATGAAGGAAGGTGTTGTAGGGATTGATATTTTAGCTAAATAAGGTCAAGAAGTAGAATTAAGTTAATATGAAGAAGAATTTGTTCAAGAAGAAGTGACTGATTATGAAAATAAAGAAAATGGCAATGATTTTGAAGAAGAAGAGGAAGGAAATGGAATTACATAATTTGATGGATTTAAAGATATAGAGGATAAAAATGAAGAAGAATATGTAGATGGTGATAAAAAAGATACTCAGTCTGATAAGTTTTCTTTTAGAAAATTAGAAGTATCATCATTGTAATTACCATCCAGGATTGATCAAAAAGAAAAATATAAAAGTTTAGAGAAGAAAAAATCATCATAAAAAGAAGCTGAATATTCATATATGAAAGATGATAAATTTCATAATTCAAAGACAGATGGTGATAGAGTTGATGAAGATGAATAAAATGTCATTGAATTATCTGATGGAAAGGAATTCAAAGATAAAGGTGAGAAAATAATTTCAAAGAAATATAGGTTTAAAGGAAAAGTGATTGAAGTTGGAACCAGTTGTGTTCAAATTCATGAAATTGAGATCGAAGAATCAGATTTAGTGAATAAGTTAAATGATCAAGGAGTTGACTAAATCATCCTAGCTTTGAATAGACTTGAAGGAATAATTCCATATTTTCTAATACTTGGATCCAAGGTGGAATTAATTCATAAAATCAAATTCAAAAATAAGAATCAATCAAAGTTTTAATAGATAGACTAATTCAGTTAGAGGATAATTTCAAATTATCGTAAGAAAGTTCCCAAGATCACAAAAATTCATGAAACAAATTTTTAAAGTGGTCTCACCAGATTGATATCGATATAAAGTTTTTTGATGAGAATTTTCAAGATGTGAATATGTTATTGAATGAATCTAATAAATCATACAATATGTTTACAAAAGATGTTGTAGATAGAGTAAAAAAAATTTAATGTTTCAAAGTTACTCAAGTTGATCATAATCAGGAAATAAAAACTCTCAATGTAAATATTTGGTATTTATAGTTGGAGTTTTCCAGACTTAAAACTCATACAGAAGAAGCTAATGTTTTTAAAGAATAAAACAAAAAAATTTCAGAAAGTCTTTAGATTCAAGAAGTGAAAAGTAGATCTCAAGATGAAATAATTGAAAATCTCAAGGAAGAAAGAAAATAGTTCAAGAATATGAAAACGATTGTGATATCTTTGATAAAGAAAGATTAAAATATTTTTCCTTTTGAAATCTTGTTGTATTTACAATTGTATTTTGAAAACATAACTATGAATTAATGACTTATTCATCCCAGAATGATATGTTTTAATGTTTTCTAATTCCAATTGGTGGAATGTTATTTCATTTTTTGTGGATAATTATGTTATTAATTATTTTGTTTCATATTTTTCTTCTCTATATCCCTTTTTAGGAAAATAAATACTTTTACACATTCATTTTGAAGATCAAAAAGGGGGAGAAAGATTCTTATTTGATGGATATTATTATATAAATGGGATAAATTCATAGTAATGGAATATTTCTAGTGTAATGAGGAGAATATGATCCTTAGGGGGAGATTCTATCCTAATGGAGAGTTAATATTATTCATCATTGTATTCAGATGTTTTATAAAATTAGGGGGATTTAATATTTTCTTGTTCAAATTTGAATACATATTACCTAAAATAAAATGGACTGTAAGTTTTTAAAATATAATTTTCTATTCATGTTTTGGATTTTTGATTTAAAAAATAGGGGATATTGTTGATTCAAAATTTTTACCTGTGACTTTTCCATTCCATTAATTTTGGAAATGACAAAAACTTTCTTAAATAATTGATTATTAATTTTTTTTCACGTCCAAAGTGTTTTAGAATGTTTTTGTAGAAAAAATAATATTTTTCCATACTTAGAATAGGTTTTAATGAATTAGAAAAATAAAATTATATTTCTTTATTACAATTATCATAATGAGTATGAATCAAATAAACATAGGATTTACCTTATCAGAAAAAATGTAAGACATTCTGTCTTGTATTTTGTACTAACAATGTATTTATAATTGGACTGATACTGGTACCAATGAAAATCAGACTAATACTCATTAAGAATATTGTATTGACAATTTTAAAGAAGTCCATCAGACGGAATTATATTGATTATCATATTCAGAATACTTATTTCTAATGCAAGGAAAACCTTTTACATTATAATGGTGAAATCAATATGATGTTGGAAAATTATTTACAAAATATATTTTGAAGTGTCAGGTGCCCAAGTCACCGTGACAAAATCGTAGAAATTTGACTATTTGGAAACAATATGACCATTGGGAAGGTTGCCTATAAATAAAAGGTCATTTGGAGAGTTTAGAGGCAACATTTCAAATTTATCTTTAAGATAGATCTCTAAAGATTACAAAGCATGAATGAATTGTTATTAGTCTTTTGTAAGTGTTTTAGAGTTTTTTCTTCTTAAGGGAATGCTGTTAGGTTTTCCCCTTAATAATTATTTTTCATTGTAATCATGTATCTGATCTATGATTACGATTGAGGTATTGTTGGGATAGTCATACAGAGCCGATCTTCTAATCGAGATATTGTAGGATTAAAAAGATAGAGCCGATCTATTAGATCAAGGGCTGTCGGGGATAGTCATACAGAACAAATACAATCATTGTATCAAGGTATTTCCTTGCTGAGGAAATACATATTTTCTTATAAGTATAAAACAAGGGATAACTTTATCCAAGGTTTGCGGATACCTTGCTCTTAAGTTTGAAAGAGATATTTTTTTAATATCTATAATTCATTCTTATATTTTTTCTATTTTATTACTTTTCTCTTACAAGTCTTTTATTCCACTACTCTTAAATTGTAATTGCTTTATCATAACGTATCTGAATATGATAAACACAAATATGTTAATCAGATCTTCTCTGAATCTAATATTTTTTTCTAATAGAAAATCCCAATGGTTCCCACATCCATAAATAGTTATAGACATTCTTTCCAAATCCAGGTGGTCAATTTGGGTTTCAAACCCTATGATAATTAGGATATCACATTGGTTGATAGGATGGAAGGTTGGGTTAATCGCACCCTTGGGGGGGAGTTATTATCTATTATGTGAATCTCATATATATTAAAGATATTTTATTAAAACAATTCTCATGTATTGATATGATACTGGTTACCCTTATTCAAATAACCTGATTAAGACCATGTGATAATGTGAGCAATTATGTGTGCCACATGTTCTCCATCATTATCGTATTCATTTATGATGCTTCAGTTTATAGTCATGTTCTATATCTATATAGTTTATCTCCATATAGGGGTGGATGATGTCTTGGAGATGTGATTAAACCTTTACAAGTCATAATATGTATCTTATTAAAACTAGAATCAAAATCCACATAGTTAATTTGACATAGTTTAAGGTCATATTATGGGACTATACCATGTATTTTAACATCATACAATAAGGATGTTCATATAGGGCTCAAGCCTTAAGGAGGCATCCTACATATCCTACTTATAAGAGGAATCATAGTCATTGTAGTTCGATTACAGGTGTCTTCATCATAAAAGATGTTACAACAGAGGCCTTGAGAGGGTCTTACACAAGCAAGACTTCTCTAAGTTGCCTCATCGGGAGTATGACCCTTTGAGTGAAAATTATAAGTAATTGGGATTACATCCCAATGAAGGGACCACACTGGGGTATCCTCATCATGCTCATCTTTATTCTCTAAACCCACATGAGTCATTTTTTTCATGAGAAACAAGAGATAATAGAATATTGGATACATTTCAAGAGTGTGAATTTTTATGGGGCATACACATTAAAGCTTCACTTAGAGTGTTATGATTACCAGTTTCATGGAAAATATTGTATGAAGATAAATAATTAGGAAGGTGTCCCTCATATCATATTTATAACAAGAATCATAGTCCACATAGTTCAGTTCATCCCTAACCTACTGATGGGTTTAAGGTACTTTAAGGAATAATCAAGGCTTACACCTAAAAGGATTATCATTTATAAGACCACTTCTCATCCATTGATGGATGAGGAAGGAAGATAGACTGATAGAAAGATTTAGGTTCAATGAAGCTAGGAAATTAGAATATAGAGGGACTTACATTAGGCTGGATGCCCATTTGATCTTAGGCCTTTGGAAGGCATCATAAATATCATGTTTGGATAGGAATCGAGTCCTCATAGTTCAATTAGCCCAAATCCACTAATGAATTTGGATAAGTGATTACACTCAAAGGAATTATTAGCATCTCTGTGTATCAGAAAATATAGGTGCTTATACTAGGATGTATTCCCATGTTACATATACATTCACTATCATTTGATAGATAAAGAAATATGATGAGCATTAATTGTATGTAGAATATGTTTGGTATGAAATGGAGGACCAATATGAGAGAATGACACAAATAGGGTTTCATGAGTTTGTAAACCTAACCTATTAAGGAAAATCCCCTTTAAATGGGAGACTCGGCCAAAAATTCATGGTCATGGATTTATATGGTGTATTTCCAAGTGTGTTTACCTAAAAAAGTTGACATGTCTTCCCAACATGTATTTATTGTCTGCACAACATATCTTGATTGTCTATCTGACACGTTTAAGGTGATGGTATGATATATCATATACATCCAATGGTGTATTCCTAACACATCAAAAGTGATTTTCATGATCAAAGTTGGAATGTCTGAGGTGCTTTTCATGATCGATGTTGACATGTTCATGGCATCTTCACATGATCAAGGTGACTTGTACAAGATGTCTCTACATGATCTAATGAGACATGTACATGGAATTTCATATGACCAACTGGATTGTTCAGGATATCTTCTAATGATCTAATTTAATTGTTTGGGACTTCTTCATACGATCAAAATAATTTGTCCCTGAAATCTTTGCATGATCAACCTGATTTTTTTCAGATGTCTTCGAACAATCAGCCTGACTTGTCTGAGATGTCTTCACATGATCCATCTAAATTTTATAGGCCATCTTTGTATGATAAAATTGATTTGTCCAAGGAAGGAATCATGATAAAAATGACATGATTAAGTATCTATAAGGGCATTGTGAGACAAGGGAGGAGTCTTACAATCATGTGATTTTAATAGAGTCACACAAAAGAGTCTCACGAAAATGTTCAGGATTGCATGCACGTCCAAGTATTGTTGTTTCATGTCGAAAGGGATCATGCCATGGATAAATGGGAAACAATTTGAATTGTTGGAGGAGTGTATGTTTCAGGTATTATGTGAAGAATGCACACCTGAGGGGTTGTATAAAAAATGATTACATTTCATTGGGTGTTTTAATTACATAGGAATTACTCATTCTAAAGAGAGTTCTCATGACAAGGCCATATATGTCTATGGACATAAAAATGGGTATCCATCATGACCAAGGTCTTGCACCACATGGAAAAAATAGGGATCACAAGACTGAGGGTTCTACCAGTTATATATGCATGGAAAAGAAGTTCATGTCTAAGCCTCATATGTGCATCGTATAATAGAGTCCCACATGAGAGAATCACATGATCATCATGTGAACACATAATCTCTAAGGTATCATGTGATTGGGTCTAAAACCATGTTTATCGGTTGTATATTGGAGCTATATTAATGGGAGAGGGTGTGAACCACACATGGGATTCATGGCCACACACCCTAGAGTTTTCATAGAGGATTAACATGTCCACTAGTTCTCATGAACCTAAAATATACATGTTAAGGAGGGGTTCTTTTCATGATAGGGATACATGTCTGTAGATGATCATGAATGAATGAAGTCATTTATTCAAACAAGATTTTGAATATGTTATTTTTGTTCATACATACAAGTGATCATAAGGTGATCATGCAATGGATTCTCACGATGGTATCCTGTGGTTGGTTCTTGCAACGAGATTCTTGTGATTAATTTGATAAATTCTCTTGAAGGTGGAATCCCTCTTCACCTCCTCTTTTTCTCTTCTTTATTGATCATTTTCTCTCCCTCCCTAGCATGTGTCATTTTTTAAGGGATAAATACTTTATATAGGTGCAGGTTTTCAGAAATTCTATCCTCTTTTAATAATGAAGGTTCTATATACACTGGTCTAAGGCATTGTAGAAGCTTAGCATTAAAAAAATGATGGGAGGCTCTCGTGACAAGGAGTTAAGTTATTTTTTATAAGAAACCTTAATGACATACAAATGGATTTGCATGAGAATCATCCCTAAATCCCATAACCCAAATAAATTTTAGAATGACCTCCCATGATCACATGATCAACTTCACTTCAAAAAGTTATCTAGCATAGATATTTTTTTCAAAGTACCGACATTGGTAGTATGCATTGTGTTGAGGCAGTGTAACTAGTATGACTTCACATGATCAGTTTCACATGATGTATTTTAAATATTTGCATGATTGGATAACTTTATATGATCTTGGATATGATAGGAGGCTCTTGTGATGAATAGATACACTCTTTTTCATGAGATCCCTATGATATAATCATGGATTTCATAATCGTCACTTCTATAATGTGATCCATTAATCATTCATGTGAATACATGGTGATACATAGCTTCAAAGATCCATAATACTTCACATGATAGCTTCATGTGAAGACTTATAAGATTTTCACTTTTTTCATTTGAAATAATCCCATGCATGAAAGATGTAGATTCTATGCATGGTGGCTTAATATATTGTCTATCGCATGATACTTGATAACTTGTGTGATCGATGAACATAATATAATGGTTCAACATTTTCTTCAATCATACCCATGCATGAAAGGTTTCATGCTTATAGTTGGATGGTCATGTGTGCCTTGGTTTCTTAGATCGATCATTGGGAATGTCTATCATGAAGGATGTCGGGTGTTGTGGACGATGTCAGGTGTCTCAGGCTCAAACTAGTGGTGTCTAGAGTATGGATGGTGAGTTGGAGGTTGAAGATGATATAAGGGAATGATCAGATGACCTTGATCGATTTGAAAAGGTGACTGAGATTATATCTATATTTTTTTAACTAAGGAACATTGTCCATGCCACACTCATCCCACATCGGACTCACAGTTGGTATGGACTATGCTTGATAATCCAAATTACTTCCTTAGCCAGCTAGAAGTGAGTATTGAGATCCTATCTTGACCATTATTGGAACTATCCCATGTTGTAACTCTCCTCCATTGCACTACTGACCCATGGAACGACATTACCCCCTTTACATGTGTGCTTCCCTATGCACCATTTTCCACCTATGCTAGCCAGCCAGGATGGATTCAATATGAGTGGTTGAGGTGACTCCCATATGAGTTTGGGTTAATCCATCTTGTCATTATAGCCTTGTATGGCCAATATTTTGAGCTAAATGCATTACCAAAATACTTAGAATAATTCTCTAAGAAAAATGAGTACAATAAGTGGAAAATCATAATCCCTTATAAAATTAATACAAAAAAAAATTACAAGTCCCTCATGGAAAATATATAAGTATATTTTCATGGGTTACATACTTCTTCAATCTAGAATGGAAAAGTATCTGATGCAAAATTATGGGTGCCAACAAAATTATGCCCCTTAGAATTAGATTCATTTGAAAAAAATAATATGATTCTAAGGTAAATATAGATCAATTTTTCATGTCCTTGAACATATGATGGTCCTATGAGTACCACTAAGAAGATATTCTTTACTCAATTCATCTAAGTATCCAAAATGGATGTCCTATGGATTTTTAATATGGGTTATTTTTCAAGGAATCGAGTTTCCCATAGGAATAAAATTGGTTAGATGCATGGATACTCTAAATTTGAGAGTAGGTACACATTATAGGATTGGTATGAAAAGGGATTTGTGTCTGGATCTAAGATAATAGGCATGAATGTTGCTACATAACCCAAGGGAATGGGAATCAAGAAGTATTTTGTTCTGATATAAACTCCTATGTAGGTCAAGATCATTCATAGGTGTTGGGAAAAAATACCTCAAGGTATCATTGCAGTATTTTTGGATTGATTGTGTTTGTTGACAAATCATGTTTCTATGGTGAATTCTCGAGTTCTAGAGAAGTTGTTGACAATCCATGTTTACAAAGAATGATGAAAAAGGAACAGATGGTTTGGAGGTGGTACAAAAAGAGTAGTACATGGTGGGGCTATTAACCAGTGTTTTCCAAATTTTTGGGGTCCAAAATTTGGAGTTTGGTGACCATTGCAAAAAGTGGATATCCATGAAGATCTCATAAAAATATGGCAAAAGCATGAATTCCGTGAAGATAGGCTTTATGGATTGAATTTTGCGAAGACCAGAAAAATGATGGAGGTGATTCTTCACGATTACGTCAAGCTTCACGAATGGAAGAGGTTAAAGTGCATCGCAGTGGTGAAGGGCTTTGTGAGGGAGCTTCACGGAGAAGGAATGAAGGGATTTATGGTTATTCTCTGCGATTACATCAAGCTCTATGATCAGAAAATTTCTGTGGTGCTTTGTGATTTTGAGAGAATTTCGGCGGAAACTTTGGAGCTTCACAATTTGAGATGACGTGGTGTTGAATTCACACAGAAAGTTCGTGGGTCGGTGGAATCACCTATAAATAGGCCTCGACCCCTTCAAGAGAAGTATAGAGAAAGAGATAATTTTTAGAGAAAATATTCTACTCTTAGTTCGTGAAGGTAGTTCACGAAGGCAGTGTGCTTCGCGAAAGAAGAGCTTCGCAGCGGCTAATCTAGCTCCGTGAAAGTTGCAAGCTCTATGCTCGCTCAGTGAGCTTTGTGAGGGAAGTCACTCTGCAACAAATTTAGCTTTTCAAGAGTGCTTTGTAAGAGTGCTTCGCAAAAAGTCAGGAGCTTCGCGAATGCTTGGTTTAGCTTCTCAAAATTGGGTGCCTCGTGTAGTAGGGTGCTTTGCGATGGTTTTTCCAAAGGAAGTGCCCAGTGTTTAGGGGCAAAGGGGTATTCACCAGTGGATGAAATTTGGACTTCAATAGAGTATATACATACAGTGGAGGATGCATGTATTCATGAAAATTAAGATACCTATAATTCTATAAAATGTGAGTGAATCCCTTCCAAGTGCAGTGAGAAAAGGATGAGAAAGAAGGCTATGCTTTCTACCGGTAGTTATCCTGAGAGAGAGAAATAGGGGGCGACCCTTGGAAAAGCAGTGAGCTAACCCTAAAATTTTTAAAGGTAGTGAGCCAGGGCATAAAAGTGATCTAGCCCAAACATTATTGGCAGTGAGATTTAGTGGATTTGGTATAGCAGCACATCACCGTTTTATGCTCCTTGGATGTACCCTAGTGAGTGTGAAGCAAGTAAAAATCTCAATGTCAGCCTGCTTGCTTCCCTACATTGCATTTAAAGCATCATCATCAGATAATGAAGAAAAAGAAGTGGTCATAATAAACACACAAGGTCAAACAAAGCGACCCTTGTAATAAAGAGGTCAAGATCCAGTGGGGCAGGAATAATTTAGAAAAGAATATCCATACCCTGATTCACCCCCCTCTTAGGGTATATAGGACCCTATTGGTCCAAACAATTGGTATCATAGGGAAATGTATCTTTTATCATATTTGTTTGCTCCGACTTGGTGTAGTCAATTTGTGTGGTTAAATCAGTCTTCTCTTATCTTGGTGTGCCATGACAAAGGGAAGAACATCAAAGAAGAAGCAGAAGCCTTTTGAAATTCCCCAGTGTGGAAGTGTCAATGGAAAGAGTGTGATTCAGTTGAAAGAATCGTGTAGTGAACAGAAGAATGGTTTTGATGAATCATATAGTGAAAATACTCACTCATTCAATGATTCTGAAGGAATGAGTGAAGAACCTGACATGCCAAGTGATGTTGCAACTACAGATGATGAAGGAACTCCCACAAGTCGAAAAGTGGAATTTTTCCACAAAGAGAACGAATTGGATCAGAAATTCACAGATGAAATGAAATCTAAATATATTGGGATCTAAGCACTGGAAATTTAGATCAACAAGCTAAGAGGTTTGAATCAAAGTATTATTGAAGTAGCTACTGATCTTAGGGAGAAGATTGATTCTCAAGATGAAGAACTGTGAAAGAGATCTATAAAAGTAGAAAAATCAAAAGCTTATGTCAAGGGAAATAATCTGAACTGAAATGATATTCAAAATTTGAAATCCAGAAATGATGATCTTGCTACATAGCTATATGGACTAGTTCAGAAGAATCAAAGGCTACAACAAGTGAATGCATTTTTTTTCTGATTCTATTGAAGAAGAAAAACTGAAAGTGAAGGAGAAAAGTGACATGGTGGAAAAGTTGACATGAGAACTGAAAGATGAGTTGAGTAGTGAAAAGAATCTCATAAGAGAACTCAATGCCCAACTTGAATCAAGAATATGATGATTCAAAAGTTGGAAGAAGAGCTAGAATCAGTGAAGAAGGAAGTGGATAAATCCAATGCTAGAGGAAAGCCTAAAATGAAGGATGCCTTGCACTTACTATTTGATTATCCTTCGCAAGGTGATGATGAAATGAATTGAAAATTTTCTATTTCTGAAAAGAGTCAAGAAAAAATTCTCTCAGCTCAAAGACCATACATTTTGAAAAAAATGGTATTGGATTTAATGAATTCCCTCCTGTGCATGATAGAAAGAGAGTCGTGAATAGTTCCATAAGTGAACAAAAACCTGTAGGTGCTAGAGACAAGCCTAAGAGGACAATTACAAGAAGTAGTGATGACATGTGCTATTTCGGAAGTATTCATGGGCAGACATCAAGATTTTGTTCAGAGGATCTGGAATACATTTCAGGCAATGAAAACAGAAACATTACTAAATCTAAGAATAAGAATAAGCATCATGAGTAATTATAGTGAAGAGTCTCTTAGAGGAAATCTTTCATTAGATGCTATTACTGTGGAATAATGGTACACTCCATGAATATGTGTCAGGAAGCTCAGGAGCTTAATGTTAGAGGAAGAACTCAATATGCATCAACATCTCGGCTAAGAGATGATAAAATGAGGTATTCCTTTAATAGAAGTTGTTTCATATGTTCTAATCATGGGAATTTGGCAAGACATTGTAGCAAGAAGAAGGAAAGAAAGGAAAAAGAACTCGAAAGGAGATTCTCAAATCTAGGTGTGCATGATAAGAAATTATGCACTGGAAGACAATGTGAACAGCTCTCATGGAGAGAATGTGAACAAACCTGGAAGATTAAGGAGAGATCTACTCAAGCTGTGATTAAGAAGAATTCACATTCAGTGGAAGACTCACCACCAGTGAAAAATAGTGTGGTGACTCATATATCTGATAAAAGACATATAAACAAAGAATGCGTTGAAAAATTCACATGTCATGTGCCACAAAGAGAACCGGAGGAAAAAAGGAAAATCCCTGCAATGGTGGAAGAAGCAAAGGAAGATGTCAAGCAGAGAGATCCCTACTCAGAGAAGGAGTTAGGGGAAGTGGAATATTGGTGGAACATTAAATAAGGAAATGTCTACCAGTGGGTTTAAAGCTCAAAGTGTGAGGAAGGACAGCCTGCCAAATCCACAAATCAGAAAATGGCTCAGAATGTGGGTAAAGAATTCCTAGTCATATGTCCAGAACAATTGAAGTTGGCTAGGCAGTTAGAAGAAGCTAGGATGGAGTGTGATTCTCTAAAACAAATAATCAAAGGGTTGACCCTTCAGGATCAACCAAAATCTTCTTCTCAAGGATTCCAGAATTGTCCCCTCTCCCTATGTATAAAAATTCTATTAACTGATGATTCATGTGTTTCAGGTTTTAGGGAGATACAATCCAAGGGGAAGTGGCATCTAAAGATGAAAAGTGGAGAACTGATATGCTACATAGTTTCATTTGATTCAAATCAGGTACCAGAGTTGAAGAAGAAAGGGAGCAACAAATCACAATAGGAAGTGATTGTGTTATTAACTTTGTCTCTTGTTTCCTACACCGAGTGCCAACTCAGTAGGCTTAGAGATTTTTTTTTAATGGCTAAATTCTAAGTGGAATATGAGAATCGATGATGTAGGAGAAGAAGAATGTTTATGGGTCTAAAAGGTGGGCCTAATCCTGGAAAGTTTTTCATAACATTGGGAGAGAATTCAATAAAAAAATCAGATGAAAGAGACATCAAAGAAATAATTGGATGACCTAGCTCTGGTATTGTCTATCAAGAGAAGACATATTTTCAGAGAAGCATCAATAATCATGCATATCATGCTTATATATATTGTTCTAACAATGTGGTATCAGCTAACTATTTTCAGGATACCAAGAAGTAGTGAGAGAGTATCAACAATGTTTCACCAAGAAGATCAGAAAATTAGTTGAAAGAAATGACTTCATTGAACAATGACACAATGAAAAGTTTTCTGTTGAAATTTATGATGTGGTAAGAGACTCAGGGGGAATAAAAGTGGTTGATACTGATTCAGAAGATAATTAGACATGGGAGATTGTTTCGAGGCCAACTAATAAGAATGTCTTCGGGACTAAATGGGTCTGTCACAACAAGATGAATGAAGATGGCACAGTGATTCGGAACAAAGCACGACTAGTGTGAAAAGGATACTCCCATATAGAGGGAATAAATGTTGAAGAGAAATTTTCACCCGTTGCGAGACAAGAGACAATCAGATTATTTCTAGCCATTGCAGTGCAACATAAGTTCAATGTTTTCCAGATAGATGTCAAATATGCATTTTTTAATGGGGTTCTGGAGGAAGAGGTGTATATTGAGCAGCCAGATGGTTTTCTCATTCATGAAGATGAGAACAAGGTTTCCAGACTGAATAAGGCATTGTATGGTCCGAAACAAGCACCAATAGTATGATACTCAAGGCTTTATCAGTACTTTAAAAAGCATGGTTTCAGCGTGGGGGAGTTTATTACAATCTCTATTTCAACAACAAATGTAATCAAAGGATTATGGTCTTGGTTTATGTCGATGACATAATATTTGGGGGATCAGATGAAGCTCAGTGAAGAAATTTTTCCTAATTCATGAAAAGTGAGTTTGAAATGTTAATGATTGGAGAGATAACATTTTTCCTTGGTCTACAGGTGACACACGGAAGGAATAAAACATTCATTTAACAATCCAAATATTACAAGGAGGTTTTGAAAAGATTTGGAATGGAAAATTCCATGGAGATGAAGACTCTGGTAGCTACCCAGGTGAAAATTTCCAAAGATGAGGATGGCAAGGGAGTTAATATCACAGAATACAACCAAATCATTAAAATTCTATTGTACCTAACTGCAACAAGTCTTGACATTGTTTCTTCCATATGCAAAGCAGTAAGATATCAGAGTAATCCAAAGGAAATCCACATGCTTTTAGTGAAAAGAATACTTCGGTATATCAAGGGCACAATGGATTTATTATTGATATATAGTGATAAATCTCAGTCAGAGTTATTGGGATATATAGATGCAGATTGGGCCGGTTCAGCGGATGACAGGAAATCGACGCAAGAAGGTGCATTTTATCTTGGTGGATTGTTTATTTCATGGCTAAGCAAGAAGTAAGACTGTATTTCATTGAGCACCACAGAAACTGAGTATATTCTACCACTCAAGCATCCACACAGTTATTGTGGATGAAATAATAGCTTGATGATGTGGGTATTAAAGTGAAGTCTCATATCGGAATATACTGCGATAACTCAAGTTCTATAAATCTCAGCAAAAATCATGTCCATCACTCAAGGTCAAAGAACATTGAGATAAAGTATCATTTTATCAAGGAGATGGTTGAGAAAGGAATTGTGAAGTTGGAGTATGTGCCTACAGAACTACAGGTTGCAGACATTCTGACAAAGGCCTTACCCATAGAAGCGTTTGACAGGAATCGACTGGCTCTGGGAGTTCAGTAAACTCACTACACTTAAAAGAGTATGGATGTGGAACCACCCCTCTCCTCTAGGTATTGCGCGTTTTTCTCTAATGCGCTAATCTATGTTATTTCCAATGTTGCAGCTACAAAGGGGTGTCCTTTGGGTTCATTGACAAAGGGGGAGAAATAGTGACTCCTCAAGAGGGACTAAGGAAGGGAGAAAATGTCTTAGTAAAAGATATGGGGAGAAGTTGACAGGTGGAGGAGTGAGATAGGGGGAGAGAAATGAGATAGGCGGAGAGTATTAAATCTGACGATGCTAGAAGTGATAGATCAATGAATAGATATCACGATAGCTGAGGAACATGATAAAAGCATAACAATGATTTTGGAAAGGTTTAAGAAGGTTTCCAGCTATCACCAATTGGTATCAGTGTGGTGTGAAAATTGGTATCAATTTTTCGATTGGTATCAGTTTGAAATCTACAATTGGTTTCTTTCATGAAGTGATTCATTGATGAACTTCTCATACTACTCGTGTGTCTCACACTGAGCATTGCTCATGTGGGCTTAGAGTATGTGTTAAGTGAATCCTTGAACACTATCATAATAGAAAGAGGTGAATGGTGGTATCAGTTGGAAGGAGCTTCAGAGAGGTATCAAAGTGAAGATAATCATTATGAGAAGAGTTTTCAACAAACCCAAAGGGAGAGATTATAGGGAAAAAATCCCTCAAGGTATCATTGCATTATTTTTGGGTTGATTGTGTTTATTGACAAATCAGGTTCCCATGGTGAATTTTCGAGTTCTAGAGAAGTTTTTGACAATCCATGTTGACAAATAACGATGAAAAAGGAACAGACGATCTGGAGGCAGTACAAAAGGATCAGTACAAGGTGGCGCCGTTTTCCAGTGTTTACCAAATTTTTGGGGTCCAAAATTTGGATTTTGGTGAGCATCGTGAAAAGTAGATATCCTTGAAGATCTCATAAATATATAGAAAAGTCATGAATTTCGTGAAGACAGGCTTCATAGAGTGAATTTTGCGAAGACCAGAAAAATGATGGCGGTGATTCTTCGTAATTACATCAAGCTTCGCAAACAACAGAGGTTGAAGCGCATCGCAACGGTGAAGGTCTTTGTGAGGGAGATTCATGGAGAAGGCATGAAGGTATTGATAGTGATGCTCTATGATTACGTCAAGCTCCGCGATTGGAAAATTGTTGTGGTGCTTCATGATTTTTAGATAATTTCAACGGGAACTTTGGAGCATTGTGATTTGAGATGACGTGGCATTGACATTGCATGGAAAGTTCGTGGGTCGGTGGAATCACCAATAAATAGGCATCGACCCCTTCAAGAGAAGTAGAGAGAAGGAGAGAATTTTTAGAGAAAATATTCTTCTCTCGGTTTGCGAAGGTAGTTCGCGAAGGCAGTGTGCTTCACAAAAGAAGAGCTCTGCGGTGACTAATCTAGTTCCGCGAAAGTTGCAAGCTCCGTGTTGGATTATTGAGCTTCGTGAGGGAAGTCACTATGCGATGACTTGAGCTTTGGGAGAGTGATTTACAAGATTGCTTCACGAAAAGGCAGGATATTTGTGAAGGCTTGGTTGAGCTTCGCGAAATTGGGAGCCTCGTGAAGTAGGGTTCTTTGCAAAGGTTTTTCCAAAGGAATTTCCCAGTGTTCAGGAGAAAGGGGTATTCATCAGTGGATGAAATTTGGAATTCAATAGAGAATCTACATAGATTAGAGGATGCATGAATTCATGCAAATGATGAGACCTACAGGTCAATAAAATGTGAGTGAATCCCTTCCAAGTGCAGTGAGAAAAGGAAGAGGAGGAAGACTATCCTTTCTATTGGTAGTGAGCCTGAGAGAGAGGAACAGGGAGTGACCCTTGGGAAAGTAGTGATCTGACCGACAACTTTGTAAAGGTAGTGATCCTAGGCATAGAAGTGATCTAGACATAACATTATTGGTAGTGAGTTTCAGTGGATTTGGTAAAGTGGCACATCGCTGTTGTATGCTCCTTGGATGTAGCCCAGTGAGGGTGAACCAAGTAAAAATCTCTATGTCTGCCTGCTTGCTTCCCTGTATTGCATTTAAAGCATCATCATCAAATAAAGAAGAAAATAATTGGTCATAATAAACACACAAGTGCAAAAAAAGTGACCCTTGTAATAAAGAGGTCAAGATCCAGTTGGGCATGAATAATTTAGAAAATAATATCCATACCCTGATTCACCACCCCCCCCCCACCCCATTAGGGTATATAGGCCCCTATTGGTCCTAACAATAGGGAACATGGGTTCATAGATAAATAACTCTATTATTAATATCCTTATGTATATATACCTCATATATAGGAAGAGGAATTCAATTATTTTATGATGAAATAATTGTTAGGGACGCATGCTTTGGTGGAGATATTGTATAGATTAGGCTCTCATTCCACATTTACGCCACATATATTAATTCACTATGATTAGTTTAAGTTACTACAAGATGGAGCAATTCTCGTGTATTTTTAAGGAATAATATGTCTAGGTACCCTCAGGTTGGTCTAAATAAATAGATATGTGCTCTAATTTTTCCTATATTGGTAGACCTAGTGAGTGTAGATTGATTTTTTATAGGGATAGATAATGGTCCATAAAATTTGGGTATATTCTCTATTTTAGCCCTAACTTTATCCTAATCTTTATATTGGGAAAGATTAGTGGAATTGGACTTGGATTTTGATCAGGCCACCCATTTATGGGGTTTTGACCTGAAAGGTTGTATACATTTTCAATTTTATAAATGATTAATATTTCCTAGATAAAAAAAGTGAATTTCTACAAGAAAATACTCAACTATTTCCTAGGTATCCCTTTTCATTTTTTTAAACTTGTGAGCATTGTGTCTCTTTCAATTTTTTTTGTTTTAAGGTATTTAAAACTAGACCGTTGTTGTGATATATTTTAGGGTTATCTATCTTTACCCATATGATCATATTTAATGAAACATTATCTAGGTAATGTTCATTGTTTAGTTCAATGTCATAAAGTAAGGACATATTTTCGGAAGTTTAACATCATGTGGTAAGGATATAAAATGATTTTCATTTTAAATTCTTACTGTCAGGACATGATAGCATGAGAGGGATTATAATTATATTTGGATAGTTGGAATATGGACCATTTAAATAACATTTCTATGAGATTGAATCAATAAATATGGAATGGGTTAGAAAACCCAGGGATGAACCAAAAACCCTAAGGTAATGAGTTCTGTTGTGGTGTTGTCAGCACTCCCAAGTGTAATAGATATGAAAAACTATGGATGACCCAAAACACCCTAAGGTGCAGTGTTCTACCATAGTTTTTTCATGTATCATGAGTGGAATGGGGAAGAAATACTAGGGATGACCCAAAATAACCCATGGTTCTGATTTCTACCATAGTGCTAACCATTTTCATGATGATTAGATTCCCTTTCATGCAATAAGGATATTCCTCTAATTGGTAGGTCAGAGGCCCTTATTCATGATCCCATAGGGATTACATGCATGGTCAATTAAAGTGTATCCCCACCCTTTTACAAGGGATATGAAATATTTATAAATAATAAAACATATGGATGATGATGTTCGAAGTGGGGAAAAAGATATCCAAGGGGGATTTTAGAACCTCAGAGCAGTTTATCTTTTAGTTTGGAGGATCGACCCTATTCTATGTGGTTTCAAGTCATGTGGTGTGGTCCATAAAAATGTTTGGGAATAGAGTGTTGCATTTATTATTTACAAAATGGAAAAAATAAAGTTACATAACATCGACGATGTTAAATCCTCTTGAATAGTTTGGTTATGGTGGTCTTAAATCCTGGTCCAAAAATATCTGAGTTAACTAGAGGTGGAAAATGGTAGGTACAAGTCAACCATTGGAAATGGAGAAATCCCATATTCCATGTGTTCATGGTAATAACTCCTATATTTACGGGGGGTCTTATTAGGACCCAGAATCCCCTAGGTACATGCTCTTTGGTAGGGTGAATTTCTCTAACAAATCCTAGCGGGGTCCTTTTAGGATCAACCAATCATTTTTACCAGTTTTCTATAAGAATGAACCAAGAAATAGAAATACCAAGATCAATAAGGTTATAAGAGAAGGATATCAACTAATGGAAGTGGATGTGTCGGCTCATAATTCCAATATATGAAGGTATTTTATGGAAAATGTAAGATTCAAGAAGGGTTCGAGCACCCTAAAAGTTGTTTTGCTTATTAGTGAACATGTTGTTTCATCAAGGATATGTGATAAATCATTACTCTAACTTTTTCCTGGACCAAGGGGTTTAGTGAGCATGGATAAGATTTTACTATGGCCATTGAGTGGGCCCTATCTACTTTATTCTTTTTTTATGCTCTAACTTTTTACTAAACTCTAGAGATGGAGATTTTAGTGAGTTGAGACCTGATATTTTCTCAAGATTCACTTTTTGGATTTTCAACCAGAAAAGTGTTATGTATCTTTTAATAGTTGTTTTTGGTCTCGTGATTTGGACAAAAAAGGCTACAATTAATGTTTATATAGTTTCAAACAAAGTTCACACAGTTTAAGGTCATCATGCTTGTGGACCTAGTATGAGGGGAATGTTATATAATAGCCTAATTAGGATACATAGGGTCAAGAGTACTCCAACATTATTTTGATAATGAAATGATAATTTTATAAATCTTGGATCAAATTTCTTGGGTCTTGAGTAATCGTATGGGAAAATCATGCCAGGGATGACCCAAACCACCCTAAGGTGCTGAGTTCCACCATGGTAACGTTAAGGATCACAAGGATCAGAAATCCCTTCTTGTAGGGACACGATTCTTTTGGTTGGTGGGTCAAATACCTTATGAAGATACACCTATATAATTTTTAAAAAGAGAGATCTATTTTCCTTTCTAGGGGCTGTGGAAGGTCTGCGGCAGCCCAATGCACTCAAGAAATGAAGTGTGATTTATAGGTAGAGGTGCTTAATAGATGAAGAACGAACCTCATACTCTAGTTGACCGAGTTCAGGCTCTTGTGGTCCTTTGATAAGGAATGATGATGAGTGATGGTATGTATACATTAACATCATGTAGTGGGGATATATATATTTTTATAGTTTAACATCATGCGACAATGATGTTTTCCTTGCAGTTTAACATCATGGAGTATGTATGTAGGAACCAACATGAAATTGTGAAAGATATCTTTGGGGAATTTTTTTTACTATTCATGGGAACTTAGATCTTAGTAACACATTTGATTCATGTATAGGTTTATTTATGGGTATCCATATTATAGATCCCTTATTGCATATATTTGTCTTCCGTGTAATCAAGCTACACATAGATATGAATCATACATATGTAGAGTGAGTTTGTATTAATCAGTCATCTTTAAATAGAGTTATATGCTACTTTTAAAGTTGGGATTTCCTAAGTTTACCTATTATTATAATAAGGGAAGAAATAATTCCATAATTAGATCCATAATGGAGATCCCTTTTCATAGACCTAACTAGTATGTAGGGGAGAGGGGAATTTATCTTCTTCCTTTAGTGATTCTCAACATCAAGGTCAACTAAGGGGTTATATAAATTGATCAGTATCATATGTAGGGATAAGGAATTTTCATATTTTATTCTATCATTGAGGTGAAAAATTAAACCCCTATCATAGATTCATGGATAGGATGGCCCTCTCTAAGCAATTTTAGGTCTTACAAGACATACCATATTTCATGTAGATTGATGTCCTGCAACTAGGATGTTGTCATACAGTTTAGCATCATGTGAATAGGACATGGTCATTCAGTTTAACTTCATGTGACTATAAAATGGTTTCTCTTCGGAGACATGTCTTTCTTGTTACATCCATATCCGTTTTCCAAGAATCCTAAGCTCACATGATCCATGATCGATTTGAGAAATAAGGGATAACTGAGCAGTCAATTAAGCTATGTGTGATTAATTGATGGGGAATATGTGAAGGGATACACAATTAAGTATGTATATGACCTCTACAATGATATAAATATCATATAGAAACATGATTAGGGGTAATGGAAACCTATGACTTGGCATGAAATGGGGAATCTAGGAATCACTATGTATCATGTTATGGAAAGAATCATTCCACCCATAGTCCTCAGATAGTTCCTAGCATAATTCCTTCTCATATGCAAAGGGTTGAATTTTTACCATTTTATATTTTGTGGATATACCTGGTATTGGAGATATAGGAATCACTACATATCTTGTGATGGAAATAATCAATCCACTTGTAGTTATTATATGAAAGTTACACACAAAATTCTGACCCATGCACAGGGTGGGGGAATATTTTATATTGTAGAAGGACCCAAGATTGGAAGTTCTTGTGTCACTACATATCCAATGGTAATAGCGATAAATCCAAACATAGTTATTAAATGGAAAACTCTCTAAATGGGTCTTACACATACACATAGGGGGAATTTTTTTCTATTGATGTTGTGTCTAGAATTAGGATTGGACATTTAGGTGTCACTACATATCCTATGATGGAAGGAATCAATCCAAAAATAGTACATTAATAGAAAACTATCGATGATGGTCTGACCCATACGAAGAAGGGGGAATTGTTTCTATTGATGTTGTGGTTAGACCTATGAATTGAGATTTATGCATCACTACATATCTTGTGATGGAAGTAATCAAGCCACACATGGTTCTTGAATGTAGGTGTGGTGGGATACTAAATATAAAGATAGTGGTCCACTTAGGTGAGATCCACATTAACATGTAGGTTTATTTCCTGCATGATATGTAAACCATAAATTTTAACATCATGTGGTAAATATATTGTGTGTGCCTTTTAAGGTCTTGAATTTAGGACCATTCTAACCCTGACATGAAATGATGTGTCCTGATCATGAGGGTACACCCTTACCAAAATTTCTAAGCCTGTGTGAGCTATGGTTGATGTGAGAAATAATTAATGTAAAAGGCTTCTTTTATTATATATAATTGTTTAAAAGAAAATATAGGGTCATTTTTATCATTTAGTGGTTGGGCCAAGATATAGTGTGTATACATCTCTACATATCTTACTAGAATAAGAATCAAGCCTTATGTAGTTTTGGGAAACCATGCAGTTTAATGTTATTACTAATGATAATGGTTACCCAACATGAAAAATAATTCATGAAGCCCCATAAGTGTTGTACATGAATTTGGGAAATCATCACATGAGACGAATACCATGTTTATGACATGAGGCTTCCTAAAAAGGTTTCCCAAGGAATCATATGCTTAGTACATAGGGTAAGACTACATTTTAACATCATGTTCTGAAGATGTTTACATATAGTTTATTGTCTTGTGACTGGGACAACATGAGTCATGCCTTTTACGGTCATGGAAAAAATACTTGTTTTCTGGATTAATGTCATGAAACTAGGACAAATGGTGTCTTGTAGTTTTAGGTCATACAATGAGGACCATGGATGATGTTCATTTTAAATTCATACTTTTGAGACTTGGGATGTAGTGTAGTTTACAGTCTTTCTTAAAAGAATTATTTTGTGAAATCTAACTTCAGGAAGTGAGTTCATTTTCTGTGAAGTTTAACATCATGTGGTAAAGATGTATGGTGTCTTTTAGTTTTAGATAATATGACTAGGACCATATGTCATTAATCACATGAAATATTTCTTTCTAAATCATTCATTGGTAGGGGAATACTATGCTCTCCATCCATAGAGATCAACTAATATGCTCCATTGGAATAGAAATTTTGGATAGAAAAAGGCCCTTCCCATTTTAGTTCAATATTTGGAGGTTTCTTTCCTAGAATTCTTGGGGTTTTGAGATCCAATACCATTTCTATGTGCAAGAATGATCATAGTAAAACCTTTTTATTGAAGAATTGTGTGATCTGATTATGATGAACTTCAATGTTGTGAAATGTACTCAACCTTTTCTCATCAAGATATTCCAACTCATCTAACCAATTTTTCAATTTATCATCATTTTAGAGTTATCCATAGATATCTATTTGGAGAGAGGGAAACTATACTTATATAGGAAACACTTACTTAGTTTCATACACAAAAAAATATGCGGTCACTTGTGTGGTCATACACATGGTGGTATGGAAAGCCTATAAATAATGAAGGAGCTTGTCCAACTAGTAATTATTGTCCTTTTCCACCATTTAATGTAGTATACTTGATAAGTTCTTATTGAAGGCCTCTATTTTGTCCATTTTATAATACATGATAGTAGGATTAATGGTTGTATTTGATGTTTTAATTTTGGTACACTTTATTTAAGTTAGTAAAATAGAATTTGGTGCCATTGTCCATCAATACTGTGTGAGGGAATCCAAATATGGTGATTATATTGGATTTTATGAAGTTAATGATATTATATGTCTCAAATTACTTGGGGTATTAACTCAGTCCATTTGGAAAATAATTTGGTAGTAGTAAGGATATACTAAAAATGTTTAGATGTGGAAGGGGGATATAGAACCAAAATATCCATCCCCCATACGAAAAACAACAAGGATCATTTAGTTGTATATAAAAACTCCGGGGGTTGATGGATGAAGTATTCATGAATCCAAATTGAATTAAATTTTATAGTGAATTGCACATAGTCTTTTATCATTGTTTTATAGTAAAAACCATGCCTCATAATTTGGTGGGAGAGTATGGTCCCAGACTAATGAGTACCTTAGGATCCTTCATGAACTTATTCCATGATCGTCGAAATTTTAATTTCTTCTATTCATCAGAGGATTATTCCATTGAAGCCTCATATTTAGAGTGTTTTTTCTTATTTGGACCACCATGAAGGGTAAATTTTCTTACCTATCATCGAGTATGTTTTATTTTATCTTGATCTAAATAGAGGGTTCTGTTTTGGAGGTAATAAATTATGGGCTCTATCCATCTAGGGATGGATATAGGTTCATCATTCTCTGAGAAGTGTTGACTTGATTGATTTCCTCCATGTCACAAAGATGACTGATGATACCATTATTTAGTGTGTGATATAGAAAACAACTTTATCTTGATTGGGGTTGTCTAGGACTGTCATTCCCACCTCGTCAGTTTGAAATTGAAACTCGCTCAGATCTCGAAGCTCTCCCATGAAAAGCGTTGTCTTTTACAGAATCCCTTGCAAGAACCTTGTAAATCTTTCCACCTCAGAATAATCTGATTATAATAAAAAAATTTGGAGATGGAGCCTTCACGATTTTAGCTGACCCTGGGATGATCATGTAGAGACTAGAGGTTTGTAGATTCCCGATGCTCGGACGTATCTCTTATGAAAAAGGGGCGAAGCCCTGGTCTTTCACTAAACTTAAATAGCCTATTTCAAATTTTTTGGAATTTCTACAACAGGATATTGATTACCCTCGGAAAAGGTTACTTCCATATAATCCTGTAGAATCAAAAGGAATTGAATGCAATCTGGAAGCTCGAAACCCTTAACTTAAAGCCTGTGATTTTCCACCTCTCAGAATGGGATTATAACATTAATCCCCTCACGCAGAAACAATCCATTTCTCAGGTATAGGCAAGAATTCATGGAATTCCATGGATGTACTAGAATCCTAAAATTCTCAATGATCTTTCCTCTAGTATTGGAACACCATTGAAGATAGATCAATGAACAATAAATGACGATCTTGGACTAAATGCCAGAGTCCTCATTGAAATTTATATGGAGACCTCACCTCCTTGTCGTCGATTACTGGATGCCAATGATCACCTTATTGAAGTTAGATTTGAATTTGAAAACCTTCCTATATATTGTGAGCATTGTAGAATGGTTCGTAATTTGATTGATAACTGTCATATTGTACAAAAAATAGTACAACTGACATCAAGGAATGGCTCATGGAAGAAGGTTCCTAGAAGAAGGGCTTCTTTCACAATGCAGTATGTTAAAAAAGTGATAATAGGTCTTCAAAATAGGTTACATGCAATTAAATGGTGGGAAAAATAAAGAAGTGGGTGGATCTTTTTGAATAAGAAAAATAAAATTCTCTCCAATATAATGGTGTTGTCCACAATAAAATAGTGGTTCTATCAATGGAGGAGCAGGTTGAGATTAAGGATCCTCAAATATTAGCAGAGAAGGTCTTTACTCTCATGCTTGGTATGCAACAAGAGGAACTTTATTTGGATCTTATTAGTTAAGGCATTAATGAGGCATTGGATAGAGATTCTGCAGACACTGTTGACAACATTCTCCCTTATAACCAGATACTGGTGAACACCCTTCCTCCCAACCCAACTCAACATCTGAATGAGGCTACTTTCTCAAAGTTAGAGGTTGGCATTAGAACTGGAGATGAAGACATCCCCTCAAAGGCAGAGGTTAGCATTAAAAATGGAGATGATAGTAGGGATTGCACTAAATCCACACCGACAAGAACTCTTCCAACTACTATTTCTAAGAAAGAAGACCTGCAATGGTTTGTAAGAAATAAGACATCCGAGACATGAGAAAAAGGGGGACTTAACCCCAAACTTTTTTCAAAATGAGGATATTATTCTGGAACTGCCAGGGTTTGTCCAACCCTGACACTCTGTGTTTCCTTAGGCTACTTATAAGTAAATATAAGCTTGAAATTCTTGGGGTATCTGAGTCTAAGACCAAGCATAATAACAATGGTTACTTTCTTCAAGGAAAGGGATATTCAATGCTTGGTTCTATAGAGGATTATTGTAATGAAATATTGTGGATATTTTCTCACAAAAATATTGTTAAACCTCTTTTGATCTCTATAAATGAGAAGTCCATTACATGAAGGTTTACTGACTATGGACGAAACATTCTCTGATTGATGGTTTATTCCTCCAATAACTATATTACTAGAAGAGATTTATGGGGTCATATTAAAAATCAGTCTAGTTCCGTCTCGAAACCATGGATTATCATGGGAGACTTCAATGCCATTATACATGCAGATGAAAATTTCGGGTATGTTACTAGTCCCACTTCCGTCACGGACTTCATAATCTTTATTGAAGAATCTAATCTGACTGAAATCAATTTGATTGGAGCCAAGTACACTTGGTATAGGAAACATTTAAATGGAATGAAGGAAAGAATAATTGACCATGAATTTGTTAATATGTATATTCTTGAGGACTAGAAAACCATTTCATATGTTACTCTTGCAAGAAATAATTCATATCATCATCCAATTCTGGTTAATTTCATCGACAAGGGAGAAAAACTACCTCTTCCCTTTAGGTTTAAAAATTCTTGGACTACCCTCCTAGAATGTTCCCATATTATTAGAGACACTTGGCCCATGCAGGACTATAACCACAATCCACTTTATTGTGTTCTCAAGCTTCAGGATCTTAAGTAGAAAATGAAGCAATGAAGTAGGAACAAGGTCAGCCTTCTTAACAAAGAGATAGATTATCTGGAAAGAACACTTCATGAGATTCAAGAATCTATTACTCTCAACAAATTCCCTAGAAATGATGACCAAGAAAAAAAGGATTCCTCTAAGCTTTAGAAACTCATTTTTATCAAGGATAACATTCACAAATATTTTTTCAAAGTTAAGTGGATTACCGATGGCGACAGGAATACTAATTTATTTAATGCACTCAAAGATCTAAAAAGCCAATATGACTCTATCCATTCTGAAGGATGGAGACTATATCCTTGATGATAGACATAGTCTCTCAACCCATATTTTTTACTTCTATATGAATGTTTCCAATGACCCCATAACAAATGAAGACTTTATTGATGGAATTATCCAAAAGTTGGTCACTGATATAGATAAAACTCTTCTAACCTCGACTCCAACGGATATTGAGATCAGGAAAGTAGTATTTGGTCTTAAAAAATAAATCTCGCCAGGGCTAGGTGGATTTACTGATAATTTAATCCAATTTTATTGGGAGGTCATATAGGATGATGTGTGTAAAATGGTAAATAATTTCTTCATAGAGGGATCTCACACTCAAGGCATTAATGATCAATTCATTTCCTTAATTCATAAGGTGGAGAATGAAATTTATATTGGTCAGTTCTGTCCTTTATCTCTTATCAACAGTATCCACAAGATCATCACCAAAATCTTGGCCATTTTCCTCCCTCATATTTCTGAGAGAATTGTCTCATGGAACCAGTTTAGTTATATCAAATGAAGAAAGATTCTAGATTGCTTTATAAATTCCTCTGAATGTATAAACCTCCTTCAGAATACCACACGGGGTGGAAACATTGCTCTTAAGCTTGATATTAAGAAGGCCTTTGAAACCATTTACTAGGGTTTTATTTGATGTATCCTGCATGGGTTTGGTTTCCACAACATATTTATCCATTGGGATAATACTCTGATCAGCTCTGCTCATATTTCTATTTTGGTTAATGGATCTCTAGAGGGATACTTTAAATTCTCTTGAGGAGTGAGGCGGGGGACCCCCTGTCCGATATTATTTTTGCAATTGATGAAGATTATCTTAGTCGAATTATCCTCGACAGAGTTAACAAAGGGGATATCAAATCAATTTGTGATGCCTGAGGTATCACTTCCCCCTCTCATCTACATTTTGCTGACGACATCATTCTGTTTACTCAGGGAGATAGGCGGAATAAAACATATCAAGAGAAATCTTCTTCACTATGAAAATCTTATGGCCAAGAGGTCAATTTGAGAAAGTCTTTCATTTACTTTGGGAAATACATCTCAACCTCACGGAAGAAATGCATGATTCATGAGCTGGGTATAAGGGAGGGGTCCCTTCTTTTCATCTACCTTGGGGTCCCAATGTTCCTTGGAAAACCTAGGACCTAATACTTTGCTGATGTTGTGATCCAAGATAGAAGAACTCTATCCACCTAGAAGGGTAATTCACTCTCAATGGGAGGAAGAATCTACCAAGTTAAACATGTGATTGTCTCAAAGCTGGTTTACTACTTCATAGTGTACTACTCAATGACTTCCACCATTAAAAGTATCAACACTCTCATGCGGAACTTTTTGTGGAGTGGATGTATACTTGAAAGGAAAATTATAACAGCTCCATGGAAGATTTTCTACATGACACATACCATGGGAGGCCTGGGTATTAAAAATATGGAACTCTTCAACCAATATCTTCAAGAAAATTTCCTTTGGAGACTTATCAATGATAAATCTGAATCCATTTATTTCCTCAGAACTAAACTTCTTAGAAGGATGATTACAAGGAAGATGAATTATATTCAATCCTCGGTTTGGCTAGGTCTAAAAAAGATTTTTCAGAAGGTTAAAATGCACTCTCACTAGTTGGTCAGCACGCACTCCTCCCTCCAATTTTGGAGGGATAACGTAAATAGTACCCCCTTGGTGATAGTGTGGATATGCAGGATCTGTCTATAAACTACAATTCCACTATTAAAATAGTTTGAGTAGTATAATCATCTTCCACCTCAGATTTCCCACATGGTCTCCTCCTATGATTTTCTAAGCACAGATGACATTCTAATTTGGGAACCGTGATCAAATGGATTATGGACTCCAAACTCTTCTACAATAATCTTGTGCAAGGAAGTGATAATGTAACTGTTAATTACAACAGAAAATGACTATCACCATCTAGATCTACACTCCTTTGGTGCCTCCATCTCAATAAACATCCAGTGGAAAATAACCTGTATTGAGTTGGGATCTCTTTCTTCTCCAGATGCGACTTATGTCATCAGTGTTGTGATGATTTAAACCATTTTTTCATGCCCTGTAAGACCACATCTTCACTCTAGAACACAATCTTCAATTGTATTGTGATTCAACCTACACATGTGAACAACATTGTGGACCTCCTGCTTCTACTTCCATTAACCCAATTATCAATGTAGGTTCAAATACTCTTCTTTTCCACATGTGCTAAAGTTATTCACATTATTTGGAAGATCATAAATAGGGATGTCCAGACAAATTCTAACATCAATTACAATGTGATGCTCTCTAAAAATTTGTTTGCGGCTCAACAAGAAAATTGTTCACATGCTGAAAAATGTGACAACTCAGTTAGATATTTCACTGTTTTAAAAAAACTACACCTTCAAGGTAACTATCCTTGGCCTCTTGGAACAATGGAAGTATTCTGTTTACCTCATTTTGTTGTTTGGCTTAAATTTAACTCAGATGGAGCCTTGAGAGGTAATACAGGACTTGCTAGATATGGTTTTGTCTCCAGAAATAATGATGTTGGATTCCTTTATGGGGTTCATGGTATGTGTGGACAAGCCACAGCTCTTGAATGAGAGATGATGGATCTCATCAAAGCAGTTGTTTTTTCTCATCCAAGGAATTGGAGGAAAATCTGGTTTTAAAGTGATTCTTTCACCATTGTACAAGCAGTTATAATGGGTCAGATTCACCTTGCTTGGAAGCTTACTTCGAAATGTATTAAGTTCCTTGACATACTTTCTTTAATGCATTATATCATTACACATGTCTATTGTGAAGCCAACCAACTTGATGATTTACTTGAAAACATGGTACCCTCTAGTGACACTTCCACCTACCATTCTAGCATTCCTCATGATATTCTCCCTATCCTTTACGGAGATAAATGTAAACATCCTTCCTTCAGAATATTGTAACCTTGGTTTCTTTTTTTAGTTATATGAAGTCCTTCTGATTTATTTTCTAAAAAAACTGATAAGAGGGTAAAATTATTCCTTCATGATGACATATTTTATGTTTCTTTTTTATTCACTAACTTTGAATCCCATTTGATGTTTAGGTTGGCTATCAAAATATGTAGCGATAGTTCCAAGCTATCAATTAGGGCTTGGTATTCTACCTCATTATTAGTGTAGCATTCAGATAGTGAGATAGAGTAGGTTAGAATTTCTTTGTCTAAGTAAACAAATAAAATCCATAGACTAACCTAGTTGATCTTTGAGTTTTATAGCCTATTTCCATTAAGGCTTCATGATACAGTTTCAAAATACATCTCCCTTGTTATGGGAGTATCATGGGAATAAAATACCTCTTCATCTAGAAGTTCATTGTCCATTGGTGCCCTTTTCTAAGTGGGATGAACCATAAGAAAATCATACAAGGACTACCCTTTAACTACCTTCTAGGACATGAACTGGATTTCATATTGTTTTAGAATAACTGACCATGAATCCAAATTCCCAATTAGAAAGGAAAACCAAGGATGTACTTGATTGGGTTGATATGAGACACCAAGAAGACCTCATGATGCTGCAACTAATGTCTAAGTTTTTTCACTGCAAAGATAAAAATGAGGCAGTTATTCTTAATATCATAATATCAATTCCCAGTACCTAGCATCTTTCAAATGAATTAGTAAGTTCCATTTTCATTCCCCGTATAATTTTTTATGTGAGGAGAGTTCCAAGCGATCGATCCATGGAAACCATATATAAGTAATAGGATTTCCTTATATAAAAAACATCAAGGTTGGTGGGTGTATTAATTTCTACATGAGATTCTCAAAGGATTCTTGGCATTACTCATCCTATAAATAGACAAATCCCTTCATTATTAAATTGGTGAGGGGGAGATGGTTTCTGTACAGGATAGAAATGAAATGCTAGAACCCTTAGATCCCCCTAAATTATTTAATATCTTGAGGTGGTGACATTACTCGGATTGAACTAGTATTTTATGGGTCGACCTTGATGCCATAATGACATACAAAAAATCAAATGAATTTCCATAATGTTACCTCGAAATTGAACATCAGTAGATTCATCTTTAAAATGTACTATTGCAACTTGTTGAATATTTTTTTGAAGATTCTGAAATTGATCACATCACTGTCGATATTTTACTACAAGGTCATCAACATAGAATTCTATTATTCATATAAGTAATGGATTAAAGATATGATTCATGGAAAATTGGTAATTGGCTTCATCTTTTTTTTCATTCCAAAGGTCATGACCTGGAAGTAAAAGTTCTCTTAAGGTGCTTTGAAGGTAGTGGATTATTCATCTTTAGGGTCTATTTTTATCTAACTATTCCCTAAATACCCATCAAAGAAGTAAAAGGATTGAAAAATAGATATTTCATCAATGGAAAGTTCAATGACCCGCAATGCAAAATCATCCTTCTGGTAGTGTCAATTATGTTCCCTAAAATCTATACAGACCATGATTATCCTGTTCTTTTTCTTTATAGGTTCGATGTTGGTGACCCATTTTGGGTATTTCAATTCTCAAACAAAGTTTTATTTGATAATTTTGTCAAATTCAAACTCTATGGTAGTAACATGATAGGGGTAAATCATTCGGGTTGCCTACTTGAAACCTTGATAGTATTCTCGTAAGCCTAGGTGGTGCATAGCTACATTAGGATTCAACCCATGAATTTTTGTATAATTCTAAGAAAAAAATATTTATTTTTCTTTATAAACTAAATATACATCTCATTCTCCTCAATAGTAATGGAGGTACTAATCAAAATAGTCTGGGGTTCTTCTTTTATTCCCAGATTCACCTACTTGAGCTCATCGATGGTGGAGGAGTCACCTTCCTCAAATGCAGGAGGAGAATTTATGAGGTCAACTACTTATTCTTCCTTCTCTAAGTCCATGGAATATTTTTAGACGTGGTGGGTGATCTTGGGGACTATATGTCACCTTAAAGGTTAGATAGTCCACAGGGAGATATATTTTTATTCCAAACTTCTAGAGTCATCGTAGAGAGATTCTGGAGATAATTGTTTTCTTTTATGCTACCATTGGGGGCATAAGGAGCCTGGAAATATGGGATTAAGTCTTCCACCTCAATCTGGTTTATAGGTAGCACATAATCACTACCGATCATACTCTATGGATTTATAGGGGTATTCCCTAATCCATTGAAGATTTAAATCTCTATATTATCATCCACCACTATTAATATTCCTTATTTTTGAAAAAACCTTCCTAGTATATATGGATTATCAAGAATTAAATGGGGCACTGTCACCATGTAGTATGTCGACCTTATGATCAATGATTTATTTTATACATTGATGGAATATTGAAGGTACCACTATATGTCTATGAAACCAAGGTCTTCTAAGAAATACATTATATGGTGTGTCTTGAAAGATAACAATGAACATAGAATTAAATGTGAGATCCCGAAACCGAGATTTGATATTGATCTTCCCAAGTGGATTTTTATCTCTTATATTTTACTCTTGAATAGTAATATTTTTTTGGAGATGATTCCCCCTAAATATATCCAAAATTTTGGAGGGTCTAAATCAGGATGGGGTTGATCCAAAAACCATTGTCAACCAAATACCTTCAGATGTCAGCATTTTCAAGTTTTCTTAAAACATATAGGGGTCTGATATGTCCATGGATAACTTCTTCCTGATCATGTTCTGTGAAAAATATGGGGACATGGAATTGTGATGGCATAGTCTCCACTCAATAATACCTTACTGAAATCAAATATATATCAAAATCATATGGGATATTTTGGTCTTTAATGAGGGAATCGCTATGTTATTTTGAAATATATAGAGAATACATAATAAATATTTTAGTTGGGACAAACTCTAACTATTTTAAAATTTTATACATTTGTGCTATAGGTTTTTACCATCAAGGTTAGGTTTACCCTTATAATTTGGATTTGTATTTGAGGAGTTTGTGTGGACAATATTAGTGCTTGAGAAGAGGTTAAAGTATCATCTACTTCCTGAGGTGTTGGTCGTGCCTACCCCCCCTTTGTATGGGTGGATTTGATAATCAAACCCTTGATAATTGGTAATATAAGATGACTAGTATTGCATGAAGACTGGAGGGTTCTGAGGAATATCCATGTTTTTGTTGGTCTTATTGAATGCTTTCCCATGGTTCTAAACTTTATATATGTCCTCAATGGGTATGTGAATGAAATATTTGGTTCGAACACACCCGCACCATCCATTGTATACTCAGATTCTACATCCTTTACCTATAACACCCCGGTTGGGTATTTAGAACTCATACATTAAGGTGTATTAATAATTAGGTAAGGCATATATTAACATAACTAAATTAACAGAACCGAAAATAATCTCTTCATTTGAAGAGGGTTCTATTTGGTGGGGTGGTTTCCATTGAATCGTTTGGTGGTTTGGTGACCACAATAGAATCTGGGGGGTTTTCACCCATATTTAAGATGATATGATGTTAAAATATGATAAAAATTTCCCCATAACTCTGGTATGGGTTACCCCCAAGAATTCAACAATCACCAAATCTAGTTGTGATGAAGTTAGAGGCTCATGGATAGTGATGATCAAGGATTGATTCTGGTCCATTGTTACGATACACCAGCGGGCCTCAGATAGATTAAAGATAATAGGGATATAAGATTTATATTGAGTTACATTGTTTGGATACCCTTGGTAGGATCACCTATTGGATTCCACAATTTGAATGGTTGGGGGGTCACAAATTCCTATGAATCTCATTGTGGGATCACAGTCATATATCATGACCAAAATGGATGGGAGCCCTCTTGAGAAGCTCCTGAGTGGTTGAGTTGACATGGTGACTGTCTTTATCTACCTCCTTGAGGTAGGGAATGTGTTATGATTCAATTTAGGGATGTGATACAAAGGTCTTTGAATGTGGAAAAAAGGGACAATTCCTATCTTGCGGCCTATTGTGGGAAATATAGCCGATGGGAATTCATCCTTCGGAGTACTTCATGAGTTGATTCCAAAGTCAGGATGGATCCATTGTTGTGGAACTCCTAGACCTAGACATTCACCAAATGGTAATAGATGTATTACATTGGTGATAATGTATGTTTGGTCCTCAATTATAAATATTCTATGTCAGACAATTCACACAATTAGTGTGTTAGATGGTTGTTCACAACAACATGAGGTGTTCTGCAGGTATTACCAGCTTGTCTAGCAGTCTTAGAATCTGTTGGAACATTTGAAGAGGTCATTTTGATTATATTGAATCTTATAATTCTTGTAGATGAAACAATACACCTTATTAGTGAATCATCATATATATGAGTATATGTTCGATCAATTATTTTCCCATTTAAATGATGCAGAAGTGGTCCATTATTTTATGAAAGGATTAACACACTTAAAAAATCATCTTGGGTTCACCATTTTGTTTCATGACTAATGTAGAAAAACATGGACTGATTGAAACTAGGCGGTCTATACCTTTTAACCTGTGAAAGTTATGACACAGTTAAAATATTTCACATCAGGTATACAATTTTGTTTCCTGAAAAATTCAGAATGGTTTTCACTAGAATCTCAATTGTGGGCGATTGAGGCTAGTTTCAAAATCATTTTCATTGGGATTGACATATTTGTCTATAATGTAAACTCCAAATTGTTACCACCTCTATAACTGGGTACATACCTCCTTTCCAAAGGTAGGTGATCAATTGGGCTTTCAAACCCAATAAAGCTTAGGAACTCACATTGGTCGAGAGGATGGGAGGCCAGGATTATCACACCCTTTTCGGGGGGATTATTTCCTATTATGAGACTCTATAAGATATTTAAGATAATTTTATGAAATATTTTCTAATCCTTGATACAATACTGGTTACCCTAATGCAATTAATCGATCAAGACCATGTGTTAATGGGAAAAACTGTGTGTGGCATAGGTTCTCTATTATTCACTTATTTATTTATAATGCTTTATTTTCTATATTTGTTGAGGCTCTATAGAGTTTATCACCATATATGGGGGGTTGGTGTCTCATAGATGGGATTGAACCTCTATGATTCATCCTATGTATCCTATAAAAAAAGGAATAAAAACCCACATAGTTCATTTGACATAGTTTAAGGTCATATGATGGGACTATTTCATGCAACTTAACATCATGTGGCAAGGATACTAATATAGGGATAGAGCCTTAAGGATTCATCCAAAACATATTACTTATATCAGTATTAATAGTAATTATAGTTTAATTAAGGTAATCTATGCCATAATAGATGTGCCAACATAGGCTTTGTGCAACACTTATGCATGCAAGGCTTCCCTGAGTTGCCTCATTGAGAGTATGAATCTTTGAGTGAAAATGAGATATAATTGAGATTACATCCAAATAAGGGGACCACACTGGGAGTATCCTTATCATCATATTGGTATAATTATCAACAGTCTCTAAGCCCACCTGAGTCATTCTCGGTGTGAGAAACAAGATATAGTGGATGTTTGGACACATTTCATGAGAGTGAATTTGTTCAGGGCTTACACATTAATGTTTCCCTTAGAGAGGTATGGTTACCAGTCTCATGGAGGATGTGGTATAGATCTTAGTACTTATTAAGGAATCCTATATTTTCTATTTATAAGAGGAATCAAAGTCCTCATCGTTCAGTTCATCCCTAACCTACTGATGGGTTTAAGGTACATGATGGAATGATCATGGATTACACTTAAAAGGATTACCATGCATAATCCCACTTCTCATTCACTGATGAATGAGGAAGGACGATAGAATCATAGGAATATTTTTGTTCTATGAGACAAGGTAATTGGAATATAGAGGGACTTACACTAGGTTGGATGCCCATTTGGAGGCCAAGACATAGGATGAAATCCTATGTATCATGTTTAGACTGGAATTTTAGTCCTCATATTTCAATTACCCCTACCCTGCTGATGGTTTGGGAAATATTATTACACTTTAAGGAACTATTGTAATCCTTGAGGCTTAGGAAAGGTAGAGGATTATAACAGGATGGATTCCTATGTTACAAACTCATTCTCTATCCCCTGACAGATAAAGAAATATGATCACTAAGAAAGGTCTATCGAATATATTTGGTATGACACAGAGGACACATCCAATATCACAACACAAATAGGGTTACATGAGTTCATAACCCTAACTTGTTAAGGACACTCCCCTTATAAATTAGGTAATCAGACTAAGGTTCGTGGTTTAGGATTTACATGGTGTATGTACAATTGTGTCTACTAGACCAAGTTGACATGTCTGCCTGATAAGGCTTGATTATCTACCCGACATGACTTTATTTTATGTTCGACATGTTTAGGGTGTTAGTATGTCATGGAAGATACGTCTAAGGGTGTTTTCCTAACATTTCCAAGGTGATTCTCATGATCTAAGCTGGAATGTCCAAGGTTATTTTCATGATCGAAGATGACATGTCCATGACATCTTCGCATGATCAAGGTGACTTGTATAATATGTCTCTACATGATCAAAGTAGACATTTCAATGACATTTTTCATGATAAAATTACTTTTATGGGATATATTTTCATGATCAAAGTGACTTGTCTGAGACATATTTTCAATATCAACATGAATTTTTGGGACGTCTTCACATGATCAACCTAACATTTCCAGGATGTCGTCATATGATCAACCAGACTTGTCTGGGATGTCTTCACACGATCAACCTGCCTTTTCCAGGATGTATTCACATGATCAAAATGAATTCTACAAGGCCTATCGCATGGTATAAATAACACATATAAGGCATCATAATGAAATCATGAGACCAATGAAGAGTACTATGATCATGTGATATTAAGAGAGTCACACAACAAAGTATTTAGAACATATACAAGATCATTTTCATGTCCTAGTTTTAATGTTTCATGTCCAAAGTGATCATTCCTTGACTTCATTGGAAATATTTTTCATGGGAGAATGATTTCATGGCCATGTGATTATGTAAATACTGAACACCTGAGGGTTTGTATGAAAAATGAGTTTATTTCCATAAGTGCTTCATTACCTGGAAATGTTACATGCCAAGGATAGTTTACAAGAAAAGGGAGTATGAATGTGGACATCATCATGGGTGTCCCACATGAATGAGGTCTTACAACACATGGATGAACATAGGAATCATGATACTGAGGGTTTTTTCGTTAATTCTGTATGGGATAAAAGTTCATGTCCGAGCATCATACGTGCATCCTATAATAGAGGTCCATATGAGAGCATTGAATTATCATAAAGAGATTAAATAATATTTAAGGGAACATGTGAGGGGTTCTACAAACATTTGAAGGGGATTCACATTGGGTCCATATGCATGGGTGAGGGTGTAAACTTTGTATGGGGTGAATGGCTATGAAACCTAGAGTTTGAATGGAGGATTATCATGTTCACTAGTTTTCATGAACCTCAATTCCAGATGATAAGGAGTGGTGTTCACATGATAGGGATATGTGTTTTCTGACATTAATGAATGAATGAAGGTGTCACTTCATAGTTTATTTGAAAGATATTATTTTTTATTTATGTGACCACATGATCTTACAGTAATCACGTGAAGACTTCTCACGATGGAATATCAGGGTGGGTTCTCATGAAGAGAGTCATATGAATACCGGGATAAATTCTTCTGAAGGTGGAAGCCCACTTCTCCTCCTCTATTTTAATTCTTCACTACTCCTTTTCTCCCTCTCTCCCTAATGTGTGTACTTTTTTAAGGGATCAGGGGTTTATATAAGCAAATGTAGGCTGATATTCCAGCCGATTTACATGGTGATAGTGCTATGTGCCCTGTCATGAGGTGGTGGAGAAGATTCAAATGAAGAAATGATGGAAGGATCTTGTGACATGGAGTTATGTTCTTTTTTATGTAAATCATTGGTGAAATATGATTGTATTTGAATGAGAATTGTACCTCGATCGCATGACCCTGATACATCTCACGATGGTATCTCATGATCGCATGATTGAATTCACTTCAAGAAGTTATTGAGCGTAACTATTTTATTCAAAGTACTGATATTGTAAGCATGTACAATATTCAGGTAGTGATGTTTTCCAGATTTTCATGATCAGTTTTGAATAATGGATTCATAAGAATCGCATGATCAGTCAAATTTATATGATCATGAAGATTACATGAGGGTCTTGTGATGAAGAGATACACTCCTTTTAATGAAACCCCTATGATGTCATCACTACTTTCATGATCATTACTTATATCACATGATCCATTGATCATTCAAAGGAATCATCAGTGATATGTGACTTGCTTGATCCATAATACTTCACACAAGAGATTGATGTGAAGGATGACCGACAAGTTGTTTATGTATGTCAAAAAAACCTATTCATGAAATACATAGATTTAATGCATGGTGGATTGGTAGATTCATGATCGCGTGATACTTGATAACTTACATAATTGATGAACATCCTTTGATGGCTTGGCCTTTTATTCGAACTATACCACACATGTAAGGATTCAATCATGGATTTGAATGGTCAAGTGTGCCTTGGTTTATTAGATCAATTTTCATGAATGAATCACATGAAGGACGTCGAGTGTTGTGGTCGACATTGGGTGTCTCATGCTTGAACCAATAGTTCCTAGAGTACAGAGGGAAAGTAGGAAGTTAAAGATAATGAATGGGAATGATCAAATGTCCTTGATTTGTTTTATCAGGAGGCTGTGATTCTATCCATATTTTTTTATGGAGGAACAATGTATGTACTACACTAATCCCACATTAGACTTATGGTTGGTCTAGAATGAGCTTTATAATCCAAAGAGCTTCCTTATCCAGCCATAAGTGAGTACCAGGGTCTTCCACTGACCTTCACTGGCACCACCCCATGTCGGAACTCTACTTTTTAGTTATATCAACCCACGATGTAGCTCTTCCCCTTTTATGCACCCACTTCTCTATTCACCCTTTTTCACCAATGCTAGCTAGTCGAGATGGCTCCCAAGACATGGTTGAGGAAACTCCCAAATGAGATTGGGTTGAGATGGCTTGGCTATCTATGCTTGGATAGCTAATATTATTAGCTAAATCTATATTCCCAAATACATAGAATAATTGTCTAATAAAAATGAGTATAATATGGGCCAAATCATAATCCCTTATAAAATTAATACCAATAAAATTCCAAGTCCCTCATGAAAAATATTCCATTAGTTTTTTATGGCCATCATAATTATTCAATCCTTGACAATAATGTTTCTAATGCACAATAATGGGTTCCAATGACCATTTAAAAATGACATGAACTTTGAGGATTTTACTCATCTCAAAATGAAATATTATGGTTGATATGATGGAAATATTCTATTTTAATATCTTAAACTTATCAAGGAGATGAATGTGGAGTAGAAAAATGAGATTTTATCTTAAACCTATATTTAAGGGTTGGTTGTAGGTATCTAAAAAAACTAGTATTGGTAGTTCTATAAATAAGGATACCTTAATCTATATAGATACATTCAAGGGAATGAAAAAGAGGAGATACATAGAGAGAATTACATTTCTATATTTGGTATAGTTCAAGGTTAATGTTTTAGGGAAGAAGAAGAAGAATATTACTCCTATATCTGTCAAATAGAAAGGAGATACAATAGGACAATTCCACTTTTGAATTATACTCATTTAGAAGAAAGAGATTTTACAACTATGAAATCATAGAATACAAATACTAAACCCCCATATTATGGTTTTTATCTCACTAGTAATTGAATAAGGAAGATCATAACAAAGAGAATAAAAAATGACCATTGAATCATGAGATATAATGAAAGAAGAGTCTCATGTTTAATAGATACAAACCAAAAAGTACTTAAACTATTTTGGAAGACCCATAAGTCTATAAACTATCCAATAATTATATCTAAGAATCATCTTAGGAAAAAGAATAGGAAATTCCCCGAGATCAGTAGTGAAAATTTTTGAAACTATTTTCAACACATAAGGCACATAGTATTATATTCCATTATGTCGACACACCATCAATGTTTGATTCTTGTGTTAGAACATAATGGTAAACCAAGTAAATTTTTTATGTCTAGTGTGATTTAATTTCTAAATTGGTTTTATTATTTGGTGTGATTAGTGATATTATAAATGATAGATTTAACATGTTCCTTATAACGTGAAACCATGATCTGTAAGTCCAAAAGGACCAATAAAATAGAATGATTTTAATTAGTTTACAACCTGATTCAATCCCACTCTCATTATGCATTGGGTTGAACTAGTCCAAAAAACCTAATTTTAAATTTTATTTACGATAATTAATTAATATTAAAAAACACTAAACACAAGTTTCATTGTGTTATGACTACATGGATCATGGAATAATTCCCTCTAACAAGATAACCCTCATGGCACAACCCCCTTACCATGGTGTGACATACCTCCATCAAATCTTGGTAGAACTCTGAATCCTCCATCCAGAGTCACATTGTGGTACAAATATACCCTTCATTTATCAACCACCCTACATGACTAGGTCATCATGTTACAACCCTCAACCACAACCCACATTGCAGTGCAACCCTCTATATTGCAACATTATCTATGACTAGACTAAAATTTTAATCTTATTACAAGAATTTTCATCCTTATATGAATCAATCATGTTGAAACCCTCCCCATTATGATTTTAATCATTAAAAAGAACATTTTTTATTCATAATATATAAATAATTTTTCTTACACAACACACACCACAATGTTGTGATCTTTGGCTATGATGTGGTCCTTGAATAACCCTGAATAATCATTTCTATGCATCAATCGTTGATCTGTAGTGACCCTTGACTACGATGTGAAAAATAACCTATGTATAAATTCAATATTATGTAGACCCTCACCATGATGCAATCCCTTTTATCAGGGTGTGGTTCCTTTCCTGCTATATAATTCTAGCCTCAATCCTGATCCAACTTCCCAAACTCAATTCATGGATTACACCGACACCCTTAAAACTTCAATAAGGTCTAAAAACACTTGGTCAATCTGAGTAATGACCTAAATTACATCTCCCAAACATATGATCCATTATAATCCTTACAACATATGATAGCTTGTCCCTGAGCTTTCTCTATCCACAAAAATAACTAATCCTTACTGAAACCATACTGTTCCAATCACAAAACACCTAAAACAATGAGATGATGTTGAACAGATTCATATATTCTTGAATATCATGGAAAACTAACTCAAAAAAATTGATGCTTTCCAAGGAAAATCCCCACCATAGGAATCACCAACCTAGTAACATCACAAAAAAGTACCCAATATAAAGATGGTATCATACCCATTAATCATCCTAAAAACACACATTCTAACCATAACATATTATAATCCCACGTCCTACCAATTTCCATTATCATCCTGAATCACAAATTATGTATATACCTTAACAAGGACATAGTCAATAGACTTATCACACAAACACATCATTACCACTACCCATTATACAATACAAAAGCCAACACACTCTGAGGTACCTATGACTATAAATGACTCTCTGACCTTCTCTAAATACATTGGATCGACCATGTGTAGTTGACCATAAAACTAAATGCTTGATACATATCCTCCCTATAGATCCACACTCACTATCTTCCACTTCCACCAATACTAATTACCCTGACCATTGACATGACACACATATGTATGAAAAATCATACCACTGTCTCCCGAAACCACTCCATGTCCTACCTTAGATGCTAGATTCTGACCCTATGCATGAGCTCAAGTTGACTATAAGGTCATCCAAAAAATGATCTAAATGTCCCATTAATACACATTCCCGAAACTCCTTTGCTGGTTGACCACACTAGGCCCACACATTCCCTATCATTCTAGACTAAAAACAAATCACTAATGACCTACTCTACAATGGAAACATTGATCATATACTTTGAATGACCTGTTAGGCCACCTCATGTGCACAATTCTAGATACCCAGAGCTCTAATAATAATCTTTAATGATACCACTATCTTTCTAGTTATAATACCATATATCAAGTTATGATCTGCTATCAAGGTACGGTTTACTACCTCTGAAAACAATATCAACCTAAAGATGTTTATTTTTACCCTCATTACATGTCTTATACCATCCTTGATTCACCAAAACTTAGAAATATCATCTCCTTCCAATGTTAGTGAAAAATGAAATAAGTATGTGAATGTGGTTGAATATTCCATAACCATTGACTCTATCTATATCCAATTTATGAAATCATAGTCGTAGTCTCCCCACAGTATCTCAAGAATGAAGTGCCACTATGCCAAAATAGGCATTTAGCGGTGGTTTTTTCATAACAGTTATGAAAAATGTCACTAAATGTTTTCACAAAAAAAATTAGTGGTGGCTGTTAAAACCACTGATAAATTATTTTAATATATATATATATATATTATTTTTTTGATTTTTTTTTCAAAAAAATTGGTTTTTAGTGACGGTTTTTAAAAAACCCGTTGTGAAATAGCGATGGTTTTTAAAACATCCACTTAATTAATGGAAAGAAATTTTAAAAAAATATTTAATTATAATTTATGATTTATCATTTACTATCATATATTGTTTATTATTTATAATTTTAATTAATTATAATGTGTGAATTAATAAATATTTATAATTTTTAGTTAATAATAATTTGAAACTTATAACAAATGTTCAATAAGTTGAAAATTAGACTTCGACATCAATTGACCATTACTTTTGATTTGAGAGCCCATTTTAGCTCCACAACCAATCAAATAAATGATTTTTAAATGAACTAAAATAAAATTAGATTTAAATTTTTTAATAATAAAAATAATAAAAAATTTCATAGATTAAAAAGAGTAGGAAATCGAACTTGAACTTCAAAAGGCTATAACTTATGATCTGGGTTTTTGTTTGGGCTATACCACATATAAAATCAAATCCTTTGACAAGATATATGCCATGATGACTAGGAAATCCATGATAACTATTTTTCTAGGCAAAAAGAGGCCCCAAGGACCTCAAAAATCAATTTTTTAGTCATGATATTTGAATTTTTTAACATTCGATGGAATTTAAGCCTCGTGTAAGGGGGTCTTATTGTCTTTTTTCAATAGGGACTGAATTTATTTCAAGGGATTACATTCATATTGATATTATGGTTTTTAATTTTTACCATTTTTAACAATTTAGTTTTATTTATAATTAGATATATGCATATTTTCTTATATTTACTTATAATAAATCACTTCTATAAATACATATTTACATATAAATGTATTTTTAAACATATAAAACATATGGAAATAAATATATTTTTTCATTTATTTTAAAATAAATAATTATCAATTTTATTTACCTTCTAAAAATGTATTATTTTGTATATATATACCTATACAAGTAATGTTTATATATAAACATGTGTCTGTCAATAATTTTTTTATTTATGTGTATATTCTAACATAGGTAAATAAATACATATATATGTAAATATTTGTGTGTGTATTTTAGAAATATAAATATGTACTTTTTGGTCAATAATATTGCGTGTACACATAATATATAAATGTTTTATATATAAATGTATCATTATCAAAAAATAAAGTGTATAAATGAATTTACAGTAAAACTATATGAATATATATAAATATATACAAATATATAAATAATGTTAATATATAAATATGTGTGTGTGTTGATAAAAAGATATATATATATATATATATTTATATTCTAATATATAAAAATAAATATTAATATATAATATATTTAAGTAAATTTATGTATATATTTATCTTAGAAATTCGACGAGATTTCATCTTCATTTAAGAGTGTCTTCATATTCTTTTTATGTCGTTTATAATTTTATTCCATTTATTTATATTCCAATTTATTTTATTGTGTTGCAATTATTAGGCTTTCCCCGATTTTTGTAATTTATTATCAATTATATATATCTGTTTATGTGAATTTAAGAATATTTGTGTATATTTATATACATTTATAAATATTTATACATTTTTATGTTTACATATTTTTATGTAATATATGTGTAAATATAGATAGAGATATTTATATTTACTTATGTTTAGAAATATATATATATATATATATATTTACAATAATGTACAATTATATATCTAAGTGTGTTTATATATATTTGTGTAACATAAATGTGTGTTTATATATATTAATATAAATTTTGTTATATGTATATGTATTTAAGGATATTTATATCCATTTATTATCTTAATATTTTATCATTTTATCATTTATCATTTATCATTTCTCATTTATTAATTATTAATTATTAATTACTATTAAATATTAAATATTAAATATTAAATATTTATTATTTACTATTTATTATTTATTTTTAATATTTATTAATTTATTACTTATTATTCATTATTTAATATTTATTATTTACTATTTTTTAATATTTATTTATTATCGATTTATTATTTATCAATTTATTTTTGTTATTATATTTCTGTTAAATAATTATTTAATATTTATAAAATATTATTTATTTATTATTCATTTATTATTCATTATTTATTTATTATTCATTTTTTGATTATTTATTATTTATTTTTTATTTATTTATTCATTATTAATGATTTATTTATTTTATATTTAATATATAATATTTATTTATTAATTAATTATTAATTATTAATTATTTATTAGTTACTATCTATTATTTATTCAATTATTATTTATTTATTAATTATTCAATAACTATTAATTTAGTAATTATTAATTATTTACTGATTATTAATTCATTACTTATTCTTTATTCATTATTTATTTGTTATTTATTCATTTCTTGTTAATTTATTATTCATTTATTATTTATTTATTTCTTTATTATTTTTTAATAAATTAATCATTATTTATTTATTAATTATTTATAATAATTTATTAATAATTTATTTATAATTTATTATTAATTAATTAATTAATTAATTAATTATTAATTATTTTTATTTATTATTTATTATTTATCATATATCATATATCATATATCATATATTATATATCATATATTATATATTATATATTATATATTATATATTATAAATTATATATTATTTTATTATTTACTATATACTATTTACAATTTATTTATTTATTATCAATTAATAAATTAATTAATAAACTAATTAATGATTATTTTCTTATTTATTATTCAATATTTATTTAATATTTAATATTTCTTTATTATTTAATAATTTTTCAATATTTTTTATTTTTATTTCAATACTATTTATTTATTAATTTTTTATATAGTTATTATGCATACATTAATTATTAATTTATTTTTAATTTATTATTATTTTATTGTTATTTTTTTATTAAGTTGCTATAATTTTATTATTAAATTCTTAATTATAATTAATTTACTATTAATTTATTTTTCTTTATTATTTTATATTTATTTCTTATTCATTTGTTTATTATTTGTTTATTGTTTATTGTTTATACATCAATATATATATATATAGGTATATTAAATTATATTTATTAGCAACATGAATAGCCTATTGGAGTGGTAAAGTCTTTGAAGAATAAGCAAGAGGTAAGTAGTTCATATCTCACCCTATATAGAATTTCTATATATGTTATATGCATACAAATGTGTGCCTGTGCATGTGCGTGTGCATGGTGTTAAATAATAAATAAATTATTTATGATAATAAAAAAATAAAAAAATAAAAAAATATTAATGATAAAATTGTAATAATAAAATAATAATATAATAATAATAACATAATAATAATATAATAAATAATTATTTCCTATAATTATAAATAAACAATAATAAATAAATAAATAATAAATTTACTATGACAATAATTAAATAATAAAATAATTTTCAAAATTAATTAAGAAAATTTAAAAAATTCAGAAAAATCAAAAAAATAAAAAATAAAAAATTAAAAACCGTTGGGAAAGGATTTTGCGGCAATTTAAACCACCGCTAAAGCATTCTTCAATGGTTTTGAAAAAACCACCGCTAAATAAATTTGGATACATGATTTAGTAATGGTTTTCAAAAACAATCGCAGAATAATTTAAGAGCGGTTTAAACTGTCACTAAATGAAAAAAAACTATCGATGAATGCCTATTTTGACATAGTGTTCTTAACAAAATGTGCCTCAAAATCATTCCAAGTTATCTCCTCATGACCATCTATCCATAACTATACATACCACTTGTGTTTTACTGATTCCCTAATCTTAGACATATCGAACTTTACCCTCCACCATAGTGGTGTATTATTCTGATCAAAGATCATCTATACTGAATCAATCCAATACTTAGATTCTTAGGCTCAACCCTCTCCTTAGAAAATAGGAGGTTGCTGTAATTGGAACTTCCATGTTGGGTATTTCATGGATAGATCATCTCATTGAGCTATCCATTTAACAATCTAAATAATTTTCACTAGGATCATTCAAAGTTTCTAATTAAACCATTACCCCAACTCCTTTTTCCATTATGGCTTATTTTCGACCCTTGGATCCTTCACCTGTAAATCACACTCACCTCCACCCTCAGGGGAGTCACATGATGGATGCCTCAGTGGAACTATATATATATATATCCTCCTAATGCTCTAATGAAGGAAAACTTGGTGGAATGTTATTGAAAACCATATACTGTGCTCAATACATATATGCAAGTCACAATATCACAAAAAGAAAACATTAAGAGGAAGAATGACTTAATAGACCTTACACTTCCCTACCACACCCAAGTTCCATACCATTCGACCTTATTTCCCCACCTACCCCTGTTGTGGTTTGGAATAACACACAAAAAAACACATTAGATCCATATATTTGATTACAAAACGAATATCATGGTTTGGATGTGTAGAATGACACTAAAAAATTATATGGGAAAAACCATATAAGTTATTAGTGATACTTTAAATAACCAAACCCCTTTCACATTCTAGAACGAAATATAAAATGGAAACCTAAAGTATGAAAACATATGTTATGTGAGACCTATTTGCCTAAAATGATTCATGAGTACCATATCTCACCACTTAGGCTTGGAGTTTGAAAAAGAAATCAATAACATCAAATACCACATTATTAAAAATAAATAACTCAGCTGTAACTATGAATACAAAAAAAATTCACATTTCTCAAGTAACATAGACTCCAGGCTATACTTGTGATGGATAAACACACAACCCAACATTCATCCCTAGTTTACCAATTCTAAATGAATCAAATTACACTCCCTAAGTCTCTTATCTACCATACCCCAAATAATATTAAAAAATCAATTCTGTATATTTTTATAATGACCTAATCTGATACCACTATGTAGTATCCCTGACTTGGATCTTCTAAATGACACCCGAGCTAGAGACCCACTAGACTACAGGCATGCCTCCCCATATTCCAGAGGTTTTTGAATGGAAGATGGGGTCTAGGGGGTGATAGTGGGGAGACTATACCCTCTAATGATAAATAATAACAATAATACAACAAAAGAAAAATAGTGGAAAAATGATAAATGACCAAACGTGATATAAAACCACAACACAAACATCAACATGCCAAAAGTTAAGAACAAGGTATAACTAAGATTCCATACCATTCATATATGATATAAAAATACCATCCATAGGACCATCACACAAAAACATGTCTAAATATAGGCGAAAAAACCAATGACTTGACATCAAGGATCCACTCAGTCTTTCTCCAAACCACAACATTCATCCTATACACTATCTACACCTCTATGTCCTCTAGAATCATGATACATATCCCTTACGCTTACCAATTCCATGAACCATAAAGTCTCTACACATCCCAAAGGACCCATGTAGAGTGTGATTATGGACTCATGATGCTAATACTAGCTATGTACTTAAATAATATACATACATATATGAGTGTATGAAATGTGAAATAAATGAAAAATAAATCACACCACTCAATCCACACCACCTATGCTTATCCAACCATGAGTGATCATTTATCTGCTTCAACCAATGCGAGAGAAGGATAAGATAACCACTATATTTCATAATGGAATCACCTACATTCTTACAACCAGTTTTGTGCCACACCACATCACATAAGAACCCATAACCAATGTAACCTTCCCAAGTACTCCATGATATCCTAAAGTCGCATCCACATATCATATCACATTTACCATGGTTATACAAACCTTTTATCAATCGCCATATCAAAAACCCATCCAATCCAATGGAATGAATACACTTACCCTATACCAAGACATACCCATTGGCCCTAGAATCTATACATATACAATGAGAATCCCACTATCAACCTATGATCTCAATCACCACTAAAGATACCATGAAAACTTATGACATATCCCTCCTCCAAACCAATGGTTGACAATATCACCCATAATCCAATCAATCTATATAGGATACCTCTAAATAAACAATGGTCAAAACCATATAATGGACCCTTTATTATTTGCACTCAACCCCAATAACCTAAACCCCATAGTGAGTGATAATCACTAAAAACCTATGGTGAAAACTTAGGGAACCACCTTCACCAACCATGGAAATGGCCAACACCACCCGTATCACATCTATGAATCACATCCCCCCTCACCAGTGATCAATATCACACAAATCTATATAGTTTACTCCTATCATGTTCCTATAAAACTACATCAAATATCAAATCCCATGGAATATTATATAAAAGATAAGACATCATGCCCATCAAGACCTAAAACCCCACAACTAAGAAATCCAACACATATCAGGAAAATTATATTATTTCCCACATGAGACTACCCCTATAAAACACTCAAAAATAATAAAAAAACATAAGTAGTTCTGTTACCAGTCAGTTACATAAATCGCCCCACACTTGATTATCATACAAAAAAAACACAGACATCACAACAGAAGAATCTAGGAACCAAATACCTAGAGTTAGTTATATTCTACTCATTTAGAACATTTGGGATGCATGATTAGAATAAATCATACAATTTGATAAAACCATGATTTAGTAAACACTTGATGGAGAATTAATAAATTAAAAGAGAGACTAGAAATAAACACTCAAGGATAGCTAGGCTTACCCATGATTACTTCTTATGATAAGAAACTTGAAGAAAAAGTGAGGATCAATGAAGATATAAGGTATTATAAGAAGATATGAATAAGGAAGTAAGTTAGGGAATTCCAATTATACTATCTGAAGTAAGGATAAAAACTCATTTAATTATTTATTTTTAAGATAATTAATTAATATTTTTATAAAAACTAAACACAATGAATGTAATGACCTAGCCCCTAGATCATAGTGCAATTCTCTCTTTTAAGAAAACCTTTTCATCATGACCAACTTATATTAGCGCAACATACCTCCATTTAATCTAAGAAGAACCCCAGATTATATTCCTAGGGTCACATTATGTTGCATCCATTACCTTAATAGTGAAACTACCCTACATGAATAGGTATTAATGGTGTATCCCTTAATCGCAACTCCAAATCATGGCACAACCCTCTGTATTGTGTCATGATCTATGATTAACCCCAAAAGTTAATATTATGATAGAAATTTTCAACCTTATGTGACACCATCATGGTGAAACCCTCCCCTTTAGCATGTAACTCACTTACAATACAAAATTTTAATCATACAACAGACATACTTATTAACATGCGACACCCACCATTCCATGATGCTCTTTGGCTGTGGTGTGGTCCTCGACCATCCCAAAATATTCATTCATATGTAACACTAATTACATCATAGTGAACTTTGGCTATGGCATGATCCTCTACTAGCAAATAATATTCATTCTTATGTTCCAAACATTAATCCATGGTGACCTTTGTATATCTAACGACCAATGTCCCACATCAAAATTCAATTTTTCATATCCCCTTATGACAACGGGATCCCCTATATCATGATATGGTTTTATTCTTGCATTCGAATTCCATCTATGATCCCTAGACAACTTCATGAATTTAGTTATTGGCCTATATTGACATCCCTAACACCTCAAAAAGGTCTAAAACATATGGTAGACCTAATAACTGACTTTAATTTTTTCTCTTGAATACTTAGGCCATTATGGGAACTATGTTCTAACTATCTTTTATGTAACACATGTTATGTTCACCAAGTATATAACATATGTTCTTACCACATTTAAAAACCGTTTTATGTACTATTTTGTGATAAAAATTATTTCTATAGTGTCTATGTTATATTAATAAGAAGATAGATGTTTTTTAGGATCATTTAATCTCATTTAGGTATGTTTTGAGCCCATTAAATATTTCAATCAGAAGCAAAGGAGGACAATAATGTTTAGTCTACCCAATGATATATTGTGAATTTTATACATTATAACGATATTTCCAATAATATTTTTCTAATAATAATGATATATATTATGAATATTGTATGTTACTATGGATATATAGATGTTTTAGGTCCTTGAAATTATTTTTAGAGTGGTTTGGAGACATGAGAAGTCAAATGGTTGAATAAGAGTGAGAAAAACATATTTTGTCTACCCAAGTAAAAAACATATGTTTTTCTATCATAAATTATTTTTTAATGATGATTAATCATAAATAATTTATATATATATTTCTAATAATATGTATTAAATATGTATATAAAGTTTGAGAATTTGTTTTTAAATTTAAATGTTTTTTAGTTGGTATGAAAGGTGGGTATGAAACACTTATGGTTCTATCAAACTATTTTTGAATAGTTTAAAAACAAATATACTGTTGATTTTTTAACCCCCAAAAATCATATAATTCAATGGTGTGATGATATAATAAATTATGGTTCATGACTTTATCTTTATATAAATCTTTTAATAAGATAAATTTTAGAATTCTCTAAAAATTTATGACATATAGAAAATGTTTTCTAGTATTAGTATTAAATATAATATTGTTTTTACAAGGTTTATTAAAAGGATTTTGGGAGTATAAAAATGGTTAATATAGGTTTAGATTAAAACTAATGAAATTTAATAAATTTAGTAATATTTTCAATACATTTTCAATCTTCTAGATCAATGTTTATTAGGAAATATTATGGCCAAAACAAGTTGTTTTCTATAAATTTCCCAAAGATAACATAACAACATGAACTTATTTGATGAATTTTACTTCTCTTGTATACACTTACATTCCTATGAATTTAATTGGTGTGGAATAAATTTTTAAGTTATGAAATATGAATCATAACACATTTAAAATTCATACAATTCAATCTTTTGAGATTCTATAATTTTTTAGACCCATAATTTATGGATCTGGATTGAGTTTTGAAGTCATAGGTTGGTTAAGGATGGTAAAATCTTGAGAATTCTACCACCAAAAGTCTTAACCTCCATTATCATAGTTTTGAGCATTAATAGTGATATTATAAAAAATAAAATAAATTGTTATCATTGTGAATCCTAATAAATATTGTACACTAAATTGAATGCCATTATAACACTTATATGAAGAATTAAATAGTATTTTTGGGAGAAAATGTTATTTTTGATAAATATTCCTAATTTTCATCTATCATGGGCATAATAATATTATAAAATAATTCTAAAAACATAGGATAAACTTGATGAATATATTAGAAAATATTAATATAAATTTTAGTTTATTATTAAATACCATTCATTCACTCAATGAAAGAAAATATTGCCAAAATTTCAAGGCTATAGCATGATAATTCCTTGTATTATTGAAGGGAACTTAAGATATTTTTGAAAATACATTTATATTATTTGAAAAATGTTGAGAGACATGATTATACAAAAAAGGGTCTTTATAAAAAGGGTGATCATTATTACTGAATAACTCATGAGAAGAACCAGGGAATAAAATTATGATAGATATATTTCACTTATGAAAACATAAATATATCAATATATATTGAAGAAAAAAATTATCTTTGTTTTAATAAAACATGTTATACATTTTCATTATTCTTAATTATTTCAATTCATATTTTTATGACATTGTGAAAGAAAAAAAAGTTAAGTATTATGATACATAGTGTAAAAGGTTCAAGGATATACCCATCACTTAGATCCAAACTTGATGAAAAGATTAAATCACTGATAAGTGGGATATCACCTAATCCATAGCAAGGATTAACTCCTCACATCAAGTGATAAATATAATAAATCTGTGGTGTGTAGTTTTTAGTTTTTATTACTTTAATTATGGTATCCTATATTCAATAGGATATAGTGAGTAATTATCAACCTTAACTGAAAATAAGAATTAACGAAATAAGTGAAAAAATTAGATTTTTTTCATTGGTGTTATAACATAGATACACCCCTATTAGTGACCCTCATTGGACTAGGGAAATAAAATATATTATTTTAAAAGTGATAGAAAATATTAGAAGTCACTTTATCTTAGAGGTACATTCCCAGAATAATCATTTTAAATGATTAGTTTAATCTTTGAATATTGTATCCATGATTTAAAATTTTTATACAATATTGTTTCTTTATGAGAAATTTTTTAAATTAATTTTTAATTACCATTTCTTAGTTATTATTTATAAAAACAAGAATGAATCTATTCTATTTATTATTTTGGTTTTGATTTTTTATTTTTATATTTGAAATATCATTCATCATATGTAAATTTTTTGTTATAAACATATTATTATTTTTTATAATAAGTTTTATTTACAATTTCATTTAAAATTTTTGATTAAAAATTGATTATAATTAGTTATTATTTTATAGTAATTTAAAATTATTGGTTGTAGATAATAAATAAATTAATTTTATTTAAAATTGCAACTTAAGTTTTATGAAAGTTGTTAATTAAATTTTCACTCAACCTTAGTATAAATGTTTTATTTTTAATTTATAATTTAAATGAAAATTTGGAATTAATGAAAATTACCACTAAATATTTTGTTACTTTTATGTTTTGGGAGTATGTATATTCTCTCATGAATAATATTTTCCCTTAAACATTGAATGAGAGTTTTTAAAGGTGAGAAAATATATGAATCCTTTATTGATGATATTTCATTTGAGAATTGGAATAATTATTTTTTCATTAGTCAAAATTTGGTAAAATTTCATCTAACATTGTTGAGTCATTTAATTTTACAATTCAGAATGTTCAAATTTATCGATTATTATTTTCATTAATTTAATGAATCTAAATTTAACAAATAAAATTAATTGCATAAAATTTGATTGTAATTCCTATAGGACATTTATTATGTACTATTACTGATAAGTGTTTGGGTGATTGTTCACATTGATAATGAAAATTAGCTGTTAATAAGTCATTTTATAATTTTGTTAATGTTCATACAAATCCCATTATTTTTGTAGACTTATATTCTCATATATGTTAATGACATCAATAGAAAATCAATTTATTTTATAAGAATATGTTGGAAAATTTTGTTGGTATTAATATATATATAATTTATCAAAATAATTAAATAAAATTTATAAATCCAATTCTTCCTACATGTAAGCTTGATGAAGTAAGTAGTTCAATTTTTTTATATCCTCCTTTATAAAATGGAAACATGTAAGGTCTATGAAAAAATATTTTATTCTAGTTTTGAAGATTATTGAGGAATGTGATATGTAATGGTTTTGATAGGTTTGATAATCATAATAAGAGAACTTGTAGTAAGTAATTTTTTATGTTTGGAGTTGGATTATTGACTGCATTATTTTATTTTTCATTATTCTAAATGTTTTGATAAATCAAAATATATATTTTGAGATATTATTTTCTTGATTTAAAAAAATAGATTATTTTTTATCATTTTTAATATGGTTTGATTATTAAAATATTTATTTGATTTTTTTTTGTTTTTATAGAATTGTTATCTTTGGAATAAAACATGATCTATGTAATTTTATGAGAAAAAAGTTTAGTTTTTTAATATACAAAACATGTGTTCCTATTTTTTTTGAAATATATAAAATGGGTTTATAAATTTTTTAAATATAAATTTAATTTTTTATAAGTATAAAATGTTTAATGTGATAATTATTTTTAGAAAAACACACATATATTTTATTTATACATATAAATATCTTTTTTCAAGAACATTACATATTTTTTGTGAAATATTTTTTTTGCATCATTAAATTACTTCTTAAAAAACAAATAATATTTCTTATGTGGGTTGGAAGATGGTTTTTTTATAATCATACATTTTAATATTGATTTGGTTATTTTCCGAAGCAAAAAATACATGTTTTGTTAAATTTTACTAGCAATAGAATATATCAGTTGAATAAATAGAATATTTTTTTTGTTTTATGATTAATTTTAGCATATAAATTCTATCATTGAGGTTAATTTTTTAACAAAACATATATTTTTATTGATAAAAACTTGTTTATGTGTCATATTTTTATTTATAAAGACATGATTTGTGTGTTTTAAATTGTGAAATATTACTTATAACAATATATAAATTCATGTAATTTTATGAGATATAGAATATGAATATTTAATTTTCGGACTATGTGTGCTTGTATTATTCCTTTTTATGTAGAGAATATTTTGTTTTTTAATTGTTTTATTAAATATATTTTTTTTGTTTGATATAAATAATACATTTTATATGAAAATTATCTATATATGAAAATAAGTTATATATTTTTACTTCTAATAATTTAAATTTTCAGTATAAAACATTTATTTCATGAGATATATTTTATATTTTGAAGTGAATGCAATTTAATACAAAAAATATTATATCAAAATGATTAAAAAGAACCCCTTTTTGACTGGGTTAGGAGAAAACTCATAACAAGTCAAATGATCCAGAATACATGGTCCAAAGGACTAGAAAAAAGAAAAAAAATGAAATTGGCCAATAAGCCCATTGACACAAAGTAGAAAATGACCCAAAGGCCCAATGAATCCAAAATGCCCAAAGGAAACTAGAAACCAAGGAAGAAACCCTTGGTTGAAAACCTAAGTAGATATTTCACTGCCCAAAACATCACCGCAACCCGAGATGAGCCTCCACAAAATCCCTGATAAAACCCCTTTCATTGATTCATTCATCTTTAATACCATCCACCACCACCGCCGACACTGTTCACCACCACTATTTACTGCCGTCCCGAAACCTGCATGGCATGTCCCCACATAGACGAAACATTGTAAATACACCCATTTCATCCTCCTTATCACCTATAATCACCTCCCACACTACTATACATAATCCCTTTAACAACACGAAAAAATTATTTTAACAGTGCTAAAAAATCACAATTAATCGCAGTACTGATAAAAGAATATCTTGTTGTAGTGTGTTGTTAATATAATATCACACCCAATAAAAAACATTAATTTCAAAAAATGCTATATACATTTAATTGAAATCATGAATAAAAAAATTTCCTCCCATGGTATATTTAAAATACACCGCTATATACATTTTAAACAATGTTTATATAATTATATTTACAATTATCCTACAAAAATTTAAAAACATTAATGTTTTATCTTTTGAAACCCATGATCCCCTCTCAAAAAAATTCCACCCATGGTATCATTTTTTGAATCAATCATCTCATCCCAAGAAAAATATCCCTCCTATATAATAAAATAAATATTACGTTAGTAATAATATAAAGAAATAATTTAAAAATTAATATGAAAAAAATACATTAATAAAATTCAAATTTTTAATAAAAAAGATAAATTTGGAGTTATACCAATCACACAATTTGTCATATTGCGGTGGGATTGATTCTTAAATGTCAAAAATGAGTTATGGATCATTGTAATAAAATATCAAAACAATCTGAACATATTTTCTTGGTTTTGAGTAGGTCACTTATTATTTTACTAAAATTAATGTCCATTTTAAATAATGACACATTTAGAGTTATACCAGTCATAATGTGCATTTAATTGAGGTGAGACTGATTCATACCTATCAAAAATTACTAATGGATAATTTTTCTAATGTATCAAAACAATATGAATTCATTTTCTCAGTTTTCAGTATGCTAGTTTATTTTTTTACTAAAATGTCATTTCAAACTGAAAAAATGCATTTTGAGTCATATTGGATGCATCGGGTGGTGATTTGATGTGAGACTGATTCATACAAGTTAAAAATGACTTATTAATTTTTATGCTAAATTATGAAGACAATCTGTTCATGTTTTCCTTGTTTTTAGTGAGTGACACTTTTTGAACTAAAATGTCTATTTTAAATAGGTAATAGTCATTTTTATTCATACCAGTCACACCGTGCATTGGATTGAGGTGTGTTTTATTACTACATGTCCAAAATGTCTCATGGATAGTTTTCTTAAAGTATCCAAACAATCTGAATACGCTTTCTCAGTATTCAGTATGTCACTTGTTATTTTTTACGTAAATTAATATAAATTTTAAATAAAAAGAAACACTTGGAGTCATAAAGGTCACACCGTTTATTGGATTGATGTGTAGTTGACTTATGAACATAAAAATGTATTTATGGATTTTTTTACTAAATTATCAAAACAATTTGAATTAATTTTCTTGATTTTCAGTATGTCAATTGTTCTTTTTACTAAAATAAATGTCAATTTTAAATAAAAATGGATAATTTGAGTGATACCGACCACAACATACATCATATTGAGGTGCAGTTGATTTATACATGTCAAAAATGACTTATAGATTATTTTTATAAAGTATCAAGACAATCTGAATATATTTCTCAGTTTTCACTATGCCAGTTGTGTTTGTTTACTAAAATGTCATTTCAAACTGGAAACACACATTTTGAGTCATATCGAACGCATCATGAATTGCTTTGTTGTGAGACTCATTCATAGAGACAAAAAATGAATTAATAATTTTTTTACTAAATTATAAATATAATCAGAGAAAGTTGTCTTGATTTTTAATGAGTGACACATTTTGAACTAAAATTTGAATTTTAAAATGATAACGGACACTTTTAGTCATACCAGTCACACCATGTGTTGGATTGAGGTGTTCTCGATTTCTACAATACAAAACGCCTAATGGATCATTTTACTAAAGTATCAAAATAATAAGAATTTTATTTATTGGTTTTTAGTATGTCACCTATTCTTTTTACTTAAATTAATGTCAATTTTAAATAAGAAGACACACATGGATTAATAAAATTCACACCATGTGTCGGATTGATGTATGGTTGACTTATACACATAAAAATGACTCATGTATTATTTTCCTGAATTATCAAAACAATATGAATTCATTTTCTATGTTTTTAGTTTTTCACTTGTTATTTTTACTAAAATTGATGCCAATTTTATATAAAAAGAGACACTTTGAGTGATACCAGCTACACTGTGCATCATATTGAGGTGCAATTGATTCCTTCATAACAAAAATGAATTATATACTATTTTTTTAAGTATAAAAACAATTTGAATGTGTTTTATCAGTTTTCTTTATTTTACTTGTTATTTTTACTAAAAATTAATGTGAATTTTAAATAAAAATACACAGTTAGAGTTATAGTGGTCACACCCTGTGTCGTATTGAGGTTTGTTTGATTCCTAAGCATCCAAAATGACTTATGGATTGTTTTCCTAAAGTATCTAGATAATCTAAATGCATTTTATTAGTTTTCAATATGTCACTTTTTATTTTTTACTAAACTTAATATCAATTTTAAATAAATAGACACACTTGGAATTATATCGGTCACACCTTGTAACATATTGAGATGCAGTTGATTCCTACATGTCAAAAATGACTTATGTATCATTTTACTAAAGTATCAAAACACTTCGAATTTTTTTTCATGGATTTCAGTATGTTACCTATTCTTTTTAATAAACTTAATGTCAATTTTATATAAAAATATACACTTAGAGTTATAGAGGTTATACCATGTCTAGGATTGAGGTGAGGTTTATTCCTACATGTTAAAAATAACCTATGGATCACTTTTCTAAAGTATCAAAATAATATGAATGCATTTGATCAGTTTTCAATATGTAACTTGTTATTTTTTATAAATTAATGTCAATTTTAAATAAATATACACACTTGTAATTATACCGGTCACACAGTGAATCATATTGAGGTTCAGTTGATTCTTAAACATCAAAAATGACTATGTATAATTTTCCTAAACTATCTCAACAACCTGAATGTGTTTCATTAGTTTTCAGTATGTCACTTTTTATTTCTACTAAAATTAATGTCAATTTTAAATAAATATACACACATAGAGTTATAGCGATCACACCGTACATTCTATTGAGGTGAAGTTTATTCCTAAAAATAAAAAATGACTTATGGATCATTTTCTTAAAGTATCAAAACAATACAAATTTATTTTCATGGATTTCATCATGTCACTTGTTCTTTTTACTGAAATTAATTCCAATTTTAAATAAATAGACACAATTTTAGACATAACGATCACATTGTGCATCATATTGAGGTGCGATTGTATATTAAACATAAAAAATGACTTATGGACCATTTTTATAAAGTATTAAAACAATATGAATTAATTTTCATGGTTTTTAGTATGTTACTTGTTCTTTTTACTAAAATTAATGTCAATCTTAAATAAAACGAGACACTTTGAGTCATATCGAGCACATTTTGTATCAAATTAAGGCGAGTTTGATTCCTACATGCCAAAAATGAATTATGGACCAGTTTCTTAAATTATAAAATCAATATGAGTAGGTTTTGTCGATTTTGAGTATGTCATTTTTCTTTTTTACTAAAATTTATGTCAATTTTAAATAGAAAGAATCACTTGAAGTCATACCTATCACGCCGTGTGTCAGATTGTGGTGCGAGTGATTTCTATAAATCCCAAAGTTTAAAAAAGAACTTAACTTCCAATTTTTTCATGATTTCAATTGAATTTATTTGCCTAAATTTCAACACTGAATATTGACTTGATATACTTAACTAAAAAATGTTTCTCGTTATTGAATTCTATGAGAGTGGAAGAAGCTCATTTTCCCATTATATCATGAGAAGTCACCACAATGACCACATGATCTTACTCCACTATTTTAATTTTCAACAATAAAGGGTTTTCACCTAAATAACACCGAAGCTATGTAGTGTTGGTAGCTCGACAAAGAGAAATAATGGAAATCATAAAGATATGTGAAAATAAATAAATAAATGTTAAAAAAATGACAAGGAAACTAACTTAAAAATTGTAGATAAAATTATTAAAAAATTAATTAAATAAGTATCAATAATTCCATTTTTCATTATGTTTGCATACATTCTTGACCAATTTTGTTATTATCATTATCTCAATTACAGACTCAAAGCCAAATCTATCATGAGCATGAGAATCTTCAAACAAACCACCCCAAATTGAACAAATGAATCTTCCTATATAAGAAAACAATTATTATGTGAGTAATACTAAAAATGATTAAATTATATATAAATTTGAAACAATCCACTACTTCGATGTATGTCACATCTTCGTGATATTTGTGTACATTCTTCCATAAGGTATGTTTCCCATTTGTTTCTAGGAAAATATATATCTTCTTCTGAATATGAGTATTTTTGAAATCCAAAGTAGTACTAGAAATATATAAATACACAAAGGATTAATAAACATTTTAAATTAAATAGTAATTATCTTCAAAAATACCTCTTCAGGTATGATTTTTTGTTCATGGAATACAATATCTCTAACAAATTTAAAAACACAATAACAATGATAATTTTCATTTTTTTGTTTTCGACACTGCAGAAACATTGAGGAGAATAAGTAATTTGTTTTGATATGTGTTTGGACACTAAAATATTATTATATATACCTTGATACTTTTCTATTTGTAGAACTTGTCAGGGTCCTTGTTCTTAGCCCTTGGCCTCATTCCTTTTCTTTTCTGATATTGATGCACCACCCAATGATAACAAAATAATCATTAAAAGATAATATAAATTATATAACTTGTTTTTTAGTTCTAAAAAAAATTTATTTAGTGTATTAAAAATTACCAAACACCATCATTTGTGGTCGTTTTTTGGGTATCCATGCATTGAATCCATGAAATAAATCTTTGGAGTATCCAAATTGACCATAGTGACCATTCTATGTTGCATAAAAATACAAAAAGGAATAAGTAATGAAAGAAATGAAAATATATTTGATATGATTAAATTGTATTATTTTCCCATGCATCATTGGTATTAATAAGATTATTTCATCTAAAAGTATGATTTCAAACGATTTGACTAGGCTTGCCATTATTTCATCCATTGTTTTGGATTCTATTTTTTTTTGTTCTATAGTGGTGGTGTGAGGACTAAAGATTCCATTTTATTCGTTTGTAAATACATTAAAATGTTTTTGATATATATGTCTACTAAAAATATTAAATGTATTTGGTCATAATTAACACTGTATATCAACTTTTGGAAAATAAAATCATGAAAAGATACCTCATGTATACATTTAAAAATGAGTCACCTAGCCTGTCATAGTCAAGGATTTCATTTACATTATCAACACCAATGTAGTATTCACATTCCTATCCATAAATATTTTATTCAAAATCAACTATGTGACTACTACCATTTTTTAACTTTGTATTCACATGAACCTTTTTTGTTATTAAATGAAGATATGGAATGAGAGGGGTAAAGGTGATTTCTGAAGATATTTTTTAGTAGTTGGTTGATATTTTAGATGGTTTTAAGTCACTATTCAATTTCACCCTCTTCCCTTTTTCCTTTTTTAATAACATTTATCGATTAATAAATTTTTTCATTAATTGTTAAAGGTTTAGTATGGAAAATAAATTGGAAATGAATACCCCCTTGTCGACATGTTTTTTACAAGATTTGACAAACATGTGATGAATGTTCCAATAACTTGGTCAACCATATGAACAACTTCATCATCAACTTGAACACCTAGCTTAGTGTTTGGATCATGAGATATGCTAATTACCACTCTCACGTGACCTATTGGAAGTGGTATGTTATGTAGACTGTTGTGTTGGATATTTAACATCTTAGCCCTCACTACAAGGCGATGGGTGGTTGTTGATATATAAAAATCAAAGTTATTTTCACCATGTAAAATATCAGTATAGGAAAGGTATAAGTTTCAATTTGATTCGAATTTTATAGAGAAAATTATTATAATATTTATTACCATGACTAAGAAAAATCATCTAGGGGAATGGATCACCTAAAAACTGGTAGGGGTGGGGCGGGATTTTCATGCAATGGTTGTTATTGAGTTATTTCTTCTCTTTTATTCCCCCTATAAAAGTATCTAGCATATCTATCTACCATTGGTATTTCTCTTCAAGGGTATATATTATTTATTTCATCTATTTCATTTATTTATATTTATCCTCCTCTTATTTTTTTTATAAAAATATGTTCACGATGTCACCCCAAAACCCAATCCTCTAATTCATCCATACTGTTCTATCCACTTCAAGGCCACCAATAGTAGGTGTTCATATGGTACAGGTATTTCTAATTCATGTTAATATGTAATATATAAAATATAATAAAACAGGTAATCATTTTTATATAATTTATATTTAAAGAAAAACATATTTTTATTATGTCATACTTACACATGTTTCCCACAATTTCCATGTGTTTTCATCTATTAGTATCCCATGTTTATTCAAAAATTCCTCCTTCCATATGACATGGAATGGGATGGAAGTGGATTTTGTTTTAGAGTCATCAATATGCATATAAATATAAGAACATAATTATGTTGTTGTTACATGTCACATAAAAGTATTATGGTATATTAAAAATATGTACAGTTTTTTTCAAGTGAAGAGTACCCCATCCTTGCTATATGGTAGAGGTATGTTGGTTTTTCTACCCAATCCTTATTTTCATCACTTAATTTTTGTTTCATAAATAAAAATTTATTAGTCAAAGTGACGAATACACATATCGTCAAACAAATCATTACTAGCCACAATGTACCTGAAAAGACACATCCATATAAAGACTAGTAAATGCATCCCATGTTTCTTGGGTTATTAGGCGTACATAGAGAAGTAGTGGGTGTGAGTTTATTTTCCATTCAACATCTTTAAGATGATGTATTTTTAAAATTGTGAGAAACCATTTACAATTCCTTTGTGAATGAAATAATACATATTTCTTGTGGGATTCATCTACTAAAAATTCACTCTAAAAGGGATAATGAAGAGTAATTCAATGTTTCATTATTTTATTTTTTAGTAAATTAAATAAATTATATCATAATTTTACCATAATCTCTTCCCAAATAATTTTCATAATCATGGGAAGAACATGGTGCCAAGAATATACATCAATCGACACATGTAGCGGAGTGGTGATTCTGATGTAACTAATGAACTTGGACTTGTTGGGGTTAACATTCTAGCCCCATGCATTCCATATGACTTTGTATTTTATGCCTTTGATTTTTGTCTTAATGATTTTTGCTAACACCATAAAACTATGATTCTCCTATTTTTTTGCGTTTCCAGGGCTTAGTTTCCTACAATTTCCTAATATTCAACATCGTCAATATGTTGTTCTTCTAGAGTGGTAGCATCGGCATGTGAAAATGGTCATTTTTCCTCAACCCTAAGAGCAACAACAGTGTTGAGAAATATATTGTTCCTTAGTATTGGGATCACTAACATACATAAAAGGTTGTTGTTCCTCTGCATTACGAGCAATAGTAGGTTTAGAGACATATTATTCCTCAGTATTGGGAGCACCATCACATGCATAAGTCATTATCTAAAAAAGTGGTTTAATATTAAATTTGGAGTATATAAATATAAAAGAAAACATACAATAACATTAAGTAACACAATGTATATTATAAAAAAAATATAACCTCATTATTTAACTCCCTCTTTTTTTAAATGCTAAAGGGATTTTACCCCTCTATAGACTATCAAAATCCTTTCATTGTGGTATCCTCTAATATACAAAACACTTTTTACATTAGGAAACCTGGGAAAGTTTTTGAATGTCCCAATGAAAGGGTCATCCTTAGTTGAATTTTTATCTGACCCTTTAGTGGTTTGGTCGATAACAGAATAATTTACCACTTTTGGTTTGTGGGATATAGAATATAAAATACTTTTACTATCTATGAAACCATTATAAATAGTTCATCTTTACACCCTTCCTTACTAAAATCAACTTTTATAAATCCCAACTCACCTATTTTAACATAACTCCTGTTATCAACCCACTTAAATTAAAAAATCATTACTTTAAATGTTTTATAATCCGAATCCCATATTTTTTTTGATGATGCCAAAGTATAAAATATTCACATAAATTAGATATATATCGTTAGTACCAAAAACATGCATAACTTTAGTCGAAAGTGTAACTACACTATTTTTTTGGTACTGTCTTCATTATATTCACTTGTATAGAACATATAACCATTAATTACATAACCATTGTAATATAATACATACACACATGGTCCTTTGGCTAGCAATTGAAGTCATTCCGAAATTGAATTTGTATTTTCATCTGAATCATTAAAAATATATTCTTGAAACCATCCTTTAAACTGTTTATTATGTATAATTTATATCCATATTTTACCCCTTTATGGATTCAAATGCCTAAGAATTTATTTTTGGGTTTCAACATATGGGGAAACCTCCAAACTCTTATGAAAAACATAGGGGGGGGGGTCTACCACCGATCTGTAATATTTATTGTAACAACATCTCTTATAGAAATTTCATCACCTGCAAGACACCCAGTTTGATGATATTATGGTAGACCAATTCTTTCCACACCAATTATTTAGTCAATATAGAATTCAATGTATTCTTCAAAAATATATCACTCTACAATAAAACCATATGGCTGACTTCAATTTTGGATATACCCTTTCGAAATCATCATATACCATTCAATGAGGTACATCTATATATAGTGTATATAACCCCATAGTTGAATTTATATCACCAATTGAATCATCAAATGAACCACCATGTCAAAGAATGTCGTCATGAAGAACATTTCCAATTCACATAATATGATGACAATTTTTCTTTCCATAGTTAGCAATTTTGTAACGACCCGAATTCAGAGCCACATAACTGGTGCCCTGTACCCGGTTTTCCACATGATCTCAAGCGTGTTTCCCCAAACACTAGAGGCTGCCGACTAGCAGCAAGGGCCTTGGTGATGCAGTGGGGAAACTAGTCCCTCATTTGGTAAAGTATACAGCGGAAGAATAAACATAATCAATAGTGGAAGCAATAAATAGCATACAAAAACTGAACTAAAAGTAGAACCAATGTATGATATAATAATGATGCAGAATGGTACATGTATCTATGGAAATCAGTAAACAAAACAACGTGCTGAAATACAACTGAAACAAAAGTTCTAAATGTAAACAGCAACTCCAGCAGCATCGTGAGCCAAATCCTGGTCCCATGATCTCCAGCTCCAACCAGCAATCAAGTACCTGAGGTAGAAGTTCCAAAATCCATACCTATACCTGCATCCATATAATCTGTTTGGGTCGAAAATCAGGACCCAAAAAGGGTGTGAGACTAATCCAGTAGGCAACCACCACAAGATTTGGGCCATACTATCAGTGAGTAATATAGAAAAACTAAAGGAAAACAAGTACAACACTGAACTAGGAGTACACCAGTAAATAATCCTGCCAATTACCATTCACATTCATTTATTTAAACAACCAGGGAAAACTAGAAAAACATTATATTCCAAGGTAAGCAAGTAACACAGTAGGTATCTCAAAACACTACTGAAACACAAGCAGTATAAAACCCAAGCTTGTTCTTTGGCTTGGTGGAGTCATCATAACCGACCATAAAAATTCACACTGACTCTCTGGGTGGATCAAACTAGCAGACCCCTATAGTCCAGTAACCAAACAAGGCACAGAAACTCAGGGAAGCTCTTACGTCAATTCCCTTATGGTCTTGTAGTGATAGATACAGACTCTCTAAGGAATCACTTATGACTAATTCCACTTGTTCTCTCGATACGTTGGTAAACTAAGAACACTCTTGGGATGCACAAAGTTCCATTCCCATAGGTCCTACGTACGGAACTAAAAAACATACCCTATAGGGAAGCACTTAATCATCTATTCCCACTTTGATCCCCCACACCAGTTTCTCACAGCCCTGGGCAGTCCAGTCGTGCGTAATCGACTGTTAGAAGCCCTAAGTAAGTTCAAAAACTACTTTTCTCATAGCTACCATTCATCAAAATCATTTAAACAGAAGTAAACACATGAAAACAGTTATAAAAAGTAAACTAGAAAAGCAATAGGGTTTGCCGCACAGGAAAATCGTGTCAAACGGCGATAAACAGCCAAATGGGGAGAAAACATCCATGGGGTGATCCTCAAACATGCAACCAAGCATATATTAGAAAAAATTAATCATAATATAGTAATAAATCTAGGACAAATAAACAATAGGATCAAAATCCTAATGTCGGGATACCCGATACATGGGTATTCGACACTTTTGCAACCAAAACTCAAAGAACATCAACATAGGGAAACGAACCACCTTCCTTGATCCTTAAAGATAAATATACTTGATCCTTGGCCTGTTAAATGGCCTAGAACGGTGTAGATCTTCAAAAAAATCTAAAACATTCAACCTCAGATAACTCACATGAGAGAAAGAATCAGAAAACGAGGCCCAAGAAGAACCAAGAACTCACCACTGCGATTCTTCTGCAATTGACGGAGTTCGATTCAGACAACTGGTGATGGATTGGTGGCTTGGAGAAGAATTGGCCTCCTCGGACACTCTGTATGGAATTATGCAGAGAAGAAGGTGTTTATGAGCATTAGGCATGACCCCGGTCCGATTAATGAAACAAAAAGAAAGTACACGGTGTGTAATTTTAAAGTACACGTCGTGTAGTGGGTTTTTCCGTACTCCGCCAAAATCGGCCTCCACGCCACCCCTACACACCGTGTGTGTGGCCCAGACACGGCCAGTACATGGCTTCGAACGGGAAAAGAGTACACGGTGTGTACTCAGAAAGTACACGGTGTGTACTCATAAAGAACACGGCGTGTACTTCAAAACTTTTCAGAAACTTCATTTTTCCTTAAAAATCCCATAAAAGTGATCCATACCTGAATATGAAGATCCGGGTTCTTACAACCTTCCACCCTTAAAGAAATTCGTCCCCGAATTTCCCTAACAAGGCGTAGGAGAAGAAACTCTGAACAACTCCGTCCATTGAGATTGCATATCAGCGTCCCTCTCCCAATTATCGTCATGTACTCGCACGTGTTGCCATAGCACCCGTACTAGAGGAACAGACCATCCATAGAGATCTTTCATACTATGATCATCAATCTTGATAGGATGCTCCTGTAAAGATGCAACCTGCTCCATCTCATCCTCCTTGGTTTAAAAAACATGAGACGGGTCTGAGAAATATTGTCGAAGCAGAGAAACATAAAAGACATCGTGCATAGCCTGGTACCTCTGAGGTAATTGCAATCTGTAAGCAACCAGCCCGAATCTCTCCAGAACCTCAAACGACCCGACGTATCTCGGTGAAAGCTTCCCCTGCCTCCTAATCCAATTATGTCCCAACCTCAGGGCAACACGCATGAAAACCTAATCTCCAACCTTGAACTCTAAAGTACTTCTCCACTGATCAGTATAAGACTTCTTTCGAGGCTGTGCAGTAGCCATCCTCTTCCGAATCAACTCTATCTACTCATAGGTCTCCTAAACAAGACAAGGTCCTAGCAAAGCTGCCTCTCCTTCCTCTAGCCAACATAAAAATGATCGGTATGGCCTACCGTACAAAGCCCCGTAAGGTTCCATCTGAATAGTTTCCTGAAAACTATTGTTGTGGGCGAACTCCACCTGAGGGATATGCTTCTCCCAAGTACCACCAAAGTCTAGAATACAAGCTCAGAGCATATCCTCAAGCTCCTGAATTGTACGATCGGACTAGCCATCAGTCTGGGGATAGTATGCTATACTCAAAAGTACCTGTGTACCCAAAGCCCTCTATAGCCCCTGCCAGAAGTGTGAAGTAAAAAGCACATCCCTTTCTGAAAAAATGGAGTGTGTAATTCCATACAGACGTACAATCTCTTGGATTTCCAACCGTCCCATCTCATCAACACTGAAGGTCTCCTTGATTGGTAAGAAGTGTGCAACCTTTGTGAGCCTGTCCACTACAACCCAAACCACATCATATCCTCGAGGTGATCTCGGTAATCTTGTCATGAAGTCCATCGCGACATCATTCCATTTCAACTCAGGAATGGGTAACTGCTGTAAAAGCCCTTCTGGTCATTGATGCTCTTCCTTCACCTGCTGACAGGTGGAACACCGCATAACAAAACCAGCCACATCCTTCTTTATACCTGGCCACCAATACTGACGGTGCAAGTATCGGTACATCTTGGTGACACAAGGATGAACTGCCTATGATGAAGCATAAAACTCCCGCATCAGCTCCTCACGTATGTTTGCAGAAACCCATACGCGGCCATGAAAATGTTGCACCTCATCATCTACCACTGTCCACCCCGGAGTAGGGTCTCTATCTGATACACCCTCCCATAGGACTAGACCCTCTGGGTCTGATAGCTGCCTCATTCGAACTCGATCTAAAAGAGTAGAGGTAACAGCTACAGAAGAAAGAACTGTCTTTCCTTGTCTGTCGTGCACCTCCAAATGAATCTCAGAGAACAGAGCCATTAGCTGCCACTCGATGCTGGCCTCCTAAACTGCCTGCAACTGAGTCCTCCTGCTCAATGAGTCTGCCACAACATTTCCTTTTCCAAGCGTATAAGAAAGCTCGAAGTCGATATATTATAGGTACTCGACCCACCTCCGTTGTCTCAGATTCAGGTCATGCTGCGTGAATATGTACCTGAGGCTCTTGTGGTCAGAATATACCACAAAATAATCTCTCATGAGATAGTGCCTCCAACAACGTAAAGCATGAACAACAGCAGACAACTCCAGGTCGTGCGTAAGATAGTTCTTCTTATATTTCCTCAACTTCCAAGATCTGTATGCAATAACACGATCTTCCTACATAAGCACTGATCCATGCCCGATGACAGATGCATCACATAAAACTGTATAACTATTGCTCGGCTCTGGCAGAACTAGAATCGGTGTTGAAGTCAATCTCCCATTCAACTGATGGAAGGTTGAATCACAAGCTTCTAACCAAACGTACTTCACACCCCTCTTATTCAAACCCATCAACGGCGCTGCTAAGCGTGAGAAGTCCTGTATAAACCGCCTCTAGTAACCATCCATTCCCAAGAAACTCAGTACGTCGAAGACATTCTTCGGCTGCTCCCAGGTAACTACTGCACTCACCTTTTCTAGGTCTACTGATACTCCTATCTCTGAGATGACATGGCCCAGGAAGTGAATCTCGTCCATCCATATGTGGAACTTTGAGAGATTAGCATATAAATGATTCTCCCTTAGTGTACTCAAAACAATCTCAATATGGGTAGTATGGTCGTGTCGAGTGTGAGAACTACACCAAGATATCGTCCACAAAGACAACGAATGAAGAGTCCAAAGAAGGATGGAAAACTATGTTCATCAGCACCATGAAAACTACTGGCGCGTTCGTGAGACCGAATGGCATAACAAGATACTCGTACATACCATACTTGCTTCGGAAAGCTGTTAGAGGTATATCAGATGGTCTGACCCGCAACTGATGATTGTCAGATCTCAAGTTGATCATCGAGAACACCCTATATCCTCAGAGCTGATAATAAATATCATAAATCCTCAACAAAGGATATCAGTTCATGATTTTCAACTGGTTCAGCATTCGATAGTCCACACAAAGCTTTAAGGTACCATTCGCCTTCTTCACAAACAACAAAGGTAAACCCCAAGGGGATGTACTGGGACGGATAAAGCCCTTCGCCTGCAACTCCTCTAACTAATTCTTGAGCTCTTGCAACTCAGGCATAGACATCCTATAAGGAGGTATGGATACCGGTGATTCTCCTAGCACAAGATCAATAGAGAAGTATACCTCACACTCTGGAGCAACCCTAAAAAGTCTTCTGGAAGGACATCTAGAAAACCGTCAACTACCGGAGGAATGTCCATCTAAGAGGTCACCTGATCATCCAGATATAAACTAGAAATCTGGGCTGTAACACTGCCCAACCCATGATGCTCTGGCCCATCTCTGCTTTCCTGGACATCCCATTCTCCCTTATGAAGAAAAGGTCCACCCTCAGGTGACGTAAAACTCACCCTTCGGTGATAATAATCGACAAAGGCCTGAAAAGGAACTAGCCAGTCCATTCCGAGAATGACATCATAACCCGACATCTCAAGGACATAAAGATCCCACGAGAAGTGACACCCACCAACCTCAAGGGGGAACACCTTGCACTGACACATACTTGTAGTTATATGTCCCACGGAGTGTCTAGTGACAACAAATCCTCATAAGTAAAGATAGTAAGTCTAAGGATCTCCACAGTGTGAACAGAAATAAAGCTATGAGAAGCTCTGGTATCGAAAAGTGCAGAAGATAAAACTGAGCCTACTAGGATCGTACCTAGAACTGTGGAAGGTCCAATATCCTACTCCCTATGAATCTGATCTACTACAAATGTCTGGCCAGTACCGTGGCCCTGTGTAGCAGCCTGATATCCCTGAGCTGATCCTCCCTGAGTATGACCACCGTGTCCGCGACCTCTACCCTGGCCTGAATTTCCTGAAGAACCCCAGCCCCCAGTCTGCTGCGGAACTGGTAATCCTGCTTCTGTATGAGGAGTAGAAACCGATCCTCTTTTACTAGCTACTAGAAGAAGAACCCTAGAAAAAACGTTGCAGGTTACCCATCTTGCCACAAGATAGGCACTCCACTAGATCTCTCGGGCACTGAGGCTTCTTATGCCCACTCTTTCCACAGTGATAGCACACCACCTGGTTGCTAGAAGGAAGATACTGTCTACCATAAGAAATACCTCGCTTCCTCGAGTCACCTTGACTAGACTCTAGGTGGCGCTTTCGGCTGTGAGCATGAAATGAATCATTCTTGGATGCTGAACCACTCTGTTCAACATCTCTAGTCTCCCTCAGATTCCATTTGGTGATCAGTTCATGGTTTACTGTTAGGGTAATATAAGTCAACTGGAAGACGTTCACCAGCGATCTGATCTCTAGTTTGATGCCTTCATCAAACTTTCTTGCTAAAAACAGCTCGTCATTTTCCATAACGGGAGAAAAACGTTGTAACATAGTGAAATAGGAGGAATACTCCATAACCGAAAGAGTACCCTACTACAAGTTCATGAAGTCCCTGGCCCTGTCAGCCCTCAATGTTACCAGATAGAAGTAGTCGTAGAACGTACGCTAGAAATCGTCCCAATCCATAGTCTGCTGGAGCCCTACCTGCGAGACTACATCCCACCATCTCTTGGAAGAATCTCAAAGCATGTAAGTTGCGATCTTCACCCTCCTGTCTGGGGGTTTCTCCAGATGCTTGAAGATGGAAAGCATGGTTTCTAGCCATGACTATATAGCCTAAGGTCCTCCATCCCCTATGAAAGTGGGAGGATGCTGTTGCAGGAAGACTCGCGTCAGCTCTGTCATAGATGGGGCAGGATGCTAAGCTCCCTGGAAGGTCTGCATGAACCTTATGAAACCCTCTCTGAACTGATCATCGGCCCCAGTGTCTAGAGTCACTGCAGGTTCTTTGTCCGAAACGATTGGTAGAACTACAGGTAGTCCTTGGTCTACTATATCAGGCGTATGGTCACTGCCTGATTCTTAACGTGCAACGAGAGGACGTCTTAGTGCCATAGATCTTAGAAAACAAAAACACACTTAGATTTAGGATTAATAAGGATAGAAAACACAAGAGTACAAAATGGGAATAGGAGAGAGAAACACTAAAGTTTTCAAAACACGACTACACGGCGTGTATTTAAACTACACGATGTGTTTGTTAAATCCATATACATGGGTGTGTACTTCTGCCACCACTGGCCGTGTAACATCCCAGACTACACGGCATATTGTTAGAAAACATGGCATGTACTTGGATTCTACTCTCCTGCCCGAGTCTCTTTACACAGCTAACCTACACGGCCCTCCAAATCCTAAACTACACGGGATGTTCATGAAAGACACTGCGTGTACTAGACAGGTTTCGGAAGCCCATGTAGCGGTTACATGGCCGACTACACGGCGTGTTCCGAACAATCACAGTGTGTATAAGGATAGATCACATCGACCCGTGTTGCTCGTGACACGGCCGGGTACCTAGCCGGAAGCTACACGGCGTGTTCTTATAACACACGGCGTGTACTAGACTGGCTCGGCGACCCATGTAGCAGGTTACACGGCCGTACACATGGATAACCCCTTACTCGGCGTGTTCATATAACATATGGTGTGTACTACACCAGTTTCCCCAACCCGTGTTGTTAGTGACATGGCCGGGTAAACGGTTGACTACCACACGACGTGTACTTAAGGTACACGGCGTGTCCCCGAAGACTCTCCGACACCCCGTGTTTTTTTTCACACAGTCAGTAACACGGTTTAAAAACTACACGACGTGAATTAATAAAGTACATGCAGTGTATTCTGGGTTTTTCCGGGAAGTAGCTTAGAAACTGCACTGAACACCAGAAACACTAAGAAAACAAACATCTATGTGCCAAATTCTGATCCATGGGGGCCCATACTCCCCGTGAATCAAATCATGGAATCATAACAATGCATATATCAAGTAAAACAACATAACAAGTATGTCTGTCGCATCAACTATCACAACAACATGCATAATTTATCACGACATCTATCACAACAGCATGAAATTATAATGCACCCTAGATGGCATGGTAAAATTCATGACATGTGATTTCCTACTCAGTGCCTATACGATGCATGAGATGGGACACCCTCATCTTATCGGGTTTCAACAAAATAGAACCACAATTATATAAACTGTAACATCACAAAATATGTGCATCACCCAACGGTGAAATATAATCAACTGTAGCACTTTCAAAAACTGAAAAATTGTAATTACGATGTAATATAGCTTTTCCCTATACACAGGTTAATTCCTCGTAGGCATAGTTAAGTACTAACTACCCATTTCTTCATATCCCTGTCTATTATCGCAAAATAGTAAGGCAATGGAAAAGAATAAACTCCTCTAATACCACTTTGTAATGACCTGAATCCGAAGCCACATTACTGGTGCCCCGTACCCAGTTCTCCACATGACCTCAAGCGTGTTTCCCCAAACACCAGAGGCTGTCGACTAGCAGCGAGGGCCTTGGTGAGTCAGTGGGGAAACTATGCCCTCATTTTGTAAAGTATGCAATAGAAGAATAAACATAATCAATAGCGGAAGCAGTAAACAACATACAACAACTGAACTAAAAGTATAAGCAATTTCTGATATAATAATGATGCAGAATAGTACATGTATCTATGGAAAGCAGTAAAAAAACAACATGCAGAAATACAACTGAAACCAATGTTCTAAATGTAAACAGAAACTCTAGCAGCATCGCGAGCCAAATCACGGTCCCATGCTCTCCAACTCCAACCAACAATAAAGTATGTGAGGTAGAAGAGCCACAATCCCTACCTACACCTGCAACCATATAATCTGTTTGGGTCAAAAAGCAGGACCCAAACAGGGTGTGAGACTAATCTGAGTAGGAAACCACCACAATATTTGTGCCCTACTATCAGTGAGTAATATAGCAAAAGTAAAGGAAAACAAGTACAACACTGAACTAGGAGTACACTAGTAAATAATCATACCAATTACCATTCACATTCATTTATTTAATCAACTAGGGAAAACTAGAAAAACATTCTATTCTAAGGTAAGCAAGTAACACAACATGTATCTCAAAAGACTACCGAAACACAAGCAGCAAAAAACCCAAGCTTCTTCTTTGGCTTGGTGGAGTCATCATAACCAACCATAAAAATTCACACTGACTCTCTGGGTGGCTCAAACTAGCAGACCCCTATAGTCCAGTAATCAAAAAAGGCACAGAAACTCTGGGAAGCTCTTACGTCAATTCCCCTATGGTCTTGCAGTGATAGCTACATACTCTCTGAGGAATCACTTAAGTCTAATTACTCCTATGGTCTCGATGCGTGGGTAAACTAAGAACACTCTTGGGAAACACAAAGTCCAATTCCCGTAGGTCCTGCGTATGAAACTAAAACAACAGACCCTCTAGTGAAGCACTTAATCATCTATTCCCTCTTTGATCTCCCGCACCATGTTCTCATAGCCCTAAGCAGTCTAGTTGTGTGTAATCGACTGTCTGCACCCCTAAGTAAGTTCAACAACTACTTGGATAATAGATACCATGCATCAAAAGCATTTAAATATCAGGCAACACATGAAAACAGTTATAACATGTAAACTAGTAAAGCAATAGGGTTTGCCTCACAGGAAAACTGTGTAGAACAGTGATAAATATCCAAGCGGGGAGAAAACACCCATGGGGTGATCCTCAAACATGCAAACAAGCATATATTAGCAACAATTAATCATAAGCTAGCATGAAATCTTGGGCAAATAAACAATAGGATCAAAATCCTAAACTCGGGATACCCGATACATGGGTATCCATAACTTTTTCAAACAAAACTCAAAGAACTTAAACATAGGGCAACAAACCACCTACCTCGATCCTCGAAGATCAATATACTTGAACTTTGGCCCGTGAAACGTCCTAGAACGGAGTAGATCTTCAAAAAAGTCTAAAACTTTCAACCTCAGATAACTTACACAAGAGAAAGAATCAGAAAACGAGTCCAAAGAAGAACCATGAACTCAACGTTGTTATTCTTCTACAATTGATGGAGTTCGATTTGGAGAACCAGTGACGGATCAGTGGCTCGGAGAAGAATCGGCCTCCTCAGACGCTCTGGATAGAATTAGGCAGAGAAGAAGGTGTTTACTAGCATTAGGCATGACCCCAGTCCGATTAATGAAATAAAAAGAAAGTACATGGCGTGCACTTTTAAAGTACATGACGTGTAATAGGTTTTTCCGTACTTTACCAAAATCAGCCTCCACATCACCCCTACACACCGTGTGTGTGGCCCGAACACTACCAGTACCCGACTTTGAGTGGGAAAAGAGTACACAGCATGTACTCAGAAATTACACAGCATGTACTTCAAAAATTTCCAAAAAAATTATTTTTCTTTAAAAAGCCCATAAAAGAGATCCGTACCTAAAACTGAAGATCCGGGTTGTTATAATTTTTCCGAGTATAATTTTGCTGCCTATATCGTTGACGAAGAAATGGAGCATGGTTAATGTATGAAGGGAATTCTTGGGAAAAATGAAATGTAATTCTATATGAATTAGATCTTATATCAAAACATGGAATTCATATGATTTTATACCCTTTAAATTTAAATCGGTCATTGATGTGATGTTTTTGATATTCGATTAATACCCACATGGATCCTTTACATCATTCAATAAGTTAAGAAACTGATATATCTCCATCCTAGAAAGTGTGTAAGAAGTTGTAGGAAGAAAATTTTGTTTTTCACCCTTCACTGGTGCCAACTCTTCTCATATTCCCAAGTCAACCCTGTCCAAACTAGCCTTAATTACATATAAGGCCAAATATTTACTGACACCAATGCTTTTAATTTCACAATGTGACCATGAAAAAATCACATAAGTTTCTTTAACATGCATAAAACCAAGAAAATGCATGACATATAGAAGATTCTATTACGATAATTAAAAAAACTGATCTCTTTTTCCATCCAATTTTCATATGGTTTTTCGAAAAAGAATTACCAAAATCGGTGTTCATATATTTTACCTTCTCAAATAGTTGATCGCCAATTAGTGGAGACGATGATGTTTGTTCTTCTAAAATTCCATCGAATTATGTTGTCCAAGATCGGTACTTATGTCGTTGGTGTAGAGAAATGTGATGTCCGAGAAAAAGAGTTTTCGATGAATGTTTTTACAACCTAATTAACTATGTACCTTGTTTGAAAATGGGGTACCCTTGATTTCCTTTAATTATATATCTTGAAAAAAAATCAATCAGCAAGAAATTCATTTATCATCCCATACAACATAGCTCTTAATGTGGAATCTTCATTTATGTAGGCATCAGACAACATAACACCTGAATCCCACAACAATTTTAAATACTTGATCAATGGAGACAAATAAAAATCAATACCATTACCGAGTTGTTTTGGTACTGATATAAAAATATATAAAATTATGTATTTTCATTTCATGCATAACCACAATGGAAAGTCATATTTTACCAACATCACTGGTCATGTAATGCGAGTGCTTCCTTGAAAACCAAAAGGATTCACTCCATCTATAGATAATGAAAGACAAAGGTATCTTGGATTATTTCCAAATTTAGGATACTCATAATGAATTCTCTTCCACTGAGAAGAGCCATCAGATGATATAGTTGCACATCTTTAATTCTTGTATCTGCATGCCATGTTAATTTCCCTGCAGTCACCTCACTTCCATATAGGCGCCTAAACCTTGTAATGACTGGAAGTACCATACAAATTTGTAGGACCAAATTCATCTTTCTTGTATCGAGAAGCACCACACATTGGGAATTATTTATATGATTTGTAGTCCTTGTGAAATAGTATACAGTCATTCGAGAAAGTGTGTATTCTTTTAAAGAACATACCCATCAATAATATCATTCATTTGGAATCGTATTTTCGACATGTGAGCTCATTATCTTCTAGGATCTTGTCATTTAAGAGAGAAAGTAGTTCTGTAAAATTGGCGTCACTCCATCTGTTTCCTACATTAAAATTATAAATTTTCAGTACTGCTGACAATTATATATATTTAGTGAAACTATTATACAATGACATCTTTGCACAACTCTTTAACTTCTCAAACAATTTTGGGCAATATTGAAGTTCAACATCAACTGTCCTTTTTTATTTCCTCAATACGATCATCATCATCATTCATATTTCTAATCCCATATGCAATACATTCTTCTTCATTGTATACACTTGTAATCTTATCTGATGATCCATAAAATGAAGTGATATCCCATCGACTATCTACAATCACCTTTTCCATATGTTTATTCCAACATTTATAAGTTTGATCTATTCCATGGTAGATTAAGTGTTCTTCCAACTCATCTGGACTAATTAGTCTTGAATAAAAAAGTGTAAACATGAACAAAGTATTTGATAAGGGTCATATGCATGATCTTTTTGAAACATGATGAACTCTTTCACTCCATCTTCATACTATTTTGTTATACGATTAGCATCCATACATTCTTTATTCATATCCATCCTATTTGGTTCATTAATATTAATATTTAACAAAATAAATACACAAAATTTGATCAACTAGGGTCACCATAAAACCATATATCCATATCAAAAGATCCAAAGGAATCGAAATAAGCCATAACAAACTCAAACCTATAAAATACATGTATGATATAAAATTACAGTAGGTCACCACAATCTACCAAATTTAACAGACCACTTTTTTATTGCATCCTAAAAAATCTAGTATGAAATACTTTATAAAAATAAAAAATTTCTATAAAGTTTTACCAAATAAGGAGTAACACAAAAAATTGTGTTAAAACCCTTTTTATATGATTTTTCTTAAATGAAAACAATCACTTGGAAATTGTTTTACCTTGGACAATACCTCTTGGTCGAATGACCTTTTTAAAATATGACTTTGAACTATTTCCTAAACACCCATTTTTGATATTCACATTTCAAAACTCAAAGAGGTTTTTAACTATCATACAATTTTCTAAAACATGTTTGAAAACCAACCATTTCCATAAAACTAGGCACGATGGCCTAAAATCCTATTTTCAAAACTCACACATTCTTGGTCGTTCAAATACAAAACCATTATAACTTTTCTCATTATATAACACTTTTCAAAGGTGATTAAGATGGTATCACACCTTTTATAAAATATCATTTTTTATAAAATTTTAAATGGACCATCTCTTTTCAAAACATGCTTGTAAATCAAATCCATTTTATCATTTATATAATTTATCCCAATTTACTATTTAGCCCAATTTTTTTGAAACACCATTGAAAAACATTGAAATACACAATAAGCTTCAAAATCCAATCGACATGGGAAAACACACCCTTTTGAAATAATCCATCTCATTTGGAAATCTTAAAATCTTTAGGCACCCCAAAATGTTGATATAAAAATTATCCAAGGCTAAATAAGTAATTTTAAATATAGATCACAAGGGTTAACTCACCACATTAAAATTATTACAACGTTTTACAAAATTTTTAACACTTTAAATCATCCAAAATCATGGTTTGAAATCCAATTATCACAAGAATAATTTTTAAAACATCAAGTCGGTGATTACCAATGATTTTAAAACGAAAATAATTCTATAAAAAAAATTTGGTTAGAAAATTTCCTCAACACTTATCATTGAATATCATTCCATAACAAGGGATAAAACCACTTAGAAAACACACCAAGTCTCTAATTATCTATATAATAATTTTAAATAATTTATAAGACATTTTTTAAAAGAATTACACTTAAACCACCCTTTAGATCAATTTATAACATAGTAATCCTTTATAAAATCACTTGGTTGATTAAAATGTTGCCATAATTGTCTTATCCTCTAAACCAAACAGGTCAACAAGAGTCACCAAATGTAATGGAACCCTTTATTTTTCTTGTATCCTATAAAATCAAGTCTATATACACCCCTTTCTAATATTTAGGATATGAGGAAAATACCAATAAAATAACACATTGAATCTAAATAATGTTTTTCACCATAGAAACCATTAGTTATAGTTTGAAAAAATGAAATAAAATCCATTGATTATTGAAAATAATAATTCCATAATAGAAAACATGAAAATTGTGAAATAAATTAGAAACAAGGTTCGATGACATTGGAAATGTCAAGATTCAATAATAAAGAGGGAAATAAACATATCACCTCACATATAGTAATTAATCATGCATTATATGATAAAACCTCTAAGTCTGAGGATATTAAGACCGTCACTAGTAATAATAGACAAAATACATGAACCAAGTATTTCATATGAGGGAACTCATCTATATCATTAGAGTACTAATCAATTATTTTAACACACTCAGTCCAACCCGAACATTATCCCTTTCTAGAGCATAATATGTATTGGTCATTGTATATGTTCAGGTTACCAAATTAATTTGTGGAAGAAAGACATAGAGAAACCATATATTGATATAGATACATTCCATAACATAAAAAGTAATAGGAATGTATTCTTATGCAACGGTCTCCTGGCCACACAAACACCAACTTGTGAATTGTATCAAAAAAGTGTCTCATGGATATATATATGAACCCACCGTTGGATAATGTGTTTCAATTTAATTATATAATTTGCATACACAAACATGTAAATTATATAAATGATTATAAATTTATATAAAGGCCCTGAAATGGTAAGTACTTACTACTTAAATATTTTGATGCTAAATTTAAAACAAATTTCTCATATGCCATGAATGTGCACCAATTTTCCCTATAACTAATGAAAATTCACATCATAAGGGATTAAATAATCAAAATATAACAATAATAACATGATAATGACTTGATTTAAAAGATAAAACCCATGAGAACCAGAATCTTCAATTGTTAACGATACAATCTACAGATAGAAGTAATCATAGTCCTAAGATATGATTGAATGAATATATATCTCCTAGGATGATTTTCTAAATTACCTAATTTGTATTTCCTTTAAAGTAAATGAAAAAAAATAAATATCATAACCTTAAATTCATCGGTATCTATAAAATAATTACTGTAGGACCCCGTGACACCCTAAGAGGGGAGGGGTGAATTAGGGTGTCAACTTTTTCTTTTTAAAGGTGTGGATCTTGTTCCCACGTTGGTAGGAACAACTTACACATGTATGATGGATATGATCATCAATGAAACATTCACATGCAAAGAGATGACACAAGAATTTTTACTTCGTTCACCACTAAGGGCTACATCTAAGGAGCATACGCCGACAAGTTTCCGGTCATACCAAATTCCACTAATCTTCACTAGCCGTAGATTACAAATGTTCGGGCACAGTCACTCTGTCTCAGGCTCACTGGCTTTACAAAGATTCAGGGATAGATCACTACTTCCCTCGGGTCACTTCCGTTGACTTCCCCTGGCTCACTGCCCTTGGTGAAGTCACACCCAGTTTATATCTTTTCAATAGATTTGCATTGAAGTTTTTGTCTCCTGTTCAGCATGAGACAATGCTTCCATCAGAGTACTGAGTTGATGCTCTTTTGTATTCAATATTCTTCTTTAGTGAAATAACTGAATGCACTAAATCTTATTCTTCTCTTCCTTTGATTCCCAATAATAACACCTAAGTGTATTGATATATTCCCCTATTTCTGTGCAGATCTGAGTTTAGTTGCACGAACTGTTCTTCTTCTCTTCACAAAGCGCAATAAGGATGTTAAACACCTAGTCGTGTTTGTGTGGTACCACTTCTCTTCATAAAAACAAATTGTTCATTGTTCTTATGTATTTGAAAATGAATACATCATTTGTTACACTGAAGGTATCGTCCAATCTTTCAGCATTCGTGCAGCTCCAAAAAGACGGGCATACTCCAATAGCACCTGGTGCTCTTCTCCAAGCCCGACACACGAGTCGCAATACAACGCACAATTCTTCGGTACGCAAGTCCAAACTGGTGCACAGGTATCACCGAACCACTTGCGCGACACCACCTCCTTCAACTTCAATCCTACGCGACATACTTCTTTTCTCTCCCAAACCGCCTTGGGCATGCAACCAACAACCAGCACGCAACCTATACTTGCGCAACCCAACTACCACTTGTGCGGCTCAACCACCTGCGCGACGAGAGCTCGAACAATATATAATTCTTGATCTCCATTCCAAATGAGGAGAGGTGGTCCTCTATTTAAAGGCAAACTAGACCCCCTGCGTGGTGGCGCGCAAGTGTTCTCACGGTGCGCAAGGCCTGGCGCACAACTCCAACTTCCCTATCCTCTGTCGCGTAACTCACTTACACGACCAAACAAATACTTGCAGGACCTTATTTCCTTTTCCATATTTTGACGTTCTGATCTTGAAAAACAATAGGCGCGCAAGTTTCCAATCCTCCTAGGCACCGGCATGCAAGTCTCTTCACGACGCACAGGTCACTTGCATGCCCAACCCAATACTTGCGCGATTCCCTTTCCTTTACCATTTTTTCATGTTCTGATCTTGAAAAACAGTAGGTGTGCAGGTTCCCATTTCTTCAAGTACATAGCGCACATGTCTCTTTTCCAAAACCACTTTTCTCTATTTGTTGATTTTTAGGCCCAAAAATTTGGAAAACACTGGAAAACGGTGCCACCTTGTATCTGCTCTTTTTGTACCACCTCCAGATCATCCATTCCTTTGTCAACGTTCTTGAATCAAACATGGATCGCCAACCACAACCCTTGAACTCAACATTCCACCATGGAATCTTCTTTGTCAATAAATTTGTATTTCGTTTGTTTGCTTTTTCAACAAGCACAATCACCTCAAAAAAACACTTTTTTCGATGATTTGTGTCCTTCAACAACTCTTCATCTTTCAAAACAAACTCCACTATCACGATATATATCCTTTGATAGATTAGATTTAGCATCATCATATTTTGATACAATGTGAAGTGCATAGAAACCTCAGAATTCCAATCCCTCTCACATTGTCTTATTCTTCAACGTTGTAAAAAATGTGTCACCTTTGACACATGTTCTTTGAACTTCTGATTAGTACAACAATCTTCTGAATTTCCATTCCTCCATTTCATTGGAGTACTTCTTGATCTCCTTCATTTTGATCTTCATTTACAAATATTGACAACAAATAAAACCATATAAACAAAGTGGTCCCAACAATCTCCCCCTTTGTATTTTTTTCAATAACTTACATATCTTCGGAAATGAATTTATCAATGTCAAAATGAGAATCTTCTCTCCACTCAACTTTCTATTCAACATTCATTTCACTTTCTCTCCCCCTTATTGACAAGAAATACAAATCTCATGGTAGGGAGGGTATTAATCTACACTTAAGTAATGTTTCATTAGTCATTTCACACTAAGTCTAATTGAGAAATGATCGATGTAGAAAACAAGAGGATTTGATTTTGACAACAAGGTTGTCTATTATTCACAGATCATGATACCACATGAGATGAGAACAAATGTACTTTGTCTTCAAGGGTTTTCCACTTTCATTTCGGGTTAAAGAAATCAAATGTGATAGGGAATAATCAATCGGAAACTCTTGCACTCATATCATCAAACATATCAATAACATTTAAGTGAAATTGGTAGGATAAGTGGCCTTAGGGCACTTTAATTCTTCTTATGTCACTAATCAATTCGGTTACTCCCCCTTTGTAGAATGATATTTGTTCAGCTGGAGTTGATACTGATTGAAACAATGATTTTGGAAGCTTCTTTATTTTTCTCCCCCTCAAGGGAAACACTCCTCACCATCTTCATCAAGAGCGATCCTTCATCATCTTAATCATTGATTATCAATTGAAGAATCTTCCAAGGATGGAAAATTCATTAGAGTATCTATCAAGAGTAACAGCATTCACTACTTCTCAGGTTCACCCACTGAGAGCATGCTTCACCTGTAATTCGTTGCATTATTAGCACAAATACAATACACAAATGATTAAGGGAATAATGGTGGTTCCTCCTTGCATCATCATTATGAGATGCATGGTTGAGGTGCTTTTCTCAACCAAGTTCCTTTGTTCACTCCAGTCTTCATGCCAGCACATTTGAGCATATGTTTGGATATGTGTTGAAGTGTCATGGATCTCTTCACATTCTCTTCCTATTTGTGTGGAGAATTGTTCTTCTTAACAACCATCATATATGATACATTCTTACTCCTCTTAAGGAATTCTTCTTTCTCTTATATTAAGGTTAGAAAACCTTTTTCAATGTGACCAGATTTCATGCATATCTCACACCAAACTTCTTTGACACATGTGTTTCTCTTGGTTTCCAATCTCTCATGCACTCTGTCTTCATCATGTGAAATCTTTTATTTTCATTTGGCACTAGCCCTGGACTTTTCATATTCAAGTTTCATTATTATTTTCAAATCTTCTGGCCAAATGACCAATAAGTCATTCAAAACTATTGCAGCTGGTTTGGATCTTCTTCATGGGTTCATCTGGGTTTCATCCCACTTACTTTTTCTTTTGGATGAATGACCCTTAAATTTCGTGGATCTAAAATCTTGGGTCTTTTCAGCTTCCCTACTTGAGATCTTCTTGGGGAAATGCATGTTTACACTATTATTCTGATTTATTCCCAAGGTACTTTCTACATACTCAGATGACATCAGAGGTCTTCTATTCTTATCTACAGTGAAATCATGTTGAGATGGGCATGTACCTACCTTGTGACAACAGTCGTTGCATAAATCACAGATGTTATCAAGCATTAAAAATCTGTTTGCTGTAAATAGATGCTTCTGTACATACAAGTGTTGCTTCTTCTTCTCTGGATTTCTTCCTTTTGATACAGTATTTCTTTGTGATTTTTCATTAAATGGAATGTACCAAAAATCCTGTGCACAATTCCAAAATTTATTGTAGCACCAACATTGACCCACAAAACTTTTCTTCTCTGTATCTTCTGTGTGAGGTTGTTGGGCCTTATTATTAATTTTTTGTGCTCTATTTGAGGAACCAACTTCCCCTTTTTTCATCCCATCCAACCTATCCATAGTGGTAGTTTCTTTATCCTTCTCTTTCCTCACCCATAATTGGTTAGAATGTTTCTTCCAACCTGCTCTTTTTGAAGGAACATATTTAGAAACAATAGTAAATGTTTGTATGGACGGTACCTTCACTTTCATATCTTCTTGTGATAGATCAATGAGTGAATTCATGATATTCTTATCACATGTTGGAGGTCTTTTGATAGTATAATACTCCAGTGAGCATTGAGTACTAGCAGTAACTGATTCTTGAGATGGATAATCAAGAGTTTTCATAATATTTTTGTCACATGTTGAAGGTATTTCATCTTTAGAATCCTCCAATGAACATTGAGTACAAGCGTCACCTATTTCATTCTTTTGTGAAGTCTCAATATGTTTCTTCTCAAGATTTTTCAATTGGGCTCCCAATTTTTGACTTTCAATATTGAGGATGATCTTCTGATCTTCAATCAAGATCATCTTCTCTTCACAAGTCTTCTTCAATCTTTCAACCTCATTATCATGAATCTTAACTCTGTTTTGTAACAAAGAGTCAAGTTCCTTGAATCTCTTGGAAGTTTCTTCCAAACAAAATCTCTTGACTTCAATTCTCTTCTTCAGCTCAGCTTCAAGCGCATGGATATTTTCTTTTAGAGTCTTAGTGACTACCTCCTTTTCTTCAAAGGATTTAATCTTCTTGGTGAGATTTAAGAATTCGATAATTTTTCCTTCCAATACCTTTTCCAAATTATCAGCTTCACATTACAATCAGTTGATATCAACCTACATGCATTGAAATATTCTAAAAATAGTAGAAACTCTTTCTTCAGGAATATCATGAAGATAAATTGTTAATTTCTCCTGATCACTTGAGGTAGAAGTGTCTTCCTTTCCTATGGTAGGAACCTGAGCCACCTGCTTGATACTTTCCAAGCATGGTATTTCTTCATTATTGGAAGGGCATGGAGAACCAGACACTGCATCTTCTTTGGATATGAGGGACTTATTCAACTGATTCTTCTCTTTCGTTTTCTTGTTTGTCATGGTCTTACTAGATGTAGACTTCTGCTCCGAAATGACTGAATCTTCATCAAGACTTCTCTTCATTGTTGACTTTAGGAAATAATCTCAAAACCTCTTCTGAATAGAATTAATTTGGAGTATACGACATATGTGAACCTCACTCGGATACCACTGTAGGACCCCGGGACACCCTGAGAGGGGAGGGGTGAATCAGGGTGTCAAAGTTTTCTTTTTAAAGGTGTGGATCTTGATCCCACGTTGGTAGGAACAACTTAAACCTATATGATGGATATGATCATCAATGAGAAATTCACATGCAAAGAGATGACTCAAAAATTTTTACTTCGTTCACCACTAAGCACTACGTCCAATGAGCATACGCCGACAAGTTTCCTATCATACCAAATTCCACTAATCTTCACTAGCTGTGGATTTCAAATGTTCGGCCCCAGTCACTCTGTCCAAGGCTGACTGCCTTTACAAAGATTCAGGGATATCTCACTTCTTCCCTCGGGTCACTCCCGTTGAATCCCCCTGGATCACTTCCCTTGGTGAAGTCACAGTCAGTTTATAGACGTGAAGGTCTCTTCAATATATTTGAATTGAAGTCTTTTTCTCCTGTTCATCATGAGACAATGCTTGAATCAGAGTACTGAGTTGATACTCTTTTATATTCAATCTTATTCTTTAGTGCAATAACAGAATGCACTAAAACATCTTCTATTCCTTTGATTCCCATTACTAACACCTGAGTGTATTGATATATTCCCCTATTTCTATGTAGATGTGAGTTTAGTTGCATGAACTATTCTTCTTCTCTTCACAAAGCTCAACGAGGATGTTAAACACCTAGTCGTGTTAGTGCAGTACCACTTCTCTTCATAAAACCAAATTGTTCATCATTCTTCTATCTTTTCAAATGATTACATCATATGTTGCAATGAAGGTATCGAGAAATCTTTCAGCTTTCGGGTAGCTCCAAAAATTTGGGCATACTCCAACAGCACCTGGAGCTCTTCTCCAAGCCTGGCTTGTAAGTCCCAGTATGGCGCGTAAGTCTTTAGTTCGCAAGTCAAATCTGGCACGCAGGTATCACCAAACCACCAGCGCGAAACCACCTCCTTCAACTTCAAACCTACACGACATACTTCTTTTATCTCCCAAACCACCTTGGGCGCTCAACCAACAATCGGCGCCCAGCCTTTAATTGCGCGACCCAACTACCACTTGTGCGGCTGAACCACCTACATGACGAGAGCTCGAAAAATCTATAAGTCTTGAACTCCGTTCCAAATGAGGAGGGGTGGTCCTCTATTTATAGGAAAACTGGACCCCCTACGCGGTGGCGTGCAAGTGTCCTCACGGCGCGCAAGTCCCGGCGCATAGCTGCAACTGCCCTAGCCTCTATCACGTAACTCACTTGTGCAACCAAACCAATACTTGCACGAACTTCTTTCATTTGCCATATTTTGAAGTTCTGATCTTAAAAAACAATAGGCGCAAAAGGTTCCAATCCTCCTAGGCACCGACGCGCAAGTCTCTTCACGGCGCGCAGGTCACTTGAGTGACCAACCCAATACTTGCACGATTATCTTTCCTTTTCCATTTTTCCATGTCCTGATCTTGAAAAACAATAGGTGCACAAGTTCCCTTTTCTTCAAGAACATAGCACGCATGTCTCTTTGGATAAACCAATTTTCTCTATTTCTTGATTTTTAGGCCCAAAAATTTGGCAAACACTGGAAAACGACACCACCTTGTATCTGGTCTTTTTGTACCACCTCTAGATAATCCATTCCTTTTTCAACATTCTTGAATCAAACATGGATCGCTAACCACAACCCTTGAACTCAACATGCCACCATGGAATCTCCTTTGTTAACAAATTTGTATGTTGTTTGTTTTCTTTGTCAACAAGCACGATCACCTCAAAAAAAACACTTCTTTTTGATGATTTGTATCCTTCAACAACTCTTCTTCTTTCAAAACAAACTCCACTATCACGATATATATCTTTTGATAGATCATCATTAGCATAATCATATTTTGATACAATGTGATGTTCATGGACACCTCAGAATTCCAATCCCTCGAACATTTTCTTCTTCTTAAATGTTGTAAACAATGTGTCACCTTTGACACATGTTCTTTGAACTTCTGATCAGTACAAAAATCATATGAATTTCTATTCCTCTATTTCATTGGAGTACTTCTTCATCTCCTTCATTTTGATCTTCATTGAAAACTATTGACAAAAAATACAACCATATACACAAAGTGGTCCCAACACTTACAAGGAAGATAAATCATATAGAAATACATAAAAAATATATTTTAATATCATATATTTAGTTTTGAGGGACCTGATTCATTGAAAATTTGATGGTAGTGGAGTTCTTTGAGGCGACATGGTAGAAGGGCAGCAATGTGGTGGAGCAGTGGCACGAAGGTAGTGCATCTAGGGGAGAGTGGCATGTGGAGAAAACATGGTTCAATGAGAGAGGCAGTGTGGAGGGGCTGTAGTAGTGTGTTTGGGAGAGAGCCTATGTGTGGCGACAGTGAGGTTCAACAAGTGAGGTAGTGCAGTGATAGTCAGCTTTCGTTAGATCTTTAAGGTGTGTGAGGGAATAAGCTAACAATTAGGCGATGGATCTGTCAATGAGCGACAACCGACGAATGAGGGTTTCTCATGCTTCTTCGATCATCCCGGGAAAGAGAAGATTGTTAATGATAGTTTTTTATCTCTTTTGACTGAGTGTCAAGCTACTTGTGTGGTGGATATATCATCCCAATATATGGAGGCAAAAATAAGATATATTGATCCATACTAGGGTTCCATGGTTTAACTTGATGGCCATCCTCTGAGGTTTATAATGGAACATGTGACATTGGTGAAAGGGGGATGCCTATCTCCGATGGTGACGGTGTAGGTACAACCCAGAATTGAACTCAGTTGACTGGTTTGAATTGCCCTGTGTCTATGGTGGATTTCTCATCCCGATCTATGGCATTGAAGGGTAGATCTGGTGAGCCATCCTAGGGTCCCCCAATTTATCTTGGTGGCGTTACTCCATTTTTGAAGAAGGAATAGGTGAGCACAAGTTCAAGGGGGATGTCCATCTCGGGCGGTGACAATACAGGAACAACCAACAATCAGACCTGAAGATTCATGACTTTGTTGGTCATTATGAATTTTCCTACATCTATGGTGACATCTTTTAATGTTTCTTATTCCAGGAGAATTTTTATCTAGGGTTCTGTGGTTCACGTTGAAGAGAACCCATATGCCTTTTCTGAAAGGATTGTACTAGGAAAATCTTCCCACATTGTGCTACTCATTTTACCTAAAGGTGATAATCCCTATAAGTTAATAGATTTGGTTTGTGGGGATTCATGTATAAGGTGATTTTCATATTGGAGGTGTGTCTCACTTGGTACGGGATTTTTTCACTGCCTTTTCTCCTCTTAGAAATCTAAGATTCATGCATGGAGTTTCAGATCCATTTTTAAATCCATAATGTCTTTAACTACATAAATGGTCTCTAGAATTCAATATATTTCAAGTTAGGAATGTGTTCTATCATGTATGGATACATCTACATGAACTCAATTGGGTCCTTTGTTACCCAAGTATTTTTCATGACATTGCTTCTGCAATTGGAACGCCCATTCACCTTGATAAAGAAATAGAGTGTAACAACCTAGGTACTTATGAAATAATTTGTTTTCATTATGTAATTAAATATTTAAATTCCTTATAAATATATAATTAAATAATTTATATTTAAAAAAATTAAGGAATTTTATTGATGGAATTGTAACATGACCATTAAGAATAGTAATGTGGACAATAGAATAGTAACCCCACCTATGAGTTTATAATTAAAAATTTAGGTATCTTATAAATATAATCATGATATATTTATATCATTAAATAAGTGAATAAATGTTTTGGAAATTATAATTTAAGTGTTGGTTTTTTTGTAAGTCATAAATATTTAATTTCAATTTTAAAATTAATTTAATGATTTAAAAGAAACTTTATTTTCATAAATTAGATTCATAAATTATTAATTTATTTTCTTATAATTATAAGATAAATTTACGGGACCTCGATTAAAATTTCAAGGTGTTATAAAATGAGTTATAGTTTTAAAATTGTTATTTTTAAAATAAATTATAATTTTATTTAAAAATTAAATTTATCATATTTCGAAAATTATTTTTAAAAAATGGAGTTTTTTTTAATTCTAAACATTGAAAATTGGTTTGGGTGAACATTTGGGATTTTTCTAAAATATATTAATTTTTGGTGAATAGTGAAACACGACAATTTACGGTATATATACATTATTAGTTAAATACACTATTCCTAACATCATGAATGATGTAAGAACCATAATCTAAAACTAATATATATTATTTATATATTTTATGATATTTCTCAAACTATTCATAGTCTTGAGGAAAATTAATAAACTAATGAATAAAATAATCAAAAAACACTCCTCTCCTCCACTATAAATACCACCCTCACCCCCTCTTATCCTCATAACTCAAAGACTTGTATACTATTTAAATTATTCCCAAATATCTTCCCCAAACTCTTCCCCATGTAAAATACTTATTGGTCTCACCAAAAGGCCAAAACCGAGGGGCTTAAGAATGTTCTCAAGGAGGGCAATTCAAGAGGAAAAAATATTTTTTCATTTTCTTTTATTTTCTTTTCAATTATTTTTCTTTTATTATAATATATTCACCTCCCCTTATATAAGAGGAATTAAAACTAAATTATGTTATATAAAATATAATTATATCATTTTCATGTAAAAAATTATCATCATTCTTATTCTCCTCTCCCTTTTGTTTCTAAAAATAATACATCGTCCGTGATGTATCAAATTACAGACACCGTGAATGATGTGTTTTCAATTTGCATTATCGATTTCATGGATGGTTATAAAAAAAATTTAAATTTTTTAATAGGTTTTATATTTTATCATATAAACTATTTTCTGTTCAACAATTAACATATATTCATAATATTGAATTATTTAAAAAAACTAGTTTGTGATGATCAATGAACCATAAAAATGATCTAAACAAATATCATTAATTTTTTATCTAATACATCATCCTCATATATGAAAACAAAATTATATAAGATATAATTTAAATTTATGGAAACATGTAAATACCATTTTATTCTACCTCTAGAGTTTCTATTCTATTCTACAAGGAAATCCATTATGAACTAACCATGGAAACCATGTAAAGAATGCACCCAAAATATTGGAAATAAGAAAATATAATTAATAATTGGGTGGAATGATGTTATAAAATGATCATATAAGGTGTTATAAAAATAAATATGTTTCATTATAATATTAATAACACTATATTAAGCATTATTCTGGATGTTTAAACATGTTTTAAGTAAGATGAACCTGAGATAAGGGAATTCTTAACCCAATTTCTATTCTTTGGGTTAACCTTCAACTTCATTAATTATGTGGTAGTAAGATTATTTGTGTAATTAATTATATTTATATTTTGTTGTATTATGTGTATTTATAGTGTATAAATATATTCATTTTATTCTATTAATTATCATATCAATTATATTATATTTGTATGGGACTTTCCTTTTAAAATCCTCTTATAAACTTCAATTTTTTCAAAATTAAAATGGGGTGTTTTATTGAAAATATTATTATTTTATGATTATTTTATGGTTCTTGGGAATTTTTATGATTAAGTGTGGTACCTTTATCTCCCTTAAATTCATTGGATATGTTTATATAGGGGGTTGTCCATAGGGTTACTTCAAGTGTAACTGCAATGGTTACACTATAAGGTAACCATGGGGGTTACATTATAAGGTAGCCACAAGGGTTACAAATAATAAGGTACTTGTGAGGGTTACAATACTAAGTAAGTAATTACTCATGTTAAAATTATGGTATTTTTTATGTTCTATTAAAATCTTATGTTTTCATAAAATAACTATATGATACCTATTAATTGAGAAGTATGACTTTGTGAAAACGATTTCATATGTTTATAAGTATCCATTTACTAATGGTTTCTCTCCTTTTTTTATACCCCTTACTGAGATTTTTGTGCTCATACCATGTTTTAAAATGTTTTTCATAGGGTTAAGGATGGGTGAGTGAAAAGGATAATCCAAGATGAATGTTATGAATACATTTCAGGAATAGATTTCATGTTTTATTAAAAATTGTATATTATAAAAAATAGACATTGTTTCTGTAGTATTCACTTTGTATGATTATGGGTTGATCTTTATGAATTATGGACCAAATTTATAAAAATATAAACTGAAAATATATTTTGGAATTCAAAGAATTTAATTCTAAAGTAATTCACTAGATTATGAAATGTTTAAGGCTAAGTCCTTATAGTTGGTATCAGAGCATGATTTAAATAAATTTAACGGTTAAGATGATGTTAATAGGATAAAATAAATGATTTTCCATTATGTTGAAATGATTTAGAATTTAAATATTACCATTTTTCTTCATCTAAATTATTTCAATTGAGAATGGTTTTCTATAGAAGAAACAGGTAAGCTGAAGTTGGAAGGAGTTGAGATAATGATATCTTTCAAAATATGCAACCCAGAATGGGAACTAAATAGTTTATAATTATAATGTATTATTTGACACAAGCTATAAATGTATGTTGAATCCATGAAAGAGAATAACCAGATCTACCACAAAGGAACATGATGATAGTGTAACATTTTATGAGGAAACACCCTCCTACTTTTAGTGGATCTTCTGACCTAGTTACAGCTGAAAGGTGGATTAAATCCCTTGAAAAGATATTCAATGTTATGGGGTTTTAGATAATAAAAAGGTTAGTCTTGTAATTTATTTTTTTGAGGGTGAAGCTAAACATTATTGGTCAATGGTGAAGAATATTAGGGAAATCGAGGAGATTTATGCCTTGAAATGCGATGAATTTAAAAATATTTTCATTGAAAATTATTTTCCTAAGGTGGCTTGAATTAGGATGGAAAATAAATTCCTTTAATTGAAGAAAATGAATGAATATTCAGCTTCCATGTACGAAGAAAACATCACTAGACTGGTAAAGTATTCTCCAAATCTTATTTGGGATCTTGATAGTAAAATCAACCATTTTTTCTCAGGATTGAATCCAAGATATCACAGGGCATTGGATTAACATGAATTAAAATGTTATGAGAATCTTGTATGATATTATGAGTGTGTATAAATGGAGTTTGATAATGATCATGTGTTTTTTAAAAAAAAGTATAGGAATAGGTCTAGATGGAAAGTGATGTGTTAGAATAAATCAAATAAATCTGATAGTAAGAAATTCTAGTTTCTAGTTTTTGAAAAGTGTGGTAAACAGTACCCTATGGAATTCCTTAACAAACTATGAAGTGTTTTAAATGTGGTAAGTTTAGACATATGGTATGGGATTGTAATGAAAATGATATTAAGATTAATTCTGATAAGAAAATTGTAAAGTGTTTTAAATTTTGTGAGATGGGTCATTATGAAAATACCTTCCCAAAGAAAGATCTGAATGATAAAAAGAATCCCGATTATAAGTAGAAAGGTGAAATGAGATCCTTTGTGACTATGTCTAGTGATGTTGGGCCATCCAATGAACTGGTATCCGGTACTTTGTTTGTTTACTCATATTTTTCAAATTTCTTTTTTGATACGTGGTCTACACATTCATTTATTTCTGAGAAATGTTCTGATAAATTCAAACATTCATCTCAAGAAATGAGACTAGAACTTATGGTTAAAGCATCAGGGGGAAATATTATATAAAAAAGACATTATAAGAATCTTCATATTGTTTTTTTGGAAATACATTACTTTAAGACCTTTTTTGTTTTACCCTTATTAGAGTTTAATTACATTGAGGGTATGGATTGGTTTTCTTTTATCATGAAAATATTGATTGTAGAGCTAAAGAATTTTTTTAAGAAAGTGTTTCAGTTTTTATACAAGAATGAACCCATATTATTGATAAAATATTATGAAGATGAGAAACTGTTAAACGATGGAAATGAAAGTTTTCTTGATCATATTATTGAAAATAAGTGAACTGATTAATGTTGTGCTAGTGGAAAATGAATACCTGGATGTTTCTAGATGAGTTTCGTAGTGTTATAATTGACCGGGAAGTTTAATTTACCATTGAATTAGTTCCTGATTCGAAGAGAATTTCAAAACCCTATTATCAAATGGTTTAAGTGGATCTTCTTGAATTGAAAAATCAATTACAGGAGTTGGTTGATAAAGGCTTCATTCTTCATAGAAATTCACCGTGGGGTGATCTTGTTTTTTTTGTTAAAAATAAAGATGTATCCATGAGACTTTTCATTTATTATAGATATTTGAATAACATTACTGTTAAGAATAAGTATAATTTTCCTCATATTGATGACCAGTTTGATCAGCTCTAGGGAACTTGGTATTTTTCCATGATTTAATTGAGATCTTGGTACCATCAGTTAATGGTGAATAAGGATGACATCCCAAAAACAACATTTCATAATTGATATAGTAATTATGAGTTCGTTTTTATGAACATTGTTTTGAAAAATTACCCTACTTCATTCATGGATATGATGAATAGAATATTCCATGAATATTTGGATAAGTTTTTTTTTGCTTTTTTATCGATGAAATTTATTCTTTTCAAAAAGTTATTAGGATCATGAAAAACAATTGAGGATTGTCATTAAAATTGTCAAACAAAATAAATTATGTTAAATTTTTTTCAAATGTGATTTTTGGTTACAATAGATTTCTTTTCTTGGTAAAATTGTAAATAAGGATGGAATAACAATTGATCCTAACAAAAACAAAGGGGGTTGATGAATTCCCAATACTAAAAAATGTTACTGAGATTCATAGTTTTCTTGGATTAAAAGGTTATTACCGATGGTTTGTTAAAAAAATTTCATGGTTATCTATCCCAATAACTAAGTTAACATGAAAAGGGTTTAAATTTATTTGTATAGAATAATGTGATGTTTTTTTTTCAGGAACTGAAGAAGATATTGGTGAATGCTTCAGTTTCACCCCTACCTTACAAAAATGGTGATTTTTTCATCTACATTGATGATTCATTAAAGGTACGTGGTTGTGTTCTCATGAAGAATGATCAAGTAACTTCTTATGAGTCAAGAAAAATGAAACCTACTGAGTTAAATTATCTCACACGTGATTTTAAATTAATAGTTGTGGTTTTTTATTTGAAAATTTGGAGGCATCATATATACAGATCAAAATGTGAAATATATACTAATCATAAAAGTCTGAAGTATATATTCACTCAGAATAAATTAAACATGAGGAAAAGAAGATGGATTGAATTGATAATGGATTATGATTTCACAATCAATTATCATCCTCGAAAAGCAAAAATATTGGTGGATTCCTTGATCTAAAAACATCATGCTACATTAACCATGTTACATTTTACACATGATCCCTTGATTGATGATTTGATAAATTTTGGATTGGAATATGTTGGTGCATGAAATTCCTCTATTTTATTTTAGGTATTAGTGTATTTTTCTCTATCAGAAAGAATTAATAATGCACAGAAGGAAGACAACGAGTTATATAAAATGGTATAATTGGTTATAATAGGCAGGTTTCCAGAATTTAGCATTGATAATGATTCTGTTTTATGTTTTAGAAATAGATTATGTGTGTCTTGTAATTCATAGTTGAAGAAGGTGTTGTTTTATGAAGCTCATAGTTTTCCATTTCAGTTAATCATTGTAGTACTAAGATGTACAAAGACCATCGAATATATTACTGGTGAGATGGAATGAAAAGAGATATTGAAAATTTTACCATGAAATGTTTGACATGTCAATAGGTTAAAGTAGACTGAAAACCACCAAAGGGGATGCTACAGGATTTCCCAATACCAAATTGGAAATGAGAAAATATATCCATGGACTTTGTGGTGGAAATACCAAAAGACTTATCAAGGTAGAAATGTGATTTGAGTTATTGTTTACCAAATGAATAAATCTATAAATTTACTTCATATTCGAGATACTAGGTATTTGGAGAAAATTTATTTAATGTACCTCAAAGAGATTGTCATGTTACATGGATATACCCTTTCCATTGTATCTGACAGTGATCCCATGTTCACTTTGAACTTTTGGAAAGGTCTTCAAAAGTCGTTTGGCACATAATTGAATTTCATCACAGCCATTCATCCTCAATCTTATGGAAGGACTGAGTGAAAAATTTAAACATTGGATGATATTCTTCGAACCAATTCAATGCACTTCTACGGAAGTTGGGATCAACATCTTTCTTCAGTTGAATTTTCTTATAAGAATAGTTTTCATTCCAGTATTCAGATGACACATTTTGAGGCATTATATGGAAAGCAGTGTCGAACTCTAACTTTTTGGGAAAAATTTTGGGAAAGAATGTTTATGGGAATATAATTAGTAGAGGATGTGGTTGATAAAGTGAAGACCATATAACAACACATGGGTATATCTTAGAGAAGGCAGAAAATTTATGTAGATTAAATTGGGAAAGACTTTTCTTTTGAGGTAGGTGATCATGTTTGTCTTATAATCTCACCATGTAAAAGTGTTATGCATTTTGGTAAGAAAGGAACGCTAAGTCCACAGTTCATTGGACCTTATGAAATATTGGGGAAAGTTGGATCAGTCTTATATCAAGTAGCATTGCCTCCGAGTTTATCTCAAACACCCAATGTTTTTCATGTTTCAATGATGAGAAATTATATACCAGATCCATCTCATGTTTTGAGCCCATAAGTAGTTCTGTTTGAAGTGAATCTTTCTTATGAAGAGAAATATGTTCATATTCTTGATCATAGAGTGAAATTATTATTAAATAAGTTAATTAACTAGGTTAAGGTTTTTTATAGATACCACATGGTTGAAGAAGAAACATGGGAATATGAAAATTCTATGAGGGAAAGGTACCCTCACTTTTTTAATAAGTAAATAAAAATTGTGAGCACGCAATTTATAGAAGGTGGGGTGAATGTAACAACCCAAATACTTATATTTTTTTCATTTTGGAATCAAATATTTAAATTCATTATAGATTTATAATGAAATAATTGATATTTATATAAATTAAAGAATTTTTACAAATGGAATAATAACTTTCCCTTAGGAATAGTAACATGACCATTAAAAATAGTAATCTATCCAATAGAATAGTAACATCAACTATAAGAGTATAAATATAATTTTTTGTATCTTATAAGTGTAATCATGATATATTTATATCATGGAATAAGTGAATAAATGTTTTGGAAATGATAATTTGAGTGTTGGTATTTTTATAAATCCTTAAAATTTAATTTCATTTTTAGAATTAATGTAATTATTTAAAAGAAAATTTATTTTCATAAAATATATTAATAAATTATTAAATTAATTTCATATGGTTATAATATAAATTTATACGACCTTTATTAAAATTTTAAGGTGTAATAAAATGAGTTATAATTTTAAAATTGATATTTTTTAAATAAATAATGGTTTTATTTAAAAATTAAATTTCTCATATCTAGTTAATTATTATAAAAAAATGGAGTTAATTTTTTAATTATACACGTCGAAAAAGTTTTGGGGTGAAGTTTTGGGATTTTTATGAAATACTTGAATTTTTAGTGAATAGTGAAATACGGTAATTTACGGTATATATACATTATAAATTAAATACACTATTCATAACATCATGAAATATTTATGAAACGAAATCTAAAAATTCCATCATTTATTTTAATATATTTTATGATAATTATCAGACTATAAATTTTCTTGATCCAAATTAATAAACTAATGAATAAAATAATCCAAAAAACCCTCCTCTTCTCCAATATAAATACCACCCCTCACCCCCTCTTCTCCTCACAACTCAAAGCCTTGTAGCTTGTTCAACATCTACCCAAATATCTTTCAAAGTCTCTTCCCCACATACAAGTCTTTCTGGTCTCACCAAAAGTACAAAACCAAAGGCCTTAATAAGGTTCTCAAGGAGGATAATTCAAGAAGTAAAAATCCTCTTCTATTTTCTTTTATTTTCTTTTCAATTATTTATCTTTTATTATACTCTCTTCGCCTACCCTTATCTAATAGGAATGAAAACTCAATTATATTATATATACTGTAATGTTATCATGTTCATGAAAAAATTCATCATCATACTTCTCCTCCTCTCCCTTTTATTTATAAAAATAAAAACATCGTCCGTGATGTGTCAAATTACCGACATCATGGTTGATGTGTTTTCAATTTCCATTACCACCTTCATAGATGATCATAAAAAAATTTAATGGTTTTAAAAGGTTTTAAAGTGTATGATAAAACATTTTTTATGATCTAGAATTAACATATATTAATAATATTTAATTATAAAAAGAAACAAGTTCATGATGATCAAAAAACCGCCAAATTGTTCTAAACAAGTATCATTAATGTTTTATCTAATAAATCATACTCATATATAAAAAAACTGATATATGGTATAATTAAAAGTTCTGGAAACATTTAAATACCATTTCATTATACTTCTAGAGGTTCTCTTCCTTTGACAAGAAAATCCATTACAAACCGACCATGGAAACCATGTAAAGAACGCACACGAATTATTTGAAATAAAAAAATATAATTAATAATTGGGTGGAATGATGTTCTAAAATGATCATATAAGGTGTTATGAAAATAAATATGTTTCTGTAAAATATTAAAAACACTCCTTCAACAATTATACAAGAGTTTTAGACACATTTTAAGTAATATGAACCCGAGGTAAGGTAATTTTTAACCCAATTTTCATTACTTGGGTTAACCTTCTGCATCATTAATTATGTGGTACTAAGATTATTTGTGTAATGAATTATGTTTATATTATGTTTTATTATTTATATTTATAGTTTATACACATATTAATTTCATTATATTAATTCTAATATCAATCATATAATATTTGTAATGGAATTTTCTTAAATTCCTCTCAAGGAAAAGGATGTGATATTGAATGAGAAACCCTCGGTTGGGAAAAACAATGGTCCCTCCAATTGGGGAAATTTGGAAAATAAGGAAGATAAAAGGATGGATAATACATCTTTGAATCTATAGGGTGCCGACAGATCCCTCTCTTTTAGGGATGCATTTCTCACTAATGCGAAAGGGGTTGTGGAAGGAGATTCTGCTCAGAGGAATGGTAATGAATCACTTCCTGAGATGATTAGAAGTGAATATGATCATGAGTTCCATGTATAAGTTGTTTTTGATGATCATACCATGAATGATAGGTCATTTTCGTGGTGAAAAAATAAGTAAGAAGGATTTTATTGATTCGTTATCGATCTCCAAAGATGAAAAATGCAGATTTACAATAGCTCCTCAGGTAGCTGAATCTAGAGGATTTAAAGTTATGATTGATGATGAGGGTTTTCAAATGATCCCCTCTTGGAATTATAAGGCTTATGATCCTCCAGTTGAGTTATTGTAGACATCTCCTCCTCAGGAACTCTTGCATGTGGACCTTCTATCTGAGGGAATGTCTATGCTTATCTCTGGGCCTTCATCTTGTGACGCTAAGGCTGTTCATCATGATGAGCTTGCTGGAGAAGCAGGGGATCTATCAGAGTTTCAACACTTAATTAAGGGACAATGAGTTTAGGTCCCTCCCAGGACATGGATACAGAGTTAGCTCCCAAAAGGAAATCGTAGTGGACATGATCGTGAGTCTACTGCAAGAGGGTGTGGTCAAGCTACCAGGTCTTCTTCCAAGGAATCTAGGAGCCAACTCACTCTAGAGTAGAAAAATCTCAGGGAGATGTATTCTGTGCTCTTTAGTTGAAAGACCTCACAATCAGAATGGGAAACTACTGATAATGTCGATGGTCTGATCTGGGTTAATGGGAATGATGATGTCCTTAAATCATCACATTCCAATTTTTATAAGGGTATGTTCTTGTTTAACCCCATCCATCCTTGTTTCATTCTGTCTTTTAATATTTTAATAAATTTTTTAGGAGTAGGTTCGTCTGCCTCCTAAACCTACCAAGTATATATATTTATAAGAATATAAACATAATAAATAAATTTATTATAATTTTATATTTATTTAAATAAATATATATTTATTTATAATTATAACTATAAATAAATATATTTTTTATTATTTAAATAATTATAAAATTATAATAACTATATTTATTATACTTATAATTTTATAAATATATTTAATTTATATATTTATCATAATTTTATAAATATATATAATTGATACATTTATTATAATTTTATAATTATTTAAAGATATTTATATTTATTTACAATTATAATTAATTTTTTTTATTTTTTAAAAAATATTTTCATATATTTATAAATATATTTACTTAATTATATATATTTATAACATTATAAGAATAATAAATATATTTCTTATAATTTTATAATTATTTAAATATATATATATATATATATTTACAATTATAAGTATAGATAAGTATATATTTATTTATAATTAAAAAATTATAATAAATTAATAGTTATTTATATTTATGATTATAAATATATATATATATATTTATTTAAATAATTATAATATTATAAGAAATATATTTACTATATTTCTAATTTTATTAATATATATCATTAATATATTTATTATAATTTTATAATTATATAATTATATCTATATTTATTTATAATTATAATTATAAATATTTTTATATATTTATTAATATATTTATGTAATCATATATATTTATAACATTACAAGTATAATAAATATATTTTTTAGAATATGATATTTATTTAAATAAATAAATATTTATTAAAATAAATAAATATTTATTTATAATTATAACTATAAATAAATATAAAATTATTTGTAATTTAAAAATTATAATAAATAGATAATTATTTATAGTTATATATATATATATATATATATATATTTAAATAATTATAAAATTATAAAAAATATATTTATTATATTTATAATTTTATAATTTTATATAATTAATATATATATTAGAATTTTATAATTATATATATATATATTTATAATCAAAATTATAAGTAATTGTATCTATTTACAAATATATATATATATATATATATTTAATGTAATGCCCCGACCCTAGCTACCCAGAGTCGGTGCATTATTACATAACATTGGTACGATCACAAGAAAGATAGAGTCTCGAAAGACCGATTAGTTTAGTAGCCTTGGAATAACTAGATACATTAATAAAGTTTACATTACATCATAAAATGAAAACTACAACAATATAGTCTCCATAGTCCACACTCTAATCCCCTCATACTATCCCTGTAGGTCATTCATAAATTATTTCTTCACATCCTGGGAAAAAATAAAACATAGAAAAAGAGTGACCTCAAATGCCGAGTAAGGATAACAATATAGCGAAAACTTTCATAAACAAGAATAAACATTTAATTAAATGTATAACTAAAACAAAAGCCTTTTAAACTTGAACTTCAACATAGTATGGAAAAAATAAAATGAAATAATGCCATTTACTTATTCACATGGATATTCTACTAATCGAATAATCACATGCAATATCAATAACAACTTTTATAATGATGGAATGCATAATGCCAGACTATCATAACCACATAGCCAAGGCCTCGTGCCAAGACTACAAATAATATTTTGTCAAGGACGTGTGCCAAGACACTAGTTTGTCTCATGAGACCTACCGATGCATCGAGGAGCTATAGCGGGCTCCACCCGTCACATATTAAGTCTAATGCGTTCCTTATATTAACAGGTTCAAACATAACATAAACATTCGTATTAAAACTATCATACGAAATGTCAATACTTTCTCCATAAACCATGAATGGTATAAAAATAACACATCCACAGTCAAACATATCACAAAAACTTCAATACAATATGGAATTTTTGTTTCATAATAAATCAACTTCAAATAAGCTTAAAATCTATCAAAGGATGTTGACATAGATGAAATAAAAAACATTTGAGAGAAATATCTCTTTTTTTGAAATAATTTAAAAGTCACATAATTATTAAATAAGAGATTTACTTTGAAAATATTCTTATAATATTGTAAGTGAATCTTCGAAGATTTTATAATGGCGGAAAATATCCACACCCTCCGTAAAAGTTAAAAAAGACATTTTTACCTTAATTATGTCGAAAAGGTTAAAAAGGACCTCGTTTGGAAAACGACAGAAAGATTCCATTATAAACATCTTATAAAAAGTCAACAAGGGTATAAATGACTTTATCCCATAGTCCTTAAAATAGAAAGAATGATTTGAAATACATTTTTAAGAAACATGGATGTGGATGATAAAGAGGTCCCAGTAGATAATCACGTATAAACAACCTCAGATAATGAAGATATTGTGAAATAAACCCTTACCTTGTAATTTTCCTTAGTCGATGGTATGTTAACCTCCTATATAATAGTCAAAACATTGTTATTAAATTATACAATAACCATATACATAATTATGATATCACATATGATCTTTTAACATTGATTTGTTAATAGTATCTTAGTATTATCATTGTTTCGGGAGTTAACTTACTCGTTTTATTTTAGATGTTTTGTTACATAAGTCATGTTTGTTATGGATAGGTTGTACCTTATTCGTATCCAGGATTATATCAAGTCCTTAAAAAATATTTTTAATCATCAAATGGAAATTATACTTGAATGGATACGATGGAGAATGAATCTCATTGCGTTCGTGGAGACGGTAGTCCGTACGTACGCGCGAGCGACAATATCATTATTTTGATATTAAAATAATATATAATTGGATGTTATATCATATATAAGGAATCATTATCATGTTATATTTATTATTTACATGAATTACACATCATTATTATACCCATCCAAATAATAATTTATTGAATAACAATTACACCACGATGTGGAGACAGTAAGCCGTACGTACACACGTATGGTGACATGTCATTCAAAAAATGGATAGAATACTGAATATGGTTGTACCATATTTATAATAACATCACAGTATATATAATATACTAGAGTTATTATTTGAGGATGGTAATAACAAAGAAAGAATAAGTTTAAGAAGAAATGAATTTGAAAAAGGGAGGTGAAAACATTAACTCTTCTTCGGGTTCTTTCTTTTGATTTGATCAAAAGGGCTCCTTAGGTTGGACTTCTGATCAAACTAAGGCCTCTAGGTTGTAGTGAGGTAAGTTGAGATAGTATTTGGTCCGGGGTTGGCTGAGCCAAAAGGCTCTGAATATGTGAATTTGTGAGAAGGGGGAGTTCCCTTTTATAAGAGGGTTGAGGGGCACCTTTGGAAAAGGTAGAAATATTATTTTATAATAAATTCATATATGGGTTTTAATGGCTCCAAAGTGGATTATTTAAAGTTTAAGGTGGGGATGGGTCAAAAACCACTCAAGAAATAGAATTTAGATAGGTTTGGGTCAATATATTAACCTTTTCATTTAGTTTTAACTCTTAGTTAATTAGTTTGACACTTACCATGTCACTTTGTATTTTTATATTATATAGTTAATAAACATACCATATACCTCCAAGAGACCCCCAAGTGGTCCATTAATGATACACCTATCATGATATAAGTCTCTTAGACGAACCTTATATTTTTGGGAATTTAATATCAATATAATAAATCAATCCTAACATGTTAATTTTATGTCAATTTTGACACTATTTGGAAAATTGATTTTTGTGAAAATCATAACAGAATGATTACATCGAAATTTTTTAATTAAATCAATAATAAACTGTCATATTATCCTATAAAATTATTTTAATTCTTAAAAAGTCTACAATTATATTTATTTTGGTATTTATAATATCAATTATTTTAATTTTTCACTATTATGGTAATTACTGCATCATTATTGTGTCATAAATAAATTAAATTATTTAATGTCTACAAATTATAAATAAAAAACCATTATGTAGGAAATCTGTTTAGCTTTCTAATTAATATTTACAATCGAATTTATCTTATGTATAACCTTATATTAAAAATGTTTTAGTAAATAAACATTGATTTTAACTCTTTTAACTCTTATTTGAATTAAATAATAATAAATGTCCTAATCTAATCCAAGTGGACCTAAATGATAATATTTTATTCCTAAGGTTGTTTTTGGTCGAATTAATCTTATCCAATAGAATTAGGACATGTTTCAGGGTAATATTAATATCATTTTTACCCTTAATTATCCTATTTACTTTTAATCGTGGTAAATATAAGTAAAAAGTTACTATTCACCAAAAATTATATTCATCTCATTGAACCACATTTTACTCCTTGATATTAAACGTGTCTCTCATATTTTCAAAATTCCACTCACAGAAGCGGTAAAATTATGTTGTATGAAAAATTTAGTTTTTTAACTACCACTTAGTGGTTTCACTATTCATCAAAAATGAAGTTCTTTAGAAAAATACCAAAAACTCACCCTAGTATAATTTCGATATTCCGAATCCAAAAATGAAGTCCATTTTGAAAAATAAAATTTATAAATTTCAAAAAATGGGAATTACTATTCACAACAGCTAGTTTGATTGGTTGTGGTGTGTTAGAACTCGATGTTGCGTACAACACATGCTATTGCATTATTCAAAGAGAAGAGTACCGTAGAAGCTTGGGGTGTTACATTCTCACCTCCTTCAAATAATTTCGTCCTAGAAATTTCTAGAATACTACCGCATGAAAAGACTCGGGTGGTTCTTCATCATAAGTTCCTCGGGTTCCCACATTGCCTCTTCCATTTTATGGTTTCTTTACAAGTCTATTACCAGACGAGTCTTCCGGTTTCTCAGTACTTGTTCTCTCGTATTAAGAATCTTGACGGTCTCTTCGCAATAAGACAGATCAGGTTCCAGTTCTAATTCATCATAGGTGAGTACATGTGTTGGGTCATGCATGTATTTCCTCAACAGAGATACATGGAACACATCGTGAACAATGGAGAGACTTGGTGGCATTGCCAATTGGTAAGCTACATCCCCAATTCGTTCTAGAATTTCGAAAGGTCCGATGTACCTGAGACTCAATTTACCTTTCTTACCAAAACGTATGACTCCCTTCCATGGAGATACCTTCAGGAAAACATGATCACCGACTTGAAATTCCAAATCCTTCCTTCGATTATCGGCAGAGCGCTTCTGCCTACTTTGAGCTGCGTTGATTTGGTTTTCGATTACCTTCACCTTTTCCCTCGTTTTCTCCACCAGTTCTGGGCCTACAAGTTTTCCTTCACCAACTTCATCCCAATAGGTTGGTGTGTGACATCTATTTCCGTATAACGCTCCATATGGTGCCATCTGAATACTCGAATGGAAGCTATTATTATAGGAAAATTCTACCATAGGTAAATATTGATCCCACATACCCTGAAAGTCAAGTGAGTAGGATCTCAACATGTCTTCTAAGGTTTGAATAGTTCATTCTGATTGTCTATCTATTTGTGGGTGGTAGGCAGTGCTCAAATGAAGTTCAGTATCCAAGGATTTCTGAAGAATTTTCTAGAATCTTGAAGTAAAACGGGTATCACGATCAGAAACAATTGATAGGGGTACTCCATGAAGTATCACAACATCAACAATATATAGTCTTGCTAGATGTTCCAATAGTAGATCTTCTCTTATAGCAAGAAAATGTGTTGACTTTGTAAGGCGATCATCAATAAACCATATTTCATCGTTCCTTCTAGGAGTCTTTGGTAGTCCCATGACAAAGTCCATCGTGATATTATCCAATTTCCACTCAGGTATGGGAAGAGGTTTCAATACTCCACCAGGCTGTTGCCTTCCAGCTTTCACTTGTTGAAAAACCATACATCTTGACACAAAATTAGCAATCTCACTCTTCATGTTGTCCCACCAAAAACGTTCCTTCAAATCTCTATACATTTTGGTGCTCCTAGGGTGTATAGAGAAATTGGAACTATGAGCATCATCCAGCATTTACCTTTTTAGATCAGGTATATCAGGAACACAAATTCTCTTCCTGAATTTCAAAATTCCTTCTTCATACACAAAGTCTCTCAATCTCCCATCATTCACATCTTTAATCTTCTTTTGAAATTCTTCATCATCGGTCTGAGAACTCTTAATCCTTTCTAGTAAAGATGGTTTGGAAACCATTTGAAAAATCATTGACGTTTCACCTTCCCTGGTTATTCCCATGTCCATCTTCACTAGATTCATGAAAATTAGATCCCTTTAAATTATCATATTGTTAAAACACCATGATCTTTTCTGCTCAAAGCATCTTCCACCGTGTTTGATTTCCCTGGGTGGTAGTGTATCGTACAGTCATAATCCTTGAGTAATTCAAGCCATCTCCTTTACCACATGTTGAATTCTTTTTGTGAGAAAATATACTTCAAAATCTTGTTATCAGTATAAATCTCACATTTTTCACCATATAGGTAGTGCCTCTATATCTTCAAAGAAACGATCGCGACTTCTAACTAAAGATCATGAGTAGGATTGTTTTGTTCATGAATTTTCAACTGTCGTGATGCATAGGCAATAACCCGATCATTCTGCATAAGGACACAACCAAGTCCTTTCTTCGATGCATCACTATATATAACGAACCCATCATTCCCCGATGGTAGAGTCAATATAGGAGAATTGACTAATATTATCTTCATTTCTTAGAAACATTCTTCACACTCTTTTTTCCGAACAAACTTAACACCTTTATGAAGTGCACTGTGTTGCATTTGTTGTCAATGAGGCATGAAGTTGTCTTGGAATGAATGGAAGTCAGGGAATGTCACGATGTGAATGACAAAGGTTGTGATGGTGTTAGTGAGGAATGGAGAATGGCCATGGTACTAAGAGGCATGTCACTTAGGAGATTCACTAAGTGGCATAGGAGATGTGGTTGAAACATTCTCCAGTAATATCTGACGATTGTTGAGCTGCTCTTTAAGTTCAAAGAACTTGTATCCTGATGATACAATGTCACAACATTGTTTGAAGACCATGCATTGTAGTGACAATGCATGAGGAGTTGAAGAAGATCCATCCACAAGTACTAAGTGGATGAAGTGAGCTGAAGAAGTCCATGTACTAACTCTTAGTGCATGTGAATTGGAAGTGATCCAACTTGATCTCTGATTAGATCAATGAAGCACATTGGAGATTTCATGTTGATTCAAGACTTCGGTTGAAGATGAAGAACCTTCATGAATTTCACTCCTAAGTGAAGAATAAATGTTTAAGAGGAATGGAGGAATTCTTAAGAATAAGAGAAGAGAAGAAATAGAGATGGGAAGAAGAATGGCTTGGAGTGGCATATGGCATATTACACTTGGTACTTTGTTTTTATACAAAGACACTTAGTGTTTTACACTAGCAAAAAATTGGCCAGCCAAGGCACCTTGGGGGTTCAACCCCAAGGCATGGGCGCTAGGGCACCACGCCCATGGGGGAACCCGTGGGGCGAGCCAGGGCGGCAGGGCGCACACCCAAGACACCGCATGGGTGCCTGGGGCACGCCTGGAGGAGCGCGGAAGGGGCGCATGAGCGCACCCGTGTGTGCATAGTGGGCGCTAAGCGCGCCCGCAGGAGGCCTGAGTGGGCGCAGAGGCACGCCCGCAGGGAGCATAGGTGGGCGCAGAGCGCGCCCGCAGAGAGAACCCGGTGCGGGGCGGCACCGGGAGGGGAGAAGTTCAACTGGCCGTTCATGGGAGCGCCAGGGTGATAAAGCGCGAGAAAACCGCTCCCCGTTTCGATGTGGGACGCGGAAAATTCACCGGGAATGAATTCTGGCCGTCCATCTCATCGCGCACCCGATCCGAGCCGCTCATCTAATCCGCGGCGAGATGATTTGATCCAGGCCGTTGAAGATCTGATCCGACGGCTCCCGGCTTATCTTCTACCCCGAGCTCGACCGAAGGTCACCCGCGAGCAGCCGCTGAACCAGAGCCCTCCGAGCACCAGTTTTCGAGTTCCCGGCCACCTCTGAAGGATCTAAGAACTCCATTGAGCTCGTCTCTCCACACCGAACACGGCCATGCATAAAAAATGGTGTGCATGAAATGTATGGAGAATTTCGAATGAGGCCGAGGCAAACGGAGTTGCCGAGGCATCGGGGTATTCGTGTTTTTCATGGGATGAGCCTAAACCGAAGGCCGTGCATGCGTTATAAGTCGCATGCACGTAGAGGAACAAAAAATAAATAAGCCTGCGTCAAACCGAGAATAAATATCAAGATTTGGAAATATCTTTGATGATCCGAAGATCTCGGGATTTTGAGTTGAATCACGTGGATAGAACCACCTCTCCTCTGCCTATATAAATAAGGCCTAGCCCTCGAGAAGAGGCTGCTGATGTGCTGAATTTTTGAAGACCCGTGAGTGCTCTTCCTCGCGAAGAGTTTGAAGCCCCGTGCAAGTATCTTGCGCGGCTGAGTTCCTTTTGCGCACTCCTTGTGCGAAAGAAGAAGAGGTGAAGTCCCCTGCGCGCTAATCTTTGCGCAGCAGGAAGTACTCAGGGCCGCCGCTTCCTTGCGCGCGCCCGAGGTTGTCACCCTCTCTGTTCGCGAATTTGCGCAACCGGAGGAAGAGCCCGCGGTGTTGCACCTGCGTGCCCGCGGCTGGTTGCACTTGTGCGCCCCTTGTCCAGTGCAACTTGCGCGCCTTGTGCTCCAAGCACTTGCGCGATGCCTTGCATCCAAGGCTTTGCACGGCTGTCCCTTGCACCTTGACACCTTGTGGGACAGTGTGTGTTCAAGTGGGTGAAGTGAAGACCACCACATCCCTAGTGTGTGTGTGCCAAGTGAGGAGAAGGCCCTACGGGCAGTAGCTTGTGCAAAGAGGGAGAACCCGAGGCCCTAGTGCCTTGTGTGCAAAGTGAACAAGGAAAGGCCGTGGCCCTAGCATATGCATAAGGAGAAGGACATATTCGGGTGTGTGTGCATTTGAAAATAATGCCGAGACCTATGTTTTGGTGTGTATGCAAATGGATGAACACACTTGGCAGTGTGTGTGCTAAGTGAAAACAAGTGAAGGCCAAGCCCAAGTGTGTGCAAAACGAAGAACAAGTTGTGTGTGCACCAAGTGAAGACCACACATGTTGTGTGTGTGAAAAGTGGAGAACCTTGTGTATGAAAATTGAAGAACATACCTTGAGTGTGTGTGTGCAAACAAGAGGAAGAAGGCCGAACCTAGGTGTGCACTAAAAGCGAACACACTTAGAAGAAGTTGAAAGACGACCCTCACACTAAAGTACAACACACTTGTGAGTGTGTAAACAAAAAGAACAAAGTGTGAAGCAGGAAGAAGGTGTGTGTGCTAAAAGTATTTACACCCATTGTGGGTTTACTGCACCTAGAAGAAGAGCAAGGGAAAGTGCATGCATGCATGCATGCACGTGCACACGTGAACAAAGCTAAATCTGGCTGTGTGCATTTGAGGAGTCCAAGACCAGAGGTTCTTGAAGATTTGAGAAGGCCATGCACTCAGTGCATGAAGTAGAGTTGAGTTGAGACTGGACCAGACCGAAGATAAAGATATCAGTTGTCTGAGCATTCAGTAGCTGGAGAGAGAAGCCAGGTCATCCTGAAGAAGGAGATAAAGCCTGAGCTAGACGAGAAGACCTGATCATCACAAGTGATCAGAGGTACCGAGCAAGGCCAGTAGCCTTTATCCCAGGCTGCTGAAGATACTTGAAGAGCTGAACAAGAAGAAGAGTTACTCGTGTGACTCGAGGAGCCAAGAGAAGACCCTGTGGGACTTAGGGAGAAGAAGTCTTCAGTGGGATTCTGGAGCAGGCCAGTGGGACTCTGGTAACACTGTGGGACGCAGTATAAAGACCCTCCTGTGGGACTCAGGGGAGATACAGTGGGACTCTGTATCGACCATTGTAATTTTAACAGGTTATAATGGAGAATCCATGCTGGGAGAGCATGGAAAGTATGTAGGCCTTTGGTGCCGAACCTTGTAAATCCTTGTGTCCTGTGCCTTTTCATTACTGCATTATCCGGGAAAGGTTGAGAGACATAATAAGAGTGGATCGAGTCTTTAACCAGCCATAGAGGTTTAATTGATAAGGAATCAATTAGTAAAAAGTTTTAAGGGATCACTGATTCACCCCCTCCCCCTCTCAGTGATTCACACTGATCTGGGCACTTCAATTGGTATCAGAGGGAGGTTACCTCTAAAAGATCCAAGGGAGTCTATATGAAGTGCAGATTTGAGGAAATGATCAACCAGCCTCAAATGGAGATATCTGCCAAGACTCAGAAAAATAGAGAGAAGAAACAGGCCAAGAAGATGAAGAAAGCCTGTCCTAGCTGTGATGAAGTTGAAACAATGAATGATCTTCAGAGTGCACTCAAATATCTTCAGAAGATAGTTCCCATGGAAGTGGAAAAGTGTATAGCTACAGGCATTCATGATCTTCATGAAGAAAAATCACAGTTAGAAGAAGAATCCAATACAATGGAAGATCAATTGGCAAAAAGGGTTGGCATAACCAACACTCTCAGAAAGTTGGTGAAGGCTAAAGATGAGACAGTATCTCTTTGCAATGAAAGATATGAAGACACTGCTGAAGAATTGCAAAGAAGCCTTTCTGAGAAAGAATTATTTAAAGTAGTAATCAAAGAAGTTTTCCATGCACTGGAAAAGAGGCACAAAGTTTCAATTAATGTCAGAGATGCTCAACTTGAAAACAAAGTCAAAATGGTGAATGAGCTTGACAACTCAATGCTTGAAATCAAGAAGGTGCATGAAGACCAGATGAAACAACTGGTGGAGAATTGGGAAGGAAAGCTAAGATCTGTTGAGGATGATAAGAACTCCCTCAACATGAAATACTTAGAACTAGAGGTGATATTAAAAAATCTGCAATCACCCAAAGCTGAATCCTCCCAGTCAGCTAAAAGAAGAAATGTTGCCACTCAAGTGAGCTTTGAGAAGGTTGATTCTAAAAGAAAGACATCCTCTAATAAAAGGGCAACATCTTCTAGAAAGAAGGTACCATCCATACCATCTTGTACTGATGCTTCTAATTGTGTTTCCACAAAAAGTGCAGGATGGAAGAATAATTCCAAACAAATATGGATGAAGACAGTAAAGAAGCAGAGCTCTCCTGAAACAGCAAAACAATTCAAGACAAGTACCCAACAATCAGAAGGACTGAAGAAGTCAAGATTTGTGGGTCAATGTTGGTGTTGTAATAAGTATGGGCATTGTGCAAAGGATTGTTGGTACAATCCACTGAATGCCAAAGCACAGAGGAAGCCCATGCCTAGGGGGAGCAAGCCAGAAGAAAAGAAGCAGCATCCACAGGTCCAGAGGCATCTGTTTACTGCAAATAGATTTGGATTACTTGACAACATCTGGGATGGTTGCAAAAGTGGTCAAAGAGTTGATACATATCAATCTCCGAATGTATCCGAAGCTGGAATGAAGAGAAGATCACTGAACCTGGCTAAGCAAGAATCCTTGGGAAGCAAACAGAAGAAAAGTGACAATGCTCCCAGGAAGATGTTGAAAAAGGAAGAGAAGTCCTTGGATTTGAAATCCAAGAAGGGTGATACATCCAGAAGGACCACCAATAAGAAAACATGCTTCTACTGTGGAAAGAAAGGTCATACCATGGATCTTTGTAAACAAGCCATGGAACTGAATAGAAGCAGACTGGACTCAAACAGACAATCAATCCAGAAGAAGCAGAAGGGATTGATTGAAAACAAGTTGCCTAAGAGAGGTAGCTTGACAGCATCAAAGGAACCATGTGGAATTTCCAGAACTGGGGCCACTCTTCCAAATGATTTACTTGTCATATGGCCACATCAGTTGCAACTTGCCAGAGAACTACAAAGAGCTGAAGATGAAGCTCTGGCAATTGCTAAAGCAAAAGGGAAGAAGAAGGTTTCACATGAAGATGGTTTGAGAACCACACCAGTACAATCATCAATGAAGATCAAATGTGCAAGTGTAAAGACTGGTGAAAATGGGACATCTCGGTTGAGAGAATCTTCCCAACCTTGTTGTTCACATTGATGAACCAAGGAGGTTCCATCTTATTCCCTTATACTTCTGGTATTTACATGTTCTAACATTACAGGGAATTGAAGATGATGATCATTCTCAGCTGGAGGATGGTTTGGAAAGAATGGAGTGCACCCCTTGAGGGGGAGCCAATCTGGAGAAGATGGTATTCTAAGATTTAATATCATCTTGAGAAAAGTGAAGGTATTCCAATCATACTTTCATCCCTTGTTTCTTAATTGAGTTTATCTTGTCAATTAAGGGGGAGTATGGATTGAAGGAAAATGGATGAAAGGGGGAGCTTTATCTTTGCACCTGAACTTTCTAATGAGTTTTGTGAAGTTGTGCAGGATTTAGCAAATTCATTGTTATATCTGAAAAATTTCAAACCCCTAAGCATGATCTCACATGTGTAGAGAATGTTGGACAGCATTGAGTACCTTGGTTACATCACTCTTGTTTTCTACACCGGGTTAGCCCAAGTAGACTTAGAGTTGATTTACTAAAGGTTCTTTGCTAAAGAAGAACATGTGACATCATCCCTCTCCTAGTGTTTTTCAAGAAGATGCTATTCGAAGGGAGGAAGAGATTTTTGAAAGAGAACCACACCACACCTTTGCATTTGATTAACAATAAGGGGGAGAAAATATTGGCACACATATTGACCCATTCATATGTGCTGAAGGAGTGTATTGACAACAAATACAAAGGGGGAGATTGAAGTGCACTGTGTTGCATTTGTTGTCAATGAGGCATGAAGTTGTCTTGGAATGAATGGAAATCAGGGAATGCCAAGATGTGAATGACAAAGGTTGTGATGGTGTTGGTGAGGAATGGAGAATGGCCATGGTACTAAGAGGCATGTCACTTAGGAGATTCACTAAGTGGCATAGGAGATGTGGTTGAAACATTCTCCAGTAATATCTGACGATTGTTGAGCTGCTCTTTAAGTTCAAAGAACTTGTATCCTGATGATACAATGTCACAACATTGTTTGAAGACCATGCATTGTAGTGACAATGCATGAGGAGTTGAAGAAGATCCATCCACAAGTACTAAGTGGATGAAGTGAGCTGAAGAAGTCCATGTACTAACTCTTAGTGCATGTGAATTGGAAGTGATCCAACTTGATCTCTGATTAGATCAATGAAGCACATTGGAGATTTCATGTTGATTCAAGAGTTCGGTTGAAGATGAAGAACCTTCAGGAATTTCACTCCTAAGTGAAGAATAAATGTTTAAGAGGAATGGAGGAATTCTTAAGAAGAAGAGAAGAGAAGAAATAGAGATGGGAAGAAGAATGGCTTGGAGTGGCATATGGCATATTACACTTGGTACTTTGTTTTTATACAAAGACACTTAGTGTTTTACACTAGCAAAAAATTGGCCAGCCAAGGCACCTTGGGGGTTCAACCCCAAGGCATGGGCGCTAGGGCACCACGCCCATGGGGGAACCCGTGGGGCGAGCCAGGGCGGCAGGGCACACACCCAAGACACTGCATGGGTGCCTGGGGCACGCCCGGAGGAGCGCGGCAGGGGCGCATGAGCGCACCCGTGTGTGCATAGTGGGCGCTAAGCGCGCCCGCAGGAGGCATGAGTGGGCGCAGAGGTGCGCCCGCAGGGAGCATAGGTGGGCGCAGAGCGCGCCCGCAGAGATAACCCGGTGCGGGGCGGCACCGGGAGGGGAGAAGTTCAACTGGCCGTTCATGGGAGCGCCAGGGTGATAAAGCGCGAGAAAACCGCGCCCCGTTTCGATGTGGGACGCGGAAAATTCACCGGGAATGAATTCTGGCCGTCCATCTCATCGCGCGCCCGATCCGAGCCGCTCATCTAATCCGCGGCGAGATGATTTGATCCAGGCCGTTGAAGATCTGATCCAACGGCTCCCGGCTTATCTTCTACCCCGAGCTTGACCGATGGTCACCCGCGAGCAGCCGCTGAACCAGAGCCCTCCGAGCACCAGTTTTCGAGTTCCCGGCCACCTCTGAAGGATCTAAGAACTCCATTGAGCTCGTCTCTCCACACCGAACACGGCCATGCATAAAAAATGGTGTGCATGAAATGTATGGAGAATTTCGAATGAGGCCGAGGCAAACGGAGTTGCCGAGGCATCGAGGTATTCGTGTTTTGCATGGGATGAGCCTAAACCGAAGGCCGTGCATGAGTTATAAGTCTCATGCACGTAAGGGAACAAAAAATAAATAAGCCCGCTTCAAACCGAGAATAAATATCAAGATTTGTAAATATCTTTGATGATCCGAAGATCTCGGGATTTTGAGTTGAATCACGTGGATAGAACCGCCTCTCCTCTGCCTATATAAATGAGGCCTAGCCCTCGAGAAGAGGCTGCTGATGTGCTGAATTTTTGAAGACCCGTGAGTGCTCTGCCTCGTGAAGAGTTTGAAGCCCCGTGCAAGTATCTTGCGCGGCTGAGTTCCTTTTGCGAACTCCTTGAGTGAAAGAAGAAGAGGTGAAGTCCCATGCGCGCTAATCTTTGCGCAGCAGGAAGTACTCAGGGCCGCCGCTTCCTTGCGCGCACCCGAGGTTGTCACCCTCTCTGTTCGCGAATTTGCGCAACAGGAGGAAGAGCCCGCGGTGTTGCACCTGCGCGCACGCGGCTGGTTTCACTTGTGCGCCCCTTGGCCAGTGCAACTTGCGCGCCTTGTGCTCCAAGCACTTGCGCGATGCCTTGCATCCAAGGCTTTGCACGGCTGTCCCTTGCACCTTGACACCTTGTGGGATAGTGTGTGTGCAAGTGGGTTAAGTGAAGACCACCACATACCTAGTGTGTGTGTGCCAAGTGAGGAGAAGGCCCTACGGGCAGTAGCTTGTGCAAAGAGGGAGAACCCGAGGCCCTAGTGCCTTGTGTGCAAAGTGAACAAGGAAAGGTCGTGGCCCAAGCATATGCATAAGGAGAAGGACATATTCGGGTGTGTGTGCATTTGAAAAGAAGGCCGAGACCTAAGTTTTGGTGTGTATGCAAATGGATGAACACACTTGGCAGTGTGTGTGCTAAGTGAAAACAAGTGAAGGCCAAGCCCAAGTGTGTGCAAAACGAAGAACAAGTTGTGTGTGCACCAAGTGAAGACCACACATGTTGTGTGTGTGAAAAGTGGAGAACCTTGTGTATGCAAATTGAAGAAAATACCTTGAGTGTGTGTGTGCAAACAAGAGGAAGAAGGCCGAACCTAGGTGTTCACTAAAAGTGAACACACTTAGAAGAAGTTGAAAGACGACCCTCACACTAAAGTACAACACACTTGTGAGTGTGTAAACAAAAAGAACAAAGTGTGAAGCAGGAAGAAGGTGTGTGTGCTAAAAGTATTTACACCCATTGTGGGTTTACTGCACCTAGAAGAAGAGCAAGGGAAAGTGCATGCATGCATGCATGCACATGCACATGTGAACAAAGCTAAATCTGGCTGTGTGCATTTGAGGAGTCCAAGACCAGAGGTTCTTGAAGATTTGAGAAGGCCATGAACTCAGTGCATGAAGTAGAGTTGAGTTGAGACTGGACCAGACCGAAGATAAAGATATCAGTTGTCTGAGCATTCAGTAGCTGGAGAGAGAAGCCAGGTCATCCTGAAGAAGGAGATAAAGCCTGAGCTAGACGAAAAGACCTGATCATCACAAGTGATCAGAGGTACCGAGCAAGGCCAGCAGCCTTTATCCCAGGCTGCTGAAGATACTTGAAGAGCTGAACAAGAAGAAGAGCTACTCGTGTGACTCGAGGAGCCAAGAGAAGACCCTGTGGGACTCAGGGAGAAGAAGTATTCAGTGGGATTCTGGAGCAGGCCAGTGGGACTCTGGTAACACTGTGGGACGCAGTATAAAGACCCTCCTATGGGACTCAGGAGAGATACAGTGGGACTCTGTATCGACCATTGTAATTTTAACAGGTTATAATGGATAATCCATGCTGGGAGAGCATGGCAAGGATGTAGGCCTTTGGTGCCGAACCTTGTAAATCCTTGTGTCATGTGCCTTTTCATTACTGCATTATCCGTGAAAGGTTGAGAGACATAAGAAGAGTGGATCGAGGCTTTAACCAGCCATAGAGGTTTAATTGATAAGGAATCAATTAGTAAAAAGTTTTAAGGGATCACTGATTCACCCCCTCCCCCTCTCAGTGATTCACACTGATCTGGGCACTTCACTTTACATGCGAGTTTTGTTAATGGGTTAGCCAACCGGGCAAAATTCTGCACGAAACATCGATAATAACCTGTTAAACCAATAAAACTACGTACCTCAGTTATACTCGTCGGTTCAGGACATTCTTGGATTGCCTTGGTCTTAGAAGTATCAACATAGATTCCATCTTTAGAGACAATATGGCCAAGAAAAGAAATCTCCTGAAGCCAGAATTCACACTTGCTAACCATTCCATATAATTCATGTTTTCTCAGAGTCTTCAGGATAATGCGCAAGTGATTTTCATGATCTTCGTAGCATTTGGAGTATACCAAGATATCATCAATAAATACCACCACAAATTCATCGAGATATTCCTTGAAAACTCTATTCATCAGATCCATGAATACAGAGGGTGCATTAGTCAATCCAAAAGGCATTACTATAAACTCGTAATGCTCGTACCAGGTTTGAAATGGTGTCTTCCAAATGTCTTCCTTCTTTATACACAAATGATGGTATCCGGATCGAAGGTCAATCTTTGTAAAGTATTGAGATATGTGTAGTTGGTCAAATAAATCATCAATACGAGGTACGTGATACTTTTTCTTTATTGTTATAGCATTGATCTCCCTATAGTTGATACATAACCTCATAGATCCATCTTTATTTTTAACACAATGAACAGGGGCTCCCTATGGAGAAACACTAGGGAGAATAAATCACTTATTACTCAATTCCTCTAGTTGTTTATTTAGTTCAACTAATTCTGCAGTGTCCATTTTATAAGGGGTATTCAATATAGGCCTTGATCTAGGAATTAAATCAATGGAAAACTCAACTTCTCGTTCTGGGGGATGTCCTGGTAAATCTTCTGGAAACACATCTACATATTCTTTCACAATAGGTAAATCCTCTATTTGAACATTCCTTTCCTCACCCACTATAATTTCATTCTCTTCCTCCACAATAATTGAATTTAGTTGAGCTACTAGGGGTGGATCTAGATAAGAATTAGGTGGTGACAACTCTGCTCTAAAGATAACCTGTTCCATATCATCATTATCAAAAATCATAACCTACTTCTTCTTACTATAAATCATCACATCATGGTCCGAAATCCAATCCATACCAAGGATTATATCAAACTCAATCATAGGTATGACGATGAGATCAACAGATAAAGAACATTTATGTGCTCTAATGGTGAATGATTCACAAAACATTGTTGCAATGATACTTCCCTTATGAGTTTTAACTGACAACTCCCTTATTAAATCAAATTGGAAATATCTAATTTTCTTAGAAAACTTGGAAGATATGAAACAATGCGATGATACAAAATCAAATAATGCATTTTCTAAACTTGAGGAAACCATTAAATTACCTGCCGCCACGTCTTTTAGAGCTTCTACCTCAGCATTAGCGATTTTATAAGCTTGGACTTAATCCCTTGTCCTTTTCTGAGGTAAGTTCCCATAAATCTTAGGACATTCATTTGAATAATGTCCCATATCCCTGAAATTATAGCATTGGACATCAGTAGCTTCCTTCTTCCCCTTGCAATCACGAGCTTGGTGTCCTTTTTCACCACACTTGTAACAAACTCCCATTCCCGTTAAGCAAGTACCAGGGTGTTTCTTCCCACATTTACTGCAGGTTGGATTTTCCCCATTTCCCCTATTCCCCTTATTTCCATTCCCAGATTGATTAGCAGATCTCTTCTTCTCATTCTTTGTTGTAAATTCATAAGACTTAGAGAATTCCTTTTCTTTCTTGATAGCACATGAGACAATGTCTTCGTACAACGAGAAGGACTGTGAGACTAATACTCGAAGGAGAAATGGTTTTAACCCATAAAAGAGACGATCAATATTACTTCTTTGGTTACGTATATAATATTCAGCATACCTTGATATCCTTGTAAAGTAAACCTCATACATTGTGACATTATCATCCTCCTTTTGTCTCAGACTCAGAAATTGCCTTTTCATATCTGCTCGATAGTCACATGGAAAGTATTTTTCTAAAAACAGATCATTGAACTCCCTCCATTCCATATTTGATACTTCATAATATTACTTCATGTTTTGAATCAATGACCACCATTGATCAGCAATCCAGTGAGGCGGTAAACTACCATGATAACTTTTTCCCTTTCACTACTTACCAAATCCTGAAATATTTTCTCTAGGGAACTTATCCATTTTGCAGCTACCAATGGATTTGTACTCCCATTGAATGTTGGTGGTTGTTACCTCATGAAGCGATCTAACATTGATCCTCTATATTGTGGATCTGGGTGCTCCAAACGGGAAAGGTTATTATTCATAAGCTGAGTGAGTTATCCCAGTATGGTGATAAGCTGATCAGCACTAGTTGTATCACCATCTCAACTATAATTATCTTAAGCCAGTGGAAAATCCCTACATGGAGTGCGTGCATTGATACAGTTTCCATTTCATCCACTAGGCGCCATTTCTAAACAATGGCATAAACTAGATCAGTTTATGAATCAAAATACATAATTCGAGACTTATAAAACACTTAACATAAATTGAACTATTTATGGGTATAATCCATAATCATAAAAATGTTTTCTTTAAGGAAGTATATACTCATAAACCCTTCATAATGATTTGTAAAGAAAATGAGAGTTATCCTAAGCATATCCCTCGGGAGCTGTCTTAACCAAGAGTGCAGCAAGGCCCGTTGTCATGCACCAGTTCCCGTTTGAGTCTAGCTCAAAGCGGTGTTGTCGGGTTTTACCCCCATGTACATCTGTGCCAGAGCCGCCTCTACCTACTCGTATCTAGATAGGGATGTATTTCTCAAAAAAATCACAAAATCTCTACAATACCATAATTCTAGGAAGTTCTTCAATACTAATCCTCAAAGTCCATCTTAAATCTATGTGCTCTAAATAGAGTTTATCTAAATCTATATTCCAAGGTTTCTACTAAACTTCCCTGATACTAAATGTAACGCCCCGACCCCAGATACCCAGAGTCGGTGCATTATTACATAACATTGGAATGATCACAAGAAAGATCAAGTCTCGAAAGACCGATTAGTTTAGTTGCATTGGAATAACTAGATACATTAATAAAGTTTACATTACATCATAAAATGAAAACTACAACAATATAGTCTCCATAGTCCACACTATTATCCCCTCATACTCTCCCTACAGGTCATTTATAAATTACTTCTTCACATCCTGGAAAAAATAAAACATAGAAAAGGGGTGAGCTCAAATGCCCAGTAAGGATAACAATATAGGGGAAACTTTCATAAATAATAATAAACATTTAATGCAATGTATATATAAAACAAAATCGTTTTAAACTTGAACTTGAACATAGTATGACAAAAATAAAATGAAATAATTCCATTTACTTATTCACTTGGATATTCTACTAATCTAATAATCACATGCAATATCAATAACCACTTTCATAAGGATGGAATGCATAATTCAAGACTATCATAACCACATAGCCAAGGCCTCGTGCCAAGACTACAAATATGATTTTGTCAAAGCCATATGCTAACACACTAGTTTGTCTCATTAGACCTACTGATGCATCATGGAGTTATAGAGGGCTCCACTCATCACATATTAAGTCCAATGCATTCCTCATATGAACAGGTTTAAACATAACATAAACATTTGTATTAAAACTAGCATACGAAATGTCAATACTTTCTCCATAAACCATGAATGGTATAAAAATAACACATCCACAGTCAAACATATCACAAAAACTTTAATACAATATGGAATTTTTTTTCATAATAAATCAACTTAAAATAAGCTTAAAATATATCAAAGGATGTTGAAATAGATGAAATCAAAACCATTTGAGAGAAATATCTCTTTTTTGAAATAATTTAAAAGTCACATAATTATAAACTAAGAAATTTACTTTGAAAATATACTTATAAGCTTTTAAGGGAAGCTTCAACGATTTTATAAGGGCGGAAAATAGACGCACCCGCCATATAAGTTTAAAAAGACATTCTTACCTTAATTCTGTCGAAAAGGTTAAAAAGGACCTTGTTTCGAAAACAACAGAAAGATTACGTTATAAACAACTTATAAAAAGTCAACAAGAGTATAAATGAAATTATCCCATAGTCATTAAAATAGTAATAATGATTTTAAATACATTTTTATGAAACATGGATGTGGATGATAAAGAGGTCCCAGTAGATAATCACGTATAAACAACCTCGGATAATGAAGAGAATGCGAAATAAACCATTACCTTGTACTTTTCCTTAATAGATTGTATTTTAACCTCCTGTATAATAGTTAAAACATTGTTATAAAATTATACAAGAAACATATTGTTGGCGCTCCTTTCGTCACAGAATCTGAAAATCGGAAAAGGGGAATATCTGTGCTCAAAGTGATTCAACCTTTGAAGAAAACATCAAAAATCGACAAAGTCATGAACAAAGGATCAAAAGAAACTTCACCGCGCAAGTTATATCAATGTCGCACAAGTCCACTTGCACGACACCCTTGGTCGCGCAAGTGACTTGTGCGACCTACGTGGTAACCGCCCGGTAACCGCCCGGGGTCTTCTCCTGCCTATAAATAGACCTTGTGGGTCCCCCATTCGAGAGGATCTTTTTCCAGAAACTCGGATTGAATCTCCCGATGCCCAAGTCTCTTATAAAAGCTTCTGGAACACTTCTAAGGTAATTTCTTACCTAGAAAGGAAGATCTAAAGAGAGGGAGTAAGGACTAAGTCTTGAAATGCATAAACACTTGCGCGCCTAAGTGGCCACACTTGCGCGCTGCCTTTATTCCTTCGATAGAACTTGCGCGTCCCATTTCTGGAAGAACCTCAAGAGGATTAAAAAGGGTTTAATAAAGAGTCGCTCAAGTATTTTAATGCTGGTTGAAAACTGCGCAAGTACCCCACATGTCGCGCAAGTATACCTACGCGACCAATACTTGCGCGTCGCAGCAATACCTGCGCGCCTTCCAAGACTTGGGCGCCCCTTCCTTTTTGGGTGCCCATCTTGCCCATTTTACCCCTCTTAAGCCATTACACCTTTCCTTTTCACGATTCAGTCTTCAAGACACTCTTCAAACCATTTATGGCATGATTTCTTGATTTGACTTCCTTATCTGAAAGGAATTCTGTGGAATATCTCTCAAAACCTAGTGATTTAAATATCCTTATGTCACTAAATATGGAGAGTTCATTCATTCAACCTCATCCTTTAAGATGAGAGAATCCTTAACTTGGGCCTCCTTTTCCGGAATAATCCCTAGTTATAAGTCCTTTAATCTGGGCATTTTCCTCAGGAATAAGTCCCAAATTCTTAAAGTTCCCAAATCTGGGCATCCTCCTCAGGAGTAAGCCCCAAACCATAAATTCATTAACTTGGTAATCCTCCTCAGGAGTAAGCCCCAATCTCAAATATGGGCATCCTTCTTAGGAGTAAGCCCCGAGTCCCTTAACTTGGGCATCCTCTTCAGGAGTAAGCCCCAATCTCAAATATGGGCATCCTCCTCAGGAGTAAGCCCCAAACCTTAATCCCTAACCTGGGATTTCTTTTCAGGAATAAGTCCGAGTTATAATCTTGGGCTTCCTTTTCAGGAATAAGCCCCAAGTCCCCTAATTTCTCTCTAACCAGTCCTAAATTACCCTTGATTTGGGTTTCCTTTTCAGGAGTAAAACCCAATCATAAGTCCCCTCCTAACTTGGGAATCCTCCTTAGGAGTAAGCCCCAAGATTAGAGTATTCAAATCTCCATGAACCACATATACCTTTATGGACCCTGTTCAGGGATTTTCTCCCCAAAAGTGAATCCTAAACCTTCATCTATCTGGGCAGTCATACATACATAAGCCCCAAATAATTTCTTATGATTGCATCTTTTATGGCACAATTGTCTAATTTTTTACTAATACCTATTGTTTCTCACACTGAGCATGACTCACATGCGCTTAGAGTGTAAAAGTAATTGTGACATCCTTCTTTGAGCCATCAATCATAAACATCATACCCTTATTCGAACTACGTGGGTTCTGATTCCTTTTTCAAAACAAAGGATACGTAGGTAGCCCATCTATGGGTTCGATCCCAACTCTGAAGTAATTCATTGTCCTTCTGAATGACGATAAACTTCAAGTGCCCCACTGAGTGGCTTTAAAACCAGCCTGGTCATCATAATGACCAAGAGACTTTTATATAAATTTTTTGAAGGATACCATTGACCAAGAATCTCTAAATAGATACAAGATGATTCTCTATTGATGAAGAACCTCGAATACATATAAAAGATTCTCTAAATTTCTTACATATTTAATCATTGATTGTTAAAATGAAGGAAAGCTCATTTTATACTTGGTAATGTAATAAGGATTCACGAACATAACATAAATCTATAAAGAGAGTCCCGGAGTAGACAATAATTCCCCTCAAAAAGGTGTGATGAGTCCGACCTCCCATCCTCTCGACCAATGAAAATTCATAAGCCTCATCAGTCCACAAGATAATGAGCACCTACCTTTGGAAAGTAGGTCCAAACGGATGTGGAATCATTGGATGTTTCCAGTTCTACGAAAAAACCCGCTAGAAACCGATCGGAACGTTTGAATCTCCCATCCAAGAGGTCATCCCCGAATTCCATGCGAAACAAAAATGGTGAACCCAACGTGAATCCTTAACCAAGTTAAAGTGATGTTCTTCTTATTTGTTAGGCCCCTTGGGCCAACAAAGCAATCATTGATATGTGCTCATCCAAAAGATGCAGTGGCCGGATTCATCTTGATTATGTATGTTATATGGAACAGGTAATCTTTTCTCAAGATCTTCTGCAAAATGGCTTTCCTTAAATTCACCCATGTGAATACTGCTGCTGTAAACACCTCTACTGTGAGGTCTACTGCTGTGAAAACCAATGCTGCTACTCCTGCGGGAACATCGTCCGCTCTGAGAATGACATCACCAACTCAGCGTCTTCAACGCTGGGTTTCTAATGCACTGGTTAAGGAGTACCGTCGCAATGGTACTATCCCAAATCTGGAGGCCGCTCGTCAAGCCCTTCAAGTTAACAAATCTACCTGGTCGTCCGGACAACGGCGGCCAGCGATCAAGAAGCAGGCGGTGCTGACTACCGTCTCCAACCGTTTCGGGTCGTTATCCCCGAAACGCAATTTCCATTCACTCCCTTACTCTGAGGAAGTGAATGAGTAGGTCCCTCAGGGCCTTAATTCAAAAAGACAAGAGTCCTTCCCAAGGGCTCCCATCAACAATCGCCGCCAGACTCGTGCGGTAGTGCGCCCTCAACATGATGAGGGTACCGAATCCAGGCATTCAGTTCAGGTTCCTCGAACCTGAGCCGGCAAGATTAACCACTAGAGACAGAATCTGGTTAATAATGGGCAGGTTGTCATCCCTTCCATCTCCGGAGAAGTCCACCAACCTAACTTGGTGGCAAATAACGAGCAGGCACACAAACCTGTCTGTTTTAATTCCGCTGTTCAGCAGACTCATCTGGCAGCATCACGCCAATCCCGCCAGGCAATTCCGACAGAGTACTATAGGTAGAAACATGCACCTGCTTATGCATCATCAGTTAGTCAGCAGGCTCGCCTAACTACATATGATGGATTCCACCAACCTAACTTGGTGTCGAACAACGAGAAGGCACACACACCTTCCCGTTTTAATTCCACTGTCCAGCAGACTCATATGGAAGCATCAAGCCAATCCTGCCAGGCAAATCTGGCGGAGTACTATAGGCAGGAACATGCACCTGCTTATGCATCACCAGTTAGTCGGCAGGCTTGTCTGACTACATATGATGGATCTCATCAACCGCGTTTGGCGAAGTGTAATCAGCAGGCACATACACCTGCTAATACTAATCAAGCCTACCAACAGTCTCGCTTGGTAGCGCACAGAGAAGTCAGTCGGAAAGCCCCGACGACAAACAAGAGGCAGACTCAACTCTCTGCCTCCACACTTGAGTACTATCAGGATTCACTGACAGGAAAAGGAGGACAGGAGCAGGCACATACACCTACTCCAAACCTGGAATGGACGTATATCCCCGTTCCGGCGGCTGAAGTCACCAAACATATTTTGTCAATGGTGAAAGAGCAGAAGTAAATTTCTGCTCATATTCTGGATGCTTGCCAAGATATCATAACAAATTCAGCATCATCTTAGGGACAGACACATAAATATATCCCTAGTAGTGGAGTGACACATCAACGATTCACTCTGGAGCAGACACATACATCTGTTCCAGTCCATGAGGGTTATGTGGCATACTCCCCCATATCATACGGACAACAAAGTCAGGCACATACACCTGATTTGAGTGGATATCGTCAGCCTAACCTGACCATATTTCCTGATCAGGAACATAAACCTGCTCAGAGCAATCACATTCGTCATCAAGTGGTTTCTAAAGCGAGTAAGAAGGCATCTAAGAAAAAGATCCGCCCAGCACAGTCAGGAGATCAAAGGCCAATCTGTAACCAAGCCTTGCTCGATGATGGAGTTCTTGAATCCCTCAGACATTTATATGTTGGAATTATAGATTCTACTCCCCCAGTTCCCAATAATGGGAACATTAATTCTGAAGGTCTTCAACAGACACTTCCTCATGAAGGCTTACTTCATGAAAATTCGGTCAATCTTGAAGTTTCTTCTTCAGATGAGAACCACAGGAACCATCTGTGTGGTCAGAAGACCAAGGAGCAAGAGATCTCATCTTTTGCTATAACCCATTATGGTGGTCCTCCCCATGATGATGAATTTCGCTGCGAAAGTTCTCTCCACAGTGTTGATTCACATTGTCTGGAAAATACTCCAGTGGAAAATGTAGTGCCGAGAAAGCCCTATTATCTTGAGGCACTTGCAAATGTGAAACCAGTCATGTCTGATTCTTTATCGCTAGCAAGTGAAAAACTTTCTCAATCAGAGGATAGCCCAGGGTGTAGGTCATTCTCCGAACCAACCCTAAGTCATGCATCTTCTAGTTTGATCAATGATCTCTCTACCAATCTTGTTGAATCCGATGAAGCAACAAGGAAACACCAACTCTGGTCAAAACAGGTGTAAGAATCTTTATTTAATGATAAAGAGGAAATGCTGAACATGAGGAAAAAACTGGCAAAAAGTGAAGTACCAGTCATGTTTTGGCCTTTGGCTGACTCCCAGTACGACATTCCAAAGATGTTAACGGATGATGGAATCCATGATATTCGTCTCAACATATGGAAAACTCTTTTTCAATTGAAGAAGAAGATATTATCTTATGATGAATATGAAAATCATCTTAAGATAATAGAAGGGCTACAACGTCAGATTGATTTGGCATCTCTATCAGTCTCTCGGTATCCGAAGGCTGAAAAACAGCAGAGAACCCTTCAACGTTCATGCCTTGGTGCACTAAGAAAGTTACGTCAGTTAATTGCCAATGCTCCATCTGATGTTCATATCAGAGGATGGGGTATTCACGGAGCACTACATTTCACAGTGCTTTCCAGTCAGCAAAGCCAGCCGAAAATGGTCTCATGCAATGTTATTGCCCATGGCCGGCCACAGTCAATGGGCTTTGTTCATAATCAAAATCTTGCTCAAGAACAGGCTTCAACTAGTTCCTCTCAAAATCAAGAATATAGAGAACAAGTTGTTGAATTGCTCCTACATCAAGCAAGTGAGAATATTGCACAAGCCACTCGTATGGAGCAAACACGTCATCAAATGACAGAAGTCTCGGAAATCATCAAACGGTCTGTTGAACTAGGTGATAAAAGTGGATATAGGTTAATGCATCCAGCTAATTTCCGAGCTAAGATTCACAAGATCAAGAGATCTTTTAAGAAGATCTCAGACATAGCAGGTCAAGAGCCACCCCAGCTTGTCAGACTGGGGACTCCTTTAACCCAACTCTCAGAGTCAACAAATGGGATTCGAGGAGTTGAGCGGAAGCTGCAGGAACATCCCCAGTTCACAAGACTGGGGACTCTTTCAAATCATCAATCCCCTTCTCAGAGAATATCGGTCTTTTCTCAATTGTGAAAAAGCCCCAAGAGGAACGAAGAGCCAAATTATCAGGAGATTCCCTTCAAGTTATAGCTCGTCAAGAAGTTCCTAAAAGATTAAATCAACAAAAGGCAATGTCTCATCAAAGACATGAAAGAGGACAATATCACAGAAATGTTGATAGAAGGGATGTGATGCATTATGCATCAATCAATGTCATCAATGTCGTTGTTGCTAATACACCAGAGGAGACTCACTCAAGGGACTCAGATGAAGAGCGTCCTGCTCAATAAAATGTACGCACTGATACAAATGAAGAAGGTGTGCGTACACGAAGTCAAAGGATTACTCAAACCTAGGTAATCCACTTCCTTCTCTCCAAAAAGTATCCAACAAGGGAGGGGAAAGAATCAGGTTACATATCCTTCCTCTGGAGAAGGTCAATCACTCTCGTTAGAGAAAAGGTTTGCACAACAAGAGGAAGAAATGAAATAATTAAGAAGGTTGAATGCAGAACTACTTTAGAGTAGTCTTCTTCTTAAGAATGCTGAAGACCGACAGCCGAAGGAATTTGTTGCAGTTACTGAGATGGATCAAGAATATCCTCCTTTACCAGTACACCCTCAGAGGTCTAATCCTATGGGTAAAACGCAACAACGGTTGGCAGTGCTACCATCAATTGCAGCACCAACCACCACATCTGTCCAAGCTCCATTCATTGCACCTACTCAAGACCAGATTCAACCGGATGTTTCTCAAAAGTTAATAACTACTATTGAGTCATTAACAGCTCGGTTAGAAACTATGGAAGGGAAACGGGCACAAGTTCAACCAGAAAAGAAAGTTTACCCTGAATGGGTAGATTCAATTTCTCCTCCATCTAGTTTTGGAAACCCTGTTTTCCCTACTTTCAATGGATCAGGAGACCCTGAACAACATTTGACACATTACGTGTCTTGTTGTGATCCTATGATGGGAACTCCAGAACAGCAAGAAGCAGTGAAACTCAGATGCTTCGTGTGAACCTTGCAAGGACCAGCTTTTGTCTGGTATACAAGCTTGCAATCCCAATCAATCATAGGATGGGAGGATCTTCGGTAAAAATTCCTTCTTCAGTTCAGCTCAACTTTGCTAAAAACAACAGTTTTCGATCTTACAAACTGCAAGAAAAGGGAGAATGAAAGAGTCTCTGATTTCATTCCTCGCTAGAAGGGATTAACATATTCCCTAAGTTTATCACTCCCTCAGGAGGAGCTGTTGCCAATCTGTGTGGCAAATTTCTGTGATGAATTTCGCACGCCATTAGTCCCTGTGAAATACACAGGAGGGTTTCGAGACCTTACTTCAATCGCTCAGCAGATTGAAGATTCCCTTATACAGGCTAAGGTTAAATCTCGTGTAATTCCATCAACTCCAGGAAGGAGAATGGGTAAAGCAGAAAATGCTACAGTTATGCTTAAACAAGCACATGTACCTATTTCTACTTCAAAACCTTCATCTTCTCGAAGGGCTCCACCTCCTAAACGCCAAAAACAAAGGCCGTTTCGTCCAAATGATCAAAGAGATCAACGACGAAAACAATTTGAGGATATGAAGAATAAAACATACTCTTTCCGAAGTGAGCAAGTTCCTGGTTACATCATTTTAGCTCTGGAAAATAATTTGGTTCAATTACCAGTGCCCAAAAGGCCAAACAAGGAAGGAGATGAAGACCGTCCCAATTATTGTCCCTTTCATCAAATGTTAGGGCATCCCATCCAGGAGTGTTTTGTCTTCAAATACCTCCTACAAATGATGGTCGACTTGGGAAAAGTCAAGTTGAAAGGTTCTTCGACTCAGGTAGCATGTGTTACTGCTACAGTTCCAGAGGAGGAAGGTGAATGGCAAGAAGTCAAAAGCAGAAATGCACAGAAGTATGATGATTGGATGGTCAGAAAGACAATCAATCGGACTCATGCCATTTTGCGAACACAATTAAAGAAACCATTTGTGTCTTCAGCCATGAATATTGTGGTAAACCCTCTTCATCAGAGGTAAATCCTCAAAGAAACGGCTTGATTCAATGAAGAAAAATAGAATCAGAAGAAGATGAGTATGTGTCAAAGCCTAAATTATCTTTGACTCTGGTAGACTCTATGCCATCTACTTCAAAGCCACGGGCACCGCCCCATCAAATGGCACAACCCAAACAGGCTAATCAGGCAGAATCTTTATCAGACGAAGAGTTAATCTTCAGTTCTGTTAATAAGATTCAATTAACAGATCCGTATTCCAGTCGTAATTTTGATGAGCCTGAATTCCCTGTATCAAATAAGGGAATCCGAGGAATTTCTAGAGGTTCAGGATACATGGGAAGACGTGGATATTTTCGAAGCCACTACTCCAATTCTACCCCTGTTAGCACTGTGTATGCAGTAGAAACTCATGGTAGAGCCCTTCAGCGAGCTCAAAAAGAACAAGCAAGTTCTTCTGCCAATAGCCAACTCAGTTTTGGCACAGTTATTTTGGAAGACCGATTGAAAATTCCATCTTCTTTATCTCAGCAAGTAAATGGATCTAATCGGTCTAATCTTCCAAAACCAAGGATGTTTCCAACTTCTATCCCAATACAAGATGCATCAGCTTCCAAATCATCTGCTTCCAATGTACCTGCTAAACCACATATTCCTGTTGGTAAATGCAGACCTTTAGATAAAAAGTATGATATATTGAAAAACTTGGCCCAAGTACCAGAAAAGTTTTCAATTTTGGATGCTTTGAATCTGTCAAAATATCTTTGGGAAGCACTCATCGAAGCTTTGTCAAGTCCTCGGGAGTTTGAAGCTGAAATTGATGCAGCTGAAGTCTATCACATAGAGAATAATCCTGCAGAATTCCATGCAGTGATATCTTTTACTGATAAAGATGAAGATGATGTTGTGCATGGGAACATAAAACCTCTCTACTTATCTGGCAAAGTCAATGGTGTAGATATCCCAAGAGCTTTCATTGACAATAGTTCAGGAGTCAACCTCATGCCCATTCGTACACTTCGTCAATTGGGCCTCACGGAATCTGATTTATCTCCTTCTACCATGATGTTACAAGGATATGATAAAAATGAAAAAGAACCATTGGGCGAAGTTACACATAGAAATCAGTTTGGAGATCTTGTATCCAATTCGGATTTCATGATTGTTGATCAAGACTCAGCTTTCAACGTCTTGCTTGGATGACCCTGGCTACATCAGCATGCGGATATCCCTTCATCATACCATCAATGTCTCAAATACTGTTTCAATGGTCATGTTGGAACATTGTATGGTGATAAGGCCACGTTCAATACGTGTGAGTCTAAATACATTGAGGTGGAATTTTATCACATGAAGGGAAGAGAAAAATCTACAATGAAGGAAATTACCAAAGTTAATGCTCCATATGGTTTGGATAAGATTCCAATAAATCCATTTACACATGTGATTACATATTATGTGTTACCTATCAGTCAAATTGAAAAAATAGGCCCAAATCAAAATACTCTTATGGAAAGATCCATAATTTCAATTACGGCAATCGAGCCAGACAACATGGGAGAATTGGTAACCTACCAAACAGTGATGAAAGCCTAAGTGGTTACGTTTTCATTTAATCTACGGAAGTCCAACAAGTCTATACTTCGCCAGTCAGGCCAGAAGAAGTTATAGCAACACCAGAGGTGAATAATGATGTCGATTCTCAATCCATCATCTCCTCTTTATTTCCCAAAGAAGACCCTTTATTATCAATAGGGTCGGAAATGGAAGCTTCTTCTTCAAAATGTGAAAATTTTGACATCTCTTATGATCATGAGAATTTCGTTTTGTCATCTACTTTGATAGTAGAAATGGAATAAATAGCACGTAATGAAGAGGAAGAGGAAGATCTTAGAGATGCTCCTCCAGCATTTGAGGAAGGTATCTCTACCACTGTGGATGAACTCAGAGAAATAAATCTGGGTACAGAGAAAGATCCACGCCCCACTTTAATTAGTGCGGCCATGACCCTAGAAGAGAAAGAAATGTATATTTCTTTTCTAAAGAAAAATAAAGATATTTTTGCTTGGAATTATACAGAAATGCCTGGGCTTGATCCTGATGTTGCTACTCATCATTTGGGTTTGCCAAAAGAACATCGAGGATTTAAGCAACCCGCGAGAAGAACACACCCAGCCTATGCTTCCAAGATTGAAGCTGAAGTGGATAAGCTGATCAAAGCTAACATCGTCAGAGAAGTTCAATATCCCAAGTGGTTGGCTAATATTGTCCCTGTAAAGAAGAAGAACGGACAAATTAGGGTCTGCATCGATTTCAGAGATCTTAATCGGTATTGTCCTAAAGATGATTTCCCAGTTCCGATTACAGAACTCTTAATTGATGCGACGATTGGTTATGAAGTACTTTCCTTCATGGATAGATATTTCGGATATAATCAGATCCGAATGGCCCCAGAAGATGAGGAATCTACAGCCTTCAGAGCCCCTCAAGGTGTGTTTTGTTACCGGGTGATGCCCTTTGGTTTAAAGAATGCAGGTGCAACCTATCAACGCGCCATGCATCGTATCATCAAACCTTTTTTAGGGAATTTTGTTGAATGCTATGTAGATGATTTGGTGGTTAAATCCAAACAATGTTCTAATCACTTGGCTGATTTGGAAGTCATATTCCACAAGCTTCGACAACATAATTTGAAGATGAACCCCTTAAAATGTGCTTTTGGGGTAACCTCTGGAAAATTCCTCGGCTTTGTTGTACGCCATCGTGGTATTGAAGTCCATCCTGAGAAGACCAAGTCAATCCTTGTTATGTCACCTCCTCAGAATTTGAAAGAATTAAGAGGACTTCAAGGACACTTAGCCTATATTCGGCGTTTCATCGCCAATTTGGTAGGCAAAAGTTTACCCTTTTCCAAATTATTGAAAAAAGGAGTCACTTACCAGTGGACTGAAGAATGTCAAGAAGCATTTGATATTCTCAAGAAATTCCTCTTGAGTCCACCAGTAATTATGCCACCTGTTGAAGGTAGACCACTTATCCTCTATGTGACAGCTCTAGAGCGATCATTGGGTGCCTTTCTCGCTCAAAAGAATAATACTGGGAATGAAAATAGCCTCTACTATCTCAGTAGAACTATGCTTGAAGCAGAAACCCGGTATTCAAGTATTGAGAAGTGTTTCCTGGCATTAATCTTTGCAGTTCAGAAACTGAGACACTACCTGCAACATCACGAGGTCCAATTGGTATCGCGCAATAATCCGCTCAAATTCATCCTTAGTCGTCCAATGCTTACAGGACGTCTAGCAAGGTGGGAAGTAATTTTGCAGCAGTTCGACATTTAGTATGTATCTCAAAAGGAAATTAAGGGCCAAGCTCTGGCTAATTTCCTGGCTGAACATCCTTCAGTGGAAGACACGTCTTCAGATATTGAACTCCCTGATGAGGAAGTTTTCTCTATTCAAGAGAGTCCTCAAACATGGGAAATGTATTTTGATGGTGCTTCCAGAAGTCCAACAGGGAAGAAAATGGAAAATCCTAAATTCAACAAAGTTGGTTTAGGAATTGTACTCATTTCTCCAGATAAGGCATTGTTACCTTATTCCTTTTTATTGTGGGAAGGTGGTACCAATAATGAAGTCGAATACCAAGCTCTTATCACAGGCTTGGATATATCGCTTCAAGCACAAGTGAATCACTTAAAGGTGAAAGGTGATTCAGACCTGGTAATCAAACAAGTCAATGGGGATTATGCCATCAGAAAAGAAGAATTAATCCCTTTGTATGATTACATCAGAGATTTAATGGCGGAATTCCCTTCAGAACCGACATTTTCTTATGTCCCAAGATCACAAAATGCTCAAGCTGATGCACTGGCTAATACAGCCATAGCTCTAGCAGATCCAAATCGGGATGAGACAACCATCGGTATTGCCAACCATCATGCAATTTCACCTTATGTTCAAGCCAGAATAGAGGAAATTAATGAAATTAGTCCCATTCCTGAACCGTATGGTCATACTACAGGATGGATGTCACCTATCATGAAATACCTTCAAAATGGAACACTTCCACCTAATAGAGTCGAGAAAGAACAAATCTGGCGACGTGTGGTCAATTTTACTCTTTATGATGGCCCAAACCACCTAGAGAAAATTCTCTACAAACGTGGTTTTGATGGAGTTCTCTTCAGATGTATTGATAGTGAAGAGACAATGGCTGTCATAAAAGAAGTGCATGCAGGAGTCTGTGGTGCCCACCAGTCTGGACATAGACTGTCTGATCAAATTCGAAGGCTTGGATACTTTTGGCCTTCAATGATACAGGATTGTGTTGATTTCACAAAGAAGTGTCATTCATGTCAAGTACATGCCAACTTCATTCATCAACCTCCAGAGTTGCTTCATATGGCTAAATACTCATGGCCATTTGCCACATGGGGAATGGATGTGGTGGGACCTTACCCTTCAGCTACGGCCAAGTAGTTTAAGTACATTCTTACTGCACTGATTTCTTTTCCAAATGGGCAGAGGCAGTACCTCTCAAAGATGTCAGTTCTAAATACATTGTTAGCTTCATCAAGTCTAACATCATTACTAGATTTGGGGTCCCTCATACCATTTTGACGGACAATGGCACCAACTTCTGTTCTTCTGAGGTGAAGAAATTGTATCAAGAATACAACATTAAATCCAACCATTCATCTCGGTATCATGCGGCAGCCAATGGCCAAATAGAAGCCTTTAACAAGACTCTTTCAAATATACTGCAAAATATGGTGGATAAAGATAAGAGGTCATGGCCTGATAAACTCTTTCATGCTTTATGGGCTTATTGGACTACCACCCGCAATGCAACGCGGTCAACTCCATATTCGTTGGTATATGGAACAGAAGCAGTCTTGCCAATTGAAGTTCAATTGCCCTCACTCAGAGTAGCCATTTTTGATCAGTTATCTACAGATGAGCAATCCCAAAAGAGATTGAATGAATTTGAACGATTAGATGAGAAAATATTGTGCACTTTGCACCACTTGGAAATCTATCAGAATCGAATATCACGAGCTTTTAACAAAAAAGTTCGTCTTCGTTCATTCATTCAGGGAGAATTAGTATTGGTTCTCAGAGCACCAATGATACCAGGAAAGAAACCTCCCAATCTTGAACCAAAATGGGAAGGACCTTATTCAATACATAGGGTCTACTCCAATGGATCATATTCATTAATCTCGATGGATGGAGAACTCATTACTACTCCAACCAATGCCAGATTTCTGAAGAAATATTTTGTATAAAATACAAAGTATTCATCTTATGTCCACGCAACATGACACTAAACTGTGCAGCACCAGTTCGTCCTTGCTATATGATGTTAAACTATACGGCAATGGTCCAGTATGACCTTAAACTGCAACTTCGTCCAACATGACGCTAAACTTTAGGAAAGTGCCAGATTTCTGAAGAAATATTTTGTATAAAATACAAAGTATTCATCTTATGTCCCCGCAACATGACACTAAACTGTGTGGCACCAGTTCGTCCTTGCTATATGACGTTAAACTATACGGCAATGGTCCAGTATGACCTTAAACTGCAACTTCGTCCAACATGATGTTAAACTGTAGGAAAGTGCCAGATTTCTGAAGAAATATTTGGTATAAAATACAAAGTATTCATCTTATGTCCCCGCAACATGACACTAAACTGTACAGCACCAGTTCGTCCTTGATATATGACGTTAAACTATACGGCAATGGTCCAGTATGACCTTAAACTGCATCTTCATCCAACATGACGTTAAACTCTAGGAAAGTTCCATATTTTTGAAGAAATATTTTGTATAAAATACAAAGTATTCATATCTTGTCCCCGCAACATGACACTAAACTGTGCGGCACCAGTTCATCCTTGCTATATGACGTTAAACTATACGGCAATGGTCCAGTATGACCTTAAACTGCAACTTCGTCCAACATGAAGTTAAACTGTAGGAAAGTCCCTTACGTCCGGAAAGACGTTAAACTACATAAGCAGCAATGGTCCAGTATGACCTTAAACTGCAACTTCGTCCAACATGACGTTAAACTGTGTTTTGTCCGAGATGACACTAAACTATATCAGTTCCCTTAATTTTCCAGCATGACACTAAACTGTAGTTCGTCCTAGCTACATGACGCTAAACTGTATAGCACCCTAATTTTTCCAAGGTGATGTTAAACTATGTGGTCCATGCATATGACCTTAAACTATTCGCATGTCTTCTTTCGTCCAACATGACGATAAACTGTGTCCTCTTATGTCCCCGCAACATGACACGAAACTGTGCAACACCAGTTCATCCTTGCTATATGACGTTAAACTATACAGCAATGGTCCAGTATGACCTTAAACCGAAACTTCGTCCTACACGACGTTAAATTGTGAAAACGTTCCCTCAACGGTCCATGCATATGACCCTAAACTATTTTTCAAGTCCCTTATGTCCAGCAAGACGTTAAACTGTGACGTCCTAACTACATGACTCTAAACTGTATAAAAGTCCCTTACGTCCGTAAAGACGTTAAACTATATAATCATCAAAGGTCTAACATGACATTAAACTGCACCATCCACGGTCCATGCATATGGCCTTAAACTATTCGCACTTTCATCCAACATGACATTAAACTGTGAAAAAAAATCCCCAATGCGTCCAACAGGACATAAATGGTGTGTTATTTTGTCCTTACTGCATGACATTAAACTGTACAGTCCCCCTTTCGTCCAATGTGACATTAAACTGTATTGTCCCCATCGTCCTAACTACATGACGCTAAACTGTACAGAAATTCCTTGATATGTCCTACATGACATTAAACTGTTATTTTGTCCCTGCTACATGACACTAAACTGTGCAGCACCAATAGTCCTAACTGCAAGACTTTAAACTGCATAGTCCCTTTTTTATGTCCTACATGACATTAAACTATGCATCGTTAAGGTTGTTGTTAGCTCCTGTTTCTCACACCAAGTACGACTCACGTGAGCTTAGAGAAAACATCAACCATAACACTCTCTTTGGTCCGCTAACCATGTATAAGTCCCAACAACATTTTATTTAGATCGTTCTCCCCAAGAACAACTTTATCATTAATTCATTATTTAATTGAACTACACGGACTTTGATCCTTGCCGTTCAGGATGGGTATGTAGGCAACCTCCCAGGGCTCAAGCCCAAAAAAAATATCTTCACATTGGTTCACCACCATCTCATATGATGTTGATTCGTGAAACCTCCCCTGGAATCAATATTTTTACATTGATTCACTTTCGTCCTTGTTATATGACGTTAAACTATACAACACTTTTGTTCGGTACGACAATAAACTACAATATTTTTTGATTTCCTCATCTAAGAGAGAACTATTAGTGACATTGATTTTTCAATCATGTTTCATTTCAAAAGACTACGTGCATACATGGTAATGCCTAAAATTTTTATCTTAGGTTAAACCATCATTGCACTAAAGTCCCCTTTCACCCTTTACATGTACGAACCAAATTTTTACAAAGGGTAGTTCTAGAACTACCTGGACTTGATTACCATCCTTATGGGATACGTAGGAACATTCGAGTGTCCCTCAAATCCAGTCCCATGTCTTTTGGGCCTAACCCCAAATTTCACTTTCAGTCCCGTTGCTGAAAAGTCCTCATGAAAACACACACTGTGTATTCATTATTATGGTCTGAATTCTATGACCCTAAACTAAGATCTCTCATACTTTCGTCTTGCACGACGTTAAACTGCATTTCAAGAACTACGTATGGCTTGATTCTCATTCTTATGAGATACGTAGTGAAGTCCAAAATTTCAATTCAGGACCCACCCACAACATGATTATGGTTATCATTGACCTATGTATCTCTATATACATTGGACAATACCCATATTTATGTGTTATAATCCTAACCTTAAATATTTTCATATCTTCATAACCCTTTTCATGACTTCTAGTCACAAAAATGTCTAACTTCTTAGAATTCTTTTTGTCTGACTATGCAGCACGTGCCCATAGGTGGCCTTGCATAAATAGTCCACATAACAGACTTGTCAGCTAAAAGATGCTATTTATTTGACCATGCAGCCAATGCCCTTAGGTGGCCCTGCATATTTCAACCCCCTAACGGGTTTGTTAAATAATGGTAACTTCATTCTTGGGAAGAATGCCTCTTTTGTCTTTATTTGCCTTAAACGACAGTATGTAGGGATCCGCAAAAAAATAGCCATCCTTAACAAATTTGTCCGATATCCTTTTTCATGATCTGAAAGTATTCAAGTTTATGGTTTATTCTTCTTCCCTACGTTTGGGTCAGACCTTCGTAGGAGTGATATTCATCCAATTCTTCGATAAATTTGTCTGGAAATATCTTCTCCATATTCAAGTACCTCTTTCCATACAACAAACTCTATACTTTAGAAAATTTGAATCTCCATAAACTTTCACTGGCATTTAGCACTAGGAAAGTAAATTTCTGAGAGTTCTTTTGCCTGACTATGCAGTACGTGCCCATAGGTGGCCTTGCATAAGCAGTCCACATAACATACTTGTCAGCCAAAAGATGCTATTTATTTGACCATGCAGCCAATGCCCTTAGGTGGCCCTGCATATTTCAACCCCCTAACGGGTTTTTGTCAAATAATAGTAACTTCAATCTTGGAAACTACTTCTTCTAATGCCTTTTTAGCTCTTTTTCATATCATTCCTCAGATTCAAATATTCTTAAGCCATAGTTTACATATTTTCTCTCATACTTGAGTATGGTAATATGTTTTCAGATAAATTATCAAGGAATTTAATCAATTTTAATCCATTTTGGTCAAAGCTATTTTGACTTTAAACATTATCCCCTTTAAGTCTGGCATGCATGACTTTAAACTGCCCACAAAAGACAAAGGAACTCTGAATAAAAGTCAAGTTCCAGCTCACTAAACATACATTTTTGTATGATTTAGGTAATATTGAGCAATTAAAAGGTTCAAAGTTTGTAGGGTTATTTGTAATAATCCTAGTAAAAATAAAACTATGATTACTAATCCCATTGGCTTAAGTAAAATTGAAGCAGGTAGAGAAAGAATGCAGGTACAAATGATTGAAGATGAAAGTGTTTTTCATTGATGCACAAGAGTTAGAAGGACATCCACAGACAGGAGTCTCTTCTCTTTTTTTCAAGAATTACAAGAGACTTTCAACATAACACTTCATTTGATTTACGGCATCCTGAGCTTCATCAGCAACCACCTGGAATTCATTCATTCAACTGGATACAATAAGAGATGCAGTGATACTAGCTCTTCTTGGAACAATTGTAAAAGGATGTTCTTGAGTGCGGTTTGAGAAAATTTTCTGCTGATCAAACAGTGACTCTGTTTCAGTCCAAGAGACTTAGAAGATGGATACATGGATTTGAGAATGGAGCATTGGAAATAAAGAGCCATTTGGAGAGAGTACTCTTTTCATATATTGCTCTAATACCATGTTTGTCTTCTCTCCACCAACCGGCAGTGGAAAACATTTCAGCCCATGGGTTTTCCATTTTCATATATGCAAGGAAAAGACATAGAGGAAGAACTTGAACGTTCACACCATTGTTGTTGCTCTTAATGCACAGCATAACCGAAATAGAGGAGTAGCAGTGCAGCTGCATCGCAGGTATATAATTTTTTTCATTTGGAACATTGACTCCTTGCAGATGACCATGACCATACAGAGGCAGATGGATGCTCTGTGGAAAATTAGGATGATATTTCTTCAAGTACTTAGCCATATCTGGGAGAGTGTTGTTGCAGATATCATAGTAATCATGGCCAATGATGTTTATCATGTCATCAATCCGCTTGCAAGCCAGTTCATCAGCCGTTCCAATTCCCTTGGGAACCACTGAATCTGCACAAAAGATGAATAAACTAACTCTTAAATAGGTTTATTTTTCATAAAATTTGTGAAAGATTTCAAAAAGATGGCTAAGGCATTAAGGCGCGCAAGTCTAAAACATGGCGCGAATGTATTCGTGTGCCGCGCTAGTTTTTGACGCGCAAGTATAAACCGCGCAAGTAGAAATACCTTTACAGTAGCGCGACATCAAGGAAAACACTGAAAAATAGAACAACCTGCGCGGCTAAAGTGATTTGCGCGGCGAGAGCTCAAAGGTATGAAGTCTGGAAATCCGGATGCTTGTACGGAAGTGAGGCCCTCTATTTATAGACGCGGCCGGGACCCTGCACGCCATACCCAGTGCGCTTAACCTGCGCGACGAAAACTTGCGTGCCGCCCTCTGTTCCCCAAATACTTGCGCGCCCACTTTTCCTTTGGGTGGATTCAATTTCATCAGAGTCAAATCCTCATTTCTCTCCGGATCCAACTCTGAGGGGGGACTTTTGTTGACGCTCCTTTCGTCACAGAATCTGAAAATCGGAAAAGGGGAATATCTGTGCTCAAAGTGGTTCAACCTTTGAAGAAAACATCAAAAATTGACAAAGGCATGAACAAAGGATCAAAAGCAACTTCACCGCGCAAGTTATATCACTGTCTCGGATTTCCACTTGCGCGATGCCCTTGGTCGTGCAAGTGACTTGCGCGACCTAAGTTGTAACCGCCCGGTAACCGCCCGGGGTCTTCTCCTGCCTATAAATAGACCCTGTGGGCCCCCCATTCGAGAGGATCTTTTTCCAGATACTCGGATTGAAGCTCCCAATGCCCAAGTCTCTTCTCAAAGCTTCTGGAACACTTCTATGGTAATTTTTTACCTAGAACGGAAGATATAAAGAGAGGGAGTAAGGCCTAAGTGTTGAAATGTGTAAACACTTGCGCGCCTAAGTGGCCACAGTAGCGTGCCGCCTTTATTCCTTCGATAGAACTTGCACGTCCCTTTTCTGGAAGAACCTCAAGAGGATTCTAAAGGGTTTAATAAAGAGTCGTTCGATTATTTTAATGCTGGTTGAAAACCACAGAAGTACCCCACATGTCGTGCACGTATACCTGCGCGACCAATACTTGCGCGCCGCCGCAATACCTGCGCGCCTTCCAAGACTTGCACGCCCCTTCCTTTTTGGGTTCCCATCTTGCCCATTTTACCCCTCTTAAGCCATTACACCTTTCCTTTTCAAGATTCAGTCTTCAAGACACTCTTCAAAGCCATTTATGGCATGATTTCTTGATTTGACTTCCTTATCTGAAAGGAATTCTGTGGAATATCTCTCAAAACCTACTAATTTAAATATCCTTATGTCACTAAATATGGAGAGTTCATTCATTCAACCTCATCCTTTAAGATGAGAGAATCCTTAACTTGGGTCTCCTTTTTAGGAATAATCCCCAGTTATAAGTCCTTTAATCTGGGCATCTTCCCCAGGAATAAGTCCCAAATTCTTAAAGTTCCCAAATCTTGGCATCCTCCTTAGGAGTAAGCCCCAAACCTTAAATTCCTTATCTTGGGCATCCTCCTCAGGAGTAATCCCCAATCTCAAATATGGGCATCCTTCTTAGGAGTAAGCCTCGAGTCCCTTAACTTGGGAATCCTCTTCAGGAGTAAGCCCCAATCTCAAATATGGGCATCCTCCTCAGGAGTAAGCCCCAAACCTTAATCCCTAACCTAGGATTCCTTTTCAGGAATAAGTCCCAGTTATAATCTTGGGCTTCCTTTTTAGGAATATGCCCCAAGTCCCCTAATTTCTCTTTAACCAGTCCAAAATTACCCTTGATTTGGGTTTCCTTTTCAGGAGTAAAACCCAATCATAAGTCCCCTCCTAACTTGGGCATCCTCCTTAGGAGTAAGCCCCAAGATTAGAGTACTCAAATCTCCATGAAGCACATATACCTTTATGGACCATGTTCATGGATTTTCTCCCTAAAAGTGAATCCTAAACCTTCATCTATCTGGGAAGTCATACATACATAAGCCCCAAACAATTTCTTATGATTGCATCTTTTATGGCACAATTGTCTAATTTTTTACTAATACCTCTTGTATCTCACACCGAGCATGACTCACATGAGCTTAGAGTGTAAAAGTAATTGTGACATCCTGCTTTGAGCCATCAATCATAAACATCATACCCTTATTCGAACTACGTGGGTTCTAATTCCTTTTTCAAAACAAAGGATACGTAGGTAGCCCATCTATGGGTTCGATCGCAACTCTAAAGTAATTCATTGTCCTTCTGAATGACGATAATCTTCAAGTGCCCCACTGAGTGGCTTTAAAACCAGCCTGGTCATCATAATGACCAAGAGACTTTTATATAAACGTTTTGAAAGATACCATTGACCAAGAATCTCTAAATAGATACAACATGATTCTCTATTGATGAAGAACCTCGAATTCATATAAAAGATTCTCTAAATTTCTTACATATTTAATCATTGATTGTTAAACTGAAGGAAAGCTCATTTTATACTTGGTAATGTAATAAGGATTCACGAACATAACTTAAATCTATAAAGAGAGTCCCGGAGTAGACAATAATTCCCCTCAAAAATGTGTGATGAGTCCAACCTCACATCCTCTCGACCAATGCAAATTCCTAATCCTCATCAGTCCACAAGCTAATGAGCGCCTACCTTTGGAAAGTAGGTCCAAACGGATGTGGAATCATTGGATGTTTCCGGTTCTACGAACAAACCCGCTAGAAACCGATCGGAACGTTTGAATCTCCCATCTAGGAGGTCATCCCCGAATTCTGTGTGAAACACATATATATAATTATTATATCATATATGATCTGTTAAAATTGATTTGTTAATAATATCTTAGTATTATCATTGTTTAGGGTGTTAACTTACTCATTTTATTTTATATGTTTTGTTACATAAGTCGTGTTTGTTATGGATTGGTTGTACCTTATTCATATCCAGAATTATATCAAGTCCTTAAACATTATTTTTAATCATCAAATGATAATTATACTTGAATGGATACGATGGAGAATGAATCTCATCGCTTTCATGGAGACGGTAGTCCGTACGCATGTACGAGCGGCAATATCATTCTTTTGATTTTAAAATAATATATAATTGGATGGTATATCATATATACAGAATAATTATCATGTTATATTTATTGTTTACATGAATTAGACATCATTATTATAGCCATCCAAATAATAGTTTTTTAAAAAACAATTACTCCACGACGTGGAGACGGCAAGCCGTACGTACGCACGTATGGTGACATGTCATTCAAAGGATGTATAGAATACTGAATATGGTTGTACCATATTTATAATAACATCAAAGTATATATATGATACTGGAGTTATTATTTTAGATTGGTAATAACAAATAAAGACGAAGTTGAATAAGAAATGAATTTGAAAAACGGTGGTGAAAACAGTACCTCTTCTTCGGGTTCTTCCTTTTGATTTGATCAAAAGGGCTCCTTAGGTTGGATTTATGATCAAACTAAGGACTCTAGGTTATAGTGAGGGATGTTAAGATAGTATTTGGACAAGTTTTGGCTAAGACAAAAGTCTTTGAATGTGTGAATTAGTTATAATGGGGAGTTCCCTTTTATAAGAGGGGTGAGGGGCACCTTTGGAAAAGCTAGAAATATTATTTTATAATAAATTCATATTCGGTTTCTAAAGGATACAAAGTGGATTATTTAAAGGTTAAGGTGGGGATCGGTCTAAAACCACTCAACCAGTAGAATCTAGATAGGTTTGGGTCATTATATTAAACTTATCTTTTAGTTTTAACTCTTAGTTAATTAGTTTGACACTTAGCATGTCACTATGTATTTTTATATTATATAGTCAATAAACATTATAAATACTTCCAAGAAACCCCAAAGTGGTACATTAATTATAAAACTATCATGATATAAGTCTCTTAGCCTAAATATAGATTTTTAGGAATTTAATATCAATATAATATTTGTTTTAAAAACTCTTTTATGTCAATTTTGACACTATTTGGAAAATTGATTTTTTTGAAAATCATAACAGAATGATTACTTCAAACAAAGTTAATTAAATCAATACTAAAATGTCATATTGACCTATAAAATTAGTTTAATTCTTAAAAAGTCTCAAATTATATTTATTTGGGTATTTATAATATCGATTATATTAATTTTCCCCAATTATGGTAATTACTGCATCATTATTGTGTCATAAATAAATTAAATTATTTAATGTCTATAAATTATAAATAAAATACCATTATGTAGTAAATCTGTTTAGCTTTATAATGAATATTTACAATCGAATTTATCTTATGTGTAACCCTATATTAAAAATGTTTTAGTAAATAAACTTTGATTTTAACTCTTTTAACTCTTCTTTGAAATAAATAATAAGAAATGTCCTAATCTAATCCAAGTGGACCTAAATGATAATATTTTATTCCTAAGGTTGTTTTTGGTAGAATTAAGCTTATCCAATAGAATTAGGACATGTTTCAGGGTAATATTAATATCATTTTTACCCTTAATTATCTTATTTACTTTTAACCGTGGTAAATAAAAGTAAAAAGTTACTATTCACCAAAAATTATTTTCATCTCATTGAACCACGTTTTACTCATTGATATTAACCGTGTCTCTCAGATTTTCAAAATTCCACTCATAGAAGTGGTAAAATTAAGCTTTATGAAAAATTCAATTTTTTAACTACCACTTAGTGGTTTCACTATTCATCAAAAAATGAAGTTTTTCAGAAAAATACCAAAACTTCACCCTAGGATAATTTTTATATTTTGAATCAAAAAATGAAGTCCATTTTGAAAAATAAAATTTATAAATTTCAAAAAGTTGGTATTACTATTTATAACGGCTAGTTTGATTGGTTGTGGTGTGTTAGAACTCGATGTTGCGTACAACACACGCTATTGCATTATTCAAAGAGAAGTGTTCTATAGAATCATGGGGTGTTACATTTAATTATAAATATTTATAAATTTTTATCAATAATAAATATATTTATTATATTGTAACCCAATCATGTAATATATATATATATATATATATATATGAATTATAAATATATTTATTATCATTTTAAAATTATTTACATATATATATATTAGGTGTTTGGGGGTAAAATTGCCTTAAACACACACATACCACAAACATAGGCCGATAAGGCATTCCATAACCCTCCAAGGGTAGCCCACCCGTCAAGCCTTATTTATTCACTACATGATCCAAAGGCCTTGTGGGTATGAAACTCATTACATGGACCAAAGGTCCAGTGTATCATCATGCTTGTGTTATACTGCCTGTGCCATCTGGCCCGCATCATGCCTGCATTACAACCTACCAACATCATGTCTATATCACCGCCTGCCTGAAGAAATTCATTCTCACCCCTATTTGAACCTGGATCATATGTAGGTTTATAGGGAGACTTTACCATTCAAGTAAGCCTCTAACTGAAAAACGTGTGAACGAGTCACGCACCTGGGCCCATTGGCGGATCTGCCAAGCCAGTGTGTGCCACATGTTCCTCAGCTAAGAGAATGACATTAAATTGTCCTATTCATAATTTGAATAGTGTTAGAGTCTGGTGGGACTAGAGCCTATGCTAGTTCCCCCAGACACTGAGATGACCCAACCAGTGAACCACTCGGCCAATGCCCCCGGGGTTAATTATTAACATATATTTTTTATTTATTTATAAATATAAGTATAAAGAAATATATTTATAAAATTATAATAGATGTATCTATTGTAATTTAATAATTATTTAAATATATATATATGTCTAGTTAAAATTATAATTATATATAAATATATTTTAAATATATTTAAATATAATTTTAAATTTAAAATTATAAATTTAATAAATATATTTATTATTTAAATATATTTATTATAATTTTATAAAAAATTTATGGGAACAAAATAGATTTATGAGTATAACATGAATGAGTCATATACCTAGTAAAGTATAGATTATAAAAAATGGGTGATCGCATATATGGACACCATGAATAATAATAAGGGTGAAATGTGTACATAAACATTCATGATGAATACATAACATATGAACATTAGTCATACTCATGCATCGATATATTTATTGATTAAATTCTTTATAAGAATATATTTAATTAATTAAATATTTTTATTTATAATTATAATTATGAATATATATATACACATTTAAAATGTATTTATATATAATTATAAGTATATAATAATAAAAATATAATTATAAATATAATTATTATTTAATAAAACTTATTATAATCTTATAATTATTTAAATACAAATTTATTTAATTATATTTTAATAAATACTTTTTTTAAATGATTCTGTAAATATTTTAATTATTAAAAAAATATTAATTATAAACATGTTTTTTTATTTAATGTTTATAAATAAACATTATTTTTTAATATAAATATAATAATTTTATATAAATTAATAATATTTTTTTATTAAAAAATTTTATCATCATTTTTTAGTGTTGATAAATCCCCCCTTTTATCAGTGCATATTTCTTAGCACTGATGAAAGTAGGCGTTGTCCTTCCATCGATCAGTGGTAGTGCCTTGACAAGAAACGATGGTCTAACCACCATCCCCAACCCACGATTGGGCTTGTGAGGAACCAAGAAGAAGAATCTTTTGAACCATGGATCGAGTGGGGGTCTTCTGTCACTGCCATCCCCCACATCGAGCGGGGGTCTTCCTCGTCTTCCCCTGCCATCATGCATGGGAATTCCTTAGTGTTGTTCTCATTTTATAATTTATTTTTATTAACCGTTGTTTTCTTATTAGAGTGTGTATCCACATTTTCTTTTAAATAAATCTCTTATCTATATGCAAAATTTAAATCAAGAACACAAAGTAAAAATTTGAATCTTGCTTCTAACAACTAATGAAGTTATTTTTTTAAGGTATGATGAAATGTAACTTAATGATAAGGCTCAACCATTGTCTATTAATGCAGTTAACTTTAAGAACTTCAGTATAACAAACATACTCCTCTTCAAATTTGGGTTTAATTATTTACTTTCATTAGTGACTATTTAACATTTAAAATACTTAGGATCTAATATATAGATCATCCCTTTAATAGTGTCCAAAAAGAGCTTTAACAATACTAAAAAAGAACTATTTTCCTTAGTGCTATTAAAAGGGGGTCCCTTTTATCATCACTAAAAAAGCGATGATAAAAGTCAAAAACATATTTTCTTTAAGAAATTTATACAAATCGTAGGGTGGAAAACCCCCATTTTATTAGAACTTTTCTATCCTCCTACTCCTTTAATAGCATTGGGTAGCTACTTCACCGACATGGATGCATGCCTACCTTTGATGTGTTTTGAACCTGATACCTCTCCCTCATAATCCAAAACATTTTCCACTCCACTATAGTGTTTTATTTTATATTTTATGACATATCTATATATTTATACATATTTAATTACATTTGTATCTATCTATATATATTATATTAGGTGCTTGGGGTACAATTTCTAAAATACATATATATATATAAATACATATATAAAATATGTTGTGTGTGTGTGTTTATACACACATATATACAGACACATATATATATTTATATATGTGTGTGGATCTATAAATATAATTATACATAATTATATATTTTTACATATATTATATATTAATATTTATATACATATATTAGAATATATAGATAATTATAGATATGTTCATTTGAGGATGGGGGGTTGCGAGGTTCTCTCTCTATGGAAATGGTGTTTAGGGTTTCACTGCGATGGACTCGATCGACTACTTCAACCCTGCTGAGGTTTTTGTTTGACCTAAAAAGAAGGTGGATGGAGGTTCTAGTTCGCAGCTGCATCAAGCACCTGTGTGCTCTGATTCGGGTAGGGTTTCTCGGTCGGATTCCCTATAGGTAAGGGGTTCTGACCATTATTTCAATAATTCTTGAAGTGGTGAGTCTGCTTCTAATAATCGCATTTTGAGAAATGGTGTTCTTGTGGTTGTTGAAGCGAATCCCCGATTCTTTCAAGAACAAATTGATGCTTGAAAATACTCGATTATTGCCTGTCTAAGATCGATGCAATCTACGTGGAAGGTTGAAGACCTTAGGAAACGTCTTCAAGTGACCTGGGGTTTTAATGACTGGCAGATGGTTTCCATCGGTATGAATTTTTATCACTTTAATTTTGGCTCCAATGATCCGAAGATGCGGGCCTGGAGTCACAGGTTTGTGAATCCTAAGCCTGGGATTCATAGATTTCAGAACTGGGACCCCTGGTTTGATCCCTTTAAGGCCAAGAATACTATATGTCAATCCTGGATCCAGATCAAAGGACTGAGATGGTTATTTTGGCATCCGAATATCCTTTGGGACGTTGCATTGGTAGTAGGGACTCCTATTAAACTTGATTAGGAGACTGGATCAATCCGGTATGGCCATTTTCCTTGCATTCTAGTTGAGTTTGATATGACTTTACCCCTTTTTGTGACGGTTCTGTTGATTGCTGGTAATTTTAAGCTTGATCTTGAGATTGATTTTGAAAATGTTCCCGTTTTCTGTATATATTGTTCAGCTATAGGACATGATAAAGTAAAATGTAATCGAGGAATGTGATGCTCCAGCTGTAAACGGTATAGATACCTTCTTGAAAACTGTAAGTTCAAAGCTTTATGTGTTCCTGCTCCATCAATTGGGATGGAGGGGGCACATGATGGGGGTTAGGGTGTCCTTAATGGTTCACCATTTCCTTTGTCTACCTCTAATGGTGTGAAAGGTCTATCACCCTCAACCATTGAGGTGAATTTGGTGAATAACAATTTAGCTTCTTCTAGGAAGGTAGTATCAGTTTCTTTTGTTGATGTTATAGCTGGTAAGAACCCCAGTGACAGGCTTATGACTAATCAACAAGGAATGGGTGTGCTGTCTAATCCTTCAGGTGATAGCACACTCATTGTTTCTATATTACATACAATTGAGCATGGAGAATCCTCTAAATGGGGTGATATGTGTTCTGAAAGTTCTAATATTGATCAATAGATGGATCATGATGATTTTCTGGAGGAGAAATACATTGCGAAAGGTATGTTGGGTAGTCTGCCATCTGATGGGAGAGGCACTAATGTCAACAGTTCCTCTGATCACTCTGTTGCACAAAGGGGTGTGCACAGTTATAATTCCATGTAGGCTGCTGATTCTCATGTTGTTTTTCATACAGTAGGGGCCTCACAGGCCTCTGGTTCTGCTGCTGCTATTCTCACAACAGCTGTTGTGTCACCTGGTAAAATGGGGAAGTGCATGCTAGGCAGACTTCCCAAAATAATATAGCGGCATCTTTTGAGGCCCCTTTGGGCTTGTTTATGTTTCCCTGGGAGAACCTGTCAATATTATATCAGCCTCACTTGAGGCTTCTGCTACGCAGGACTCTGTTCTACCTTCTTCTGATGCCAAGGCCACTCATGTATTAGTTGCAGGTGCCTCACCACATGATCACCAGATTCCTTTGGATGAAGCTTCCATCAAAATGGTAGTGACTCCCAAAATTAGTTTTGTGGCTTTGACTGATACCACGAGTGCTACAAACTTCTTTTCCATGTTGGACTCAATGAATTCCCCTGATTGTGATATGCTCTATATGGAGAGCTGTGAGATGAAAAAGAATGCCACCATGAAATGTTCTATTACTAATTCACCTTCTTTAGTTGAACAAGCTAGTGCTAAGCAGATTGGGCAGCCCGATACTGAGGAGCAGTTGGAGAATGGGGCTAAAGGCGCTGATGGAACACATCATGGTGTCCTTCTTGTTGACACTACGGATAATCTAGCTGATTCTCAACATGATTATTCTACCGATGAAGGTGTGAATGATCAAGGTGATGCTTCAAAGATTCTGAATCAGTGGAAAAGAGGCAGGAATCCAAGAGGACGTAGTGATCGTCGTGGAAGAGGCGGGATAGGAGGCAGGACCAGAGGCTGATTATGTTTGGATTACATTGGTTTTCATCACTTGTACCACAAATCTCAATCATTTCCTGAATTATTGAATTTTATTTTAATAATAATTTTCTGGGTCATAGACTCACCTCCATTACTGCATTGTTATGGTATATATGTTCATCAACAAACACACACAAATATATATTTATATATATATATATATATTATATATACATCAATTATAATTGCATATAAATATTCATACATTTTTATTTTAAATAAAATGGATATTATATTATATTTTTATAATATTTATATATTTTTAAATATATTTTATATGTAAATATGTTTATATATATATTTATAAAAAAATTAATCCTGAATATATAAAAAATATGTAAATATTTTTATATATTTTATTATAAATAAAAATAAAATATAAAAACTGATAAAATTTTAAAACTATAATATTAATATGAATATAATACCTAGGAATAAATTTATTCCCTACTAAAAACGGGCAAAAATACCCCCCTTAAACGAGGCTGAAATTCCTTCGAATGTAAAATAATTATGGTACCCCGATTTAAAACTCATTTTTAGAGTCATTTTGGGTATTTTTTGGTCTCTAAAAATGATACAATGGGTTCCACTATGTTACCAAGTCATATAGATCATCTCAAGCTTCAATTTGATATGTGCTAGAGCCCAAACGGACATCCGAATCAAAAGTTATGGCTGTTTTAAGTTCAATTTACTTTTTCAACTTATTTTCGATCTTTTATTAATTTTGCAATTATTTTTATATACATATTTTTATTAAATTACTATTACTCGATAATAATTTTTAAATTATTAAGTAAAAAATATTTTAATTATTTTATAATCTATTTTCACTAATTTTATTATATATTAACTGTAAATGTCTATTTAGCCTTGATTTTAAAAAATATTTTAATTATTTTATTCAAGGATAAGTCACACAAAATTTAATATGGAGTCACATAAATAGAAAATTTTCAATATAAATCAATAGTCAAAAGATTGATGTGTGTGCTGATTTTTATAAGAACAAATATTACATTTTTAGTGGGAGTTGTAGGTCGATTCATGTTGCATCTCAAAAAGGAATTTTGGGAGGCTCTAAAATTGATCGTCTACTAATTAAAATGAATAGAAGAAATCATGTTTTTCTTTGGGACCGATGACCATTTTACTAGATACATTGATTATAAATTTATTAGTGATTTATACCCTAGGAAGAGCATAATAGTATTTTTGTTTACCTATGGAGTATCAATGATCATGTGGATGTCACGACTTCAATGGATTGTTACTCTGCATTCAATGGAAGAAAAGTATGTAGCTACAACAGAAGGTGGTGAAGAAATGGTTTAGATTCTGTATTTTTTGACATATATAATAATGAGTAATAAAGATTGATTTTTTGGATAATCACAGTGAAATAAACTTGGATCAGAATATATATTTCCATAAATGGAAAATAAATATTGATTTGAAATACCATTTCATCTAGAACTTGTGGAAGGACAAGGAAATGTAGCTAAAAGAGATATCCGGAACACAAAATATGGAATATATGTTTACCAAGGAAATATTTAAATAATGTTTTAGGTAGAATCACACCTTAGTAGGACCTATGTGAAAAGAAGAGTAATGTTTCATGCTCTGAAGGAATGAAGTTTGATATTTCTAAAGTGTTATTCGGTTTCTAAAAGGATTTTTGAAACAAGTCTTAAAGTGGAAGGTTTTTGGGAGGTGAAACTTATTTCAGTTCACTAGAATCTCATTTGCTATAATTTCATTCACCAAATTTTTTTCAATGGATGTTTCTTAACTTAGTGTGAAAATAGTGATAATAGGGTCTCTCTATGGGAAATATTACCATGAAAAGTTCACATATTTAATGGTATTGTGATGGAGTTTTGGAGGATCATAAGTTTAGAAAAGTTAAAGGGTTAGTATTTTGGTATCCATGCTAAGGAAGTCATGTTAATTGGTCCATGATTTCAGGGGAATAGTTTTAACGTGTTGAATTAATGAAACTTACTATATATGTGGGCGAGGCTTTTGTCCTAAGCATAGTTCAAAGTGGATTAATTTCTGTAAGAGAAGTGATTGTAAGATTACTTGTACTAAGTAGTATTACTTATAATTTCATATAATTCTAAATATAATAGAAATTTGGTAGTTTTTTATTCTCTCGTGCATTTAGGATTCATTGTTTAAAGCATGTTAATTATTTCATTTGTAGCACCTAGAAATTATAAAAGAATAACATTATATTCGTTAACATATATGACACACAACATGAAGAATAAAATAAAATATAACACCCATAGACCTTATGATATATTTATTTTTAAATAAATTAAATATCTTCAATATATTTCATTACACTCAACACTGAGTTTAGATTACGTTACACACAACAATGAGTTTCTTCGATAGCTTTCATTACACGCATGACCAAGTTTTACCGAACATAAATATACTATCAATATTTTAATTTAATATTATAGTTATTTCCAAGATGTTGGAATGAATGCTATGAATATTATTAACTATATTATGAAAATATATAGTTTACACATGTTTATCAGTTATCTATTGATTAGTAATAAAAACATTTAAAGAAGAAGTAATATTTTTTCAAAAAAAATTAAATTTGTCTAAAAGACGTTCTATTTACGCTTTGTGCACAAAAGTTAAAATTAATTTTTATAACTTTTTAAAAACTTATTTAAAAAAAATCAATTTTAAATAATAATACCATAATTATCATAAGGTGAATTTTGGTTATGTTTTTGAACTGTTTCATTTTTTGATGAACATTAAAAAATAATGAATTTTAATTAAAAAATGCCTTTTTGTATAAATTATTTATAAGGTTAAACTATATTTGGAATTAGTTTTAAATTAAAATTATTTCAATTATATATAAATTAATCCAATTTACATCATTATAATCATTTTTATATATAATTTTTATATAAAAACTTTGTAAACTTTTGAACATTTTCTCTTTAAAAACCTGCTTTCATATCATGTATATGAGATTAATTTTAAATTACTTTTATCCAATTTTGTGAATGGAATTTATAAAAATGGATTATATTTTTTTAGTTGGAATAATTTATATTTTATAACATGGTAAAATTAATTTTTTTTACCAAAATGGATAGCGAAAAGAGTAAAAATTAATTACCATGTTTAAGGTAAAAATGGATTTTCTGGGGGTTTAACTAAAAATATAAGTGCTAAAATAACCCATTAAATTTTACAACAACCATGGTATGTAAATATTTACACCTTATATATTATATGTTTGATATTTTCCCATTTTTTATATTTTTATATTGAAAAAACTAGGGTATAATTGAATCCTTTCAAATATTTTAAGTGTGCAACTCACCTCACTTATGAAAGGCTACACCCTCTCCTCTCTTATTCGCACATTAAAACCGTTTTGGTTCACTAAATACCATCCCAAATCACTTACCAACTTATGTCATCTCATATTAGAAGCATTATTGTTGTCATAATGTTATCCTAGGAAGGTTTTAGTGAAAACATAAGGAAGATACCCAAAGAAGAGGTAACGTTCCTCAATAAACATTTTTGTATTATTTCTTCCTCCACCACCTACAATTATTTTTAAACAATTATGATATAATAAACTCATTATATTAAATATATTTATATATCATTATTTTAAGGAAATGAACTATAACCACCCACACTTCCATCAAATGGTTTATGAAATCATTGTTTGTGTGTACGGTGGACTACCGTTTAGCGAACCGATGTCATTCGATTTTCCATTATCACCTCACACAATTGGGTATGAAGATGGATATAAATTTTATATATAATATTTATAGAATAATTATTCATATGTACTAATCATATCATATATACCTTTTTAGATTCTATTCTATAGCGGACACGATAACATCACTTGGGTGTACGATGAACTACAACCTCGTGAAATGATGTGATTTGTTTCTCACTCACAATTTATATGTATGGTAATAAAGATAAATTTAATGAGTATATGTGATTTAAATGAATTAATTATTATATTAATGAAATATTTATCATTATTAAAATACAATATATCATTTTTTCATACATTGAAAAATCATAACATCGTTTGTGTACGTGTGGACTTTCGTCTTCATGAAGCGATGCAAATATCTTTTTATCACCACACCACATGGATGATATATATAATTATATTTAAATTAATAATATTAATAATATTATATTTCTATAATTATATATATATATATAATAATAATACTTACCTCATTTCAATAATGATAATAGAAAAATGGAGACATTACTCATGCAAACGTACATACTACTGTATCCATGATCATAACATACTTAATTTTTAAGAAAAATATTTAATGATTATTATTAAAAGTATAACTGATTTATAAATATTATAATTATTCCATTATTTTTATTCTGGATATGATGAAACTATATAATATTCAGAAGAACCAAGACTTTCATTACAAAGTACAAAAGAGAAAACATGGCAATTAACACCTGAAACAATGAAAATATGGAAATATTATTAATGAATGAGTGATAAAATGTTATAAAAGATTAATATATGATAAATATTAATATGGATATTTTATAAGTTAATAAAATGATTATAATAACTGTACAGGAGGTTAAATAAAGTTATATAAAAAGGAATCGTGAGGTAAGGTACATCGTCTCAATTTCTCTTCATTGAGGAAAATTGTAATGATATGAACATAATTTATTCTATATGGTGTATATAATACCTCTTATACATTTAATATCATGATTTATTAATAATTCATCTGATTTTATGTTTCTATTTGAATTATTTAATCCAAGGTGATTTGACTTAAGATTTACCAAGTGGTAAAACATTTTATAAATCAATTTATTTTGATTGAGTTATATTACTAATTCATCACCATTGATATTATAAGATAATCTGTGAAATTACATTTGATTATATTGTATTTCCACATTTTTATGTTTATTTATACTTTTTACACATAATTAATTCATTTATTAATCCTCACTTCAACGTTATGATCATTTTAACGGTTTATGTCATAATATCATCATAGTCAAGATTATTTATTCTTGAATTTTATTTGAATAATATTATTTGATAATTATATAATAAAACAATTTAAGTTTATTTTCCTATAGTTATCCATGACATTTTCAAGTAATAGTACAAATTTTCCACTCTTTGGTACTTAAAATAGTTCAGAAAATGTTTTTACGAAAATATGAAAATATTTTTCTCTTCGTTCATAAAAATACTTTCTTCAAAAACCATGTTTTCTAAAAACGTTTTTAACATTTTAAAATGATTTATTAAAAAAAAATTTACCAACTTTTTACTTTTTAATTTTTTTAAAGGAATATTCATATTGTTTTTGAAACAATTCTCATTTTACTTTTACTTAAAAAGTAAAAGGAATATTTTTTAGCTTGTATGACATAAATAGAATTTATATCAATCATGACCAATAAAATGTTTAAATATTTATTTATTTGTTTCAAAGTTTATTTTAAAATCAAATTATTTTGAAAATGTTTTGTGAAATTTTAGTTTTAAAATTTTATTTTCAAAATGAAAAGGATATTTTCCTCAAGAATATTTTTAAAGATATTTTTATGGTATTAAACAATGAAAAAACAATTTATTATTACTCCAATGGGTATATATTATATTAATACCGTACCTATTCTTCATATGGATGGTTTTTGATCATTATTACCAAGTAAAGTATTGAAATTCACCACCTTCATTCAGTTTTTAGTCATTAACTTTCCCTTGAATTATTCACTTTCCTATGGACATTTAATTTCTCCTAAATATACATACAATTCAACATTGATAAATTTATTGATTTATCTAGATATCATTTATATATATATATATATGGATTTATACACTGATAGTTATAATTTTGTTTGGGGAAATATTGATAAATTTTTATTCCTTACTGGTATATGATTTAGCACGCCCAATTTTCAAATTTTATAATCTATTCACAACTTTAGAAGTGGCGAGCAAGGTCGAACCACAGAGAGCATGGGATCAAATTCACTAAAAATATATATTTGGGCAATATTTAGATTTGAAATCAGTTGAGGTAAATCCTATATTTTTATATTTTTATTATTATTTTATGGAAATAAAAATTAAGAACAAGAAAGAAATAATTTAAGTTGGAATTAAACAAATAATGAAGAAATTTTATCAACAAAATGTGTTTGGGGTGATGGAATCATAATTAAACTATTAAAAAACCATGAAAAATATGGTCTTTTGCGATTAAATATTTATTCCCCCTAATTATCACTAGTTATAAATAATAATAATTTTTTAGATGCTCATTTCATATCTTCTAATTTATTTAATGTCCCATTATATGGTGTTATAAATAAATTAAGAGACACATTCAAGTACCTAACCAATTGGAGAATTCACGCATTCGGTTTCTCATAATATTTTGCCACCTAATTTCACCATAATCGGTTAAAATAGTTTACCTTCTCATATTTCCAAATAGATTAATAATTAAAATGGATACTCTCAATTGCAGAAATTATTTCAGTAAAAATACAATTAAAGCATATAAATATCCTGCTAAAAATAAAATAAACTATCAATTAATCACAAAATAAAATATCAACATGACATGTGAAATAATTAAAATAACTAAATCAATATACTAAAACACATAAAATTTCCCCGACATCACAACCATAAAAACCCGTGCAGTGATAAAAATATAATGCATTAAAATTGTACCCACACTATCAAAAAAATGACCGTGCTGGTCTGAACTCTTGGCACGCGATGAAATGTGATGGTTACTGATCTCATAATGAAATTTATCCTCCATGCATGATGATTTAGAGCTTGAACAATGGACTTCAAACAATATCACACCCACCAAAAATTGCAATGAATAGGAGGAGGTGAGGCAGTTCTGCTGATAGGGTATAGAGTGGGACTGGTCGCCTGATTTTCTTTTACATATAAGTATTCTTCTATGTGGTGGAGCACGCTCCATGAAGGTTTGACATTGAGTCTGATCTATTGTAGTAGGGAGGGGGTTGAGATGGTGGGTTATTGGTAGAGATGGAGGGGATGGTGTGATTATGTGGTCTAATAGAGGAGGGAAGTGCACGACTATGAGGCTAGTGGCGGAAGAGAGCTGGCTATCTCGTTCATAGGGAGGAGGCATGCATGTTACTTGTCTACTACAGTGTAAGGGAGGTGCACCTTCTATTTTTTGTGTAGGAGGAGGAAGGGTGGTTTAATGTTGTAGGGTTTTGGCCCCATGTGGCTCCTTGTGGTGTGATATAGGGAGTGAAACAGATTAGAGGAGAGGCAGGCGACCCCATATTATAATGTGCAGGAGGGAGGTAGCTCGTAGGGTGTCTATATGAAGGGTATAATGCAAGCAAATGATTTTATCAAACAGACCAAGATATATCCTTTTAATAAGAGAGGTGACATAGGAGGGATTTAGGGTTTTATAGTGGAGATGAAGGAGACCGATCTCACGTATCTTCATACATGAATTTCAAATTCCATAACAAATCTTATTATCTAAATACATATCATAATAATAATAGAAGATGAAATATAAATATATATACTAATTAAATATAAACACAAATAATTATAAGAAAAACTTTTATATAGGTAAATACATACACACACACATACATACATACATACATACATACATACATACATACATACACACACACACACACACATATATATATATTTATGAAAATGTAATTAAATAAAAATATGATAATAATATTACTACTTTTAAATATTAACAAAAAATACACTAATATAAAAAATAATACTTTAATTAATACTAAAAATATATAAAATAATAAAATATAATACTAATATAGATAATTATTATATATAATAATAAATATTAATAAACAAATAATAAAACTAATATTAGCGAAACAAATAATCATAATATAATTTTGGTATATAAAATTAATATAAACTAATAAAAATACAAAAGTACTAACATCAGTATATAAATTAAAAAAAATTATCAAAATGTCTAAAAGACTAAAATACTACAAAAAACCTAAAAAACTAAAAGAGTTTAGAAAAAAATTAAAAATAAATTAAAAAATTATGGAAAATATATATAGAATCCATTTGAATCAAATCCCCGATTCTTAAAATTTTACACTCCTAAAAAAATTAGAAAGAATACACAACTAGACCCGTGAACAAATCAAAGTATCAAAATTACAAGTACAAAAATTTTCAATATCTTTTTACCCATAAAATATCACACTTCATTTAAAATATCAATTTTCAAAATAGTTTCCCTTTATCTAACATTATTTAAAAAATAATTACCTATACTCACGCATCATGTGATCTACCCCACCATAACTTGCATCACTCATAAAATTCGATCAAATTTATGATCAATTATCATACACATGTATTCATACCATAGTTTTGACATGAAATTTAAATCAACACTAGTGGAAATAAAAACAATTAACCAATATTGAGGAATTCACAAAAGGTTCAAATTTATCTGAGACCATGAGATGGTGTTTCATATTTTCTTTTGAAAATTTATTACAAATATTAGTGGTGAATCTTGAAATAAATGCATCATAAGTTTCAATGCAAACATCTCCCTCAAAATCTCACCCCCACATTTAAAACATTACTTTTACCCAAGAATATGATAATATAATTACACTAAAAAATATGATTTGTTTCATTATTTATCTCTTTTTAGGGACACAACTAACTCAAACATAATGAATAGGTAAAAAAGTGAGTATCCTCTCACAACTCCCATAAAATCTAACTAAGATATTATCCCATGAAAATGTAAAAAAGTAGCATGCAGACACAAGGTTATTTTATGGTGTGTATAAAATAATTATTTTCTATGTTAAAATGAATTATAATGGTTAATATCGGTTGTCTCCAAAGAGGAGAACACAACAATCTCATTTGTCACTTTAAATTTGAGAAATAAGTCGAGATGTTTTTGAATTTTTTTGGTATTGAAAACAAAGAAACAAAAAAAATAAAGCAATAAATTAAAATATTTAAAACAAATTTAAAAAATTTGTGATTAAATAATAGTTATAAGAATTGGGTGATCAGATTGGGGTTGGTTTTTTAATTGCAATGTTATTATAGTGCTAATTTATCCAATCCTCTTATGATAAGCCAATTAAAGTGAGGTTTGACAATCACTTCCAATCACTCCATCAGTCAATGGTGATGGTGAGAGTAAACCTTACCAATATATTAGTTTTTTATACTATCCTTCCTTTTATAAAGGAGTTGAATTTAATACCCTCAATTGATTTAGGCAATTCCTGACCAGGTCTTGTTTATCCTAAACAATCAAGAATATGTTCTACTCCTCCGACATGTACTAAATATTTCCAAGTACTTCACCACTAAGCCCTGATCTATTACATCATATATAAACCAAAACCTAATGTAGGGAGACAATTATATTTTTACAAATATATAATAACAACAGAATATAAAATCAAATATGATTGCAGAATATAATAAAAATTGTTACTAGAATTGAACCAACTTCGCAGAAGAGTGAAAAATTTCATACAACTATGTACATGAACTCAAACATTAAAAATGGTAAACACGTCTCCATAACTAATAAACAAGAGTATTATCCCAACATTTTATGGTTAATTGATAATAAGGGAGTAGAATACTACATTACAAAACTAAAAATAATGAAAATACATAAAAAGAAGAACATAAAAAATTTCGTCTAGAATCTGTACCACAGAAGATAGCTTATGTTCTACCAACCAGATTGATGAAACATGGTGAGGTATCTTCTTATAAGATGTTTCAAATTTCGTTTTACATATAACCTCTAAATTGCAGATCATTTAGATCCATTTCAAAGAATTTATGACCGCCTTAATAGAGATAATTTTTTTTGCTCCCGAACACTATTCCACCAACCACACTTTGACCAGTTCAATGGAAGCCTTAATAAAAGATCTTATAATTGAAATTTAATTTGAAGATTAAAATAATATTCTTATTTATAACCCATATAAAATAATCACATTTATAGGTCGGTATCTTGAGATATGCCTCATTTAATGAGGTATGGTCCATTCTATCGACCAAAATAACTCTTTATTTTAGTAGATTGTTTTGGGCATGCGGGAGTTTGAATGAGATCTAGTTATAGAATCATAATTGTTAGCTAAGAATACTAGAATCCTTCCAAGAATGAATCACTTTAATTAGATCAAAATTTTAGATGTTATGTTTGAAAAACATAAGCAACAGAAAACTAATAAATGTCTAGATTTAACAAATTTTCACATTGAAGCCCAAACTCCACCAAAAATCATAAAATGACGAAAATTAACTACAATTTAATAATTGTTTGGGATTAAATAAATGAAAAAAATATTTATAAATATGAAAATATTACCTTTATCAATTCCCCCACACTTAGAACTTGGACTCCTAAACAAGTAAACATCAAAATCAAATTAAAGAAAATTTAAAACTCATATCCTTGATATCCAACAATTTTACACCAAGAAAACAAGATATAACAACTCCTAAAAAACCATTATTTAAAGTTATTCATTAAAATAATTCAATATATTTCCAGTTCTTTTGTCTTACCATGCACAAAAAACACTTACCTCACTTTCATTTTTCTCTTATCACACAAATGTCAATTTTTAAGCAATGTGTTTCTCATCCAAACTCATACAAGGGTCACTATAGGCTTGATAAATTTATACATATCCACCCAATATGAGTCAAGAACGTATTTTTATCGTGAGTACTGTTCAGATATTTTTGTGAATTTTTTAGTAGTATTTAGATGTGAAAAATTCGGAGGCCGAAAAAGGAGGGCTGGGATATTTTTGAAGCAAAATTGAAAGATTATAATTTTCATTCAAGTATGGTATCCTACTCACCCCTATAGTTGTAATTCAGCCCCATAATCATGAAAAACAAGGACATTTCCCAAAATTTATCATCTTTTCACCAAAAATTCCAATTTTCACAGACATAATTTTTCTTGAAAGCACTAGTTAGGAACAACTTTATTTATTCATTAGAAGTTCCAGAAAAAAAATATTCTTTTATCAAGAAATCCCTAGAAAGGAACAACTTTCTAAAGAATGAATTTTTTTATTAGAATTATAATATCTTTTGTATTTTATTTTTACCCAATGTATCACCAAATAAATTATAATAATACAAGATACCCTCCCCCACACTTATGTTCAACTAAATTATGAAATTTCACTTCAGGAGTAGGTTGGATATGGAAAATTGGCTTGAAACACGGCTAACATAATAGGATATTCTTGGATTATAAGGTATATAAGGATTAAATTTTAATGTTAGGACATTATAAAAAGTATTATTAGAAAATGGGGCTTTAAAACCAAAAAATGCCTCAATAGTTTAAAACAAAAGTACCTCAAATCCCCAAGTTTTAGTAGAAATAAATCAAACTATGGTTAAATCAGGAATAGTATGGTTATTTCAATAATTTATGTGAATGTAAATAATATGTAAAATAGGTTTATAATCCTTATAGGAAATTCATTTCAATGATAAATATAGTGATATGGAGCATGGGATTCAAAAATTCAGAGTACTTTTTAAACAATTTCCAAATATTTGAACTTGAAACAAAGTCAATTTCAGTATTAATTTAGGCTGAGTTTCATGGGGTAATTTTTTTTACTCATAGAAATGGGTTTCAAAAATGGTGATGAGAAATATTTCAGATAAAATATATTTAAAAACAAATAACAATTTAGAAAACCAACTAAAAATATAGAAAAACAAAAAATGAAATTCCTAAACTACAAAGGTTCCCTCCTCCACCCTTAAATGATGCAGTTTCCGAAATTCATTCAAGTGTATTTAAAATATAATTATTTTTTAATTGAATCAAAATAGTAAATAAAGTGTTAAGGAGAGGTACAACCAGTCTTATTGGTAGTATATTATTGAGTTGAGCTCTTATGTGTTTCACACATGAAATACTACAACCAAAAGTACAGAAAATAATATAATAAATTTATTATAATCAAATTAGAATATAAATAAAGTGAGAAAATAATGATAGATCTTGGATTAATCCCCCAAGCAGGCCTTGAGTTTTGACTGCCTCCAGATGGACAGTTTCAGTTGGTTACCCCTAATCTGATAATGGGTGGAGTTTCTTTGAGATGAACCACCAAAACTTCTTCTTTCCATCTTTCACTTCTTAATTTTTGTTGATGACACTATGGACATAGTGTGCCAAATCCACCCATAAGTAAATGAGATATATCTTGTATAGTGTGGTTAGGATAAATAATGAGTCCTCCACTTTCTTTGTTTCCACTTTCACAACTTATTCTTCATTATTTAGTGGTTTCTCAAGGTATGCTGCATTAAAAGAATAGTCAATGGGAGAATAAAAGTGTAATTATATATGAATAAAATTAAAGAATGATGAATAAGTATCAAATTATTACCTTTCAAAGGAAGCATCTTCTTTCTATATTTCCTTAGGAAAAGACACTTTAGTCTCCTGGTTGTGCCCAAATTTAAAAGCGGTCGATGTATTACATGTAGGGGTCGATTTCACAGGGATCGAAGAAGTAACCATGAGAAACTATGATTTGGTGAAGGATGGGCTATGAAGTAGCCAACTTTGGGTTTGATTTTGGATGGTTTAAAGAACACTAAGAAACCTACGTGAATTCAACTCAGATAAAATGGGTTGATCTTAGGATTATGCTCGGGGTGGATTGAATGAATTTTACTTCTTTAGAAAATTTTGGTTTTATTAATTTTTGATTAATCCATTCTTCAAAAATAACATTACATTCATCATTTTCTGGTTTGGTGCTTACTAAACACAATTACTAATCCCCTATACACATAGAGAACCAAATTCATGATCTCTCCGAGGTATATGGTCATTTGTTAACTGAATTTAGTTTGCTCAAACACGGTAAAGATGAAGAGTAGAAATAACTGAAGAATGGATGTCTTAAATGAATTATCCAATTAACAACAATTCTTTCATAAAATAACATTCAATCCAGCCTTTGCATCCTCTTAAGATAATCCAATTAAATTGTTAGCCCTCCATTTATGGTATACTCTCAATGGTGGGCGGAAGATGGCTAACAATAATTGGATTGAAGAAATTAAAACCGCGGAAATAACGAGCACTCCTCCGTGTGTGTGAATGAAATTCGCACCTATGTGTGAACTAATTCACAACAACACAGAGATATCACTGTGCTTTGTGATAATAAAGTTTTGATAAATTAAATGGAAAATATAGAAGATACATAAGTTGATTAAGAACATAAATATACAAAAAAGAAACATACATTGAAATGGAAAACATTACAAAGGAAATTTGGAAGCATAACCTTACAATGAAACAAGCAACAAAAGATGATAATAAAAATATCCACCCCCAATTCCCTTCAACACTACCTCCTTATATAGGCATATTAGGAGACTTAGGTCCATCCCCCAATAATTAATTCACCCCCCAACAATTAATAGAGTCAAATGGAGGGTGAATAATCAAAAGGAAATTGTGTTTCGAATTTGACCCGGAAAACTCTCCAGATTCGTCCACCATATTGACATGTGGATTTTTAATTTAAGAAGGTCGAATCTGAAGCTGTTGTAGAAGAGATATATCTTTGTCCATATGTCTTATATGATATGTAAAAATTTCAGGAAATTTGGCTCAGCCGTGTGAAGTTATGGTCGAAATGGTGGGACGGATTTCTGTGCATTAATGTTGGGTCCACCATTTAAATCTCAACTTAAGATCCCTTTATAATTAAGAAAACATCAGAATTATCTCTGGACACAGTTGAATAAAATGATACTCATATTTGTATCTTTCTAATGTATATATTTGACCTTCATTGGGCTTGGTTTCGGGGCCCCACATTAGTTTGATGGGCCTTAGGCCCATTATGCTTTTTCCAGCAAGTTTATGCCTTTAGGCGCAAAATTCTCCATCTTCCTTTAGGATTCATCTATCGGACCTAAAAGAAAAAGTGTTCCAAAAAAAGGGTCAATCATATCCCAAAATTTCAAATTCAGAAAACCAATATAATGTTTTCCACAAACAAATTAATGATTGGGCTGAAATTTTCATTTTAAAAATGAATTTCATTTTAGATGAGAAATGAACTTCTATTTATGTAATGCACTAAAAACAATGTTTATGGACATTATTACAATGAATATAAAGATATTAAAAATAAATGTTATCCACTTTCAGTGACTAATCACACCCCCCGACTTCAGTTTTGCTAGTCCCATGCAAAATAAATTACAAATATGAAATTCAAATCCCCTTTTCCAAAAACATTTAAATACACATTGCTCACCCAAATATCTAATACCAAAAAAAATTATGAAAACCCATCAAAATCATTAAAAACAAGCTATGTCCATAAGCATATCCTAACCCCAATCCCATTCCTTTATTTAAATTCATTGCCACATTTCATCCAATTCCAATTAAGCATGTAAAGTGTTGTGCATCATAAAAGATATGGGGCCCATTTTATTGTTCAAGGGGAAAAATGGAAGCGCTGGGTGGGAATCACATTAAACCTTAAGATGAGTATCCATTTTTTTATTTTTTTATTTTATTTTTTTAACCACATTAGATATAAAAACACTAACTCTTGGAAAGAAAACAATGACGTCCCGATCCCCAAGTGCTGAACGCCACAAATATTGTCAATTTCATGCTCTACAATAGAGATATAAAGCCAAACTCTGGGAAAGACAATTATGGAGTCACGATCCCCAAGTGTCGGACGCCATGCATTTGGACAAAACATTGCTCTATGTGGTCAATTTTGTTTTGTTTTTTTATACTCAAATTAAACTAAAAGTGACCTCATAACCCTATGCTATAATGAAAGGGACACGAGAACTCAAATTTACACCCACAGTCCAGTAGACATGCATTGTGGCATTTTTATTAAGAGGATGAAAATGTAAACTTTGAAAAATCACATCGGACAACCGCACTTTCCAAAAACTATGATAATGAACTTAAACTTGCATTAAAATCAGAATCAAGGCATACAAAATTATTTGATATCCTATTTTAGAGTTTGCAATGTGTGTTATCGTGTTCAAGGTTAATGGAATTATTCTTTTCATGCATGTTCTTATTCACAAAAAATCATTTTTTATTTCATCTCCCCCCCAACATATAATAACACTATCCCCAGTGTTTAATGAAAACATAGAAGGGGTATGGGGGGTTGTTCAATGAGGAAATTTAAAATGATAATTATGGAATGAAGTCACCTATTGTCTTCTTTTTAGATTTCTGGGTAAGGTATTATTCAGAGATCACGCCACATGACACGGATGAATATGGCACTCCCCTTTCATACCCATCCTTACTCATAAAATAAGAACAGGTCAACAGTCTATGGTAAATTATTATATGAAAAAAATGATTCAAAATAATTAGAAAACATGAAAACCATGGGTTGCCTCCCTTGCAGCGCTTTTGTTTAACGTTGTTAGCTCGACATGAAACCCCTAACTTATCCAATTCCAACGTTCAAAATTTTAATTAACCCATATTTCTCCACTTCAACAAGATTGAGATTGATTGTTTTTCTGAAATTTGTTTTTTATAAAATCCTATTTTCTATAATGATTGGTAAAATCAAAGGAATATCTAAAATGGTTGATCGTGTTTTATCTAGAGTATTTCCTAAGATTTCAAGGTTCATTCCTACATGGTGAGATTCTTGATGAAAATTTATGATAATTGAATGTTCTTGGTTATCATAAATAGAGGTATTATTGAGTAGGGAAGGAAGTATTAAAATATCGAGTTCAGTTTGATTGAATTTTCCAAAATAATAATGATAATTTGAATAGAAAATTGTTTCTTCTTTAAAAACATTTGAAAGAATTGGTTCCTTTTGAAAAGAGGATTCATCCCCAAAATATTCCATTTGAATTTCATGAGTGGGTATAGACACAATATTTTTTATATATTGCAATGGTTCAATGATCGGTGATTCTAAAAAATTGTTATTGGAGCAATATTCTGAACACTCAATCCACGAAGACAAATTTTCCCCTTGTGAATCAAAAAAATTAATTTCCTCCTGATTTAAATACCCTTCAACATTTCCTTGATCTTGTTCAGTTATCCCATATCCAAAGGTTTGTTCTTTTTTCAATTCATGGGAGGTTTTTGGGATAAAAGATTCATCTAACAATGATGAGGAAAGAACATCTTGAGTGGGAACGGGTTCTTCAAAAGTCTTAAATCTTTGTAATTCTAATCTGAAAGATGAAACTTCTGAATTCATTTTATCCATTTGTTCACAAAACTGTTCAATAATTTTTTCAGGATTAGGGTTGATATATTTTTGTACATCATGGACTTCCTCATTATTTATCTTTTCAATCATTCTTGATAGGTATGGAAATTGATCTTTTAAACATTCAGCATCCCATTGATTGTTCATGTTATCGGGTGTGGGGTAATCATTCAAGTGTTGATCAAAGTAATTTTATATCTGAGGGAATTCCCATTGTTGATTTTCTATTTGATTCCAGCACGAGTTTATGAAAAGAAATTGTTGATGATACTCTATTGGAGCTGAATGAAATTTGGATTTGGATTTTTTTGACACAGGAAAACAGAAAGGGGAAAAGAAAAGAGAAATATAGGTGAGAAAATAGAATTTAGGTGAGAATAGAAGTTGGGTGTCTAAGAAAACTAACTTGGATCCCCAGCAACGGCACCAAAATTTGGTTGCTCCCAAATTTACCCTACTAGTAAAAGCGGTCGATGTAGTACATGTAGGGGTCGAATCCATAGGGACCGAAGAAGTAACCTTGAGACGCTATGATTTGGTGAAGGATGGGCTATGAAGTAGCCAACTTTGGGTTTGATTTTGGACTGTTTAAAGAACACTAAGAAACCTACGTGAATTCAATTCAAAGAAAATGGGTTCATCTTAGTATTATTCTCGGGGTGGATTGAATAAATCTTACTTCTTCAGACAATTTTGGTTTTATTAATTCTTGATGAATCCATTCTTCAAAAATTACATTACATTCATCATTTTCTGGTTTGGTGCTTACTAAACACAATTACAAATCCACTATAAACATAGAGAACCAAATTCATGATCTCTCCGAGGTATATGGTCATTTAGTAAGTGAATTTAGTTTTCTCAAACACAGTAAAGATGAAGAGTAGAAAGAACTGAAGAATGGATGTCTTAAATTAATTATCCAATTAACAACAATTCGTTCATAAAGTAACATTCAATCTAGCCTTTCCATCCTCTTAAGATCATCCCATTAAAGGGTTATCCCTCCATTGATGGTATACTCTCAATGGTGGGCGGAAGATGGCTAACAATAATTGGATTGAAGAAATTAAAACCGTGGAAATAACGAGAACTCCTCCGTGTGTGTGAATGAAATTCACACCTATGTGTGAACTAATTCACAACAACATAAGGATATCACTGTGCATTGTGATAATAATGTTTAATAAATTAAATGTAAAATATAGAAGATACAGATGTTTATTGAGAACAAAAATATACAAAAAATAAACTTACATTGAAATGGAAAACATTACAAAGGAAATTTGGAAGCATAACCTTACAATGAAACAAGCAACAAAAGATGATAAGAAAAATATACACCCCCTATTACCTTAACCACTAGCTCCTTATATAGGCATATTAGTAGCCTTAGGTCCATCCTATAATAATTAATTCACCCCCACCAATTAATAGAGTCAAATGGAGGGTGAATAATCAAAAGGAAGTTGATGTTTCAAATTTGACCCGGAAAACTGTCCAGATTCGTCCACCATATTGACGTGTGAATTTGTAATTTAAGAAGGCCGAATCCAGAGGGGTTGTAGAAGAGATATATCTTCTTCCATCTATACTATATGATCTGTAAACATTTTAGTAAATTTGGCTCAGCCGTTTGAATGTTATGGTCGAAATGGTGGGACGGATTTATGTGCATTAATGTCGGGTCCACCATTTAAATCTCAACTTCAGATCCATTTATCATCATGAAAACATCAGAATTAGCTCTGGCCACAGTTGAATAAAATGATCCTCATATTTTTATCTTTCCATTGTATATATTTGAGCCTCATTGGGATTGGTTTTGGGGCCCCACATTTGTTTGATGGGCCTTAGGCCCATTATGCTTTTTCCAGCATGTTTCTTCCTTTAGGCGCAAAATTCCCCATATTCCTTTGGGATTCATCCATCATACCTAAAAGATAAATTGTTCCAAAAAAAAGTGATCAATAATATCCGAAAATTTCAAATTCAGAAAATGAATATAATTTTGTCCACAAAAAAATTAATGATTGGGCCCAAATTTTCATTTTAAACATGAATTTCATTTTAGATGAGAAATGATGTTCTATTTATGTAATGCAATAAAAACAATTTTATGGACTTTAGAACAATGAATATAAATATATTAACAATAAATATCAGCCACTACCTGTGACTAATCATCTCCTCTTTAACTCCTTCCAATAATGTTTAATCAAGTTTGGGTATCTTCATATGTTCCCCATTGGGAGAATCTTATTTTTCATCTTCCTCCTCATCTAAGTTAATACAAGTGTTGGCAGAAATAGTAAAATAAAAACAATTAGAGGTGATAATCAATTCAGTTTTAAAAAAATTAGAAGATAATATGTTCATGAAAATATCATATCCCTAAGTTTGTTCAGCTTCAATTACCTCTTCATTGGAAAGAACCTCTTGGATTTGAGTAATAGCAGATAGAGGTAGGTATTCAGGCTCCTCCAATTCTTGGATCTCTTTAGGAAAATTAGTGACAACTAAGGGAGAATATTCATAGACCTTTTCCAAATTATAAAATTTCGGAAATTAAGGAGAGAAATCAGTTAGTTCCTAGGCCATCTCTTCAAATATTTCCCGGTTCATGTCCTCCCTCAGGCCAGCTATGAATTCTTTAAATATCTGCTCCCCATTATTTTATTTTGAAAATAACCTCACCCATCTTATAATAAGAAAAACACTATCATACATGGACATCAGTGAGAAATTAATTGGTTATTAAACTTTTGGTTAATTAATCCATGAATTAAAGAAATAATCATTCGAAAACATCATGAAAAAATATATATTGTTTAACTTTTTTTTGAAAAGTATCAAATATTTAGAATTAGATTGCGGCACTTCCTCCATAGAAATAGCACCATGTTTTGAAATGTTCTTATCGTGGGGTGTGTAAAAAATAATTATTTTGAATGTTAAAATTAATTATAGGGGGTAACCTAGGTTTTCACCAGAGAAGAGTGCAAAACAATCACATTTTTCATTTTCAATTTGAGAAAGAAGTGGGGTTGTCTTTAAAATTGTTTTGTTTTGAAAAAAAGCAACAAAACAAAATAAAGCAATAAATTAAAATATTTAAAAAAAATTGAAAAATAATGTGATTAAAAATAGTTATAAGTATTGGGTGATCATTTTGGGGTTGGTTTTCCAAATGAAATTTAATCATAGTTATAATTTATCCAATCCACTTCTACTAATCTGATTAAAGTGAGATTTCATGACCGGTTCCTTTCACCCCTTTGGTCAAGGGTAATGGTGAGAGTAAAAATTACAAAGATATTAGTTTGTTCTATTCTCATTCCTTTTGTGAAATATTTTTAGTGAATACACTAAATTGATTTATGAAATTCCCGATCAGGTCTTGTTTATCCTAAACAATCAAGAATATGAACTATTCCTCCCACACATACTGATGATCGCTAAGTAATTCACCACTAAGCCCTAATCTATTCCATGGTATATATAATAGAACATACTGGAAGGGGATAATATTACTTTAAAATATAAATAATAACAAAAAATATGAAATAAAATACAATCACACAAGATAATAAAAACTATTAGTATAATTGAAACAAACTTCGTAGAAGATAGAAACATTTCAAACAATTAAGATCATGAAATCAAACATTACTTAAGGTAAAAACATCTCATTTCCCAATAAATCAAATTATTACCCCACTATGTTAAGGTTAATTTAGAATAAGAGAGATTAAGAATACATTACAAAATTAAAAATAAAGATAAGAGGGTAAAAGAAGAACAAAACAAATTTCCCCCAGAATCTGTACACCATATGTTCTCTTCTGTTCTGTCCAACATATGGATAAAACATGCTGTTGTATATTCTTATAAGATGTTTCAAATTGAATTTTACTTCTACCTTAGAAATTTTAGATCATTTGGAGTCCTTTAAATGATTTTATTGCTGCCTTAGTAGAACTGACGTTTTCTAGCCGCAAAAAACTATTCAACCAACCCCACTTTGACTGGTTAAGTGGAAGCCTTAGTGAAAGAATTTATCCTTGAAATTTAATTTGATTCTTACTATTTGAGTAAAATTTTGAACCCATCTGTAATCATCCTATTTTAATGTTGTTATACTGAGTTATACCTCATTTAATGAGGTAGGGTCCATTCTACTAATCAGCCTAACTCATTATTTTAGTCAATTTTTCTTGGAATTTTGGAGTTAAAATGAGATCTATTTATAGGATAAGAATATGTATCCCACAAACACTAAAATACTAAAAAAGAGTAATCAATTTAATTTGATCAAAATTGTAGAAGTTATGTTCAAAACATAGAAGCAACAGAAGACTGTGAAATGTCTAGATTTAACAAATTTTCACAATTAATCCCAAACTTCAAAAACAAATCATAAAATTATGAAAATCAGCTCAAATTAATTAATTGGATGGGATAAAATCAATGAAAAAATATGAATTTTTTTAAAGTATTTTCTTTATCATGCATATTTTTTATCATATTATTGAACAAAGGTCATTTAAAAAATCTCTAGCTTTTAGAGTAATGAGTCATAACTTTAATCGGTATCCCAAAAATAAAGGGTTACCATGTAATGAACCAAAAATACTTGTTGTTGGAACCAAAGAAATATACATTACCATATCAAAATACAAGTAATGAATGTGTTTTATATTAAATATTACACATATAATCATGATGGGATAATGTTGATCCCTTTTTATCAAATGACTCAATGCCCATCAACCAACCCTCTCTATGAATAAATCTATCTCTCCATACTTAGATTAAAAAACATCAAGAAAATATTCAATAATTGGGTAGGGAAAGGTATCAAATGTGGGATCATCCTTAAAGGGTTATTAATGGATTCTAAGGGCTATATGACATTGAAAATGTAACGGTGGATCAGTGTGTATCAAGTGATAAATATCTCAAAAAATGCCTCACTAATTTTAGTGAAACTTTCAAAATTCCTGTCATTTTGTTGAAAAAACATGGAATGTTATTTAAGAAATAATATATTCAAGAATACCTCATAAAAAATAGAAATATTAGATGATGTAAAAATGGTATATAATCCTCATTGGTATGTATATACAATGTTTGAAATCACATATGAACTTAAGTTCAAATAGGTGTCCAAAAAATAAACAATTTCTAGGAAAACATTTTAAAAGAATAAAATAATATCTGGAATCTTTGAAACCAGTGTATCATGAATCAAATCATGTAAAATAGGAATCATTTGCTCAAACTTCCCATGGATTCATGTGGTATTCCACTAATAATGTTACGATAAAAATCAAATATCTTTCATTTGGGTTCAACAATAAAATGAATGATATTTTTTTCAATTTTAAATTTTTATATTTTTAGGTTTGTTTTTTCTTTTGTTGTTTTAAATGGTGTTTTGGGAAGAATAAAATATTATTTAAAATAAAATACTTCATTGAGTAAGTGAAGATAGATTTGGTAAGTCTTCTTATATCTAATAATTCTATAGAAATGATGTACCAATAAAATCTATACATGGACAACATATACCCACATCATATCATAATGATAACATAAAATTGCACATAGATGAAAGAAGATATGTAGTATAATATTAAGAAAATAAAAAAGGTGTTAGGATTAGATGAAAATGTTCCACACATTGAAGGTATATTTTCTAAAACAAACATGAACCAATAAATGAAAATTAATGAAAGAAAAAAACATGGGTTGCCTCCCAAGAAGCGCTAAGTTTTATATATTTATCCAAATAGATAAAAAATGGTCAATCAACTTGGTACATCTGCTCAAAATTCCACAACCTATTCTCTATTATATAGGCAGTGTATCTCAACTCTATTGATATTTTCTTGAGGTTTAAACTCTCAATTTTTACAGTAAGGAACCGTTCATGGGGGAATTTCCTCATCCCCCCAGCTTTCACAATTCTTTAGAATATATCATGTTGAAGCTTCACTTGTATTTACTCCATTAGAAACATCTAAAATTTATTCAATTAATCCATTCAAATAGGATATTCAACCATAATTTTAGATTCATTGGATTGAGCCATTTTTTATTCAACTACACCCATGAAGAGACTAAGAAAATAGAGACCCAGAAATATAGACGAAGTAGGGTTGAATCCCAATTAACACTAAATTTAATTTCATAAACCACACGAGTAACCTCTCATAATAATTTAAATTCTTTGATGATTCCTATTTTATTTTAATTTTGATAGAATTTTAGGAATTGAACATTACCCTTAAATGGAGGCATCTACCCATCATATATTTCAACAACACCATGGGGATAAATAATTGTAACAGTGTAAGGACCTGGACACTTTGATTTGGGATTTACTTTCATGATATATAGTCTTTAATTGAAGAGTATAAATTTGTATCCTGGTAAAAAATTTCTTTTTTAGATATATTTATCATTCAATTTTCAGGTTTTCACTTTATAGATCAAATCATTATCACACACCTATCACCTCATCTCATATAATTCATTCATATGAAGAAAATGATTTTATTGTGGAATTTTAAAATCAAAATTCATCTTTTTCGTAGTATTGAAATATTTGTGTTCTAGTTCTATAGGGAGAGGTAGTTTTTTCCAAAGAACAAGTGATACAGGGATATTCTATAGCTGTTTTTATGATGTCCTATAAGCCCAAAGTTTATCATCAAGTTTGGTGGATTTATATTTTTGATATGTACAAAAAATTTTCTATAAAATAACATTATTCTATATATTTTAAACCTTAGATTTTCCATTGGTATATGGATATTATGGGGTTCTTATTTAGTGGTGACATCCATGGAGAGTCATGAGCTTTTGAAAAATAGAATTATTGAAATGGGTACCACGGTCATTTATGATGAACCTTGGAATTCTAAACCGGGTAAAAATGTGCTGCTTTAAAAACATAATGACCAGTCAAGTATTTTTTTATTGAAAATTATTTAGTTTTCACCCAATTTGATACATAGTCATCATAAACAAGGATGTATTATTTTCCAAAATATTTAGGAAAATATCCCATGAAGTCGATTCATAATATGTCAAAAATTGCAAACCCATGATTGAGTGTTGTAGAATCCATCGCTTCCAGATTATACCCCACGTTTATTGAAATTTATTACAATTCATGATGAACTCATGAATATCATGATTCATAGAAGGCCAGTACCAACCACATTGTAAAGGTTTTATAACTACTCTATGAAATACATAGTGTCCCCCAGCTTCTTTATCACGACACAAATTCAAAACACTATCAACATTAAATGAGAATAATCTTATGGTCATTCCATCTACACAGTCCTTGAAAAGTAATGGATCATCACGGTAGTAATGGCATGCTTCATTTAAAAATATTTTTCTCTACAATTTTAATAAATCTAGACAAACCACACCTAAAGCTAAGTAATTCACGAAATTGGAATACAAAGGAGTGATTATCTCAATGGCATAAATTTATTTATTAGAAAACGTTTCATTGATTAATTCCACATTTATTTCACTTATTTCATGGTCTAGGCTTGATAAATGATAAAAAATGATATTTTTAGTAACATTTTTCCTTTTCCTTATATTTGAAATTCCTAATGTAAAAATAATCATTGAATGAGATTGGACTTCATATATTTCTTGGACATCAGATAACCTGGGATCAAGTGATCTTTATACATAATTAATTTAGATAACAACATTAAGGATTTGAATTTATCAAAGGTGAAGAAAACTGTTAGTAGCTCTATTTTAGTTGTTTTTTAATTGTGTTTCACCACATTCAACAAGTGGATAACATAATATATTAGTCTAAAAATCATTTATTTCCTTTTTTCTAATGCAGTACCAACCGTCCAGTCACTGACATCACACATTAACTCAAATGGATTCTCCCAATCAGGTGAGATCATTATCGGGGCCTCAACCAAGAATTTTATTAATAGTTAAAAAGCATCCTTATAGTCAGGATCAAAGTGGAATGTTACATCTTTTCCCAACAGTGTGGTAAGGGTGAAGACATAACATAGAAACCCATAAAAATAATTTGTAGAATACAACATGCCAATGAAAACCTCTAATTGAACGAAATAAATTAGTAATGGGTAACTTAGATATTTTACTGATCTTGTATGTGTTAACATCAATTAATTTATTTGAAATTAGATGAACTAAAACTCTATCAATTTGTACTAAGAATTGATAATTTTCATAATTGGGCATTGAATTATTTTCTTTATATATTACCAAAACCTTATCCAAGTGTTCCGGACATTCATCAAAAGAATTCCCATGAAAAAAGAAGACATCTATGGACATCTCCAAAGAATTTTCAATCATGTCATGTAATATTTCTTTCATGCATTGTTTAAATTTTCCTGGTGCATTACACATTTCTAAAGTCATTTACTAATATGATAATGTACTATATGGAAAAGTGAATGTGATTTTATCTTGATCTTTTAGTGTAACCACAATTTGATTATAAACTGAGTATACATATAGAAAACAATAGTAATATATTCCTAAAATCCATTCATGAATCTGATTAATAAATGTTAATGAGAAGTGATCCTTTCTAGTGAAATTATTATGTTTTTGATAATTGACATAAACGCTCTATCTAGTCACGATTATTATGGGCATCAATTCTCCTTTATCATTCCCAACCATTGTGGTTCCTCCCTTTTTAGGTACAACTTCAATGGGATGACCCAATAACCATCATGGATTGGAAATATTGAACTAGAATCAAGAAGTTTAATGACTTCTTTACTGACCACTTATTTCATTGGATGTGTTAAGAATATTTGTGGTTTCCTATAAGGTTTTGAATTATCTACCATATGTATACCATGAGTATAGATGGTGGGACTTATACCTTTTAAATTCGTGATCATCCATCCTATTGATGTATTCATATACAATAGTACATCGATAAATTTACTTTCTTGTTCATTTTAAATATTATCATTTATGATCACTAACAATGTTTTTAAATCTACTATGTATTTGTATACCAAGTTAGGTGGAAGGTGTTTAAGCTCAATTGTTGGATGCCTTTCAAGGGATGGATACAATGAGGAGAAATCCTGACCATCCAAAGGTTTGAATATGTTTATGATGAATTCTATTTTTGTATTGATTCTTCTAAATCCTCATTTTAATTATGTAAATCTTTGAGATTCAGAGCATCCCTTTATAGCTTATCCCATTATTCAATCATATCCATGAAATATCAACCATCTACAGAGTGTTATTCAATACCTTTTAGGAAATCAAATGTTACATTTTGTTCTCAAAATCTAAAGATAAATTTTCCATATTGAACTTCATCCATATATCTATATGTTTCTAATAATGTTCTCCCAAGAACAAGGGGGACATCCTTATCTTCTTCCATATCTTGCACATTGAAATATGTAGGGAAGTAAAATTTATCAACATTAATGAGTATATCCTTTATGATTCCATAATGATGCTTCATAGATTTATCTTCTATTTAAAAGGATGCCTTTTTTGGAATTAATTTTATAATTCCTAGTTCTTAAATAAATCTATATGGAATGTGGTTTACACTAGATCAAAGGTCATATAAAGCTCTCCCAAATTGGAATCCTCCAATATTACATGAAATAATGAGTCTACCAGGGTCTCTTAGTTTAAGAGGTTTAAATTTGAGTATGACTTCCAAACATTACTCTTGTATTAAAACCATTCTCATATCATCTAGTTTTCATCTTTTTTGATATAATCTATTTGAGAAATTTATCATAGTAGGAAATTTGTGTGATGGATTCTACAAAAGGAATATTTATGTTAGTCTTCTTAAACATCTCCATGAATCTCAGAAATTGAGAATCTAACTTCCTTTGTTTTCATCTTTGTGGAAATAATAATGGTTGTGTGTGAGATTTCACTATTTAATCAATTGCCCCATTTTCCTTTTCTTTCTTTGCATTTTAAATATTCACCGGTTTGTTTTGATCTTTATCCTCTCTATCATCATCTTGAATTTTGTTTTTTATTGAATCACCATCCCTATTAGAAAGTGTTCATGTATAATATGTTGGTTAATTATAATGCATTTGACACTCTGAGAATTGTGTTCCACTTTGTAATGTGACAAAATTTTACTCCTTACTAAGGTTAAATCTCGTGTCACATGATAGAGTTACCGATTGTGGGTTTCTCATTTGTTTGAATAATTAAATGAATTGATTTTTGTTATTTCACATAGATGTTTTTATGTGTTGGGTTGCTATATCTTACGAGTCAAACATTGATTGATTATAAATCATAAATTTTAATATAGTTTCTCCCCAATATTTTTGACCTTGCGTTATAGTAGATTAAAAGTATGTCATTTTATTTTGCTTCATATATTGTTGTTATTGGTGAAATGGTGGTTAGTATTTCTATTGAGATCCTTCCTCTTGTGACTACATGACAAGTCTGAAGGAATATTGATTAGGAAACCTAGATGGACCCATATTCTAAATCATTGGTTGAGTAGACACTACTTCCTTCCAACCTTGATTTTGGTTATTTATTTTCCAGTTTATATTGTTATTGTTTCCATAATTTCCTATGATGTAACTGAAAAATTTATCTTAAGATATATTGTTCTTAGATGTGTTATATAGATACGTGGGATAATCATGAGGACCACCACAGTGTGGGAAGTGTTTAGCTTAAACTACATGGATTGGAAATAACATAGGAAGAATCAATAACACGTTTCCAATCCTCTTATTGAGAGCCTCAAATTGTGTAGCTATTAAAGTGTGAGAATCAACTTGATGAAATCTTGTTTTTATTCTTGAAAAATATTCTTTCCGATGGAAAATATGTTCTTCCATGTTTTGAATTAATCTGTATATATTTTCAGGATCCATTTATATGAATTCATTTACAATATCTGTATTAATTACTAGATTAATATTGGGTTGATGTCCATAGTAGAACGATTTCAAATGGTTTCCCAACATCATTCCATGACGAGGAAAATTACTTAATATGAACTTGAATCTTTCCATATATTCTCTTAGTGACTCATAATCGATTTGAAAAAGGAGTTGAGGTCTCTCTTGTTTTTTTGATGATTATGTCGTTATGTAATATTGAACAATAAATTTCATTCTCGTCACTTCCTAGGTGAATATTGTATCGCGGTCAACACTTTCCAACCATTCCTTATCTTTCCCTTACAATGAGAACAAAAATTGTCTTAGGGTCAATGCATCATCAGTCACCCCATTATATTTTAATGAGTCATAGAATTCAAGAAATCTATTCACATGCATATAATGGTCTTCACTTCTCATGGCATGACATTAGTCATGTTATTGGAGCATATTGATCTTCGATGACTACAGTTCAAAATGCACAACTTTAATTCTAGGTCTCAGTATGCTTGAGTTTTCACTGACTATATTGGTTCTCAATTCTTTTCACATTGTAGTCTAAGGCCTTTGGTTATCAAGATGATTTTGAAAAAAGGAATGGACTTGTACAATGAAACTCAATGTAATGTGAGTCTCAATGTTTTCCTCCATTGAATGTATTGGGTTTTTAGACGAGATAACAATTATAGATTCCCATTTTCTTCGGCGTTATTGTTCTTGATTAAGAGGTGGGTTGTTTTTTCTACGAATCCAAATTATGAGTGTTCACCATCTAGGAGAAATATTCCTAAAGAAAGGTCTACTTAAGATTTTCTTATTGCTAGACGTGAGAGTGTACCCAAAAAACGATTCTAAAAATTTTGTACATGTATCACAACACATCTAATTTGAAAATTTTATAAACCACTGGCTACTCAAGAAGTGGAAATTAGGGTATACCATAGAGAGAATGAGATCCAGTTCACTAAAAATATTTCTATGGGCAATGTTCAGAATAAAAATCAGTTAACGGAATTCCTATCGTTTTATATATTCATTATTAGTTTATGGAACTAAAAATTAATAATGTGAAATAAATAAATTATATTACAATTAAAAAAATGATGATGAACTTTTATCCACACAATGTTTCGGGGATGCTGATGTCATAATTAAACTATTACATAGCCATGGAAAATATTATTCTCTATGATTAAATATTTATTATTCCTAATTATCATTATCTCCAAATGTATAATCATTTTTAAACACTAATTTAATATCTCCTAATTTATGTAAATTCGTTTCCTTCGGTGTTATAAATAAATTAATATATGCATTCAAGTACCAAAATAATCAGAGAAATGATGAAGCCGGTTTATCACAAAGTTGTGCCACCTATTTTCACCATAATCGGTCAACACAGTTTACCTTCTCGAATCATAGAATCAATTAATAATTAATATGGAAAATTTAAATTTCAAAAATTATTTCATTTCAAATATAATTAAGGGATATAAATTTCCAGTTAAAAATAAATTCAACCGGCAATTAATCTCCAAATAAATTATCAACATGGTGTGTGAAAAAAATTAAAATTACTCACTCAATATTCTGACTCATATAAAATTACCATGATATCATGGAAAAAAATTCACAGTGATAAAATAATAATGCATTAAAATTGTTCCCAAAATAATTAAAAAATGATCGTGTGGGTCTAAAATCTTAGCACATTAAAAATGATACTCTTTCCAATATCCAAATTAAAGTGAACCACTGCATACGATGATGACGAGCATGAAAAATGAACCTCAAACACTATGACACCCTCTTGATAGAAAAAAGAATAGGAGGAGGTGAGGTAATTCAACTAATAGGGTTTTGAGTGGGGATGGTTTCTTGGTTTTCTACTATGTATAAGGAATCCACCATGTGGGGGTGTGCAATGAAAGAATGATGGCCACTGGGTGTGTTCTGCTAAAATATAGAGGGGGTTGAGATGGTGGACACCTGGTGACAATTAAGGGGATGGAGTGATCATGAGGTTCAATAGATGAGGGAGGCATGCGACTATGAGGCAGGCAGTGAGAGGAGAGTTGGCCCTCTAGTTTCCAGGGCAGCGGTTTATGCATTGTTGGTTTGCTATAGTGTGAGGGTGTCATGCATATTGGTTACTGTAATAGAGGAGGAAGAGTGGTTATATTCATTAGGGTGGTGGCTTTGTGTGGCTCCAAGTGGTGAAATATAGGGAGTGAGATAGATGAGAGTATAATCAGGTGACCCCCAAATCATGATGTGTAGGAGGGAGGGGACTTTTAGGGTTTCCAGCCGAGAGGTGCGATGCTAGTTGATGATTTTTTCAAATTCAACTGGACAAATTATTTTACCAAGAGACGTGGCATAGGAGTGTTGTGGGTTTTTTTACAATGGAGATGAAGGAGGCCGATCAAGCATATCTGCATACATGAAATTCCAAACAAAAATTCAAATTTGAAAACAAATCTTATTAACTAAATAATAATAATAATAATAAATGTGTAAATATAAATATATATTTTTATATACTAATTAAATACAAAAAAAATAATTATAAGAAAATGTTATATAGGTAAATACACACACAGACACACATATATATTCATGAACATGTAATTAAATAAATATATTATAATAATAATACTACAATTAAATATTAATAAAAAATATACTTATAACAAAAATTATAATTTTCTTAATACTAAAAATATATAAAATAATTAAATATAATACTAGTATGGGAATTTAATATATATACTAATAAATATTAATAAAATAATAATAAAACAAATATTAGTAAAACTAGTAATAATATAGTGTTAATATATAAAATAAATATAAACTAATAAAAATAAAAAAGTACTAATATCAGTTTATAAATTTTCTAAAAACAATTCAAAATATCTAAAATACAATAAAACTACCAAACAACCTAAAAAATGGTTATAAAAATATTTAAAAATAAATTAAAAAATTATTAAAAATGAAAGTGGAATCCATGTGAATTACTTAATCAATACAAATATTAGATGATAAGGAATATTATTTATGAATTAAATAGATAATTCGATATATGAGAAGTGCTTTGTAAATGAAAGACATGAGTGAGGCCCGATTAATGATAGACCCTCGATGAATCAATAGTCTCATGAGGCAAATTAGTAAGCTAGAATGTAATTAGTTGGCCAAACCTAATGGGTTTATACCTAGTAAATAAAAATATCTTTTGAAAGGTCTTGACAGTAGAGGTATCATGATTCCTAAGATCTTGCCATCAAATAATTAAGAATTTCCTTCATTAATAATTCATTTATTATTATCTATAATATTTTTGAAATGATATTTTCTCTAGATGTATTTAATTAATAGTTTATTTATTAAATGGATTGTTTTTTCAGTTATTTACTTTTCCATATTTATTATACCTTATCCAGTCATGATAGTAATTATATTGATTAAATGGAACGTGTTTTCAATTATGTACATTTCCATTAATTATGTTAGTCATTTATTTAAATGTAATGTGTGTTCAGATATTTACTTTTCGATATTGTTCATTTCTTATTAATGATTCATAATTTAGTCATGATAGATTCCATTATACTTAAACATTACTGAGAATTTTTTCTCTACCTTATTTTTTTTATTTTATCACGAATCAATGAAGTGTACTATGTTTGATATGCAAGGGTATTATAGAGGGAATAATTTTATTATTGAAAAAAAATTATGTTGTAATTTTTATTTTCAAATGTAATATAGTAATAAAGAATGTATCTAGTTTACCAAGACTACTAAACTATTCGGTCCTCTAGGATTTGATTTCTTATATCTTATTCCAATGTAATAAAACAGACATCAACTCATGGCTACTAGGGATAGAGTTGTTAAAGTTGGTACCCGAGTATGTTTAGTAGAAACCTTGAGAACTAAATTTAGGAAAACATATATTTCAGAACATAATCCTACGATAAAATTTGTGGATAAGTATAGAAACATCCTAATGTTTTGGTAGTGAAGATATTATATGGGTTTTTATAGAAATAAATCCCTATATGGATATTAAAAGAAGATTTTTTTCTCTCAAAAAGGTAAATAGGGGTAATAAATCCAAAAAGGGAGTATTCATATTAACTCGATCATCACCAAATGCCCAATAATGGGGTTTAATATGCACCTTATTTGACACGCTCAGGGGATATGCTTATAAAAACACCATTTTCCTTACAAACCATTATGAAATATTTTAATTTATGATGAAATTAAATAACCAATGTTAAAACAAATGTTTATTATATTGAGAATAAGGTCTCATGATTTAAACATTCTATTAATGATTATATACTTTTCTTACTATGATTATTGTTGCTCAAACTATGCTCTTTGGTTTAAGTATATGGATGGACCCTGAATGAATCATGTTAACATTGAACATGAAGGTAAATGTGGTGAGTATGAGAAACGAAATAAAATAATTATAGGAATAAAATATAACATGTTTATTATTAATTATTTATCCCAAAATATGATTAATTACCTATATATTAAGCAACTCCCAGAATCACCAAAGATGATAAGTATGGAAGTTTCTAATAACTTGAGTGTTGGAGAACATGAAAGAAAGAGGGATCAATTGACATCTTATCATTAATATAGAAACAGACACCCAATAAAGTGTTATTATGTAATGGGAAAATTATTTATGTATGTAAAATAACGGAATAATGTAATAAATTATTGTGAAAAAATGAAGAGTATGAGGAAATAAAATATATCCCATCCTAAGGAACAATTTATAGTTAACTGTCTTACATGTGGGGATCTTAGGAATTATCCAAAAAAATTCTCTATTCTAAAGGATAAAACCTAAACCAGGAAGGACCTATATTGAAATAAAATGGATGAAGTATTTATGTATTTGGATTCAAAAATTAAAATTTTAGAATTATTTTTAGAAAAAGTATTATGGTTATAATAATCATGAGACCTCTGAGGATTACAATGAATTTTAGAATATAATGTGCAGTCATTAACTTAATATTTATGGATACTATCATGGGTTATGAGATTAAGGTTTATCATAAGTTCAATGTATTAAACACCCTTTTTAGTTTCTATGTGATGGGAGTCTTCCATGATTAAGGACATGTGGGAGAAATTTTTCGAAATTATATGTTCTAGTGGATTTTTTGAGGATTAATTCCTTTTAATTTTATAAATATAATTTTAAAGGTGTTTATATACTTTAGGGTTGATATGATCATTAATGAAATTGTAATAATAGTAAAATAATATTATTAGAATTTATGGGAAAAAATTGTCTTGAGAACTATAGTAAAAAGGTTATTTAATGATTAATTTTATTTAATGGATATCTATTATAGTTTTTTGGGAACATTATTGGAATTATATTATTAAAGTTATATAAAAGGGTGAACCAGCTTGCTCGGTGACATCCCAACATGTTTGATAAGTCCATGGGGCTTGAACCCATAACAAAAGGACTATAAGGGTTTAATTCCTACCACTCGACTACATGATTTCCTAGATAATATGTCAATGTTTTTAATTAAACTATTTGATGAGTAAATATTAATGATTAACTAGTGGTGTTAATCTTGAGGTTTATATATTAAAGTATTAACTTTGATAAATTGTGCTAAACATATTGGTTTTGAAATAATTTATAGATATGCATTAATTAGAGTAATGGATGGATTAGAAATTTATCAAAGAAAAACCAAAGGATGAAATTGTTCTTATAAAATATAAATTCATCAAGTAAGTATATTTACTTATATCCAAAGACAGTTAAAGTATTCATCGATTTTAGGAAAAATGTTCTTGCAATAAAATTTTATACTATTACCATAATTGCTGATGACATCAATAACCTTTTCCACACCAATCTGATTTATGGTTTTTAGGTCCTTATATTTATATTTATATATTAACTTTTTTATGATGAAATAACTCAATATTTCTCTAAAAAAATTTATGTTTTTCTTTTATATTCATATCTTTACTTGCCACTAATTTTCTCCCACTTGAAAACCTAATTATGTGTTATTCCATATAACCTAGTTATATCTCTTTCTATCTTATTAAGAGAATATTTTATTAAATGTTTTTTTTAATTTTTTGGATTTTTAATAAAATAATTTTCAATAATAAAACCATTTATTACCAATATAATTTTTATATTGTAAGGAAACAATTTATTTAAGGTTGGTAGAATATAACACATTGAAATTCTAAAAGAATAACATTATATTCAATAGTATATATGACACACAACACCAAGCTTAGAAAAAAATGTAACACCTCAAGAATTTAAGATATATTTATTTTTAAATAAATTAAATATATAAAATAGATTTAATTACACACAATAATGAGTTTATTTGGAGTTACATATAATATAAAGTTTCTTTGATGGCTTGTGTTACACTCAAGAATGAGTTTTACCAAACAACAATATAATATAATTATTATTATTTAATATAACAGTTATTGCTATATCATTGGAATTGAGGCTATGAATATGATTAACTAACCTATTAAAATATATAGTTTACACTTGGTTATTAATTATCTTTTTATTAGTAATAAAATAAGAATCATTTAAAAGAAAAAGAAATATTTTCTGAAAAGCTGCATTTTTCTAAAAGACGGTCTATTCGAGTTTTTCACACATAATTTTATTTTATTTACTTATTTTAGAAATATTATTTTATAAAATTAAATTAATTTTAAAATCATAATATCAAAATTATATTATGATTAATTTTTTTATTATTCTATAAAAGTTTCATTTTTTGATAAATAGTGAAAAATATTGAATTTTAATTGACAACTGCATTTTCCATTAAATAATTTATAATGTTAAGATGTATTTTTAATTGGTATTAATGAAAAATTAGTTCAATTATATATCAGTTAATACAATTTAGGTCATTAGAATAATATTAGAATTTATTTTTTATTAGAATCTTTATAAACTTTTGAACATTTTCTCATTAAAAGCCCACTTTCTTATCATGTATGTGGGATTAATTTTAAATTTGAAATTTTCACTTTTATGAATATCATTTAAATAAATGAAGTAAATATGTTTAATTATCATAATTAAAATTTTCTAATATGGTAAAAATAAATTTTTACCAGAATTAATAGTGAAAATAGTAAACATTAATTATCACGGTTAATGTAAAAATGGATTTACTAAGGGGACTAGATAAAACTATAAGGGTTAAAATGACCCACCAACTTCTAAAAAACCAATTTTATGGAAATTTTTCCTTATTATATAATCTAGTTTCGATAATGGAAAATTTTTGAGCCTTTTATCATGATAAAAATCTGGGTGTAATTGAATCTTTTTAAATATTACAAGTGTGCCACTCACCTCTGTTATAAAAGGACCCCTCTCCTATATTATCCACACATTTAATAATTTTTTGATTAGAAAATACCTAAACAAATCACTTAAAAACTTCCATAATCTCATTATATTATCCTTATTTTGGGTATAAATGCAACCTTGGGAGGATTTGGTGTAAACCTTAGGAAGATACTTGAAGAAGAGGTAACGTTCTTCAATGAGTGTTTTTATTTTATTTCTTCCACCACCAATATAAATTATTTTAAAACCATGTAGATATAATAAAATAAATATCTTACATATACTAATATTTTTTCTATTTTAATGTAACTACCTAGAATCAATTCCACCTCCATCAAATGGGTAATGAAATCATCATTCGTGTGTACGGTGGACTACCACCTCACGAACTGATGTCTTTTATTTTTCCATTAACAACGATCATGTTCGGGTATGATGATAGATATAATTTATATATATTATATTTATAACATAAATATACCTCTATATTAATTATACCATATATAACTTATTACATTCCATTCCGTAAGGGAAATGATAATGTCGCTCGTGCGTGCAGCAGACCACCACCTCGCGAAGCGCTGTGATTCATTTTTCACTATTGATTTACTTGGGAGGTAATAAGGATAAATTTCGTTAATATATATGAAATACATGAAATTATTATGATATTAATGACATATTTATCATTGTGAAAAGATAATATATCATTTTCTATCTTATATTGAAATTTTTTAACATAGTTCATGTATGTCTGGACAACCGCTTTCACAAAGTGATGTGACTATCTTTTCATCACTATACCTCATTAATGATATATATAATTAAATTTAATGAAATAATATGATATATAATATATTATTATAATTATTTTAAGATAAAATGCAACTTAGCTCATTTCCATAAATTTCATTGAAAATTAGAAACGTTACTCATGCGTACGTACAGTATATCGTCTCCATGATCGTAAAATACTTCATTTTTCAAAACAACATTTCATGTTTCGAATTAAAATTATAATTGATGTATAGATATGATAATTAAGTCAAAATTATTACATAACTATATAATATTCACAGGATCTGAGACTTTCATAACAAATCACTAATGAGAAAACAAGGCAACTAACACCCAGAACAATGAAATTAATGATATATTATTTAATGGGTGATAAGATTTTATAAAAGGATAATATATGATAAATATTAATATGGTTTTGGTATGTGCTAATAATGTGTTTAAAACAACTATACAGGATGTTAAATCATATTCAACCAAAGGGAAGTGTGAGGTATGAGACTTCAATTCAAGTTCTCTTCATTGACGCATCTTATAATGGTATGTATCTAATTTATTTTATAAGGAAATTATACTACCCCTTTTAAATTTAATATCACGATTAATTAAAAAATTTTGGTATTTTATGTTTCAATTTTAATTATTTCATCAAATAGTATTTTAATTAAGAGTTACCAAGTGGTAATGAATATCATAACTCAATTTCTTTTCATTGGGTTATATTACTTTTTCACCACCTATGATATTCTAATATAATGTGTGAAATGACTTATTATTATGTTGTATTTAATTTTTATATGTTGATTTATATTTGAAACACATAATTTATTTATCAATTAATCCTAAATTCCAATTTATGATCATTTTAAGGGTTTATGTCACCGCCTTTACATTTTTTGTTCCCTTCATATATATTTTACTATTTTTCCTATATCTATTTGGAATCTTTTAGCCCCACCAATTTTGTAAAATCCTTGAATAAAATATCATACTTTTACACATTTATCTAAATTATTATAATATGTAGGATTCATAATTAAAAATTTAAAAGTAGAATAAAAAATATTATAATGAGGTCAAGTACATCCAAACGTAATTATAATAAATAGGAAAAAACTTTATTTTTCATTACATGGTTATTTTCACCATCTAAAGTTGGAATTCATTTTCTATTAGTAAAATTAAAAACATTTCATATCAAATTGATAACATAATTATTAAAAAAATATTTAAAATAAGATTTAGATCTTATCATAAAGGAATCTACAAAAGAAACCTATATTTTTCTAATTCCAATTTATGTTCCAAGGAATAGATTGAATGAAACAGCCATAAGTGTGTGTGTTAGGGGGTGGATCAATATTGACCTCTTTTAATGATTTATTTCAATTTGACTTTGATTTTTTATAACTTTTTTGATCCACGCTATCATTTAAATCCCCAATTTACTCAAATATATATTGTAAATCAAGAATAGTTATCACCCATTAATTTTTACTAGGTTCACTCTGAATATATGAGATAATCCTTGTTGCGTATTGGTATCATTTAGATCATAAATAATCCAATCATATTATATATAAAATTATAAGAAGTTATAGGAAGGTATTATCCTCAAATCATTGGAATAATACCCCGATAAATTAAAATAATCCTTATTAAATTAAAAACCCCTCATACTTTCTTCAATGTGAAAAACCTCATTGGTTAATAAAGAGAATATTGGGTTTTGTAGGAACACTAATGTTTAAAATTTTAAAATAAAACCATTTAAATTCCCATCACATCATAATTTATTCAACATATATCTAAATAACATAAAAAAATACTTCATGTACCAAAATCTCTATATCTATGGAGTCTATTTGATAAAGATTAGTAGGAGAGAAATGAATAAATCACACCTCCACAGGTAGTACACCGTCCAATATAATACCTGTACACAATGAGAAGGACTTATAAACTCCAACAGTGTGCTAAAAACTTCCCCTATAATAACAATGGTTAAAATAAAGGAATAACATATCAAATTATTATTTTTATATCATTATAACCACTCTAAAAATGGTATGTATCATACGCTTTTATAGTGATCCCTTAGTCAATTAAGAAGGAAGAGAGTTAGCTGTGATCATTTTATAGACACTATAAATTACATATAATATTCATGTTTTTATATATATGATCAGTTAAACACTTTGAAAATCATATATTATTTAACGGGATATTAATGAATCATCTCTATGACTCATAATCCAAGGAAAACTAGCTTGAAGATGTTGCATTGTTCTTAAACTCGATATCACCTATCATAGGTTATATATCATCTCATAACATATTCCATAATAATCCTCATACCTTTAATGATATAATAAAATCCAAACCTATTATATAAATCATATTCATATTTTAGTTTATGATATTAATAAATAATCTAATATATTATATCCCTTTTATTACATAACCCAAAATCTCCCGCTTGCACTAAAATCCCATAATGGCCATTTTCATAAACATCATAAATATTTATGAATCCATCAAGAATCCATTGGATATAGTTTATAAAAATCTATTAATTTTGGAAAAAAACACATTTTCAAAAATTTCAATCTTTATTATAAGATATAAATATGTAACTATTTTAACCAAGTCATTTTATTTTGAATTTTTTGAAAATCGATGATGACTGATGAAGGTCATGTGCTAGTAGGTTTTATTTGGTTGATGATAATTGGTGTATGTTAATGGAACATAAATTAAGGATGATGACTTTAAACTTCTTAAAGGTACATGATGAATAAATAATTAGTTAGATACAGATGTTATATATTTATTTTAGAGATAATAAATTTATTTTCATGGTTTCCAAATGTTTTCCAAATTTTAGGGTGACAAAATTTAGAGGTGACTAAGCCTTCTAAATGAACGGTCTCTGAGCGGCATCGCCTCTCCCCTTTCATGGCATCTAGGGTTTCACTCAATCTCGCGATCCTTCCCTCTCTGGCCTTTTCTTCCTGTTTCCCCTTTCTCTGGATCGTCTCGGTGGCTTGGTCGGCTCGGCGTGTCGTTCGACTCGGTCAGCATGTAGACAAGGCTTGTTTCCATTGAATGTTGACGACGAATCTGGAGTGGCACGGGGAGGGGAGGCCCTTGTTTCATTTTTATTTATTATGTTTTTTTAGTGATGAAGGTTTTATCTTGGGGTTAATAGTTCATGCTTGAATGGATTTCTAGGCTAGGGTTCATCCTGTCGTCATCCCCTCACTGTGGTTGTATTCTTCGGATGCCTCTGGTGCCCTTTGTGGCGGTTTCGCGGCTCCTCCGGTGGCGATGTGCAACGGGCTTCTGTGGAATTGCGGGTCTGTCCTATGGGCATAAGATTGGTTCATTTTCACCGGCATACTCTTCAGAGATTTATGGGTTCCTTCTCGGTAGTGCGTTGACATCCTGTGGTGAGTCTCATGGGGGTCGCCTTCTGCGGTGGTTGAGTGCCTGAGGTTCCATTTTGGACTTCATTAGTGGGTGGGGTGGCGGTAGTGGGTGTTTTTCCTGGTTGAGATCCATTTTTCTGCTGGAATGTCTTTGTGTTTTTTTGGATGTTTTCGGCCTTTTTATTCATGGACCATGGCAGGTTAGATTTTTGGAATTGAAACGTCGATGCTGGTGACGACGAATTATGGTGAAGCTCATCCAAGTGTTTTATGAAGAGATCAGGCTTCGGCGACGACTACGGAGGATGGTTCTGCTGGTGTACTACTGTGAATGGTGGCGCATAGATAAGGAGTCCGGATCGAGATGTGGTTCGATGGTTGATGTGGACAGGTGAGCGGACAGGTGCGCGGTACGAGGGTTGGTGCACAACTCGAGGAGTCTCATGATTTCTATTTTGGGAATTTGATATTTGAATTTTGATGTTGAACCGGTTGGTTTGAAGTGGTGAATTGGCAGTGGTGAAGTCTTATAATGGGTATCGACAACCCTTAAACCGACCTTTAAGAAATGGAAAAAACAGTGATTTGAGGAAAACAATTAGAGGATTTATCATCACCATGTGGTGGTAAATCTGGATAAGACATGGTGTATGAGGAAATGGCTATAGTAAAGCTGTTTTTTAGTAGTTCAGAAGACTTATGATGTTACTTAAATAATATTAGTGTTTTTATTAAATAAGATTATAAATTTTCGTGAATAATGTTACAGTTAAAATGAAAAGGCTGTATTAAATTTTTCAATGCTCTAGGAAAAAATCACAATGCAAGGTAATGGACCACACCATAATCAATTTTTATATTCAAAAATTTAGTAAAAGAATTTAAAATTCATAAGGTATATCTATTTTGTTCTTAGGGATAATTACCTAGTCATAAATAGAGTTTTTGTGAGATTCATGACATAATATAATCGACCATGCTGTAGTGATTTACAGTTTAAAAAATGGGTCAACCTAATATTAAAACAAGAGAAAGGTTCCTTTGTGAGGCCACACCAAGCTCAAATAAAATTCCAATAAGGGCGGTGAATAAGAAGAGAACCTAGAATAAGGAAAATATAAGCAATAGTTTTTACTAGAACTCAAGGTGACATTGTGTATAAGAGAACCCTACAAGGCATAATGGTGACCTGCTATCTAGGGTAGGGACTATGGTAGTTTTTAAGATGTTGAGGAAGGTAATCTTTTTATAATTAATAAATAGACTGAGGAGATTTTTTATGTTATATTTGTATAATGTGGGAAACAATAAAATCCATGTGACCATGCCGCATGGTACATAGATTAAATTCCAAAAAGGAAGAGATAAATACAGCACTATAGTATATTCCCTGCAAAGTGAAGGTTAATTTTTTTTCAATGTGAAAGATTGAGTTTTTAGGAGTTGATAGGTCTCTACATCATGGATGAAACCCCACATTGTAAAAAAATTGAAGAAATAGCATTACATGAACTAAAATAAAATTTCACCATGTAGGGTCTGTATTTGGTAGTACATTGGTCAAGGTTCTGACCATGAACATAGGGTGTTTCACTGTGAAGGTTTTTTACATGCCACAACCCTCATTACAGTTGAACAATGTCTAATTTGAAACATTCTCATCACATAATAAAAATATTTATTACATCATGATATATGGTGTTGGTAGGATCTGAACACGAATGATGATGTGGTGTTACCATGAAGGTTTGGTGGTTAGTTAAATAACTTAAACCACTAAATTATAATTAATCATTAGAGATATATCTACATATTAATCCAAAATTTGGAATTATAGTGAGATAAATTAGAGTTTAATTTAATATTGGAATTTAAAATTTAACAATCAATTCATTCTAGGATATATAATAATAAGCTGTATAGAATTGAGTGAAAGATAAGATACATAAGAAGAGAATACTCAGAAGAGTAACTATGTGTTCCAAGGAGGCATATGATAAAAAAATGTTCTAATATTTAATATTTAATTTTATAAGAGATTTATTGTTGAATGTAAGTGTATTAAGACTCATTATTGAAAAAGGAAGTTATTTTGAAAATCTAGGATGATCAAATTATTCAATTTCCATAGATACATATGGATCATGAAGTGAAGTAGACAATATATATTAATGTAGAATTTTATTTTTAGAATTATTATATCTAGCATATTTTTACTATGTGAAATCTGATTTAAGATCAAAGTTACAACTTTTCTTACTATGATTTGTACATATCTGGTTGCAGATTTGGAAGGAACTCTTGGATATTATTAGGGAATCTATTTAGAAGATTAATATACAAGGAATATTAGTTTATTAAACTAATATAGATGTTATTTTTTAAAATGAATTTAGAAGATAAATACAAGTCTATAAATTGATTTTTTTTAACCCTATTGGAAGTAGTGAGTGAAAGAGAAAAACATGTCATGAATCTTGGTGGATTTGCGAGATGTTCTGAAATCTATAACCTCATACTAGTTAATTAGTAGTTAATTAGTAATATCAACACATAATTGATATTTTCTCCTTAGGTTATCCATTTACATGTGAACCAATTAAAATTCTAGTTTTATTTTATGATTTACTTTAATTATTTATGTTTGATGAGTGATGTGGATTTACTTATGTAAAAGAAAGGTTGAATAGTGGTCCTTTTAACAAGGGAATAAGATCTTTAAGATGAGAGTATAAAAGGTAAAAGTCCAATTATACTTACACCCTTATTCAACCCATCTTATTATGTACCAAGTCCCTATAATTGGTATCAAATTAAATAAGTTTTGTTTTGGGTTAACCAAAATATTTTTATAGAAGAAGAATTGTATCTAAGATGAAAAAATGTTGTTTTTATTTTAGAAGATCAATTTTTAATATTTTTCATCAATTTTTTATGGATATATTTATCATTATGATATTAAATGATAGGGAGTATTTGATATTGAAGTATATTTTGAGGGAGATCTTAAATAATGAAATATTATATTAATGAATAACCAGAAGATTGAGTACTCTTGAAATGTTCCTATGAATTTGTTAAACAACTTTAGGTTGATCTTACCTGAATCAAATAAGTTTTTGAGTATCAGAATAAAAATAATGAATATTTAAAAGAAAATATTATTTGTAAAAATAGTCTATAGAATAAGACAAGGAAATGGAAAGTTTGAGTGGTTCTGTTGAAGAAAATGATAAGTTAATTATGTCTCTTAAGATATAAATTTATATTTTCAAAATGAAAACTTCTAAGGATCTATTAGATGATGATATATTCTTATGTAATATTTTAAGGATTTATTTGTAAATAATATTCACATGAGTATATTATAAATAAGTATTAATATGATATTACTAATATTATAGTAAGGGAATGTGAAAAAAATTATCAGGAAAAGACTGAATCCTTGGATAAGATGTCAGAGGAATTTAATTAACCTATAAAACGAATTTCAAAGTATATCATTGAGAAATAAGTTCACATAATATGTTTCCTTAATCCTTAAATGATATATAATAATGTATTTGAAAATAAATTAAAAACCAATATCCTTGATGAAAAGTTTAAATTCATAGGATTATTGCAATCATGAATTGTAGTCAATAATTGTTAGTTAGAGGTAAAAAGAAAAATGATTAAAGATATTGAATGTTATTTAGTATCATTACAAGAAAAAAAATATAAAAAGTGGATCTACTCAAAAGGGAATGTGAATAAAAATCATGATAATTATTATATTAAAGATCCTAGATCAACTTAGATTGATATAGCTTGGAGGTAATGTCAAGTAATACTAAAAACAGGGTAATTGAAAAACAATCCACTATAGATTTAATGATTCATCAAGAAGGAAATAAGAATCAACTGAAGTTCAGAGATATACTGTTAATGAGAAAATATTATTTTGATTTTATAAATCATCTTACAAGAAAATAAATAAACATACATGTAACTATAATTATAAAATGATTGAAATGATTGAATCAAACATTTTTATTTAAAGGGAGAAGTATGAAAATGTTTCCTTTTCTATTAAATGACTAGTCATATAGTAAACTATTATGAAGAAGGAATAAGAATTATTTTAGATTGTAAAAAGAAGAAAAGATTAAATATTTCATGTCATAAGAAATAAAGTATAATTTATATTCTAATAATTATTATACTTCTAATCATGGTGTTGTTTTTTTGGGAAAAAAGTATCAATCAGGAAGAAAGGTAGTGATCAGACAAATAACTTCAAATTATACCTTTGAAGGAATTTGTTATTTTTGAGGATAGAAATAACACACAATAAGTAAATGTATAATGTAATTTTTGTGATAAAATCTATGGAAGAGAAGAATAATTTTTTTATCATTGCAGGATAAGATATTAGGAATGTGGTTAAATGGTTTATGTTACAAAGTATTGTGATGTGACAAGAAAACAAGTGTTCCGGAGAAATACTACTATTACAGTGACTAGAAGAAATGGTGTTGGTCTGAAAATAGATTATTTTTATTTAAATAATAGATTCAAATGTTTGGATAAAGATAAAAAAATATATCAAAGGTATTCATGTTATACAACAAGGGTTATTATTATAAAATTAACGTCAATGAAATAAAATAAAAAATCATGGAAAGATAATAAGAAGAAGGAATGTTTCCTCATGAAGAGAAAATAGGATATATATATATATATAATGTTATATATTTAGAATGAGAAAAGGAAAGAACTTGAAGAAACTTATTGCACTATTGGATGATGTATTGTTATGAAAATGAATGGTGTTTAAATAAGTGTAACACATAAATGATCTCAACACAGGAAATGTATATGAAGTCAAAGAATAATTTCAAATCAGTGGTTTAATGGGAAAACTTTTATTGTGGTATTAATGATATAAATATCACATAGAATTTTATCAAGTATTTTAGAAGTGGTAGGGGTTAGGTAAAAAATTGAATTTTTTTTGTTGGGTTGGACACATTTTTGGGAAGGTAAACTTGTTAGGAAATATAAATAATTTGAAATAAAATACATTAAATGAAGTTTGTACAAGTGGTGAAAATAAAATAGAAATAAAAAAGAATCCCTAGAATAATAAACAAATCAATTGATTAAACTATCATGTTCAACCACAATCCTTTACTTTTGTATGTTTTGAGGTTCACTTCTCCCATTGTACTCTATTTCTATATCTTATAATTAATTTAATTCATGATTAAGTGGGAGTTTTTATCCATAAGGCATATTAGTTCAAATGATATGAATTCATAATGAAATGTTGAATTATTTTTTAATCTATAAATTCACTATGTGTTTATTAATAAAGACGGTGGATGTGTTATATGGACATTAAATAAGAATCATAATGAATTTGGGAAATCACACTGAAAGAAAAAAATAGAAGTTAATAACTAAGAAAAATAAGATAAGTAAAGGTGAAAATTTCTATTTTGATGAAATCAATGGTTAAATATATCTATACATGCTAGAATAATTATTCTCAGTGGATATCTATCTTATTTTTAAGTAAAAGATGGTGTCATTTTCTTATCTGATAAAGAATATGGTTTTTAGAAATTGTTGAGAAACATTATCAATGTCACGATGAATAAATTAAAATAGTTTATGGATTTGGTAGAATTAATCCATTAAGGTGGAGAGTATATATTAATTAATTTGGAACCTTTATACACATGTTTATGTCTATTTTTTGTAAACTAACATTTGGTATCAACTGTGTGATTTGACTGGGTACCAAAGAGCCGATAGATAAGAGATATATATACCAACATGTGGTGTTTCACAAGACCATCAAAAATAAAATATGTGATGATATAATTTAGGAATATTGTATGATATATATTTAAGGGTTATAAAGTATTATATTAAAATTCATATTATCTATGATTATTTGTAATAAATTTATTTTTCATGTGGTATATTTCTCAACCATGTGTTTTAATGTAATTACACTAACAGTTTTTAAGTTTTTTATTTAGACAAAATGAAGTTTTTTGTTTATTTCTCAAGATATAGGTATTTATTGAAAACCTTGTGAGTGACATAGAAATCATTATTTTTTCATTAAATAATCTAGTTTCCTACACTGAGTTATAACCTAATTTTTCTAGAGTATTTGTTTATTTCACTTTACCAAGTGGTAAATTCTTTCACTGTTAATTCTTGAGATGAACATAAATATCATTGAATTTGGAATAAAAATAAAGTAATAATAAATAATTTTTAAAGAAGAAAAAGAATATTATAATTTAATTACAACTGTTATGTAAAGTGATTTGAGGGAAAATATTTAATGAGATAATAGTATCTCGGAATATAGAACACTTATACGTATGGTAAGATATTTAATACTATTTTAAATCTATTAAAATTGGTGTAATGAAAAGGGAAAGTGAAAATGGTAATAGTACCCTAATATCATTCTAAAGAAAGAACCCTTTTTATTTTATTAATGAAGGGTGATAAATTTAGTAGAAAATATTTCCATAAAATCTAGATGTTTGGAAAATATTGGATTATGGAAGAAAGGGGGAGAGTTTATCACTATCTCTTAAAACTATGGGATTTTATAGAGTATTTACAAAAATTTCCAAAAATGGGGATATTGTTAAAAATAAGTGGTTGGATTATTTTTAAAATCAATTAAGACTGATGAAGGTATTGTTTTATCTAGAGGTGTGATTTAGTTTCGGATAATTGATGGATTTTAAAATATAATAACATAAGGATAATGATTATAATCACTTAAACATTCTAGATAAAATAATTATTGGTTGGATATTGAAGGTATATCTAGATTTTAGAGATTAAAAATTACTTGAAATTATTTCTGATTGTTTTCCATATTTTATTTTGTGAAAATTCGGATTATTTATCATTACCATGACATAATAAATTTGGATAAGGTTTAGTGAATAAATAAATGGTTATAGTAAAGATTATTTTTAGTAGGATAAAACACTCCCTAAGTATCTTGAAGAATATTTTGGTTTGTCTTGAAGAATATTGGAGTTTTGATTAAATAATGTTGGAATTTAAAATTAAAATTTATATTAAATTTTTTAAAGATCTTGGGAAAAACCATGGATTAAAGAAATGGACCACACCATAACCAATGTTAATATTTAAAAATGTAGAAAATGAATTGAAAATGTGTACGGTTCATTAGGTTTTTTCATAGAGATACTTACTATTTCATGTCTAGAATTTTGAGGAGTCTCACTTCACAATACAAATGAACATTCTGTATTGGTTTGAGTTAAAAAAGTAGGGACAACCCTATAGAACTACATGAGTGAGGCACTTCCATGAGGGAGCACAAATCGTAGACAATGTTCTATGTAGGTAGATGAAGGAACAATGATACCAATGTGGGTTAGTGTTAGGATATAGGTATGACTAAAATAAATAGTGACACCATATAAAAGAGCACCATGTAGTGTGGCATAGTGACCCACATTCCAAGGTTGGGACTAAGGGATTTGTTTAAAGAATATGATGAAATTATTATTTTATAAAGAATTACCATCCTAAAGCCATTTCTGATTTGGGATTTAGAAAAGGTGGTATATTCCACAATATAGGTGACAACACTATATCTTAACCTAAAAGGAACAAATAAAGACCACACCAAAAAATATTCCCCATGACGTGAAGGGTGTGTTTTTAGCAGTGTGAAAGAATTAGATTTTAGAGCCTATAGGTCTCCACACCATGCAGTAAAGACTATATTGTAGACAAAGGGGAGGAAAATACTACCATTCTATAGAAGAAGATTGTTCCATGGAGGTATTGTATTTGATACTGTAATAAATGGGGTTTTCACTAAAACCAACATACATTTTATAGTGAAGGTTGTTATACACCACAATTCTCATTATAGTTGAAAAACATTTAAATATAAATTGTGTCATCATGCTGCAAAGGGGTATATTGTATTGTGATATATGGTTTCTATAGGATCAGAAGAAGAATGTTGATGTGGATTTACCCCTAGGGTTAAATGGTTAGTTAAATAAATTAAACAACCAAATTTGAATTAATTGAGGGAGATATATTTGGATATTAATCCAAGGTAAGGAATTTAAGTGAGAGAAATTAAAAGTTGATTTAATATTTAAATTTCAAATTTGAAATTAAAATTTAAAATTCAAATAATTCTAGGATATAGGATAATATTCTGTGAAAAATTGAGATACATAGAATATATATTTGAATAAGATAACATAAAGAAGAGGAACAATGTGATCCTTGGAGGAAGGTGTTAACAAAATGGGATTATATTGAATATCTGATGTCAGAAGTTATATTTTATAATGAATGGATGTGTATTGAGGATTAGTTAAGGAATAAGAAGTTCTTTTTTGAAAATTTGGTTGTAAAGACCTGAATTTTTCCATGTAATTTTTTTAATTATATGGAAATATTACGAGTCCACAAAAATTGACGGCACGTCATTTTGAGGCCCGGTGTGCCCGAAATGAATTTCTTAACATTTTTTAGGCACGTTCAGTAAACACGTGAGCGTTGTTTTGTAACTTTTGTACCAGTGCTCGGAATTGAAATATGAGGACACTGTTGAACTCGCAGTGCCGATATTCGCTTAAGGAGACCTTTACCTCGACTGTAGTAGGTCGAGGGTGGAAGATAGTTTTTTTGGATTTTCATGGGAGAGTTAAAAGAATATAATAAAATAAAACAATATCTTTTATTTTATTAATTTGAAACCTCTCATTTGAATTTGTTCGTGGGGACAACCCAACCATGAAACCTTTTTTAAATGTGAGTTAACTCTTGGATTTTCCCCAATTAATGATCCAACATTAGACATAATTAAGTTAGATCCTCACCTCTTGTTTTGTAGGAATCGTTGGCAAAGGAGAGAACTTGGGAGAGACTTTAGAGAATAATACTCTAATGAAGAAACTTCCCCCCAATGAATAACGAAACTCCAACGAGGATGACACTCGAGCTCGTATCGGGAGCATGTTGCGGGAGCGACGACTTCAGACGTCTTCATCCTCTTCCCCATGCCACATCCAATGATCAAAAGAGGTAGGGTTAGTTTATATATATTATTCGTTAATTTATTTTGAATCATTATTCTCAAGCTGCATGATATCAGACTAACACGGAGGGTGAGGTCCAAACAAACACATCCCGATCCCTCTGCAACTTCGTCATTTGAGGTGTTATTCACGAGCGAACTCTGGGATGAGTGGAAGATCATCGGCGCCACATCACCGGAAACCGATGCTGGCAGGGAACAAGGTGGCAGCCGACACTCCAGCCGGCCTCGATACCAGTGACAGCTCAACCGCGCCGCTGAAGGAGGTTGTGGCCCGTCGGCCACGATTGTAGAGGAGGTTGGATGAAACCCGGTGAGCCGTATGGAGGCAGGGTGGCGCACGTCTGCACTGCAGATAGAGGAAGAGGGTGTGGCTGATTAGCCACGGCGGCACACCCAATGGGCAGACGACACCCGACCGGCCATGGGAGAAGTGGCGTCGTTGCGCCGTAAGAAGGGGGAGCTGACCGGACTTTCGGCCCGCCGCGTCACGACGAGCGGGGTCACTCTGGAAGGTCTCGTGTGCCAGAAGTTAGCTCCACTTGGCACCATCGGGTTGGCCGAGATAAACGGTTCAGTGGACCGTTTGGAATTTCAGGGGGTGCCTTCCCCCCGGGTAGCACTAGGGCGGCCCCCGCCATGGCGGACAGCACCAATCCGATCGGGTCGCGCCTAGTGGGCTGCGCCGAGCGAGTCGGGTCATCCCCTTAGCGGGTCAGGCCAGACCGCAGTCCAGCAGGCTGGGCCCACCATGGCCCTACCTAACCGGGTCAGGTCAGTCTGACCGGGTCGGACCGGACCTGGGCCCATCTTGACCCAGATTCATCTTTATAGCCATATCTTGAGAACCAAACATCCTTTTGATGAACCGTCTATGAAAATGGGATCCTTGTATTGAGATATTCCTTTTGGTAAACTCAAATTGAGTTTTGGATAAAGTTGGAGTACAGTCGGGTTGGATCGAACCCGAATCCAACCGGGCCCTCAGAACGAAAATGCTAATAATATATAGACCGGGTGTCCGATTGACACGTCGTTAGTCTCATTGCCTCCCTTTTGAAATTAAAGACCATTGTGATACTTCTTATTGGGACTTCTTGGAAGTTGAAGTATCTACTGATGGATTAAGGAGGAGATCCTTCTGGAATCAAGCATGCTTAGTGCAGAAACCCTGTGGCTGGCTGTACTTGAAGAATCTACCGATCCTGTGTGGGTCATCTTCAGATCTTATGTGGGTCATCTTCAGATCTTGTGTGGGTCAACATCTTCATATCTTGTGTGGGTTATCTACGAGCCTGTGTGGGTCAACAGAAGTGCTTCTCGATGAAGTAAGATGATCTAGCAATACAGCTAATCATTTATACTTCCATACTTAAGTTATACCTGGTGTGAGATGAGTCTTTTCATTTGTGGTATTTACCTTTGTGGTATTATACTGTGTGTATTTACCTTTGTGGAACGTACCTTCGTGGTATTATACTGTGTGGAATTACCTTTGTGGTATTTACCTTCATGGTATTCTTATGTGTGGTATTACCTTTGCCGTACTTACCTTCATGGTGTTACCTTTGGGGTATTCTTTCCTTTGTGGAATAGATGTGCTTTTGTATAGAGCGTTGGTCCTTGTGTTTCCTCATGAACGTGATGGGTATATTTGATAACTTAGGTATATGTATGGGCAGATACCTAATTAGGGTTGATTGTTGCTTCATGATTTGTAATTGTGGTCTTGCTTTTTGGTTTATCCTTTGTGGATTCTGAGAAACCTTTGGGGGGTCTCGAGGTCCCTATTAAGTATCATTATACTCACCCCTGCATGGGATACGTCTTCACCTTGCTGTATCTTGTGCAGACAACAGACAATGCTGATCGAGGTCAACTGTACCGGGACAGGAGGATTCTCAGAGGTGGAGATTAGATGAGATGATCTGTAGAGATGACTATTTTAGATCGGTACATACCCTTTAGGTAGTATCCTTGGTGGGTGTTCAGATGACATATTTTCAGTTTTACTTGTACTTTCCCGTTGTTCTTGTATTCTAGCCCCTTTACTTACTGTACACACCCTATTTACTATATAGTTTACTTTGCTCTTGTATCTTGCTGCGTGCTTGGATTGTGTGATTTTACACGTTAAAAAATAAATTCATCCCCAATTTTAGGGATACGCATTTCTGGTGCTAGTCGCCAGCCCCTGGCCTATGGAAGGTGGGCTTGGGGTAGTCACGACACGAGCCCCAGGGGACGCGTCATGAAAATTTGGTATCAGAGGATTCAGTTCTACCAGATAACATAGAATCTGATATTTTGATTTGGAAATAGATTTAAGTGTAATGAGTGTGGTTTTCAATTTGGGGAATCCATTGTTGGTGCAGTGGCCGACGTATCCATACACTGGGACCCTGACTTCTGATTTCTGAATCAGTGCACGAAAACATTGATTGCGTGGGTGTTTTTGAAAAGTTTTCTTTGTGATAAATTTTGAGTCAGCTCACCAGGTATAACTTATTAACTATGGAGCACCTGTTTCTTTTCAAGATGTCTCCACATAGACATCTATCCCAGGTTCCAGGTTGAGTACTTGATGACAGCCCACCGAGCAATGAGGCTTCGGTTTAGGGCCCCCTTTTGGTAGTTATACCATCAGGTGGTGTACCAGAAGTACCACTACCCATTGGGCAGCTGATACCACTAGCCCCAGCCGTAGAGGGTGGACACCGATTGAGCACGTTGCATGACATACAATGCCAGAGGCCACTGTTGTTCTGGGGAGAGATGGATCCACAGGCGGCTAAGGACTGGCTGGAGGCCATGATTAGAGAATTTCGACTGGTAGGGACACCCACTAATCTCATGGCGATCCTTGATGCCAGTCCTCTTCAGGCAGTAGTGGGTAGATGGTGGAACTTGATGCTCTAGGTTCACGATGAGGTCACTCTCATCTAGGCAGACTTCGACAGGCTTTTTAGGGTAGAGTTCGTCCCAGTGACTTTAAGCTCTGTACGTATACAAGAACTTCTCCACTTACAGTAGGACAACATGACCGTGGCTTAGTATTCAATGAAGTTCAACTAAATCTCATGCTACTCCAATGACAAGGTGTGATACCCTTTCATCAGGGCCTAAACCTTCAATTAGATAATTATATAGGAGATTTGACCTTCGATTATTTCCCACAGCATCCCGACGTAGGCGGGGGTGTTAGAGCGAGAAATATTAGTAGAGAGCCTCCTTGCTAAGTAGTCACCAACAGCAAGACCCACCACTGGATGACACGTAGCAGATTCATCAGCAGCTTGCAGCAGACATATGGCGTAGAGGTCCAAGAGGACCAGACCTATTGGTGGATGACAATAGGATATAGGGTCTGTCGTGCGGGGCTCTCGAGACAGAGCATGATAGGTGAGGAGCATGCAGTGTTACTCATGCGGCGGGTAGGGTCACATGGCTCGCGACTGCCCGACTCGCCGTAAAAAACGACCAATAGAAGGTCAAAGGACCACCTTGGAAGAGGTGATTAATCAATAGAGGAGTTCCGCATGCCAGAGGAAGACATGTTAGAGGAGCTGGCCATGCAGTAGGCAGTGGGAGGCGATTTGAGTTTTTACCTCCACCACCCCCAGGTGGTCCACCCTGACCATAGGGTGCAAGTGGATAGGGACGACCTCAGCTCCAGGTAGCTGAGGCCTACGACCATGGAGCTGCGGAGATGATACGAGGTATAATATGTGTCTACTCAACCTTATCTTCAATACCTATAGAAACTTATGCTAGTCACTTTTTTATTTCCACGACCCTCGTTTGGAGGTCAGAGATTCTGGTGGACTCGTTGGCTCGATCCTTAATAGAGACTCCCACGGAAGAAGATTCGATGATTAAACACTAGTGAAGGTAGTGTGAGCTTACTCTAGGAGGAGAGATCTTTGGATGGGATCTTTTAGTAGTGGCGTCGAGGTCTTAGGACGTCAACTTGGTTATAGTTTGGTTATCCATAGTCCATGCCCAGATTGACTATATTAGGCACAAAGTGCAGTGTGTCTGCACAGATGGGACAAGTTTTTCCTTCACTAGTGAAAAGGGAACCTTTACAGCACAAGATGGAATTACCTGGAAGAGGGTGATGTTGATCACACATCTGTTGGCTAACCTTACCCTCGAAGTGGTTGATGTTGAGAGTTTGAGCTATCCTTTAGTGGTGGACCAGTACACTGATGTTTTTCCTGATGATGTCACGGGTCTACCTCCTCATAGAGAGGTGTAATTTTATATCAACTTGTACCGTAGTATGACACTGATATCTACAACAACATATCAGATGGCTCCCGCGGAGCTTCGAGAGATGTGAGTATAGCTGGAGGACTTGTAGAGCAATGGTTTGATTAGGCTCAGTGTTTCTCCTTGCGCAGGCCTGATTTTGTTTACCAAGAAGGTGGATGGAATTTTGAGACTCAGTGTGGATTGTAGGTGTCTAAACCAGGTGACCGTGAAGAACAAGTACCCACTATTGAGGATTAATGATCTCTTTGATCAGCTGAATAGAGAACAATAGTTTTTGAAGATAGACCTCAGATCATGCTATCACCAGCTTAGGGTACGAGATGAGGATGTGTAGAAGATGGCCTTCAGATGTCGGTATGGCCCTTATGAGTTCTTGGTTATGCCATTCGGTGTGACCAACGCCCCAGTTTTGTTCATGGGACTCATGAACAATATATTACAGCCATACCTCGATCACTTTGTGGTAGTATTCATCGATGACACCTAGATATACTCAGCTTTAGAGGAGGAGCATGCCTATGATCTGCAGATAGTTCTGGACATACTCCATGAGTACCAGATTTTTGGTAAGATCTTGAAGTTCCAGTTTGGGATCTGAGAGATAAACTTCAAGGGAAATTTTATCTCGGAGTTTTGGGTTCCAGTGGATCTAATAAATATTGAGGATGTGCTTTCATGGGAGCCACCCAGGCGTGTGATGGAGCTACATAGTTTCCTGGGTTTGGTCAAATACTATGAAGGTTTGTGCCTGACTTTTCCAGAGTTGCAACGCCCTTATCAGTATTGATGAAGAATGGGGAAACCATTCATGTGGTTGGAGAGATTAAAATGGAGTTTTTAAAAGTTGAGGTAGAGATTGACGAGTTCCCCCATCTTGAGGATATCAGACGAGGGTGTTGGGTATGTAGTCTACTGTGATGCATCAGGAACTGAGCTTGGATGTGTCCTGATGTAGGAGCGAGAAGTGATCATATATGGTTCTTGACAGTTGAGACAACATGAGTAGAAATACACTACCCATGAGCTGGAGTTAGTATCAGTAGTCTTCGCCTTGAAGATGTGGTGACATTTCTTGATGGGCAAACGTTTTACAGTTTACTCTGATCAAAAGAGTCTCTGGTCTCTCTTCTCTTAGAAGGACCTGAACCTGAGAAAATGAAGTTGGATTGAGTTCCTCCCAGAGTATGGTTTTGAGATTGTCTATACTCCGGGGAAGGAGAATGTAGTATTAGATGAAATCAACAGAAGATCTGGTATATAGTTGCTGAGTGAGGTGTAGAGCAGCTAGCCTCTTTGCGGATATCCTACCTGGATCGAGATGGAGAAGCTTTTCATCAATCTCTAACAGTCACTCCAACACTTCTTCAGTGGTCCAGGGAGGCATTTCTTGGGGGCACTGACTGCGAGGAACGACGTGCTCAGATATCAACAGGACACGCACCTGATGGATTCCTTAAAGGTGGGGAGCATGTCATCCTCTTTAGAGGCTGTATTATGGTACCGATGGCTCTACGAGAGAATGTAATGAGGGAGTTCCATACGTCCCCTCTAGAGGTACATCCTAGAGTGGTGAAGATGTACCAGGACCTTCGGCATCAACACCGGTGGTCGGGAATAAAGAAAACAATGGTCGAGTTTGTCACATGATGCCTCACTTGTCAGCAAGTGAAGGAGGAGCATCAGGTTCTAGCAGGCTTAGTTCAGCCACTAGAGGTGCCATAGTGGAATTGGGATGGAATTTCCATGGATTTTGTGATAGGACTTCCACGCACATACAAGGGACATGATTCCATCTAGGTGATCATTGACTGACTCACCAAGTTGGTCCACTTCTTACCTATTAGAGAGTAGAGATCAATAGAGAGCCTGGGATGCCTCTACGTGCAGGATATTATACAGATTCATGGAGTTCCCTCAATTATTGTCTCCGATAATGATGTATGTTTTACTTCCTGTCTATGGAAGGGGTTGCAGGAGGCATTCAGGACTCAGCTTCGATTGAGCACCGCTTTTCATCCTCAAATGGATGGTCAGACAGAGCGGACCATTCAGATGCTCGAGGACATGTTTCATGCTTGCATCCTTGATTTTGGCCGCAGTTGGGAGGATCACTTTACCTTGGTGGAGTTTTCATACAACAATTGTTATCACTCCACTTTTAGTATGGCAGCATTCAAGGAATTGAAGAGTCGAACATACATATCACCTATATGCTTTATTGACCAAGGGGAGTCAACACTCATGGGACCAGAGATGGTACGGGCTACCAAGGAGAATGTGCAGATCATCCAGGAGTGAATGAAGACTTCACAGAGTAGGAATAAGTCTTATGCTGACAGGAGACAGAGACCTCTGGAGTTTGAGGATGGTGACTATGTCTTTCTACCGGACTCAGCTCGATGAGGTTTATGGAGATTTTTCCAGGGTGGAAAGTTATCTCTAAGCTTAATCGGACCCTTTTAGGTCCTCAACAGAGTTGGTGAGGTGGATTACCGCCTATCTATTCCACCTCAGTCGCAGCGGGCACATGATGTTTTTCACGTATCCCTGATGAAGAGATACGTAAATGATCCTTCTCACATAATTGTCTAGGGAGAGCTGGACATTGACAATGGGGAAAAGTTTTTGGAGGTTCCAGTAAAGATTGTTGATCGACTGGAGAGAGTCCTTCGTGGGAAATCGATACCTCTAGGGCGTGAATGTTGACAACAAAAGAACCTCCAGGAGAGAACATGAGAGCGGGAGGCTCAGATTCGTGCATAGTACCCCAACTTGTTTACCTAGGTTGTGTTGTGGCTTCCGGGGACGCAAAGCCCTGAGGTGGGGAGAATGTAAAGATGTGGATTTTCAATGTAATTTTTTAATTATATGGAAATATTACGAATATGTAAAAATTGACGGCGTGTGATTCCAAGGACCAGTGTGCTCAGAATAAATATTTGAACTTTGTTTAGGAATGTTGAGTAAACGCACGAGCAAAATTTTGTAACTTTTAAACTGGTGCTCAGAATTTAAATCTGAGGACACTGTTGAACTCGCAACACCGATATTCTAATAAAGAGACCATCATATCGATCGTATTAGGTCGAGGGTGGAAGTAAGTTTTTCAAATTTTCATGGCAGAGTTAAAAGAAAAATAATAAAATAAAACAATAACTTTTATTTTATTTATATAAAACCTATAATTTGAATTTGGTAGTGGGGACCACCGGACCTTGGAACCTATTTTTTTAATTTGAGGTAACTCTTGGATTTCCCCCAATTAATGAGCCAAGATAAAACTTAATTAAGGTTGCTCCTCACTTCTTGTGGTGGAGGAATCGTTGGAAAAGGAGAGAACTTGGGAGAGCCATTGGAGAAACATCATCCAATGAAGAATCTTCCCCAATGAAGAATGAACCTCTGACGAGGATGACACTAGAGCTCAGATTGGGATCATGATTCAGTAGTGAAAAACATCAATGTCTTCATCTTCTTCCCCATGCCACCTCCAATGATCAAACGAGGTAGGGTTGTTTATAAATGTTCCTCTTTAATTTACATTGAATCATTCTTCTCGAGCCGCATGCTATCAGACTAATGCAGAGGGTGCATGCCAAAAAAACACGTCCCAATTCCTCCATAACTTCGTTGTTTGATGTGTTCTTTATGGGTGAACTCTGGGATGAGCGGAAGCCTGCTGATGCCACGTTGCCGGAAAACAATTCCGAATGGGTACAAGGCGGCGGCCGACACACGTCATGCCGAGTGGGACCACTCTGGCAGGTCCCTCATGCAAGTAGGCAGTGCCACTTGGCGCCACTGGGTTGGCCGAGCCGAATGGTCTATTGCACTGTTCATAATTTTTTTTTGTGGTGGGGGGGCTTCCCCCCGAGTAGCGCTAGGGCAGGCCCCACCATGATGGACCACACCTAGTCGAGCGGGCCGAGTTTTCCACTTAGTGGTCCGCATTGGAACATGGCCCAGTGGGTTGGGCCCACCACGACCCAGGCTGGTTTGGTCCGATCAGGTCAGACCGGACCCAGGCCCATTTGGACCCAGATACGTCTTTATAGCCATATCTTAAGAACCGAGAATCTTTTTGATGAATCGTCTGTGGCCCTAGGATCCTTGGATTAAGATGGTTATTTTGGTATACTCTACATGAGTTTTGAATAATGTTGGTGTATGTATGGGTTGGATCAAACCCAAATCCAACCAGGCCCTCAAGACAAAAATGCTAATAACTTTCAGACCAGGTGTCCGATTGACACGCCTTCAGCCACATTGCATCCTTTATGACATGGTGGACCTTCGTGATACTTCTCCGTGGGGCTTCGTGGAATTTTATGTATCGACTGATGGATTGAAGATTAGATCTTCCTGTAATCAAGCATGATTAGTGCCGAAAACCTATGGCGGGCTATACTTGAAGAATATACCGATCTTGTGTGGTTCATCTTCATATACTATGTGGGTTATCTTTAGATCCTGTTTGGGAAATCATAGGATCTTGTGTGGGTAATCTTCGTATCCTGTGTGGGTCAGTATCTTCAGATCTTGTGTGGGTAATCTATGATCCTGTGTGGGTCAACAGTAGAGCTTCTCGACGAAGTAAGATGATCTAGCAATACTTCTAATCATATATACATCTATACTTAAGTTATACCATGTGTGAGATGAGTCTTTAGATTTGTGGTGTTTACCTTTATGGAAATCTACTATGTGGAGTTACATTTGTGGTACATACCTTTGTGGTATTCTACTATGTGGTGTTACCTTTGTGGTACTTACCTTCGTGGTATTCTTCTATGTGGATTTACCTTTGTGGTACTTACCTTGACGGTGTTACCTTCGTGGTATTCTTTCCTTCGTGGAACAGTTGTGCTTTTGGATAGAGAGTTGGGCCTTGTGTTTCTTCATGAATGTGATGGGTATATTTGATAACTTAGGTATATGTATGGGCATATAACTAAGTAGGTGTGATTGTTTATTCGTGCTTTGTAATTTTTGTCTTGATTTGTGGTTTATCCTTTGTGGATTCTGAGAGACCTTCGGGGGGTATCGGGGTCCCTACTGAGTATTTTTATACTAACTACTTCATGGGCTATGCCCACACCTTGCTGTGTCTTGTGCATACTATGGACAATGCTGATCATGGTCGAGGGTACCAAGACTGGAGGCTGCTCGGAGGTGGACATTAGATGAGATAACCCGCAGAGACTACTGTTCGAGAGCTATACCTACCCTTCAGCTTAGATCCTTGGCGGGTGTAGATAGGATGTGTTTTCAGTTTTATTAGTACTTTCCAGTTGGGCTGGTATTCTGGCCCCTTTACTTACTGTACACACCATGTTTACTATATATTTAACTTTGTTCTTGTATCTTTCTCTGGATGTGGATTGTGTGAGTTTGTTGGTTAAAAAGGCAATGACTTCCTCATTTTAGGGATATGCCTTTCTGGTGCTTGTTACCAGCCCCTAGCCAATAGAAGGCAGTTTTGGGGTAGTCACGACACAGGCCCTGGGGGATGGGTCGTGACATTGGTAATATTATATTAGTAGATTTCCATAGATACATCTTTATTATGAATTTAGATGGAATAAGTACATTTAAGGATAATTCAATTTATGGGAATATTATATTTGGATTATTACTACTATGGGGAGTTTTATAGAAGATCAATCTTATAAATATTCTTATAATGAGTCGAATATATCTTGTAGTAGATTTGGAACTAATACATGAAACTTATCAGAGCATCTATTTGGAAGATAAATATGCAAGGAATATGAGTTCCTTATACTAATCTTGAATTTTCCTTTATGTTAATAAATATATAAGAGACAAATACATTTATAAATTGAAATTTTATCCCCATTGAATATAGTAAGTGAAAGAGAGGAAATGTTCATAAAACATTCTATATTAGTGATATATTTATAAATTTATAAACCTTATACTAGTTAAGAAGTGGTTAATCTAGAATATCAACACCTATTTGATGTGTTCTTATTATAGTATCCTTTTATTGGGAAACTATGTAAAATCCTATAATTTTTCATGATTTACTTTAAATATTTGTGTTTGATTTGGGATGTGAAAACATTTATGAAAAAAATATATATTTTATAATTTTTTTTAATAAGGAAAAAATATCCCAAAGAAGAGATCATAAAATATAAAAATTTAATTTTTCTTGCACCATGATTCACCTCCCTCTCAGGATGTCCCGGGTTCCTACAGTAACCCTATGGGACTTTATAGCATTGAAAATAAATGAATTTCTTAATTTAATTTACGTAAAGTGAATAATATATAAAAAAAATTCTTCTCAAGATACAACGTGGTATGGTATGATCTCAATGAAAGGAACTCATATCTCAATTTGAAAATGTTCACCATAAGATGTATCATATACACTGTACAGATGATTTTATAATCCCATTATCCTTGAGATCTATTTAACAATAAACATGTAAAATATCAATATAATATATTACAACTAAAACATTTTTATTCTACAAGTATATTTATCATATATAATTGTTTCATAATATGTAAATCATTATAATAGATAAGTACACAAGATATCACTTAACTAATAATGGTTATGTATTCTATCAATAACTCAATCAAAGTCCTATATGTATTTCCTTACCACAAAAGTGTAAAAATCCCATATTTGTTGAACTAAATCAACGATATAATCAACAAAATTCCCAACCAACCCTTGATTAGCTCATCCTCAAAGAAGTTATACAAAACGTATAAAACTATGCTTGTTTACATGTTAAGTATTTTTACATCCTCAAGTAGTTACATAAAACCCTATATATATATATCAATCACTATATGATATTCCATATGATATAAATTTATAAGATATTCAAAAACAATAATTCACTACTCACTATATCCAAATTCCAATCTTTGTATCCCGTATAATATTCTACTCAAGATAATCTTAACATATCATCACAACACATAATACTTCCCAACGATAATTGATTGGGGATAAATAAAAGTCATATTTTGAGGAGATATTATCATTCGTATTCTTTTTTAATATATAAAACATGCATGAATTAATGATAAATAATTATTTTTCTTCATTATAAAACAATGATATATTGTATTAAAATTATATCCAATACATTATGTATTTAATACTAATAGATCCCACATAACCCTCATGATTTTAATATCCTAATGGTTTTATCAATGGATCTGCAACTTTATCATATATATCTATAGAAAATATATTTACAACACCCCTCTTAGTGATGTATCTAATGAGATGATATTCATGAAGGATTTGTTTGTTTATTTCATGAGACAGAGCTTCCTCACCTTGAGAAATAGCTCCATTCTTTTCATGTTATATCTCAATTTATTACATAATTATAGAAACCACTATAAGTTTTCAGATAAAATTCCGGATCAAAATAAATTCCTTAACAACATTTAGTATAGTGATGTACTCTTCCTCTATTGTTGAGTCTTCCAAAGTGCATTGTTTAGAACTCTTCCAATAGACAACCCGATAGTTAAGGTAAAACACAAAACCAATTTTAGATCTCATATAATCTTTTTCAGTTTGTAATATAACATTATTTTAACCTCATACAATAATTACATCCTCAACTAAAATATCAAGAACATATTCTTACTTCTTTTGAAGTACATAAATATATTATTGACAATAATCAGATGACTTTCAGCTAGATTAGATCAGTATCTACATATCATGCTCAAACTATAAAAGGCATTGGGTAAAGTACATAATATGACATACATAGATCCTATGGAAAATATATATGGAATATAATACATCATTTTTAACTCTTTAGAATGATATTGACTATTCCCAGGATTTATTCCATGCATCATTGGTAAAGACCCCCTCTTGGAGTTCTTCATACTAAATTTCATTAACAGTTTACCGATATATATGTTTTCACTTAATATAAGAAACCAATTCGATCTATCTCTATAGATATTCATACCAAATATATAGGATACTTCACCCATGTATTTAATTGAGAATTATTTTCATAGAAACTTATTTATAGAATGTAAATTTTGGACACCATTTCCAATAAGTAGTATGTCATATACATAAAATTCCAAAACTTTCACAACCCTCCCACTAAACAACTTATATAAAAAAATAATCATATGTTATTTATGAACGAAAACTATTTTAGGACATAATCATGATGGATATTATAACTTTTAGAATCTTAGTTAAATACATAAATGGACTGTTATAACTTGAAAACCTTAACATACTTATTCAGTATATAAAAACTTATGATCTGTATCATATATAAACACTCAAAAGAAATCATGTTAAAAAATGTTATTTTAATATAAATATATATATATATATATATATATGATATTAACAATGAGAATCTATAGAAATCCATATCTATTTGTAAATTATCATCACAATTTTTTAAATGGTTTTTTTATAGTTAATACAATGATTTTTTTATAACCCTTACCCGCTGGGAAAGATTTAATGGTAGAAAATCTACCGTCCAAGTTAGGTTTCATTCAAAAACCCCACTTACAACCTGTGCGTATCACCCTTCAAGTGTATCCACCGATTTACTAAATTGGTTAATGTATATGGAATATATATCATATTTCATAGCATTTATCCATTTCTAGAAATTATATTTCTCAATCGCCTCTCAATAGGTAGTAGGTTTATCAATTATGAACATTACATGATAATAATTCTCCATTATAAATATAGATCTATTAGGATACAAATTAATCATAGAAAACCATTAAGGTTATTATATAACATTATTAGGATCTTATTCCACAACTCTTTATGGAACCTACTATACTTCGAAATTAGTAACACTTTATATTTATTGGTATTGAACTTCCCTACATTCTATTTTCCTCCCACTGACACCTCATTTGATATATTCCTTCTCAAGTAATAAAATAGTTCATCCCATGAAACATTTTGTTTAATATATTTATAAAAATAATATTAATTTTTTTTATTAGGATAATAAAAAATTAATAATTTATCTAACTTAGGGTAAAGACTATCAGAATCTGAATGTCATAAACATACTTCAAATACCTACTTATTTAAAAAATAAAATTTGGAAATTTAGTATAAAAAATATCATGTGGTGTATTTATCAATTATTTAAATCTAATTTAATTAATTAGGAATACTTTAGTTTTCAATGTTTATCCCTATAATGATATAAGAATGCAATAATAACTCAAAATTGATTTAACTGTGTCTAAAATGGTATGATTAATTGTATTCGACACACCATTACATAATGGTATTCCAATAGGAGTGAGTTATGAATTAATTTTAAAATCTATTATATGACAAGTGTAATAATGAATCAAGTATTGACCACCCTAATCCTATTTAAGAACATTAATAATTTTACATTGTTGATTCTGTATTAGGATTTTGAATAATTTGAACTTTTTAATGTAACACCCCAAGATTTCATAGTGTGTTATTTCTTCAAAATAATTCAATAACTTGCACTACACGCAACACCGAGTTCAATCACAACATTACTTACAAAAAAAAGCCATTCAAAAGAGGTTATGAATAGTATTATCTAAATTTTAAACTTTATATAATCCTTATAATTTTAGAATCCATATTATGAGTTTCTTAGATATAATGCAAGAACAAATTCATTTTCAGTATTGCACTTTTATCAAATTTTAATAGTGAACCCTTTTTAAATACAATATTTTAAACTTTTTGACTAAATGGGGATATCAAAAATTTAAAATTAAGCATCCCAAGCTTCCACGGTACACTTTCTTTGAATAATACAGTAGCGTGTGTTGTACGCAACCTTGAGTTTTAACACACACCACAACCAATCAAACTAGCCGTTATGAATAGTAATACCTAATTTTTGAGATTATATATATTTTATATTTCAAAATGGACTTCATTTTTGGATTCGGAATATCTAATTTATCATAAGGTGAAATTTTGGTACTTTTCGGATAACTTTCATATTTTGATGAATAGTGAAAATTACTAAATTTTAATTAAAAACAACTTTTTTAATCAAAATAATTAATAGTGATAAATTATGAATTTGAGTGGTTTTAAAGTATATTTAGAATATATTTTTACCATTTAATATAATTTTGGTCATTGGACATAATTTTACAATTAAACCGAACATAAACAAGTGTCAATCTTTTGATAGTTATTATCTCTTAAAAACACGCTTTTTGTTTTGACAGCGGAAATTAATTTTAAATTAATTTCTGCCACTTCTGTGTTTTTAATTTAGGAAAATGGATTCCATATTTGGAATCAGGATGTTCGAATTGTGTAAATAGGTAACTTTTATTTTTAGACATTTTGAATAATTACTGCGGTAAATATTTTATTTACCATGGTTATGGGTAAATCCGGTAAATAAGGGTTAAAAAATAATATTATAATAATACTAAATTACCCTAAAACGTGTCTTAAACCTATTGGTTGATACATGGTCGACCATGGGTATCTTTGGGACTATTTTGGGACCCCATGGATCCACTTGTAAGTGATAATGACACTTTATTTTAATTAAGTTAAAATGAATACAAAAATGACACAAGCATATATCGTTTAGAAAAACAATTGTTACATAGGGTTATATATGTTGGATTTTAGATTATAAATATTCATTAGAAAGATAAAACGATTTACTACATTATGATATTTTATTTATAATTTTTAGACATTAAATAATTTATTTTATTTATGAAACAATGATGATGCAGTAATTACTATAATAGTGAAAAATTAAAATAATTGATATTCTAAATACCCAAATAAATATAATATGAAACTTTTAATGAATTAAACTAATTTTCTAGGATAATATGATATATTAGGATTGATTTAATTGACTTTTTTCGAAGTAATCAATCTGTTATGAGTTACACAAAAATCAACTATTTAATAGTGTCAAAATTGACATAAAAGAGTTCTTAAAACAAATATTATATTATTAATTGATATTAAATTCCTAAAAATCTAAGGTTCGGCCAAGAGACTTATTTCATGATAGGTTCATCATTAATGGACCACTTGGGGGTCTCTTGTATGTATATAGTAAGTTTATTAACCATATAATATAAAAATACAAAGAGACATTGTAAAAGTGAAACTAATTAACTTAGAGTTAATACTTAATGATAAGGTTAATATAAGTACCCAAACCTATCTAAATTCTATTGGTTGAGTTTTTTTCGACCCATCCCCACCTTAACCTCTGAATAGTCAACTTTGGAGCCATTGGAAACCGATTATGAATTTATTATATACTAATATCTCTAGCTTTTCCAAAGGTGCCCCTCACCCCTCTTATAAAAGGTCACTCCTCCTTCCCATTTCTTCACACCTTCAAAGCCTTTTGGTTCTGCCAAACTCTGTAAAAATACTCTCCCAACATCCCTAAATACAACCTAGAGGCCTTAGTTTGATCAGAAAGCCAACCTAAGGAGTCCTTTTGATCAAATCAAAAGGAAGAACCCGAAGAAGAGGTAATGATTTCACCACCCTTTTCTAAGTTCATTTCTTCTTCCACTTCTTCTTCCTTTGTTGTTACCATTCTAAAATAATAAATACATTATCATATATATACTGTGATGTTATTATAAATATGGTACAACCATATTCAGTATTCTATCCACCCTTTGAATAACATGTCACCATACGTGCGTATGTACGGCTTACCGTCTCCACGTCGTGGTGTAATTGTTATTCAATATAATATTATTTGGATGGGTATAATAATGATGTGTAACTCATGTAAATAATAAATATAACATGTTAAGGATTCTGTATATATGATATACCATCCATTTATATATTATTTTAATATCAAAAGAATGATATTGTCGCTCGTGCGTACGTACGGACTACCGTCTCCACGAACGCGATGAGATTCATTCTCCATCGTATCCATTCAAGTATAATTATCATTTGATGATTTAAAAATGATGTTTAAGGACTTGATATCATTCTGGATATGAATAAGATACAAAAAACATGGCTTATGTAACAAAACATATAAAATAAAATGAGTAAGTTAACACCCGAAACGACGATAATTCTAAGATATTATTAACAAATCAATGTTAAAAGATCATATATGATATCATATTAATATATATGATTCTTGTATAATTTAATAAAAATTATTTCACCATTATACAGGAGGTTAACCTACCCCAACCAAGGAAAAGTACAAGGTAAGGGTTATTTCACAATCTCTTCATTATCCGAGGTTGTTTATACATAATAATCTACTGGGATCTCTTTATCATCCACATCCATGTTTCTTAAAAATGTATTTCAAAACATTTTTACTATTTACTAGAATATGAGTTAAAGTCATTTATACCCTTTTTGACTTTTATAAATGGTTTATAAAGGAATATTTCGGTCGTTTTCAAAACAAGGTCCTTTTTAACCTTTTCGACAGAATTAAGGTAAGAATGTTTTTTTTTAACTTATACGGCGGGTGCGGCTATTTTCCGCTGTTATAAAATCTTCAAAGCTTCCCTTACAAGCTTATACGAATATTTTCAAAGAAAATGTTTTATTTTATATGGATCTTAAATGATTTCAAAATAAAAGGAGATATTTCTTTAAAAATAATATTGATTTCATCTATGTCAACATCCTTTGATGGATTTTAAGATTATTTGAAGTTGATTTATTATGATACAAAACTTCTATATTGTATTGAAGGATTTGTGATATGTTTGACTGTGGATGTGCTATTTTTATACCATTCATAGTTTATGGTGAAATTATTTACATTTCGTATGCTAGTTTTAATACGAATGTTTATGTTATGTTTAAACCTTTTCATATGGGAATGCATTGGACTTAGTAAGTGACGGGTGGAGCCCGCTATAGCTCCTCGATGCATCGGTAGGTCTCATGAGACAAACTAGTGTCTTGGAACAAGGCCTTGACAAAATCTTATTTGTGGTCTTGGCACGAGGCCTTGGCTATGTGGTTATGATAGTCTGGCATTATGCATTCCAACATTATGAAAGTGGTTATTGATTTTTGCATGTGATTATTCGATTAGTAGAATATCCATGTGAATAAGTAAATGGAATTATTTCATTTTATTTATGCCATACCATGTTGAAAGTTCATGTTTGAAAGGCTTTTGTTTTAGTTATACATTGCCTTAAATATTTATTCTTATTTATGAAAGTTTCCGCTATATTGTTATCCTTACTGGGCATTTGAGCTCACCCCTTTTCTATGTTTTATTTTTCCCAGGAAGTGAAGAAGTAAGTTATGAATGACCTGCAGGGATATTATGTGGGGATATGAGTGTGGATTATAGAGACATTATGTTGTTGTAGTAGTTTTTCATTTTATGATGTAATGTAAAACTTATGAATATATCTAGTGTTTCCAAGGCTACTAAACCAATCGGTCTTTCGAGATTTGATCTTTCTTGTGATCATGCCAATGTTATGTAATAATGCACCGACTCTGGGTAACTAGGGTCGGGGCGTTACAGTTGGTATCAGAGGAAGTTTAGTAAAAACCTTGGAAACTAGATTTAGATAAACTCTGATTAGGGCACGTAGACCTAAGATGACCTTTGAGGATTAGTATAGAAGAATTTCCTAGAATTTTGGTATTGTAGGGATTTTGTGAGTTTTCCGAGCAATACATCCCTGTCTGGATACGCGTAGGTAGAGGCGGCTCTGGCACAGATGTACCTAGGGGTAAAACCTGAAAACACCGCTTTGAGCTAGACTCGAACGGGAACTGGTGCACGACAACGGGCCTTGCTGCACTCTTGGTTACGACACTCCCGGGGGATATGCTTAGGATAATTCTCATTTTCTTTACAAACCATTATGAAGGGTTTATGAGTATATACATCCTCAAAGGAGACATTTTTATGATTATGGATTATATCCATAAATAGTTCAATTTATGTTAAGTGTTTTATAAGTATGAGATTATGTATTTTGATTCATAAACTGATCTAGTGTATGCCATTGTTTAGAAATGGCGCCTAGTAGAAGGAATGAGAACTCCAGAAATGCACATGATCCAAAGAGAAGAAGGATCATATCTTTCATGGTCTTAAGCTAGAATTTATAAGAGAAATAGTCTCCCATGTATTATCATCATATGAAGAAATAATATCATGTGTTGATAAGATAAGTAAAGAGTTTACTGAGTCCTATGGCTTTGAAGCGAAGAAAGAGAAGAAAAGGATGGAAGAGAGAAAGATGGATAAAGGGAAGAGGGAAAAGAAGAATTTTCCCATATGTGGTAACTGTGGAAAGAAACACCCTGGAACTTGCCTGAAAGGAATGGGAGTTTGTTATAAGTGTGGAGGAAAAGGGCACAAAGTACGTGATTGCAAGGGTAAGAAAATGGTTTTAAATGTACAATGCTTCATTTGCAAGGAGTTTGGACACTACGCGAACCTATGTCCCAGTCATCAGACAATGCCGCAAATGATGTTATTGGATAATAATCAAGTTATGATACTACCACATATGAAGAGGAATGATTAGAGTTCTTATGTTGATTATGTCAATTGAGTGTTGTATCAACAATGTACTTGTTATAATAATTATGGAGTATATAAGGATTGTACTGCAGTACTATTTCATTAAGGACTTGAGATTGTGTGGAACAAAGAAAAGTGACTCAATAGCAGGATGAATTTTTGGAAAATATATGGTTGAGAGAATGATAAATCATAATATAGTTCTGATACTGAGGTAGTGATTTTGGAATAATATGTGATTGTTTTGGATAAATTATATTCGATATTTTTGACTACCTTAGAACTGATTAATGATTTGTATATTCCATCATTGTTGGGGTTTAAAACATTTTTGGATTAATGAAGTATATCCAGCATTCTATATGGAATAAGGGAGCATGAATGTAATCAATAAGGAATATGGTAATACATGATGAAGGTATTCATATGCTATTACGGGGTAAAAAGGATCTATATTATGTTTAACTTCCTTATAAATGTTAGACTGTGAGTTTGGACAGAAGTATTTTGGATAGTTCTAGTTTGGATTATTTTGGATTTCCATAAAAGAACAACCCGGAGGTCGGGCGGCAACCCGTCGCGTCCGGCAAGGCTGCGAGACTTGAACCTGCAACCGAAGGGCGACAAGGGTGTATCACCTACCACTGGCCCATGAGATGTCCTGGATTAAATAATGTAGTTTTTATTAAAAGATCATGTAGATGAATTATAAATTCGTTTATTTTGGAACCCTATACGAATAGTGTAAATAGAATTTTTTTACATTCTATTATCTTTTAGAGTGAAAGATGAGTTTGTGGTAGAAATTTATTAATGGATAAAACTCTAATTATAAAGTAAGTATATCTCCTTATGATCTTAGCCAATCTCATAAATAAATTCCTCAATATTAAGAAAAGCAACTTAGAACAAAAATGTTTTCCTAGATGGTACCTTAAATCATCACTAATTTATGGCTTTGGGATTGTTGTCCTTCTCATAGCCATGTTCTCTACCACTCTCCATCAGATAATTGATGGTTAGATTTTTCTTCCATATCCATATTTTCCTACATGGAACCCTAGTATGTGTTATTTTCGGTAATCTTCATACTTTCGACTCTTTATTTTAAATAGAGGCCTTATTAATTCATTTTTCGATGTGGGATTTCAACTAAGATATTTTGAAACGTCAAAAATGTGTTATCCTAATACCCTATGTTTTGTTGAACCGATAGTATTTCAAATCATCATAGATTGATGAATTTAAGGACCTCAATTTTATACTTGTTTATGATTGATGACCTCAATCACTACCTATAAATATTTACGTTTTTCCTTCAATTATATGTCTCTAAATTCCACCAATGTTCTCCTAATCGAGATCATAATTTGGTGGTGACCCTTTCATTTCTCTTTTCCTCATATTAAGACTAAATTTTAGTAACCCAATTTCCGATGTGGGGTTTCCCACAAATATATTTTCTATTTTCAACCTTTTATTTCCGAAGAACAATTTCAAATTGCGAGGACGCAATTTATTGAAGGAGGGGAGAATGTAACACCCCAAGATTTCATAGTGTGTTATTTCTTCAAAATAATTCAATAACTTGCACTACACGCAACACCGAGTTCAATCACACCATGACTTACAAAAAAAAAGCCATTCAAAAGAGGTTATGAATAGTATTATCTAATTTTTAAACTTTATATAATCCTTATAATTTTAGAATCCATATTATGAGTTTCTTAGATATAATGCAAGAACAAATTCATTTTCAGTATTGCACTTTTATCAACTTTTAATAGTGAACCCTTTTTAAATACAATATTTTAAACTTTTTGACTAAATGGGGACATCAAAAATTTAAAATGAAGCATCCCAAGCTTCCACGGTACACTTTCTTTGAATAATACAGTAACGTGTGTTGTACGCAACCTTGAGTTTTAACACACACCACATCCAATCAAACTAGCCGTTATGAATAGTAATACCTAATTTTTGAGATTATATATATTTTATATTTCAAAATGGACTTCATTTTTGGATTCGGAATATCTAATTTAGCCTAAGGTAAAATTTTCGTACTTTTCGGATAACTTTCATATTTTGATGAATAGTGAAAATTACTAAATTTTAATTAAAAATAACTTTTTTAATCAAAATAATTAATAGTGATAAATTATGAATTTGAGTGGTTTTAAAGTATATTTAGAATATATTTTTACCATTTAATATAATGTTGGTCATTGGACATAATTTTACAATTAAACCGAACATAAACAAGTGTCAATCTTTTGATAGTTAGTATCTCTTAAAAACACGCTTTTTGTTTTAACAGCGGGAATTAATTTTAAATTAATATCTGCCACTTCTGTGTTTTTAATTTAGGAAAATTGATTCCATATTTTGAATCAGGATGTTCAAATTGTGTAAATAGGTAACTTCTATTTTTAGACATTTTGAATAATTACTGCGGTAAATATTTTATTTACCATGGTTAAGGGTAAATCCGGTAAATAAGGATTAAACTATAATATTATAATAATACTAAATTACCCTAAAACGTGTCTTAACCCTATTGGTTGATACATGGTCGACCATGGTCATCTTTGGGACTATTTGGGGACCCCATGGATCCACTTGTAAGTGATAATGACACTTTATTTTAATTAAGTTAAAATGAATACAAAAATGACACAAGCATATATCTTTTAGCAAAACAATTGTTACATAGGGTCATATATGTTGGATTTTAGATTATAAATATTCATTAGAAATATAAAAAGATTTAATACATTATGATATTTTATTTATAATTTTTAGACATTAAATAATTTACTTTATTTATGACACAATGATGATGCAGTAATTACTATAATAGTGAAAAATTAAAATAATTGATATTATAAATACCCAAATAAATATAATATGAAACTTTTAATGAATTAAACTAATTTTCTAGGATAATATGATATATGAGGATTGATTTAATTGACTTTGTTCGAAGTAATCAATCTGTTATGAGTTTCACAAAAATCAACTATTGAATAGTGTCAAAATTGACATAAAAGAGTTCTTAAAAAAATATTATATTATTAATTGATATTAAATTCCTAAAAATATAAGGATCGGACAAGAGACTTATATCATGATAGTTTCATCATTAATGAACCACTTGGGGGTCTCTTGGATATATATAGTAAGTTTATTAACCATATTATATAAAAATACAAAGAGACATTGTAAAAGTGAAACTAATTAACTTAGAGTTAATACTTAAAGATAAGGTCAATATAAGTACCAAAACCTGTCTAAATTCTATTGGTTGAGTTGTTTTAGACCCATCCCCACCTTAACCTTTGAATAGTCAACTTTGGAGCCATTGGAAACTGATTATGAATTTATTATAAACTAATATCTCTAGCTTTTCCAAAGGTGCCCCTCACCCCTCTTATAAAAGGTCACTCCTCCTTCCCATTTCATCACACCTTCAAAGCCTTTTGGTTCGGCCAAACTCTGTCCAAATACTCTCCCAACATCCCTAACTACAACCTAGAGGACTTAGTTTGATCATAAAGCCAACCTAAGGAGTCCTTTTGATCAAATCAAAAGGAAGAACCCGAAGAAGAGGTAATGATTTCACCACCCTTTTCTAAGTTCATTTCTTCTTCCACTTCTTCTTCCTTTGTTGTTACCATTCTAAAATAATAAATCCATTATCATATATATACTGTGATGTTATTATAAATATGGTACAACCATATTCAGTATTCTATCCACCCTTTGAATAACATGTCACCATACGTGCGTACATACGGCTTACCGTCTCCACGTCGTGGTGTAATTGTTATTCAATATAATATTATTTGGATGGGTATAATAATGATGTGTAACTCATGTAAATAATAAATATAACATGTTAAGGATTCTGTATATATGATATACCATCCATTTATATATTATTTTAATATCAAAAGAATGATATTGTCGCTCGTGCGTACGTACGGACTACCGTCTCCACGAACGCGATGAGATTCATTCTCCATCGTATCCATTCAAGTATAATTATCATTTGATGATTTAAAAATGATGTTTAAGGACTTGATATCATTCTGGATATGAATAAGATACAACAAACATGGCTTATGTAACAAAACATATAAAAGAAAATGAGTAAGTTAACACCCGAAACGACGATAATTCTAAGATATTATTAACAAATCAATGTTAAAAGATCATATAAGATATCATATTAATATATATGATTCTTGTATAATTTAATAAAAATTATTTCACCATTATACAGGAGGTTAACCTACCCCAACCAAGGAAAAGTACAAGGTAAGGGTTATTTCACAATCTCTTCATTATCCGAGGTTGTTTATACGTAATAATCTACTGGGATATCTTTATCATCCACATCCATGTTTCTTAAAAATGTATTTCAAAACATTTTTAATATTTACTAGAATATGAGTTAAAGTAATTTATACCCTTTTTGACTTTTATAAATGGTTTATAAAGGAATCTTTCAGTCTTTTTCAAAACAAGGTCCTTTTTAACCTTTTCGACAGAATTAAGGTAAGAATGTTTTTTTTAACTTATACGGCGGGTGCGGCTATTTTCCGCCGTTATAAAATCTTCAAAGCTTCCTTTACAAGATTATAAGAATATTTTCAATGAAAATGTTTTATTTTATATGGATCTTAAATGATTTCAAAATAAAATGAGATATTTCTTTAAAAAGAATATTGATTTCATCTATGTCAACATCCTTTGATGGATTTTAAGATTATTTGAAGTTGATTTATTATGATACAAAACTTCTATATTGTATTGAAGGATTTGTGATATGTTTGACTGTGGATGTGCTATTTTTATACCATTCATAGTTTATGGTGAAATTATTTACATTTTGTATGCTAGTTTTAATATGAATGTTTATGTTATGTTTAAACCTTTTCATATGGGAATGCATTGGACTTAGTAAGTGACGGGTGGAGCCCGCTATAGCTCCTCGATGCATCGGTAGGTCTCATGAGACAAACTAGTGTCTTGGCAGAAGGCCTTGACAAAATCTTATTTGTGGTCTTGGCACGAGGCCTTGGCTATGTGGTTATGATAGTCTGGCATTATGCATTCCAACATTATGAAAGTGTTTATTGATTTTTGCATGTGATTATTCGATTAGTAGAATATCCATGTGAATAAGTAAATGGAATTATTTCATTTTATTTATGCCATACCATGTCGAAAGTTCATGTTTGAAAGGCTTTTGTTTTAGTTATACATTGCCTTAAATATTTATTCTTATTTATGAAAGTTTCCGCTATATTGTTATCCTTACTGGGCATTTGAGCTCACCCATTTTCTATGTTTTATTTTTCCCAGGAAGTGAAGAAGTAAGTTATGAATGACCTGCAGGGATATTATGTGGGGATATGAGTGTGGATTATAGAGACATTATGTTGTTGTAGTAGTTTTTCATTTTATGATGTAATGTAAAACTTATGAATATATCTAGTGTTTCCAAGGCTACTAAACCAATCGGTCTTTCGAGATTTGATCTTTTTGTGATCATGCCAATGTTATGTAATAATGCACCGACTCTGGGTAACTAGGGTCGGGGCGTTACATTTAATGTTTTCAAACCTGTATATCATGAGAATTTTTTTAACACTTTAATATTATAAAATAAGACCATTATATTTGATAGAATATGTGAAAAATATAACCAATATTAATCAACCAAAAATAATTTATTTAAATTTAATCACTTTGAATCTTGCGATACACGCAACCTTGAGTCTAAATGAATCGTAATATAGTATTCCCTTATAAAATAGTCATTAAATTTACGGGAATAAATATGAATAAATAAATAATAAAAATTATATGATTTAACCATGTATATTATAAATTCAATATTTATCTATTTATTATAAATAAAATAAGAATCATTTGAAAGGAAAAGAAATGTTTTCTAAAAAATAGTATTTTTATAAAATGAGGTTCCATAACGCTTTTCACACATACATTAAAATAAATTTTAAAAAATTAAATAAAAATTATTTAAAAAAATTATTTTTTAAATCCTAATTTCAAAATTTTCTCAGAGGTAATTTTTCATAATTTTTTGAAAAGAGTAATTTTTCAATGAATAGTGACAACTACTGGTTTTTCTGAAAACCACCTTTTCATTTAAAGAGTTTTAAAGTTCAATTTTGATTTGAATTTTTTTTTTAAATTAAAATTATTTCACTTATATTAAAATTAATAAACTTTAGGTCATTTTAATAAAATTATATTTTATTTTTTATATTAAAACTTTTCTATATATTTAAGAATTTTCTCTTTGGAAAACTGTTTTTTCATAGCATCTGTTTTTTTAATTTAAAATTGTTATTTTCCAATAATGTGAAATTTTTTTGGAAAAATGGATTCCATATTTTTAATAATAATAATTAATATTATATAATAATTTAAAATTAATATTTTTATTAATAATTTATAGTAAAAATAGTAAAAAATAATTACAATGGTAAAGTTTAAAATGAGTTTACCGGGGGTAAGCTAAAAAATAATGGTTAAAATGACCTTAAAAGTGAAGTTTCTAATATATGACTATATTTATTCTTTGTATCATACGTGGTTCTAAAATGATCCATTTGGAGCATTTGTGAATGATAAAAAGGTGGGTATCACTTTTTCTTTTCAAAAATTTCAAGTGTGTCCTCTCCCCACCTATAAAAGGCCGTTAGTATCCTTTTATTTTAACACTCTCAAAGCCTTTTGGTTTCTCCAATACCTAAAAAAATTTATTTATTACATTAAAAATATCATACTATATGTCCTTTTTGATCATAAATCCAATCAAGGATGACTTTCTCTATAAAGCTAAATTGGTTGTTTGAAAAGAGGTAAAGTTCTTCACCATGCGTTTTTATTTCACTTCTTCTTAAAACTCAATAAAATATTCCCAAACTGTGATAAAACAATAAAAACAATTTCTAAAATATAATGATATTTTATTATATTCATGTAATAGCCTATATCTAAATCCTCTTCAATAAAATGGGAAACAAAACAATTGATCATGTGTATGGTGGACTACCACCTCATGAACCGATGGAATTTGTTTTCCTGATCCGCCTATATTGCAGAGATATAATTATGAAATTAAAATATATATATATATATATGATATTTATTACATTAATATAATTTTTTAATTATAATATAACACATAACTTCTTAGCTTCTATCCATTGGAAAACAATAACATCGCTCGTGCGTACGTGTGGACTACCTCCTCCACGTAGTGATACAATTTTTTTCATCTTATTTTGAATTGTATGGTCATAAATAAATATTTAAGGAATATAAATAATGTTTTTGAAATAATAATGGTTCTATAAAGGTGAAATTTTATCTCCCTTTAATACACTCCATTTTTTGGAAAAATACAAATATCATTCAAGTGTACATACGACAAACCATTTCCATGAATAGTGTAACCCATTTTACCATATATAAATCTTATGGACCACTTGTATGATGATTATATAAGATATTTTATCATGTTTACCAGTATGAATATTATGGAACCATTATAAAATTAAAGGGACCTAAAATTACCAAAAAAAAAGATACATATAAAAAGAAGCAATTATCATATGAAATATTGATTTTAACAAATAATTGTTAATAAATGAGTCATGAAAGACTAGAGGTGAATAATATATGGTATTAACTATATTAATATGGTTATTGAATACATATATTATAAATATAATATTATTAAATAGTAGTTATGAACACGTATTAAGAAAACCAGTCCTGAGGTATGAAATATTAACCAGTTATTTATTTGTGTGGTGTATATACTACCCCATTAATATGTTTTATCATAAATATATTTATCTTATTTTTATCTAAATTTTCATTTTAAATTAATTATTTCATGGGTATTATGATTCATAATTTATCAAAGTGATAATTGTTTATTTCAAAATCTCATCATTATTCATTATTGTTTGTGTTTAAATATATTTCAAGGGAATAACATAATATTTTTTATCTTGAAGACAATTAATATTATTATACTATTGTTATTCATTAAAATTTCAAGTAATAGTACCATTTTATTCTCTTTGGTACTTAAAATTATTGAGAAAATGTTTTTAAGAAAAGTAGAATTTTCTCTCTATTCAGAAAAAAATCTTTTTTCTTCCATATCCATGTTTTCTAAAAATATTATCTATTTTTTTAACATTATCCAAATGATTTATTAAATATATTTTTACCAATGTTTCAATTTTTAAAAAATGTTTTGAATGTAATATTCTTTTTGTTTTTTGAACGAAGTAATTTTTAACCTTTTTATAGTAGTATGAAAAATATGTTTTTTAAAAGTATGCGGAATACACAAAATTACCCATTATCATTATTTTGAAGATTACTTTACAAGTTTACAAGATAATTTTAAATAATTTTTCTCCCCAATTTTTTGGGATTTTTTTTTCTTTTTGATAGTAATTGTTAAAGTGAAATGTATATTTTATTTATGAATATTTTTAATGGATTTTTTTGGTATTTTTATTCGTCAATGAAAACTATCCATATTACAATTATACCCCATCGAGTATATGCTTTAATGATACCGTCATTATTATATCTCTGGATAGTTAATTATCAGTTTTATTGTAGATTTACTATTTTGATACCATTCTCCATATTACATTGAATGGTTTATTATTATATTTATTTACATGGGGAAATTATTCACATATCAAATGATAGTTTTTAAATATGAATGTTTATGTTGATCATGTTTCACCGGTTTCATATGAGGAGTAAATTAAACATAGTGATTGATCGGAGGGCACCACTATAGCCCCTCGATACAGTGGTAAGTATCATGATGCAAACTATCTTAGGTATTTGTCTAAGACCTTACCCATTTATGTTTGATGTTTTTGCACGAGGCCCTGATGGTATGGTTATGATGTTAGAATTTACGAATTCCCTCATTGTGGGATTAATTATTGATGTTCCTTGTGATAATCCTATTAGTTAGAATATCCAGGGTTAGTTTCAATATCATGTGATTATTTATATATATTATTTGATAATTATTTATTATTATCATATTATACTAAAGTAATTGAGTGAATGACATGTTAATTAGTAATTAAACTTGACATATTGACTATGAATTATTTATTAATGATAGATTTTGTTGTATCCATACCCTCATTGAGCATTATATATCACTGATTTCTTATGATTTTTTTCCCGTGGATGTTAATAAGTGTTTTTTGATCGATGTATATGGTTATGTTAAAGGGAATAATAGTTCACTAATAGAAAATACTATTCTATATTTTATGTTTTCAATTTTAATATGAGATTAATGTATGTATCTATTTTACAAATACTATTAAAGTATTTGTTCCTTAATGATTCAATTCCTTTTATCTTTTTCTAATTTAATAAATTAACCATCAAATCTAGGACACTAGTGTCAGGGTATTTAGAGTTGACATCATAGGATGTTTAGTAGAAATATTAGGGAACTAGATTTAGGAAGACATCGATTAGTGATCATAACCAAATTATATGCATTGAGGATAAGTACAAGATTAAATATTAAAGTTTTAGTGATGAAGATATCATGTGGTTTTTTACTAGAGATGCACCCCTTTCTGAATACTACAAGTGGACATGATTTTTGAACAGTTTTACTTAGAGGTAATAACATTGAAAAGGGTGCATTGGGATTTTAATCTATCATCACCTGATGTATAATAATGGTTTTTACTGTAAAAGTTTTTTGGAAACTATCATGGTATATACTTGGAATAAATATTTTTTTTATTTACAGAATATTATGAACAATTTGAAAATATTTTTATGATTTGAAAATTTTCCCAAAAAAATCATGTTTGTGATTATGATATTAGACATGCATGCATTTGTGAATTTATTTATTGTATTTCACTAGTTTTGGGATTATAAATTATGGTTCATAATATTATGATATAATATAGTGTATTCCATTGTTTATAACACATTTTTGATGTAACGAGAACCATATAAATTAATGTACTTTAAGTAGGGATTGACCTCCTTAGAAAGATAATGATGCTTGAGGTGGAGTTGCAGCTGGAACTAATAAATTATAACCATATTAGGGTATATGATTTAGGTTATGAGTAATAAATTTTTTATATAGAGAATAATACTGACCCACCATGTAATATAATAATTTTAGGCCACTTCATGTGTTTGAAACCTCCATCATTGAATAGGACTACAAATCCATTTATGAATGAGAAATGGATAAGTTTCTTAGAGATGATATTTCTCACTTTGGTAAGTAATGAAAGAGATATGGTTGTCTGGGTAGTTTATCATCTCTTATGGGATGTATATCAACGGTTGTAATTTATTCAAAAACTATGGATAAGGAGAAAATATTTATCATGGAGTAGAATTATTTTAAGGTACACTTCTTGGAAAAATATTTTCCTTGAATGAAATGAGTATATATGGAGAGAAAATTCCTGATTATAAGATTAAAGGAAGATGAAAATGTTGAGAAGTGTGAATCCAACTTAACAAGGTTATAAAGGAATGTTGCGGACTACATAAATAATACAAATATAATGATTTACCATTTCCTTGATGGGAATAAAAATTCATTTGAAGGGAACTAGTCTCTCAAACATTGTCATAATAAGAGAAAATAGTATCATATGCTACCAAGATAGGGAAAGAATTATCCAATTATTATGGATTCTAAGGGAAGAAAGAGAATAAAAGGATGATATAGATATAAGAAGATAAGTGGAAGAAAGGAAAGAACGATTTTCACACATGTGATAATTATGTAAAGAAACACTTTGATACTTTCTTAAAGGTAATGAGAGTTTTCATTAAGTGTGAAGAGAAATTACACCAGGTGTGTGAATTTAACTGTAATAAATAGGAATCTATAGTTCATTGGTTCAAAAATAAGTAGTTAGAAAACTATGAAAATGAATTCCACAATAATCAAGAGAATATACCTCAAACAAATCCAAGAGATCAAGGTCATGATTATGCCATTACTACAACCGAAGAGGAATGATTAAAGGGATTGTTTTTTTTGATTCAAGAGTTATGACGTATAATTATTTTATCCATGTTATTATCATTATAAAAATCATTAAGCACATAAGGATTAAAATGAATTATTTTTTTCATAAGTATTTGAAAATATATGCTGAATAGTACCAATGACCAAGAAAGTAGATTCATTGAAGAGTTTATCTTTTAAAAAAACACATTATTAAGGGAATAAAACCCTAACTATATGTTTGATATTTATATTATAATGATATATAGATTTTTATGGGACAATATTGGTCACCTAAAAATTGGTTATTAATTTGATGATTTAGTTTATATTTCTTGGAGTTTATTTAATTTTTAGAATTATGGAATATATTCGATAACTTGAGATTTTATTTGGGAAGTATAAATGTTTTCATTAATGTTTTACAGTGATCGAGGTATTTAAAAATTTGATATGTGACATTAAGAACTACTTTGTATGGGGAATAAAATGTTATATTTGTTTTTTAAATTCAGGTACCTTACTTTTAAATTTTGAATTTGGTTAAATTTATTTTGGAGGAGTCTTAATTATAACTATTTTTGAAATGTATTACATTGAACTTTGGTGTTTTGTTGTGGTTTTAGAGATGAATTTTTCATTGGTTGAACAATTTGGTTTTGGAAAATATATAGAGATTGGAGGAATGGATTGTAATTATATTATGGATTTAATGATTAGATAAAATTTAATTTTAGTGCATCATGCATAAAGAAATTAATATTGGATAATAATTTCTTCGAGTAAGAGATAAAGTAGGAATTGATCCAAGAAAATCCTAAATATTTAATTGATCTTATGAAATATAAAGATAACAAGTATGTATATTTCATTATATTCATAGTATAGATGGTAAATTAATTCCTTAACATTCAGAAAATGATCTTGAAAAGAAAATTTTATCCTACTACCTTTATTTTCATCATATATTTACGGATTTTTGGTTGTTAACTTTATTTTGATCATTCATATTCTTTTAATAAATGATCTCAATCAATCTCTATATGTATTTATTCTTTTCCACTATGTCTATATTTTCAATTCACACTAATGCTTGACTTCTTGTAAACCCGAATATGTGTTATTCTATATGACCATCATACATACTTTTACCCCTCATTAATAGGAATTATTATTAACCCTTTTTATGATATGAGTTTTCAACAAAGGTTAGACTAATGATTACCAAAAAATAATTACATGGGAGAATTTTATTTAAGGGGGTAGAATGAAACACCATGAGATTTCAAAAGAAGAAATTTTCTTAAATAGAGTATGTGATATTAAACAACAAGTTAAATAACCTAGAGAATAAATTTATTTAAATTTAATCTCTTTGATAACTTGTGATACATGCAACCTTTAGTCTAAATAAACTATAATACTATATACCTTTTAACCCTTCCATTAAATAGGTGGGTATGAATAATAATAAATATATTATTAAAATTATATGTTTTAAACACATATAAGAATAATTAAATGATTATGTATTTATTATTAATAAGATAAGAATCATTTTAAAGAAAAATAAATGTTTTTTTAGAAAAATATTTCCCTAAAATTCGGGTTCGTTTTGTTTTGTGGAAATACATTAAAATTATTTTTTACCAATTTTATGAAATTTATTTTAAAAAAATAAAATAATTTTTAATATCACAATGTCAAAATTATTTTATAGTAAAATTATCATAATATTCTGAAAATATTAACTTTTTAATGAATACATAAAAATTCTAGTTTTTATTGAAAAATCTATTTTTATTTAAATAAGGTCAAAGTTAATTTTTTTAAAAAAAATTTATAAGTTGTATTAGTTAAATTATACTATAATTAACTAAATTAATTGCATTACAATCAAATAAATATTTATTTTTGATATTAAGACTTTTGATACTTATGAGAATTTTCTCCTTGGAAAACCACGTTTTCGTCAAATCCGTGGGATTAATTTTAAATAAAAATTTTCCACTTAAATGAATTGGGGTTTTAAAAATGGATTATATATTTGTAATCATCATAATTAATATTATATAATAATTTCAACGTATTACCATAGTTAAGGTTTAAAAGAATTTAGTAGGGGTAAACTAAAAAATAAGGGATAAAATGACCTAGAAGATTTTAAAATTTATATTTTTTAACAAATTTAGACCATATCTCATACATGGTTTGATAATGATCCATTTAGGAGTATTTTTTCATGTAAATAACGTGGGTATCACTTTTTCATTTCAGAAATTCCAAGTGTGTCCTCACCCCCACTTTTAAAAGGATACATCATATCATATCATCTTCACACTACCAAAGCCCTTTGGTTTAGAATATTTCCACCAAAATATCTTCTTTAAGTCCATCAACATGTCATCTAGGCCTTTGTATTATCATAAATCCAATCTTGGAATGCTTTTGGTATAAACTTAAAGAGGCTGTCTGAAAAAGAGATATTGTTCTTAACCATGAATTTTCATTTTACTTCATCTTATAACTATTTAAAATATTCTAAATATATTATAAAATTAAAACAATTATATATATAATATATAATAATATATTATTATGTTAATGTAATAACATATATCCATCTCCTCTATCATCAAATGGAAAATAAACTCTCGATCGTGTGTACAGTGGACTACCACCTCACCGGAAGATGTAATTTCTTTTTTATCACCACCTATAATGATTAGATATAATGAAATATTTAATATATTTATATTATATTTATGGAATAATTATATTTATTGAATTAAAATATCACATATACCTTCTTACCTTAAAATCTTTTGGAAAATAATAACGTCACTTGTGCGTAAGTGTGGACTACCACCTCCCCACAGTGATGTGAAATTTTTTTCAATTTGTTTTGAAATGGATGGTAATAAGGATATATTTAATGAATATTAATGAAATATTTGATATAATAAAGTTTCTTTAATGGTGAAATATTATTTATCTTTCTTATATTTCATATACTAGAAAAATAGAACTAGTAATCATGCATACGTACGACCTACCATCACCACGAACAGTGTAACTCAATTTCCATATCTAACTACTATGAACTATTATATATAATTATATAATTATTATATATAAAATTTATATAAATTTTTACATTTCTTATATTATTTAACCATTATCAAAGAAAAAGGATCGAAATTACCAATCCGAAACATACATGAAAAATCAAGCAATTATCACTTGAAATTTAATAAATAATTTTTAATAAAATGGTCATGAAAGTATATAGGTAAATCATATATGGTATGAAAAATATGATTATGGTAAAATAATATATGTATAATAAATCTATATTTATTATACACGAGGTATCAAAATGTAGGTAGGAAATCAAACCCAAGGTAAGGGTTTCTCAACTAACTTTTACTTTCACGAGAAATATGACATATTACCACTTATTTATTTGTTCGGATTATATAATTAACCATTGATATTTTATATTATAATTATATTTATATTATTGGTATTTAAATTTTCATTTGAATTTATTTCTTTCATGGGGATGACATTTCAAAATTTACCAAAGGCTTAAGTGTTTATTTCACAATCTCAACATTCGTCAAGATTATTCATGTTTATGTCTCACTTGGGGGAATTGTTTGATAATTTTTTCTAAAAAAGTAACTTTTATAATCCTCTAGTTATTAATGAAATTATAAAGTAATCGTACCATTTTTCACTATTTGGTACTTAAAAGTATTGATATTGTTTTAATAAAAGACGAATTCATTTCTCTCATTGGTCGAAATTCCTTTTTCCTCCATATCCATGTTTTCAAAAATGTTTTCAAAAATGTTTTTAACATTATCCAAATATTTTATTAATGAAAATTTTACCCTTGTTTGAATTTTTTTAAAATGTTTTGAAATGAATCTTCTTATCATTTTCTGTATGATGTACTTTTTAAAATTTTTACAACACCATGAAAAGAATGTTTTTGAAACTTATATGACATGTATGGAATTACCCACCATAATATTTTTGAATATTACATTACAATTTTACATGGATATTTTTAAATAAAATGGTTTTCATAGTATTATATGAATTTTTAGTTTTTGAATGTTATTTTCAAAGTGAATATAACCTTTTCCTCATGCATGTTTTTCATAGATTTTTATGTTATTTATATTCATCAATGACAACAACCCATATTTCGACTAGGTCTTATTAGTAATATTTTTTAATGATACCATCATTATTATTAATCCAGATGGTTTATAAATAGTTTGATTGGGGATTTAATATTTTCAAACCATTCAGAATATTACTCTAAATGGTTTATGATTATGTTTATTTATTGTGGAAGGTATTAACATATTGTATCATAGTTTTTCAATATGAATGTTTATATTGATTATATTTCACCCCTTTATTATTAGTAATGAATTTTACTTATTATGTGATGGGAGTGGCCCAATCTATCCCCTCAACGCATCAGTATGTCACATGGGTCAAACTAGCTTGGGTATTTGGATGAGGCCTTACCCATTTATGTAAGGTGTCTTGGAACGAGGCCTTGAAGATATGGTTATAATGTTCAAAATTATGAATTACATATTTATGAGATTAGTTATTAATGTTACATGTTATTATTTGATTAGTTAGAATATATATGGTTATGTTTCCAGATCACGTGATTATTTTTATGGAATTATTTGATCATCATTTATCCCTTCCATATTAAGATCACATAATTGATTGAATGTAATGTGTTTTATCTATTTGACTTTCCATAATAATTATGCCTTATTTATTCATGATATATTCAATTGTATTGATACCCTTACTGAGCATTAAAGATCAACCCTTTCTTTTTATTCCTTTCCCCAAGATACCGGGAAGTGTTTTATGATTGATAAATAGGGTTATTCTAAAGGGAATAATGGTGTACTCAAAGAAAATATTATTTTGTATTTTTTGTTTTCAATGGTAATATTATATTCAAGTATGTGTCTAGTTTTCCAAAACTACAAAACTATTTATTTCTTTGAAATGTGATTCCTTGTATCTTATACCAATGTAACAAAGTAACTAGTGAATCTGGGTTACTAGGGTTGATGTCTTTACACATGTCAATACTGACTAAATTCATCAATAAAGGTTACAAAGTTCCTATAACAATCAATTTATTGAGTAATCATTAGAACACATACATCACTATATATAATATAAAATAGTCCACTTGACCTCTCATCTTTTCCACTAAAAGGTGATTTGGTAACGTTTCCTAATAAAAGAGATTCAAATTTATCAAAAAGATTCAGAATCAAATGATTCCAACAATCCATCACCATGGAGTATTTGAATGAATTTATCATTTAAATGTCAAATTAGAAAATTCTAATGAAAAGTGGTGTTATAATCAACCTCAAACTTCTTAATTTGAATTTTATAGATCTGATTTCCCATGTACAAAATATTTAATCAATTCAAATGTTTTTAATTCTATAAAATATTTTATTTATGTTTATAGAACAACTCTTGTTCTTTTATAATGAATAAAAAATCCATTGTTTTCAAATAATATATAAAAACAATTTCTATTTATGTCTAGTACATAATAGAGGTATTCTATTTCTGAAACTAATCCTCATGGTATACTTGGATAACATGTTCATACTTATAATTTATAAACTCTTTCCCCACTTTGAACATGCAGATCTACTTTAGCTTTATTAATTTCTCTCATATTTTTAGGTATGTGTTTATTAGCCGAAATGTGTGATGCCCCATTTACATCCAATACCCATGAGTCATTATTATAGAAATTTATTTCTATAACATTCACATCTATATTCTTGGAATTACCCTTTTTTGATAACTCTTATAAACATTATATAACATTCTATAATCATTTTATAGGTCATAACTACAATAGATATCAAAATGATAATCATGATGTGTGCCATAATCTACAAAAAATACATATCTATAAGTGATTTACATGTTTTATATATTTTTTCAATGACTATTAATCAAATAAATATCAATAAAATGATGATACAAAAAATAATTATGTTTATTGGGAAAAGATTCATATTTCACTAAATATTAGTTCACCTTATAATTTATCCGAAAATTTATATATTTAGGTTGGAAATAATTCATATGATAACACATATAAATCTTGGATTATTGAGTGGAAAGCCCTTTCATAAAATTCATAACATAGAATAAATTTAATATATTCCTATAATATTATATTCCAATTTGGGTTTCTCATCCAAGTGTAACCCAAATCTTAGAATTGAATATAAGAACATAATACAATTAGAGATAACAATTTCTAGTATTTCATACATAAGATAATCCATGGGTACCCATATTTGGAATTACTTACCAAGTTTTATGATTGTGGTCATGACATGTGTTTTCATTAGATTTAATCTCACAATTTTTATTTAAGGGGGTTTCTTTAGCTTCAAAAATTTAATATACATCACATGAATATTAAGTAAATAACTATTACATCACATGTGATCTTTATTATCTCATATTTTATTCCTTTATGTATTCATGATTCTAATGGTTTAGTCTTCATAATCCATATTTCATACACCAAATCAATATTTTCAAACCATATTAGTATGAAACTCTTTACAAAACATGCAATTTATATAACTTACCAAAAAATAGATGCAAATATATTTACACATATCCAAATTTATCCCATGCATGAGGTATATGAATCCTTTTCATATAATGTTTTAGAAATATATGAGATCAAGAATATCCATAAGAGTAAGAATGGAGAAATATATAGCCAAGCCCCACTTTTCCAGAAAAGGAATAATCCCCCAAGCTAGTGATCAGTCTAACCCAAAGACCATCTAACCACTATTCTACACTCAAGAGATAAATCAATTACATCATAAATGTAACACGTAATATACATAAACTATAGTCATCCTTTAAATATAAGGTTTTAAATTTATATCAAACTAAAGCTAATGTAGATGAAAAATAAATCTTATTTTGTTCCACCTAGAATGTAATTCAAGGAATGAATATTTTATAAGAGTAAATTAATCACCTAAATTTAAGTATACAGAATTTTAAAATCATGTAAATGTTTTATATATAATACTATTAAAATAAATAAATTAATTAATAAACATTTTATTTATTTCCCAAATATGATAAATCAATAAAAAAAATCATATTTTATTTAGGGATAAAAATATTTCGTTTATAATACCTGACACATAAATTTTATTAACAAATTATAAAGTATAATAAATTCTACAAAAAATAATAAATTTTTAATATTTTGGATTAAATCATATTTTATGATAGATATATTTGTTATGTATTGTAATCTGAAATCCTATTATAATTAATGATAAGTGTTATAAATTGGTACCAATTGTGTCTAATGATATGTATTATTGTATAATTTAGTTTATCACATGAAATGTGTCTTAATTAGATATATCACCTATATCACCATTATGATGTGATTAAATGTTTTACGAAGAATGAATTATCAATGATAACATATAATAGGATTTACCATAGCTTACAACATTTTTTAAAACTATGGGATTTGATGTATTATATTCTACAATTCATCTAGATATACCCATTTAATTTCATGTTATGATACTATATATCATAAATATCAGTAGGGTAATCCAAGGACTAATGTTTAGTCCTACCTTATAATAATTTATGATATATCCTATTTCATATTATGAAAAAAATGTTCTCCATATAATCAACATGAAAACATTTTTATTTAATGATTAAGGAGGCTTTGATACCATTAATGGGTTTTTAGGAACATATAGTATAAAAATATTAGAAGAAACCCATTTAAATTATTGATTTATTATCAGGAAATCAACATTTAAATAAATAAAAATAATAATAGGTGTACCTCATATCCAATAATAACCATATCGATATAGACTGTTTAATGAAGATCACATAGTGACAATAAAATAAAGTTCACTTCCATAGGTATTACACTAGCTTGAAGAATCATTTTTCACTACAATAAGTCCCATAAAACACCAAAGGTATTCTAGCACATTCCCCTTGAAGAAAAATGGATAACAAGGATGAAGAGAGATTTATCTTGGCTTGTTCGATCGTTCCAACCAGTCCACAAACAAGATGGGTCGTACCCTTTGATATGGATCACTCAATCAATGAAAGAGGTCAGGGTTTGCCTACCAACATTTTGATTCCAACATAGTTTACATAAAATATACCCATTCATATATTTATGATCGATCAAATAATTCAAAAATCATATATCATTTAAAAATATATTAATGAATCATCTATATGATTCATCTTAAAAGGAAAACTATTTAGAATATGTATCAAAGTTCATGCACCTAATATCAAATATCTTAGTCTATCTAACATGTTATACCACATCAAAAAGAACCCTAATTCCTTTAATGATATAGATAAATCTAATTCTTGAATATAAATAATATACAAATCATAGTATATGATATAGTTGAATTTTACAATACATATTATCCCTTTTAGTGCCTAACTAACAGACACTACTTATGAAAAACTTTTAAACCTTCTTCCAATATTTTGTGGAGTTATTCTATCAACATAAAATGTAATACACCAAAATTATAATAACCAACCTTCTCCATTTTAGGAATTCATGAAACAAAATTTGAAAAAATAACTTTAAGAACATGGATATGACAACTTGACTCCTATTTATATTCTAGTTAGCTTATTTCTCTATTTTTATGTTGATTAAACATGTGGAAAACTTAGTATCAAACATGTGTATCTAGTTAAAACATTAAGGATCACTATAGTAACCAACCAATGAAACTAGCCGTTATGAATAATACAGTAGCGTGTGTTGTACGCAACATCGAGTTCTAACACACCACAACCAATCAAACCAGCCGTTATGAATAGTAATAACAACTTTTTGAAATTTTACAAATTTTATCTTTCAAAATGGACTTCATTTTTGGATTTGGAATATAGAAATTATCTTAGGGTGAATTTTTGGTACTTTTCTGGAAACGTTCAATTTTTGACGATTAGTGAAAAACACTGAGTTATTGTTTAAAACCGAATTTTTATTTAAATAATTATTTATTTTATTTAAATTTATTTGAGGTAAAAATAGATACATAATCCCTATATAAGATCAGTTTAACTAATTGGAGTTAGTTTATAATAATTTTATATATATAAACATTTTATTGAACTTTTTACCGTCTTTTACCCACATCCTAGGAGAATTTTCAAATTCACATAAAACATAATTTTACCACTTCTACGAGTTGAATTTAAAAAATCTGAAAGACATGGATGATATTAATAAGTAAAATGTGGTTCAATAAGATGAAAATAATTTTTGGTGGATAGTAACTTTTTTACTTTTATTTACCACTGTTAAAAGTAAATAGGGTAATTAAGGGTAAAAATGATATTATTATTACCCTAAAACATGTCCTAATTCTATTTGATAAGTATAATTCGACCAAAAACAACCTTAGGAATAAAATATGAACCTCTTTGGTCCACTTGGATTATATTAGGACATTTATTATTATTTAATTCAAAGAAGAGTCAAAAGAGTTAAAATCAAAGTTTAATTACTAAAACATTTTTAACATTGGGTTACACATAAGATAAATTAGACTATAAATATTCATTATAAATATAAAATATTTCCTACATAATGGTATTTTATTTATATTTTTTATACATTAAATAATTTAATTTATTTATGACACAATGATGATGTAGTAATTACCTAATTAATGAAATATTAAAATAATTGATATTATAAATATCCAAATAAATGTAATCTAAGACTTTTTATGAATTACTTTAATTTTCTAGGTCAATATGGCATATTAGGGTTGTATAGATGAATTTTTTCAAATTAATAATGTTGTTATGAATTTATCAAAAACAAAATACCTAATAGTGTCAAAATTGACCTAAAATCATTTTTAAAACAAATATTATGTTATTAATTGATATTCTATTCCTAAAAATATATGGTTCAGCCAAAAAACTTATATAATGATAGGTGTATAATTAATTAACCCCTTGGGGTTCTCTTGGGAGTATATAGTATGTTTATTAACCATATAATTTAAAAATAAAAAAGACATGTTAAATGTCAAACGATTTAACTAAGAGTTAAATCTAAATGATAAGGTTATTATAGTGACCCTAACCTATATAAAACCTATTGGTTGAGTTTTTTTCGACCAATTCCCACCTTATCCTTTGAATAATTCATTTTTGAGCAATTAGAAACCGAAAATGATTTTATTATAAAATAATATTTCTAGCTTTTCTTAAGGTACCCCTCACCCCTCTTATAAAAGGGAACTCCCACTTCTCTCTAATTCACACCTTCAAATCCATTTTTCTCAGCCAAAATCTTCCCAAATACCCTATCAACTATCCTAAATTCATAATAGAGGCCTTACTTTACTCATAAATCCTACCTAAGGAGCCCATTTGATCAAATCAAAAGGAAGAACCCGAAGAAGAGGTAAATATATCACCACCTCTTTCAAGTTCCTTTATCCTTCCACTTCCTTTTTATTTGTTGTTTCCATTATAAAATAATAACTGTAGTATCCTCTATATAATTTTATGTTATTATAAATATGATACAACTAAATTCATTATTCTATACATCTTTTTAATGACATGTCACCATACGTGCATACGTACGGCTTACCATTTCCACATCACGGTGTAATTGTTATTCAATACATTATTATTTGGATGGGTATAATAATGATGTTTAATTAATGTAAATAATAAATATAACATGATAATTATTCTTTATATATGATATAACATCCAATAATATATTATTTTAATATCAAAAGAATGATATTGTCGCTCGTGCTTACGTACAATTTACCGTCTCCACGAACGCGATGAGATTCATTCCTCATCGTATCCATTCAAGACTAATTTTCATTATATGATTAAAAATAATGTATAAATACTTAATATCATTCTCAATATGAATAATATACATCCCATCCATAAAATATATGACTTATATAACAATTAATATAAAGGAAAATGAATCTCTAAACACTCGAAACAACGTTAAATCTAAGATATTATCAACAAAGCAATGTTAAAAGATAATATATGATATCATATTAATGGATATGATTCTTGTATAATTTAATAACAATTATTTAACCATTATACAGGATGTTAACCTACTCTCAACCAAGGAAAATTACAAGGTAAGGTTTAATTTTAAAATCTCTTTATTATCCGAGGTTGTTTTTAAGTAAGTATCTACGAGGACCTCTTTATCATCCACATCCATGTTTCTTAAAAATAAATTTCAAAACATCTTACTATTTTTTAGACTATGGTTTGAAGTCATTTTTACCTTTGTTTGACATTTTATAAGATGTTTATAAAGGAATCTTTCCATCGTTTTCCAAATGAGGTCCTTTATAACCTTTTCGACAAAATTAAGGAAAGAATGTCTTTTTTTAACTTATACGGTGGGTGTGGCTATTTTCTGACATTACAACATCATTGAATCTTCCCTTACAATATTATAATAATATTTTCAAATATAAATGTTTTATTTTATAATTACATTAATTTTAAATTATTTTGAAATAGAAAAAGATATTTCTCTAAAAAAAAGTTTTGATTTCATCTATGTCAACATCCTTTGATGGATTTTAAGTTTATTTGAAGTTGATATATTATAATACAAAACTTCCTTGTTGTATTTAAGGTTTTGTGATATGTTTGACTGTGTATGTGTTATTTTTATACCATTCAGGGTTTATGGATAAATTGTTGACATTTCATATGCTTGTTTTAATACTAATGTTTGTGTTATGTTTAAACATTTTCATGTGAGGAATGCATTGGACTTTGTATATGACGGGTGGAGCCCGCTATAGCTCCTCGATTCATCTGTAGGTCTAATGAGAAAAACTAGTTTCTTGGAACAAGGCCTTGAAAAAATCTTATTTGTAGTCTTGGTACAAGGCCTTAACTATGTGGTTATGATGTCTGGCATTATGCATTCCATCATTATGAAAGTGGCTATTTATATTTCATGTGATTATTTGAATAGTATAATATTCATGTGAGTAAGTAAACAGAATTATTTGATTTTATCTTTTCCATATTATACTGAAGTTCATGTTTAAAAGAATTTTTTTAGTCTTATACATTTCCTTAAATTTTTTTCTTATTTATGAATGTTCCCGCTACATTTTTATCCTTACTGAGCATCTGAGCTCACCCCTTTCTATGTTTTATTTTTCCCAGGATGCGAAGAAGTATTTTATGACTGACCTGTAGGGATAGTCTAAGGGGACATGAGTCTGGTCTAAGGAAACAATGTTGTTGTAGTTTTTCATTTTATGATGTAATATAACCCTTATGAATGTATCTAGTACTTCGAAGGCTACTAAACTAATCGGTCTTTGGAGACATGATCTTTTGTGATAATGCTGATGTTATGTAATAATGAACTGACTCTGGGTAACTGGGGTCAGGGAACTACAATTGGTATTAGAGGAAGTCTAGTACAAACCTTGTAATCTAGATTTAGATAAACTCTGATTAGAGCACATTACCCTAAGATGGACTTTGAGGATTAGAATAGAAGAACTTCTTAAAATTTTGGTAATGTAGATATTTTTTGAGTTTTCAAAGGAAATACTTCCCTGTCTGGATACGAGCAGGTAGAGGCAGCTCTGGCACAGATGTACCTATTGGTAAAACCTGAAAACACCGCTTTGATCTTGCCTTGAATGGGAACTAGTGCATGAAAATGGGCCTTGCTGCACTCTTGGTTACGAAACTCCCAGGATATATGCTTAGGATAATTCTCATTTTCATTAAAAACCATTATGAAGGGTTTATGAGTATATACTTCCTCAAAGAGAACATTTTTATTATTATGGATTATATCTATAAACTATTCAATTTACGTTAAGTGTTTTACATGTTTGGAATTATGTATTTCGATTCATAAACTAATCTAGTTTGTGCCATTGTTTAGAAATGGAGCCTAGTGGAAGGAATGGAAACCATATCAATCAACACAATCCATGTAGGTATTTCCCTCCTACTCAAGATAATTATAGTGGAGCTGGTGATACAACTGGTGCTGAACATCTTATCACTATATTGGGACAACTCACTCATGTTATGAATAATAACCTCACCCGTATGGAGGACCCTTATCCACAGCATGGAGGATCAATGTTAGATCGCTTCATTAGGAAACAACCACAAACATTCAATGGGGGTAAAAATACACTATTAGTTCATAAATGGATAAATTCCATAGAGAAAATATTCCATGCCTTGGGGAGTAGCGAAAGGGAAAACGTTGTGATGGTAGTTTACCGCCTCACTGGAGATACTTATCAATGGTGGTCATTGATTCAAAACACAAGGGAAGATGATGAAGTATAAAATATGGAATGTAGGGAGTTTAAAGAGATTTTATTAGAAAAATACTTTCCTCGTGACCATCGAGCATATATGGAAAGGCAATTTCTGAGTCTGAGGAAAAACGGGGTTGAGAATGTCACAATGTATGAAGCTAACTTTACAAGGTTAGTGAGGCATATAGTAGATTATATACGTAACCCAAGAAGTAATACTGATCATTTATTTGATGGGTTAAAACAATTTCTCCATTGATCATTAGTCTCACAATACTTCTTGTTGTACGAAGATATTGTATCATGTGCTATCAAGACATTAAATAATACTCTAAGTCTTATGACTTTAAAGAAAAGTAAGAGAAGAAGAGATCTACTGAACACTCTATAAATGGAAATAAGGGGAAGAAGGGAAGATTTTAATATCCATCTAGTAGTAAATGTTGGAAGAAATACCCTGGTACTTTCCTGAAGGGAATGGGAGTCTGTTACAGGTGTGGTGAAAAAGGCCACTAAACTCGTGATTGTAAGGGGAAGAAAGAGTCTGTCGATGTTGAATGCTAAAATTATAGAGAAAGGGGGAATTATGTGAATGAATGTCCTAAGCATTAGGGGGAATTATGTCAGAAAAAGCCAAGGGATCAAGGCCAAGATTATGTTATCACTACTGCTGAGGTTGAAGCTCCAAAAGACGTGGTGACAGGTAATTTAATGGTTTTCTCAAGTTTAGGAAATGCTTTATTTGATTCTGGATCATCACATTGTTTTATATCTTCCCAGTTTTCTAAGAAAATTAGATATTTCCAATTTGATTTAACAAAGGAGTTGTCAGTGAAAACTCCTAATGGAAGTATCATCGCAATAAAGTTTTGTGAATCAGTTTCCATTAGAGCATATAAATGTTCTTTATCTGCTGATCTCATCATCATACCCATGATTGAATTTGATATAATCTTCGGTATGGATTGTATTTCAGACCATGATGCAAATATTAATTGAAAGAAGAAGGAGGTTACAATTTTTGATGATGATGATAAATAACACCACATCTTTAGAGCAGAATCGTTACCACCTGATTCTTATCTAGATCCACCCCCCGTAGCTCAACTAAATTCAATTATTGGGGAGGAAGAGAATGAAATAACTTTGGGTGATGAAAATAATGATAAAATAGAGTTTGTGCCTATTTTTAAAGAATATGTTGATGTGTTTCCATAATATTTACCTGGACATCCTCCAAAATGAGAAATTGGGTTTTCCATTGATTTAATTGATGGATCAAGGCCCATATTGGAGACCCCTTATAGAATGGCCACGATGGAACTAGTGTATCTAAAGAAACAGCTAGAGGAATTGAGTAATAAGGGATTTATTCACCCTAGTGATTCTCCATGGGGAGTCCTCTCCCTTTTTGTTATGAAGAAAGATGGATCTATGAGGTTGTGCATTGACTACAGGGAGACCAATGCTATAAAGATAAAGAACAAGTATCCCCTACCTCGCATTAATGATTTATTTTACCAACTGAATGGAGCTTAATACTTTTGAATGATTGAATTTTGATCTAGATACCATTAGTTGTGTGTGAAGAAGGAAGATATTCCGAAGACAACATTTCAAAGTAGGTACAAGCATTACGAGGTTACAGTTATGCCTTTTGGATTGACTAATGCACCCTCTGTCTTCATGGATCTAATGAATGGAGTTTTCAAGGAATATATCGATGATTTTTTAGTGGTATTTATTGATGTTATCTTGGTATACTCCTAAAGATATTAAGATCATGAAAATAACTTGTGCATTATCCCGAAGACTCTTAGAAAACATGAATTATATGGGAAGTTTTGCAAGTTTGAATTCTGGATTCAGGAGATTTCTTTTCTTGGCCATATTTTCTCTAAGTATAGAATCTATGTTGATCCTTCTATGAATAAGGAAATACAAGAATGTCTAGCACCAATGAGTATAACTGAGGTACGCAGTTTTATTAGTTTATTAGGTTATTATCGGTGTTTCGTCCAGAATTTTACCCGATTGGCTAACCCATTAACCAAGCTCACACATAAAGGGGTTAAATTTGTTTGGAAAAAAGAGTGTGAAGATTGTTTTGAAGAAATAAATAGAATATTGGTCAATGATTCAATATTGACTCTACCATTGGGGAATGATGGGTTTTTTATTTATAGTGATACATCAAATAAAGGACTTGGTTGTGTCCTTATGCAGAATGATAGAGTTATTGCCTATGCATCACGACAACTATAGATTAATGAGCAAAACTATCTTACTCATTATCTTGAGTTTTCAGCTGTAATCTTTTATTTAAAGATTTGGAGACAATATCTTTATGGTGAAAACTATGAGATATATACCGATCACAAGAGTTTGAAGTATATTTTCTCACATAAAAAAATCAACATTAGACAAAGTCTATGACATGAACTACTTAAAGATTATGATTTCAATATACACTACCACCTAGGGAAGGCAGATAAAGTGGAAGATGTTTTGAGTAGAAAGGATCATGGAGTTTTAAACAAGATGAGAGTTTAAAGGGATCCTATATATATGGATCTAGTAAAGATGGATATGGGAATCAACATGGAAGGTGAAACATCTATAATTTTTCAAATGGTTTCCAAACCATGTTTACTAGAAAGGATAAAGAGTTCTCAGATTGGTGATGAAGAGTTTCAAAAGAAAATTAAAGTTGTGAATGATGGGAGATTGATTGAATTTCTGTATGAAGATGGAATTTTCAAATTTGGGAAGAGACTTTGTGTTCGCGATATACCAGATCTAAAAAGGAAATAGTTGGATGATGCTCATAGTTCCAATTTCTCTATAAAATCTACTAGAAACAAAATGTATATATATTTGAAGGAAAAATTTTGGTGGGACAACATGAATAGAGAGATTGCTGATTTTGTGTCAAGATATATGGTTTTTCAACAACTGAAATCTGGATGGCAATAGCTTGGAGGAGTCATGCAACCTCATCCCATACTTGAGTGGAAATGGGATGACATCATGATGGACTTTTTCATGAGACTGCCAATGACTCCTAGAAGGAACGATGCAATATGGGTCATTGTTGATCGTTTTACCATGTCAGCACATTTTCTTGCAATAAGAGAAGATTTACAACATTAAAGTTTAGTAAGACTATATATTAATGAAGTTGTAAGACTTTATGGAGTACCAATATCGATTGTTTCTAATCATGATCCCCATTTTATATCAATATTTTGGAAGAGTCTTCAGAAATCCCTGGATACTGAACTTCGTTTAAGCACTGCCTACCACCCCCAAACTGATTGAAAATCAGAATGGACTATTAAAACCTTAGAAGACATGTTGAGATCATTCTCACTTGACTTTAAATATATGTGGGATCAATATTTACCTATGGTAGAATTTTTCTATAATAATAGCTTCCATTTAAGTATTCAGATGGCACCATATGAAGCATTATACGGAAAGATATGTCGCACACCAACCTTTTGGGATGATGTTGGTGAAAGAAAACTCGTAGTCCTAGAACATGTGGAGTAAACGATAGAAAAGGTGAATGTAATTCAAAACCACATCAAGGCAGCTCAAAGTAGGCAGAATAGCTATGTCGATAATCGAAGGAAGTATTTGGAATTTCTTGTAAGAGATCATATTTTCTTGAAGGTATCTCCATGTAAGGGTGTTATACATTTTTGTAAGAATGTAAAATTGAGTCCCAGGTACATCAGACCTTTCGAAATTCTGGAATGAATTGGGGATGTAGCTTTTGGATTGGAAATGCCACCAAGTCTCTCCAAAGTTCACGATATATTCCACGTATCACTGTTGAGAAAATACATGCCTAACTCAACACATGTACTCACCTATGAGGAATTAGAACTGGAACCCGATCAGTCTTATTGTGAAGATCATGTCGAGGTTCTTGATATAAGAGAACAAGTGCTGATAAACCGGACGACTCATCTGGTAAAAGTTTTATGGAGAGACCATAAGATAGAAGAGGAAACGCGGGAACCCAAGGAACTTATGATGAAGAACCACCCGAGTATTTTTATGCAGTAATATTCTAGAAATTTCGAGGATGAAATTATTTTAATGAGTGGAGAATGTAACACCCCACGTTTCCATAGTAGGCTTCTCTTTGAATAATACAGTAGCGTGTGTTGTATGCAACTTCGAGTTCTAACACCCCACAACCAATAAAACTAGCCATTATGAATTGTAATACCCAATTTTTTAAATTCTATAAATTTTATCATTCAAAATGGACTTCTTTTTTGCATTTGGAATATTGAAATTAGCTTTGGGAGAATTTTTGGTATTTTTCTGAAAACTTTTAATTTTTAATGAATAGTGAAAAACACCGAGTTGTAGTTTAAAACCGAATTTATATTTAAATAATTATTTATTTTATTTAAATATATTTTAGGTCAAAATAGACAAATAATACCTATATAAGTTCAATGTAATTTATTGGAGTTAGTTTATAATAATTTTATATATATATATATAAATTTTATTGAACTTTTTACCGTCTTTTACCCACCTCCACGGAAAATTTGCAAATTCACATAAAACATAATTTTACCACTTCTGTGAGTTGAATTGAAAAAATACAAGAGAGACGGTTAATATCAGTATGTAAAATGTGGTTCAATAAGATGAAAATAATTTTTTGGTGAATAGTAAATTTTTTACTTTGATTTTACCACGGTTAAAAGTAAATAGAGTAATTAAGGGTAAAACTGATAATATTATTACCCCAACACATATCCTAATTCTATTGGATAAGTATAATTCGAGAATAATTTTCATTAGATGATTAAAAATAATGTTTAAAGACTTGATATTATTCTTAATATGAATAAGATACATCCCATATAAAACAAATATGACTCACATAACAAATAATATAAAGGAAAACGAATCCGTTAATACCCGAAACAATGATAATACTAAGATATTATTAACAAAGCAATGTTAAAAGATCATATATGATATCATATTAATGTATATGATTATTTTATAACTTAATAACAATTATTTCACCATTATACAGGAGGTTAACCTACCATCGACCAAGTAAAATTACAAGGTAAGGGTTAATTTCACAATCTCTTTATTATCTGAGGTTGTTTTTACGTAAGTATCTACTGGGACCTCTTTATCATCCACGTCCATGTTTTTTAAAAATATATTTCAAAACATTCTTACTATTTTATAGACTATGATTTAATGTCATTTATACCCTTGTTTGAATTTTTATAATATGTTTATAAAGGAATCTTTCCGTCATTTTCCAAAAAAGGTCCTTTATAACCTTTCGACAAAATTAAGGTAAGAATCTCATTTTTTAACTTATATTGCGGGTGCAGTTATTTTCTACCATTATAACATCGTCAAAGATTCACTTACAAGATTATAATAACATTTTCAAATATAAATGTTTTCTTTTATAATTACGTGACTTTTAAATGATTTCAAAATAGAAAGAGATATTTCACTAAAAAAAGTTTTGATTTCATCTATGTCAACATCATTTGATGGATTTTAAGTTTATTTGAAGTTGATCTATTATAATTCAAAACATCCATGTTGTATTGAAGGTTTTGTGATATGTTTGACTGTTGATGTGTTATTTTAATACCATTCATGGTTTATGGGTAAAGTATTGACATTTCGTATGCTAGTTTTAATACGAATGTTTTTGTCACTACTAGAATTCTAGGTATTTACGATGGGTAATTTGAGACGGTATCCCGTCGCAAATAATCTTTAGTGATGGGGTCCTGTCGCAAATAATATTTTATGTGACAGGGAACTTCGCCGTCGCAAATAAGTCTCTGATTATATACTATATATATATATAAACGTTTTTTGATGGGCCTATCGTAAAATGTTTTTTCAAAGGGCCCATAATCCCATCCTAAATAATTTTTGAAAATATTTACTTAGACTATTTGTGATGGCCCCGTCGTAAAAACTTTTTGCGACGGGCCCCTAATCCCGTCACAAATAATTTTTAAAAAAAAATTATTTTGGCTATTTGCGATGGGAACCCGCCACAACAGATCCCGTCAGAAATAATAAATAAAATTTTTAAAAAATAAAATTAATAAAATTATGATTATTGAAATTTTAATTTTAATATTATTAAAATAATAAAAAATATATTAAAATTCTCAATATTCACAAAAAAATAAAAAAAATAATAAATTATTATTATTATTATTAGTAGTAAAATAAAAAAAATAAAAAAATATAATACTAAAAAAATATATTTAATAAAATTTTGATTAATGAAACAATAATATTACTATTATTAAAATAATAAAAAGAATTATTAAAATTCTCAATATTCACAAACAAAATCATAAAATATTAAAAATTAAATTATGTGATATTCCCACTAATATAAAATATAGAAACTGTAAATATTTATATTACAACAAATGTTAAATTCAAATGTTGTTAACATAAAATAATCACTAGGGGGTCGTCTTCTGGAGGATGTGGAGGACCTGAAGGAGATGGTGGAGGAAACTCCATCCCTAAACTACGAGTCAGATAACGCATGTACTCCATCTTCTCGTGATTCTGTTGCTTCCATCGACACATCTCCTCCGTATGCTGCTGCTTCTACTACTGCTGCTACTGACACATCTCTTCTTGCTGCTTCTAAAAACTCTCTATAAGGTCATTCTGAGCTCGTAACTGCTCCTGATTCTATGAGGCAGAAGATAATGCCTCTCCACAAGCTCCTATAAAGTTGGAAACTGACATCGCAACAGTACCATAATAAGTACCAAGAGTAACATGAGAGTCGATACCAACTACTCGGACCTTCTCAAATCCATATTGAGTCGCATGCATCCAAGCCAGTTGGTCGAAATGGTGGGCACTAGTCTGTTCAGTCGCCTCATCCTGAACCTCAGCATGTGTCTGAGACATCACAACCTCATATGACTCCTTTAATTCCAATTTTAAATTAAAATTGTGAAAATATTATATACAATTAATTGTCAAACTGAAAAAACTAAGACTAACCACAATCTGATGCTAGCGATCACCTCTAATCTCTCTGGTGGCTGGGTCACTGTACATCCTCCGATAAACATCGTACTCTATAATATCGGGATGATCGATAGCCTATATGAATATAAAATAAACTATTTAAATTTAATGTTATATAAAATATTTAAAAAAAATAATTATGCTCTCTATGTGTACTAAATGTACGGCTACCAGCTCGATGCGTCACCTCCTGTCACCCCCTGTTCTGTCGACCCATTGAAGACCTCCTCTGAAATCCACCAGCCAACCAGTGTGCACATAATCCATCCCAATCCTGAGATGAAATGTACTCTGGTTTGTGTGCTCTACACGAATCATCAAATATTGTCGCTCCTGCTTTCTTAATGGTAGTCTTTCTCAAATTGTGCAAAAAATGACGCAAACGCTCATGCATAGCCACCTCCCATGCTGCATGGATAGCGTCACACATGCTATCATCGATGGGATGCCATAAACCCTAAAAATCATTTATAATATCAAGTTATTAATAATATAAATTTCAAAATAAATATTATTTATATACGTACCAGACAATGATTGTACATTCTGTGCTGCACATCAATGTGAATCTGTTCGCATGTGATCTATGGCTGAGAAAAATAATTGTGCAAGATAACGCTCCCCTGTCTGACAGCTACATGAGAAAAACTGTGAAAAAAGAATAAATAATCAAATAATTAGTATATATATAAATAAATTAATGGAAAATATAACTAAAATATACAGGTTACCATACCTCTGTGTGCGTGGATTGAAGCCAAGACGTGGACGTCACTCAGGGATAGGTTCAGGAATCATCAGTCGTGCAAGACCGTGCCCCATCTGCGTACCTCCAGAACCACCAGCAGGCTGAGGGTCAGATGATCCCACACCCCCCTCATCCAAAGGTAGATCAGCCTCCTATAACTCATGAAATAGATCAGATTCCATCTGAAATACAAAATTATTGATGTTATCAGATATTTGAAAATAACTATTATATATAGATATATATTAGTAATGATCATAACCAGAATTTTACTGTGTCAATGTTCATCTTCATCATCATCTTCATATCTAACGATGTCAATGTCTTCATATTCCTCCTCAGCATCATCAATATCCATATGAGTTTCACTTTCACCATCCCTTTTCATTTAAAATTCATTTATAACATCATTAACATCTTCATCACCATCGACCCTTAACTATGGGGTGTCATAATCAATATTCATGTTTCTTTGTGAAAAAGATTGATTTTGAGTTGTCTCTTGAAAAATTTAAATTTCTTCCACTTCAGAGAAACCACATTCAGTTTGAGTAAATTTATTTTCCCAATATTTCATTTTTATTATGCTCCACTAGTCACTCAGATCACTAAAAGTAGCACAATACATTGCGTAATAAATTTGATGTGCCTGTTGAGCCAGTAAAAATGGGTCATTTACTGCAAGAAGACTTTTATATTTAATATCGATGATTCCATGAGTCGGATGAACATGAAATCCTCTCTCAGTATCCAACCACTGACATTTAAACATCATTATGTAATTCTGTCCAGGATAACATAGCTCAATAATTTCATCCAGAATGTCGTAAAATTCAACTTTAGTTTCTCTATGATGTGATTCACTCAAACAAACCCCACTGTTCATTGTTTTTTTTATTCCACATATTCACATGTATGAAATCGAAAACCATTCACCACATATGCATTATAATATTTAAACATTTTGGAGGGCGGGTTACTCAATATACACAGTCGCTTATCAATTTTATCAGCATGTTGAGACACCTGAAAATTTGTAAAACAGTTATCAATATAATTAATAGTAAACTAAATTGATATTCAACCATCAATAATTTATTTTACCAGTTTTTGAAACCATTGAGAAATTTTTTTTTGTCTACGTTCTTCAAGAGTATCTGTTGTAATTTGTGGAAGTTGTTTCTTGATATGATTATCATATAACCTACAAATAAAATAATTTTACATACTGTAACAAAAATTATAGAATAACTGATAGAAGCACTCACGGTACAAATGCTGTCATTTCTTCACAGTTGAGCAGAACATATTTATGGGCTCTTTGATGTTCATTTTATGAAAGTCATTGTTCTTGAACTCCACTGATGCCAATATTTTTATGATTAAAAACTGATAATTAATTTTCCATTTCATCATTAACATTTCCTTCGTTCCATCCTATGCGGTTTTCTTTTGATGGATATTTAGATTCAAAATAGTGAGAGCAGAAAAAAGCAATTTCCTCTTGAAAATAAGCTTTAGCAATTGAGCCTTCAACTGATGATTTGTTACATACTTTTTTCTTCAATTTCTACCTGTATCTCTCGAATGGGTACATCAATCGAAAATGTACTGGACCTCCAAATTTAGCTTCATGTGGAAAATGTAATATCAGATGTTCCATTGAGTCAAAGAAAGCAAGCGGAAAGACTTTTTCCAGTTTACATATAATTACAGCAACATCTTCTTCCAGTTTTCGTTGCGCATCATAGTCTGTTGTCACTGCACAAATGTCTCGAAAAAAATATGATATTTCTGTTATCGAATCCCAAATCATAGAATTCAACAATCCTCTGAATCCAATCGGCATAAGTCTTTCCTTTATAACAAGATAAGCATTACTTTTTAATCCGATAATCTGACCATTCTTAACACATCTACCCAAATTGGAAGCATATCCATATGGAAGTCTCAAATTTGTAATCCACTGACAAAAATAATAAGCAACTCTCTTTGGATAGTGTGTAAGCTAATTTTGGCTTTGTTAACCTCTGTGATCTGACATTTTCAAATAGTTCAAGTTCTGGTCACCTGTAAATTAGGGCAAGATCTAATCGTTCTTTTACAGTATCTTTGGTCTTACCTGGTGTATCAAAAACTGTATGAAATAAATTATCAAAACAGTTCTTCTCAATATGCATGACATCCAACATGTGGTAGACCAACAAATCCGACCAATATGGGATATCCCAAAAATGATTTGTTTTATCCAATTATGTTCATTCCCCAAGCCATGAATTTTTTGTTGGTTTACTATTGGCCCAAATGTGATGGGAGGTAATGAAAATACAACTGATTTTAACTTTGTACCTAAGATAATTTTTGGAGGTTCATCTCTTTCAATTATTCCATTTCTGAAATGAGATTTTTTCCTTTTAAAAGGATGATCGGTTGGAAGAAATATGCGATGACAGTAAAAATAGCAAGGTTGTCTTCCATTGATGAGAATAAAAGCATTCTTTTCTTTCATATAGTAATTACATGATTTCAGACCATGTGTACTCCATCCAGATAACATGCCATATGCTGGAAAGTCACTAATTGTCCTCACCAATGCTGCTTTTAATGTGAAATTTTGTTACGCAGCAACATCCTATGTACTTAGACCATTACTCCACAATATTATTAACTAATCAATCAATTGTTTCAAATAAACATAAATATTCTTTTTCGGATGTCATGGGATTAATAAAGTCAAAAAGATACATGGATCCTTCATCAACATACATGGAGGTAGATAGTACAGAGTTATAAAGATAGTCCAACATGAATACTGACTACCATAAGAACCAAACAGACATAAACCATCAGTAAAAAGACCCAATTACATGTTTCAGGATTGTAAAGCAAAAGACGGATGCAGACGATCAAAAGGTTTCCATAAATCACCATCAGATGGATGATTCAATCTTTTACCTGTTGAAATATTGGTTTTGTGCCATCACATAATTGACGTTGTTTTATGAGACATAAATAAACGTTACATCGTGGGTGTAAGGGGGAAATATCTCAATTGTTTTAAAGGAATTGATCGAGAGTTCCCTGGTTGAGCTTTTTTATACCTCGATTGTCCACATGTGGGAAACCTATCCAACGAATCATTTTCACTATAATATAAGATGAAATCATTTGCACATGCATGAATCATCTGATAACTAAGGTCAATATTATGAACAAACCTCTTTCTTTCATAGTAATTTACTGGAAACACATTTCCTTCATGTAACAGGGTTTTAATCAAAGAAAATACCTTATCAAAACAATTTTTTGACATTTCATTATCTAATTTAATAGCCATAAATATTTCAACCACTTCTAATTATCTTATCTTGCAACTTGGATATAATTCATCCTCAGCAGACCTCAAAAAATTATAAAATTCTGATGGTTCCAACTCAGGATTTAAATCAATATCATCATGAGTTTCATTTTGTTGAAGATATGGACCTGCAACATTATGTACTAAATTTTGGAACTGTGATGGATCCAGAATCATGTTATTAGTATCTTATCTAGAACTGGGTTCACTGTGTTGATACCAAAAAACATAATCTGGTTGAAAACCAAAACACAAGATATGTCCCCCAACCTTGTCAAATTTGTTAAAAGTTCTCAAAGCACATTTTTTTACAAGGAAACTTAATTGTGCCTTCTGAAACATATTATGGTTTTGATGATGAAAATGCTAAGAAAGCTTCAAAACCCTCAATATATACTGGATTTAAACCAGAACCATTTAGATTTCTGTGCTGATTTATCCAAGAGAGATCATCTAATAATGAATGATGTCGACTTCCTTATTCCATATTTTTTACAAAATATAAAATCATCACTATTTTGTGAATAATTTGAAATTATGAAAACGTTATTTGAAAAAAAGATAACTAATTACTACTAATTATAAATAATTACTATTAATTAAGGGAGACACAATTTCTAGTGGATTGGCGACTACTCTTTTGTCTAACAACTCATTTACGTGCATCTTTATCCCACTAAAATCCCAATGAAGAATCTCGTCGGAGGTACACATATTCATTCTCGTATGCATGAGAATGAATATGTGTTACTCCCACCAAATTCTTCATTGTGATTTCAGTGTGAGAAAGATGCAAGTAAATGAGCCATCGGACAAAAGAGCCCCCATTTTGTTGATGAATCGTCTTCTTCCAATTGTCACCACCTGAAAACATAAATATGATCCTATGAATTCATATCCAATCTCGGGCATACGAGATTGAATATACCTATGTATCAGCACATTTTTCATAATGTTTTGAGTTAGTGAGAGTTGAAAGGAGAAAAGTCATCGAGAAAAAGAAGTACCGTTAATCCACTGGAAATTATGCCAAGGTCTTAAAATTTATTAAAATTTCATTCTAACTGTTCCTAACTAATTATTACTATTTATTACTATTTATTCCTATTTATTACTAATTATACCGATTTATTACTAATTATTCATATTTATTACTAACTATTCCTATTTATTACAAACTATTTCTATTTATTACAAAATATTACAAAATATTACTAATTATTACTATTTATTACTAATTATTTCTATTTATTACTATTTATTTCTATTTATTACTAATTATTCATATTTATTACTAACTTTTCATATTTATTATTAACTATTCATATTTATTACTAAGTATTACTATATATTCCTATTTATTACTATTTATTCCGATTTATTTCTATTTATTCCTATTTATTCCTATTTATTACTAATTATTACTAATTATTACTAATTATAACGAATTATTACTAATTATTACTAATTATTACTAATTATTACTAATTACTACTAATTATTACTAATTATTACTAATTATTACTAATTATTACTAATTATTAATAATTATTCCTATTTATTCCTAATTATTATTAATTATTCCTAATTTTATTCTAATTATTCCAAATTATTACTAATTATTCCTAATTATTCCTAATCATTACTAATTATTCCTATTTATTGCTATTTATTTCTAATTATTGCTATTTACATCTAATTATTGCTAATTATTGCTATTTATTCCTAATTATTGATAATTATTGCAAATTATACCTATTTATTACTAATTATTACTAATTATTCCTAATTGTTATTAATTATTACTAATTATTCATAATTATTCTAAATTATTATTAATTATTCTTATTTATTACTATTTATTTCTATTTATTACTAAGTATTGCTATTTATTACTAATTATTGCTATTTATGACTAATTATTGCTAAGTATTACTAATTATTGCTAATTATTGCTAATTATTACTAATTATTGCTAATTAATACTAAGTATTCCTAATTATTTATAATTATTGCTAATTATTTCTTATTATTGCTATTTATTTCTAATTATTTCTAATTATTCCCAATTATTGCTAATTATAGCTATTTATTAGCATTTATTTGTAATTATAAGTAATTAATAGTATTTAATAGTAATTATTACAATTTATTACTAATTATTATCAATTATTACTAATTATTATGAATTATTCATATTTATTACTAATTATTCCTAATTATTCATAATTATTACTAATTATTACTAATTATTCCTGTTTATAAGTAATTTTTGCTCTTTATTACTAATTATTGCTATTTATTACTAAATATTGCTATTTATTACTAATTATGGCTAATTATTGCTCATTATTCCTAATTACTAGTAATTATTGTTAATTATTAGTAATTAATCCTAATTATTAGTATTTATTACTAATTATTAGTATTTATTCATAATTGTTACTAATTATTCCTATTTATTACTATTTATTGCTATTTATTACTAATTATTTCTATTTATTACTAATTATTTCTATTTATTTTTAATTATTGCTATTTATTGCTATTTATTCCTAATTATTGCTAATTATTACTAATTATTCTTATTTATTGCTAATTAATCCTATTTATTTCTAATTATTCTTTTTTATTACTAATTATTACTAATTATTCCTAATTATTACTAATTATTCCTATTTATTACAATTTATTACTAATTATTAGAATTTATTAATAATTATTACAATTTATTACTAATTATTACTAATTATTACTAATTATTAATAATTATTAATAATTATTACTAATTGTTACTAATTATTACTAATTATTACTAATTATTCTTAATTATCTGTATTTATTACTAATTATCTGAATTTATTACTAATTATCTATATTTGTTAATAATTATTACTAATTATTACTAATTATTAGTATTTATTAATAAATATTAATAATTAATTCTAATTATTACAATTTATTAGTAATTATTACAGTTTATTACTAATCATTACAGTTTATTACTAATTATTACCATTTATTACTAATTATTACAATTTATTACTAATTATTACAATTTATTAGTAATTATTAGTAATTATTACAATATATTAGTAATTATTAAAATTTATTACTAATTATTACAATTTATTACTAAATATTACAATTTATTACAATTTATTAGTAATTATTACAATTTAATACTAATTATTACAATTTATTACTAATTATTACAATGTATTACTAATTATTACAATTTATTACTAATTAATACAATTTATTACTATTTACTACTCATTATTACTATTTACTACTAATTATTACAATTTATTACTAATTATTACAATTTATTACTAATTATTACAATTTATTACTTATTATTACAATTTATTACTAATTATTACAATTTTTTACTAATTATTACAATTTTTTACTAATTATTACAATTTATTACTAATTATTACTATTTATTACTATTTATTACTATTTATTACTATTTAGTACTATTTATCACAATTTATTACTATTTATTACAATTTACTCATATTTATTACTCATTATTACTATTTATTACTATTTATTAATAATTATTAATATTTATTACTAATTATTAGTATTTATTATTATTTATTACTAATTATTATTAATTACTACAAATTAATTATATACATTACTAATTATCGTTAATAATTATTAATTACTACTAATTATTAAAAATTAGAACTAAAAATTTCATTTTATTAGTACAAATAAATATTCATGACAAAACAAGTTAAATATAATTTAATTACAACTAATCAACAATAATAAAATTTAACATAAAAAATTGAAATAAATAATAAACTAAATAAAACGCAAATACCTTTAAACTTGATTTTCTATTGATGTAGACGGCTTCAAAACTTCGTCGTGAACAAGAAAATTATCTTAGAAAAATTTTCTCACTAAAATCAGAGTTCAGAGAGAAACATGATCTAGGAATTGAGAGGAATGAGAGGAAAACGGAGGAGGGTATATATTGGTTAGATTATTTGCAACGGGACTATTTGCGATGGTTATTCCGTCGTAAATAGTATCTTTTGCGACGGGTCCTGTTGCAAATACCTATGCTCGCATTAATTACTGTCTGTGGTTAAAAATTTATTTGTGACGAGTCTCATCGCAAATAGTCTCTGTCGACACACCTTTTGCGATGAGACGACATCCCGTCGCAAAAAGCTATTAACCGCCGCCGGGTATTTACGATGGGCCCCATCGCAAATACTTCACTATTTGCGACGGTGGGATCCCACCGTCCCAAATAACTTTCACACGGTTTGGCGCGCTACCCGTGCCAAACCTTTTGTGATGGGACACAAAATCTCGTCGCATATAATTGGTTATCTGCGACGATATTTATTCCCATCGCAAAAGGTCATTTTTCATGTAGTGTGTTATGTTTAAACCTTTTCATATGAGGAATGCATTGGACTTAGTATGTGACAGGAGGAGCCCGCTATAGCTACTCGATGCATCGGTAGGTCTCATGAGACAAACTAGTGTCTTGGCACAAGGCCTTGACAAAAGTTTATTTGTAGTTTTGGCACAAGGCCTTGACTATGTGGTTATGAAGTCTGGCATTATGCATTCCATCACTATGAAAGTGGCTATTGATATTGCATGTGATTATTCGACTAGTAGAATATCCATGTGAGTAATTAAATGGAATTATTTGATTTTATCTTTGCCATATTATGCTGATGTTCAAGTTTAAAGGATTTTGTTTTAGTCTTAGACATTGCCTTAAATGTTTATGCTTATTTTTGAATGTTTTCGCTACATTGTTATCCTTACTCAGAATCTAAGCTCACCCCTTTCTATGTTCTATTTTTTTCCAAGATGCGAAGAAGTATTTTATGACTGACCAATAGGGATAGTCTGAGGGGATATGAGTCTGGTCTATGGAAACAATGTTGTCGTAGTTTTTCATTTTATGATGTAATACAAACCTTATGAATGTATCTAGTACTTCCAAGGCTACTAAACTAATCAATCTTTCGAGACTTCATCTTTTTTTATCACACCAATGTTATGTAATAATGCACTGACTCTGGGTAACTGGGGTCGGGGCGTTACAAATGTTCAATTATTATTTTGAGGATAGTCTATGAGGATACCATGTCATTAGATTGGTCTATCACCATTAGTTATCTTGTGATGAGGCATTATTTTCTGAGTCTTAGCCAACTGCTATACTTTATCATTGATCTAAGGAAGTTTCGCTCCCCTTCATGATTAGTATAGACTCTATTATATAGTGGATGGTATTTTCTATTAATTTAGAAAATATTACCTATGGGATGGATATATTACATGAGTTTCAATGATAGATCAATCATTGGTTTTAATGGAGTCTGATACATTGGTGATAATGTTTTGGCTAGATTATAAGACTTGATTTTCCATCATGTTCAAAAATTATCTGACCAAGTGTAGATTCTTTAATTGAGCTAACTATATGACCTAGTGAGCTATTAGTTGATGCTATTTTTATTTAAATAATGATGATACCACTCTATTATGGTTGGAGATCAATATATTATTCTAGATGGTGTATTATTTAATAATTCTTTAACCTCTATAGGGTGGTAATATCGTGTTTAAGAATGTGAATAAACCCATGAAAATCCGTAGGTCTTTTATTATAATGTTATTGTGGTGGAATTTTCCAATCTCAATAGTTAGGTTAGAGACTCCAAAACAAGGGTTATTGAGATATAGTTGTGATTTTATGAAAAACCACCTATGTCAGAAAACCCTGAGTAAGTGTTAAGTATTGGGTATTCTTGTTAGAGATATACCCAAGACTTGAGAGTAGGCTAGTGTTTCTTATGAATATGGATGGAGAAGTTATGTGGATAAACTTACACCTATTATACAACATTGATATAAGAGGCCTCATCATTGTGGGCCCATTTTTTAGAAGGATGATGTTTAGTGGAAGATCTAGTAGTGAATGTTAATATATAAAAGGATGATGCAATGACCCACTCCCATAATAAATACTAATATTTTTTCTTCTCATATGTGATGCAATGACAACCAAATTTATGGGAATAGGTTCGTGATATATGACTATGATCATCCCTAAAAATGATTATTTTAGTTTATTATTTGTCTCCTTGCTTTCTGGAAACTCATATGGGTTTTCATTTTAATGGTTTATTCTTTAAGAAACATATGATCAGGGGTCAAATATTTTATAGGATCACTTATTTAGACCCTTGTTGTCTAGATAATTTCCATTAAAATAGATTTTAATTCAATCACACTCTCTGGTAAAGTGATTTTATCCTTATTGGAGAAAGAGGGATTCCCTCATATTCATTTATGAAAAAGATGATACTTATTGGTTCCTAAAAAATAAGATTAGGTATCACTCCTAGTATTGTTCAATTATACATGGTTGAGTAAATGAGACAAGATCTACTCCAAGATGGGAGTGGGTTCCCCTCAGGTATGGTGACCAGATCCAACCTTATAAAAGTTGTGTCTAGATAACCATTAGATGGTAAGAATGTACATATGTGTTATGTACATGGATAAGAATGCACTTCCTATAAGTTTGGTGGTCAAAAACGATTCTTCTGATAAGAGACAATAATTTTTTAATGATGTGAAATAAATGTATACATAAAGTTAAATTTAGAGATGGATTTCTGGTGTTAATAAATGGAATGATGATCCACCTTATGTAATTTATATATTTTTAGGGTTGAATCCTTCCTTGTATTGGTTCATGGGGGAGTTTATTAGGTGTTCAATTAGTTTTCTCTAGTCTTACCCTGAGGTTACCAGTTGTGTTGTAAACCATTATTGTATGATATTTGGAATCACAGGGTAGCATTATACTCTCTGAATTAGAATACATGGTGGTTGATGAGATGTTAGTAGAAAAAATGGTTTAATTGACGGTTATTCTTGAAAGGATTGTTGTTTCCGGATGATGGATGTGGTGCATAGGTATATGGAATTAGGGTAGTTGATTATTTATTAGAGAGGTAGGGTTTCTCACCTTTGATAAATGGTGGTGGCCCTAAATGTTTACCTTACACTTGAGAGGCCTACAATGGTGGTGTCTCTTTGGTGATATCACATGACCAGATGATCTTAGGAAAATGACTTGAGGGGTTTTCTTGATGGTGTAAAAAATAAAAAATCCACATCCCTAAGTAGAAATATGTCTTTCATTGTGTTTTTATTAAATATGAGGATGGGAATCCAATGTAAAGGCCACCCTGGTGCAATGTCTTACTCAGTTTGGTATGTTTATAAAATCCTTGTGGGTGTACACATCACATGTAATTTTTTTATAGGAAGTGGAGGAGGAGGTTTTCTCACGAGTTTGTGGTTATTGATTTTTAAATTTTTTTTAGGTGATGCCCTAGGTTTGGGATCCAACTATAAAAGTTCATCTGAATAACCATAACTATATGATTCATATTGTTTTGTATTAGAAACCTAATGACCAGCGGTGTGATGTTGACTATTTATTTTAGGTTTATGTTGTTTCTGATATACTCGTTGGTAGTTTTATGGAAAGAGTGAAGACAACAAAACTATGTTATCTTTGATAGTGAGAGTAAACTTTTTCGAGAGCAGGATATATATAAATGATTCATGAATATGTTGATATAGTGAATGAAGGAACATATTTCCATTATTCCATGACCTAATGAAATTGGTTCTTGTTCATAGTGCGAGGGTGGTGATAGAGAAGCTGTAGGTACAGATGATCATGCTTCCTTGTATATCTCCATATTTTAGTGTGTAATCATTATGAAATGATCATGGGTAGAGTGTGGTATGTTTTTTTCCTATATAAAAACCTTTAGGAACACTTTTTAAAGGTGAGTAGTAAATTGTTCACACGAGAGATAACATTTTCAACGAACCATTATCTGATGGGTGTTACTGGTTCATGGATTCAATCCATCCCATGTAGTTGGATGAACTTAAAATGTGAAAAGGTATTGAGTGTAGAGGCTTTTAGATATTCACAAATAGTGTATTTGTATTTTTCGTAATTTTTTTAGATGAGTGGGATCTAATGACCTTGGTTATGAAGGAGTACATTTCATTCCTAGGTGGAAATATAATATGATTGTTTAGAACTAAGACCCCCAAAGATAAAGTAATTTCATGCAAATGTTGGTCGATCTATACATGAGTTTTTTTTTTGATCTTCTATATAGTGGAACCCCAATTGTTTCCCTTTCGAGGATGAAAAGGTTTAATAGAGGGAATGATGTAGAGACCCATATTTCTCCCAGATGATACATAACTCAATTTTTTTATTTTATAGTCTAGAGATATTAACAAGGGTAAAATAGTAAATTAACCATATTAGTAACCTATAAAAACGTTTATGATGGTTCCTCTGTTCTTTGGATATAGTGGTCACCACCAATATGAGTTTTGGTGGATAGATGAGCACATTGGATTTTGAGGGATATTTTAATATTCATTATTTTAAAAAATATGAAATAACTGATTTAGGAGGTAATATCTTGTAAATGAGTGATCATATGTGAATTCTAGCACCGCAGTAGAATATGAAATATGGGGTATATCATGGGGTGATCTTATCATAGTTCTCAACTAGGCTACGGGTATTCCCCCATTGCAGCTGTGTTATAAAAATAATTAACTAATTAATTAAGTAATTAATTAGGAATACTTTGACAAATTCATGGATATTAAATCCCTTTTATGATTCATCTCAAGGGTTATTCAATTTTTTCATTAACAAAAACCTTTTATGGAAGGTGAGGGAGAGGAATCTCCTCACAGTGGAATGAAATTTGAACAGACGAATGAAAATGGATCTGAGACAACCAAAATGATTTAATTGCATGAAGAAAATGATAAACCATAAGGAAAAATATTATTTCTTTATTTCATTCCTCATTCTTTGTCAAAAAAGTTGTTTATGAAATCCCTCTATTTGTGATTGTGTCCTTCTAAAAATATCATGAAGTAACTACCTCATGTTTTTTTGTTATTTTATGTTTGGGACTAAATTTATTAAACCATTCGATTTACTTATAAAATTAATGCTACATGACATTTATCCTCAACCATGACTTCAGAGTTTTCCTTTTTATAATTAATCCTTGTTATTATTATCTTTTGGTGTGCATTGTGAAAAAATTTTCTGGTGGTCAATATTCACATTAAATAACATTATATGATATCCTTTTATTATTTTGTGTGGAGAAAACATTTTACAAACCTTTTATTTGGTTGGTGGTTTGAATCTGGGTTATTGATATTTGAGGGGTATCTGTATATAATAGAGATGGATATGATCTATAAATGGAAGAAGTGTGAGGAACTTTACAAGTAACATGGGTGGAGATTCAGTCATGAGAAACTGAGATTATTCAATGGGAGTAAGAAGGATGCAATTATCAAGTATTTGGTAAGACCAATAATGGTCCTAGATGGTGAAAAATAGTGTAATGATGTCATATCATATTTTTTGGGTGGTTGTGTCATTCAAATTGAATATATCTAAATTAAAGTTGAAGAACATGACTTTACAACATTTTGTCCAGAAGAACACATGTTGTGTACCTCCCTGATCGTGATTATAGGGTTTCTAGGAATTATAAATACCTCATAATGTGTTGTATGGATAAAAACATCATGATGGAAATCCAAGCACACCCCCAAAAGTATTGATTATAATTCAAGTACATGAATTGTATGGCCCACATGATGAATGGGGAAATAATACATGCCCCTCTGACATTCATGTACCACACACCATGTGTCTTTGGTGGTACATCATGCAATCAAGGACTACATGACTCAACTAAATGGAAGTAAATTATATTTAAACTCACAATAATAAAATGTTTTTCTCAAACACGAACATGAAATCTACTTAGATATGATAGGGAACCCTATATTTGGGGTGCCTGTGGAGTACTCCTTTTATTATCACATGCCATGTACATCATGGACCACACTGTGTATGTATACCTATACATTACATGTTAAGGAAAGTATATGATAATTCTTTCCTAGAATGAATACACACTGTATTACCCAATAGTACACACCTTTTACTTTTCTATAACCAATGAATTTTTTTATATCCTTGATTCAAACTTGGATTTGGATACATGAGTAGTCCCTCCTGAGTATGTTTCTATATAGAATATGATGATGAACTTATATATGACATAAAATGTTTGAAGTGAGGTAATATAAGTAGTTTTGTATCATTAGATATGTAGGGTTCATTATGGGGATCATTCATGATGATAAGAGTATTCATGATGTATGATACTCCCATTTTGTTGTGTTATACTCAACAATGTGCAGGACCCCCACAAAACTAATATAGTTCAGTAAACCCCATCCACTGTGTGATTATTATGACTAGTAAGAGTGTGGGACCTAAAAATAATTGAGTTAGGTAATCTCTCATCTGTTTTATACTACCCTCATATAATTTTTTATACTCTCATATGATATGTGCTACTCGATGAGGCAGAAGTTCACCAATATAGATCCATTGAGTTGAAATGGGTTTTTATCATGGTTGGGTGGTGTGATGTAAGGGTTTAGTACTACCTTGGATGAAAGCTATCCTTTTTCATGGTATGGGTTCCCCTTTATATTTATTGAATGATGTCACAACAATTGAGGGATGGTATTGTGTGGTACTCTCTTGACTTCCACATGTGCTTCAATGAGGAGTGGTCCCTCCTTATCATTTCTAGTGGAAATATGAATGGTGGGGAGGTTGATAAGATTATATGCAACAAGAATTTTGATTCATAAAGAACCCATTGGTTTCCTTTTCAATGTGACATGTAACTAATATATTTAATTATTATGTTTTGGGCTTTTTCAGAGTATTCATAGTTTCTCATGAGGTATGACCAGAAAATATTGGAGCTGAAATGATCAAGAATTATTTGAATCCCTAATACAAATAGTTATAGAGAATATATGGGTCATTTATTTTCTTACTAATGGATACTCTCTCACATTTAGGTTTTTTAAATGACCATTTTCTTTTAATTTTCTATATATTTGTAGGTTATCCTATTGAGTATGTTTACACACACCCCTGTATGAGATTTTTCGCCACACATGTTGTATTTTTGTAGATGAAACATGGATCAAATGTGGTATTGGTGGAGGTGGAGTTCATATTTCTCATTTGTAAATAATGTTTGCTGATGCATAGTGGCGAATGGTGGTTCATAATGGATACAATGACCATTGTAGTTGTAGATCGATCCAAGAGTAGAAACAATGATGAAGATCTTTATAGAGTATCATGTTGATCAAATTCAGAGGCCTTTAAGATGTAAAATTAATTTCTATTTTCCAATGTGGTTTTGTTCTTGTATTTGATAAATATTTAATGTATTTAATAAATTTTAGTTATTTATATTTATTCAATGCTTGTATTTTTTAGTTATTTTTATGCATTTGAGATATGTGTTAATTATATGATGATATAGGCTAAGGCCACCCAGGTGGTTTGATATTCCTAATCAGTGTTAGTCCCCATCCCCAGTCCTATTGTAGGTGGGTGTGGGGGTGATATAATTGGATTACTCCAATCCTGATTGTGGTCTCAATGGGTTAGGTCATGGAAGAGTTACACGAAGGTGGTAGAGTTTTAGCGATGAAGTTTGGAGTTAGCCATCACATGATGACTGATTTGGGAATTTAGGGAAATATTGTTAATGGGGTATTTTGTTTGGTTATTAGACCATGGAGACTAGTGTATGTATAACTACCAACATATCATTTGGGTAGGACTCTAGTAACCCTTTATTCAATATAGAGTACAAATACATCATTTCAGGGTACAGTAATTTGATACGTGCATTATATGGTGGTCAGTTATGATATTTCATATCCTTCCAATGCAAGAAAATCTTGATATGATATAACCCTCGTGGTTTATCCTATTAGATGTTTGGATCCACTCATTTATGACTATTTTTTGTTAAGAGGTATGGTCATGAATATCCCTTTCCAATAGTTGGGCCTATCACCAACAGTTAGTTAGCAATGAAGAATAGTTTTCTAATACCTAGTCAATTGATATACTTGTAAAATGATATGCGGTTGTATCTACACCTTCATTCTTAGTGAAAAATATTTTAGTTGGTGGATGGTAGTTCCTGTTGATTTGTATAAGACTATTATATGTTAGTTATTCTACATGAGTTTTGATGACAGAGGACTTATAGGTTCTCAAGGAGTCAGATCCTTGGATGATAGAGGTTTGGATGGAGTTTGCGACTCACAATTCCATTAGATATAGAATCATATGGTCTAGATGAAGATTCTTTCATTGATTCCCCCACACATAATAGTGATCCATTAGTGGAAAATGTTTTTCTAGAACTCATACTAAGACTTATTTACCATGGTTTGGGTTTGATCAATTATTTAGGATGGAGAATTATCTTAGGATGTTGGACCATCTGCAAAATAACACGATCATGTAATAGTTTGCCTCGAATCCCACATACCTCATGATGTGATCCCTCAATATTTTTTCATTGGAATTGTTTGATCTGAGTGGTTTATGTGGAAAATGAAGAGGAAGAGTTATTGGGTAATGGTTGTACATTCGTGCAATACCACCATCATCAAAGACCCACCTAGATGATCATTGAATGTTGGGTATTATTGTAAGGGATGCACCATGGAATTGGGAGTAGGCCATCATTTCACCTGAAGATAGTTAGAGTGGTGTTTTGGAAATTCTTCCGTATCAGAGATAAAATTGAGACCAGAGACCTCCATATTGTATTCTTAGTTTCCAAACAGAAATTTATTTAGTAGAAGATATAGTATTATGAGATTATTCATAGATATATGAAACATTGATCCACTTCCAAAATCACTTCCCTTGTTTTGTTCCTATCACGTTTGAGGTGATAACAGTTAGTGTTGTGGAAAGACTCAGGTGATGGAAAAATATGGTCAAGTGTCAATAAATTTAGATTAGAGTATGATTTTTGTCCTATATTCATGCACCCTTACACATTATGGAACATTCTTGAGTTATTCTATATGCATCATATGTTCGATGGGATGGGAAATGTCATAAAAAAATAAAATTTTGTTAAAAATTAGTCTACACGAAGGAGCTATTTGTGGAGGAAAATAAATTCCATTAGGATGGGTGGATCTTTTGGTCATAGATTATAAAATCAGTCACAAATAACTGGGTGATGAATTTTTTGAGTTGGATGGATTCCATCGCAAATAATATTCCGAAAATAAGGAAAAATATTTATATCATTTATGTTTTTTAGCAGATTAGAAATCCATCACAAATAATTATCCCATCTCAAATAGTTAAAATGATGGACTTTTTCTAACAAACTCATACAGGGAAAAATGATCATCACAAAAAAAATAATGATAAGTATAGAAATCCCCCTCCAAGTTCATTTTTGCACTCCCCCCCTCATGTTGTGCAGACATACCCCCTCATCCACATTTCCGGCATGGGATCCTAACCTACCCCACTCTTGTGTGCTCTCCCCTATCCCTCAAACTCCCGTGGGAACCTTTCTTCCCACTTACCATTCCTTCTTGAATTTCAAAGGGTCTGTAATCGACATATTATAAATTTTACATATTTTTTTCATATCATATGATTAATTTTTTTTATTTGATTATTATATTTTTAAATATTGAATTTATTAGGATTTTTAATATTAAAACAATTACATATCTGTATAATAAAAAAATGTTTTTAGTTCAAATTATTAAATTAAAATTTTAGTTAATTAGGAAAACTATTATTATAAATTATTTTCTTTAATTTAATTCAATAATGAATAAAAATATTTCATATTTTTATTAAATATAAATTTTAATTAAAAAATAAAAAAATTATAATAAACAAAAATTTATAAAAAAATTACTTAAATTTATCTTATAAATAAAAAAATTAATATAAAATAATAAATGTTATTTAAAATTATGGAAAAATAAAAATATTAAAAACTTAATATAAATAATTATAAATAAATAATGAATAATAATTAATCATTAGAAATAAGTATAAATTACTAAAATTTCTTAAAATAAATAAAAAATAATGATAAATGAAAATTATAATAGAGTAATATTAAATATTGAAGTGAAAAACTAAAAAATACATATAATATTTATTTTAAAGGATCTTTTCTCATTAAATAGTAAAATTATAATACATGTATTTACATATACAAAAATTATTAAATGTTTTTATGTTTGTATACCAAAGTATAATTTTAATTTAAAAAATATTTCAAATTATTATTTTTTAAATATTTTTAGATAATAATAAATCAGTTAAAATAATAATTTATAATAAAGCAATAAAAAAATTAATGTAATAAAAAATAACAAAAAATAATAATTAAAAGTTAAAATTTGGAAAAAATAAATAAAATATATAGATCTTAATGAAAAATGACAAATATAGTATTTTTAATATAAATTAACAATGATTATTAAAATTTATTAAAGTAAATAAAATATTAAAAATATTCCTGAAAAATTAGAAATCTAATATAGTTACTTATATTTAATTAATAATACTATACTAAATAAAATAAAACATCAATAAAAGTATGAGAAAACATTACAATTTTTTTTCTTTAAAATTATTTGAAATGTATTTAATTATTCAAAAATTTTATTATAAAATTTTATAAAATTTGTAGAAAAATAGAGATGTTTTAGAATTTTTATATATATTTATTTTAAAATAAATTATTTTTTTAAAATGTCCACTTAATGAAAATAAATTCCATACACTTTTTTTAACAATTTATATAATATAATTTTTTATTTATTTTGAAATCTCTGGACCTAGAAAACAAATATTGGTTTTTCTTACAAGATCTTGATTGGATAATTCTTCACAAAAATCCACATAGTTATGGTATAAATTCTTTCTACATATAGGTTGTTTAAGGATTAAAATCATATGGGTTGTCAAATTCATAAATTGTTTTAGAAAGGAAAATTAAGATTCTGTGTATGAAATGAAATATTAGGAGAATTGAAACTTTTGATAATGTTGGTGTTTATCTATTGTATTTTTTATATATAAGGTTATGGTTTTTATATCAATATGGTGAAGATAATTCACAAGAAAATCTTTTTTTTGATTCTAGATCCATCATTATTCCAAAATTTATTATATGTACTTTCTAGACCATCTTTTTTGGAAATAGAAATTCAGAATGATAATCTGAATCCTAAATTGGAACCATCTTAATTTTATGATTTGGTGAAATCTACAAAGGAGGGCTTATATCCTAGATGAAAGATAAGTAATTTTGAATATGTTACAAAATTTATATATATTAAATATGATTTTAGAATGATAAACAAATGTTTTGATAAATAATTTACATAGTTAAATCATTATTTCCTGAGTAAAATATACTACTCATTAATTTATATAAAATCAAAATGTTAGTACATAATTTGGGTCTTAATTTTGAAAATACATGTATGTTTAAATTAATTCATTTTATATTATGTTGAATATGAGTTGTTAGTTAATTTTCCAACATGTTCACAATCAATGTTCAAAATAGAAAGGCTGATTACACTAATATTATAGAATCCATTTATGTCTCACAATACAGATTCATTGATAACATGGAATAAATACAATATTTGTGTAAGTAAAATCATAAACCATCCTTGTGATGGTGATTAAAGGAAACACATTGATCAGGTGAATCCATATTTCTTTTTGGAGCGTCCAAACATACAATTAATTTTTTGTATGGATGGTTTCAATAAATTTGGTTCTTATGACATTTAATATTCTCGTTTGCCTATTTTAATAATTCCATACAACATATCTTATTGGATATTTATAAAGGAACAATATTTTCATTTTATGTTAATAGTTCTATGACATCTAAAGAATAATATAGATGATTATTTCAATCCAATAATTGATTAGTTAATTATATTATGAAGTGACAATGTAACTACATATGATATAGTAATAGGATAAAATTTTACACTAAATGTTTCATTAATATATAAAATAATTGATTTTTACGGTGTAAAATATTTTTTTAAAATCGAATACACATGGTCTAAAATCCCTTTTATACCACATTGGTGAAAAAAAAATATTATTATCAATGAAAGATAAGTTTTTTTACAGTCATAAAATATTTCTTCCTATAAATAATCATTTTCAAAGGAATATAACTAATTTATAAAAGGTATAATTATAAAGGATAGACCAAGAATAGTTCTATCATGTATCCACATATTATATCATATCTTCATAACCTCTAATTACTTTTTGACAAATTATACACCCAAAAATATATGTGTATTTGGAAAAGATCATAATTGGATAGTGTGAAGGATTTTATAGAACTTCTATATTGGTTTAATTTGATAGTCCATGAGTTTTTAGATATAATACATATTTAGAATAATTTTTTGATAACATATTATATATAGTGTTGGATACACCTAACATAAATAAAGATACTATAAATGTATAATTATATCTTTCTAAAAAATTTAGGTGTTATAAACTTCAGTTATTTTGAAGATAACATATCAAAAAATTACTAAATCAGAAAGAAGATTTTGAAAATTTTAAATAAATTAATTTATTATTCTATTATTGGATTGAATATTTGAGGTTATCTGATAGATATGTTTCTAATTTGTCTAATTTTTTTTTAAATATGGATATATTACTTGGTTAAAAAGTCATGTTTCCATATCATAATAGAAATAATATTTCTTATTTGTCTCAGATTATTTTTTGAATTTTTATTTTAGATGTAGAAATTGAAATATAATATTATTTTTAGAGATATTTAAGTAGAAATAATGGAAAATGATGCACTGAATACACTAAAAAAGGTTTTTTGTTCTAATTTTATAAAAATTCCAAAAAATATTTCCACTGACCTTATTTGATTCCAAGTAATATTTAATATTAAAATTTACGAATGAAATAATCATCTAGGGAAAATATAGTTCTGATAGATGTATCAATATGAGAGTTAAATGAACAAATGTATGAACAAGGTACATAAAAAAGTATCAGTTGAAGGATTGATTGTAGTAGCGTACTTGTAGTAGAAAATTTAAAAATTATCCTATTATTATTTTCAATATTAATAACCTTGAAAATATAATCAAATAGGTCAAATGAGTAAAATATTTATGATGGCACATACCATCCATTATAAGTATTTAATAATCCAGAGCTTGGTTTTAGTAGTGATCCATAAAAATAGATTTAAGATGACTAACAACATAGATATCATACATATGTTCAACTTAATTATGAATAAATGACATGATGTTTTTTTTCCAGTAAGTAATAATTTTACTTATATTTTTATAAATATTTTTTAATTTTAATTTTATATTATTTTTATAGATTATATGATGATTGAATCAAAAAAAATCACAAATATTATAAAAACTGTTCTTGATGAATGTTAATAGAATTTTGTTTCCTATTAATTTATAGGAATTGTAATCTTCATTGTTTATAGATGAACATATGAAATTATTTTTTTTATTTTACCAATTATTTATTATTTATTATTTTTTTAGGTTTCAAAATAAAGAAAAAAATTTATATTCAATTTTTTATCATTGAGTAACCAACCATATAAACTAGTAGAATATTAAAATGCAGATTTGTTTATTAGATTTCTCTTTCTTTCATGCATTTAAGGTGAGTAAAAAAATCAATGAAAAAATATGTTTATTTAAAATGAAACCCTCATAAACAAAGTGAATTTTATTTTTATTAAATGATCGATGAAATAAGTGAGTTATGTTATCTTGGAAAAAATTCTCTAACATTTTTAAATTTCATTGGTTTGATACTGATTGAGGTTTTCACATTCGTCCATGACAAGGAGTTGTTTATATTAAATATAAAAGTATTCTTCCTAAAAATGAACCATTTATACTAGTATAAAAATTATATAAGGTTTATTATGAAAAATAATTTTCTAAATTGAAAATTTAAAATGATTGGTGGAGTTTAATCAAAATTAAATATCTATAAAATTAGTTGATGAAAAATTTAAGTGGTTATGTGGAAGTGAAAAATGTTGAAAATTATCATGAAACATCACCCAATACATATTTTAACAAAATTGATACAAAATTCGATTATGATACCTCTTAGATAAGGCCCAATAGTGTTGATAATGTCGATGATGAAACAAAGGATCTTGGAACAATGTTGGATGATGAAATTTAAGATCATCTGAAATTTTATGATCTAGAGGACGATGACAAAGAAATCAGAATTAATGAAGACGAAGATGCATAATTATGTATTTCATCCAATTTATAGTAATAATAAATATATTTTTTTTAATAAATATTTATTAGTTTTTTATATGTGATATTTTTGTTAACAATTATTTTTGTAAACATTATTTTATCATAGTTTTTTCCAAGAAAATGTTTTATAATTTTTAAATTATTTATATTTTTACATAGAATGATGAATGTTTTAAAAAATATATTATATTTTTCAGATGTCTAAAGTTCATTTAGATAATATGATTCATATCTTGAATTAGGATTATCAACCTAGTTATATGCCTCTTGGTTTGTCATATGAGAATACTGATATGACACCAACTACTATGAGGGGTTGGGATATTGTTCGACCGATGAATCCAAATCCTATTATTGAGTGTATTTCATCTCATGATTTTGATCTTTTTCATAGGAAGTAACTTTAGATATGTATTTTATTTTATATTCATGTAATTATTTTATTTATTAATTATGTTATTAATTATTCCTATTTTCATATTTTTTCAAATCTATCTGTTCACTGGGATAATGCTATTTTGAGGAATAGTTTTTATGCTCAATGGGTAACAGAGGATTAGGATCTTAGAGATGTGAATTACTAGTTTTTCTAATAATTGGATGGAATGTATAAATAAATAATGTAATTTATTTTAAACTATTACCCAAAATGTGTATTTTTATAACATAATATTAGGAAATATATTTTTATGGCTTACATGTTACTGTATTTTCATATTATAGTAGTTGAAATTATATGTGTATCATGATATTTGTATGCACATAAATATAATTTTATGCATAGAAATAAAAACTAATAATAGAAAAAAATAAATAAATATTGGATGAGAATCTAAATATAGAGTCAATCACAACTATAGACGCTACACTATTCTAGACATAGATACATAAAATTGGCATGCATTGGAGGAGAAAAAATTTCATAAGAAAAATTAAAATTAAAATACTTCTTTTAAATTTTTAAAAAATATGTAATTAAAAACATAAACAAATAATAAATGATCCTTTTTTTGATTCTTTATCACATATATGTGCCCAATATACCTCCCTCAAATTCATTTTTTTTCATTTTTGGGTGCATCACCATTGTAGTGTCTAGGTCAGAGGTGATCCTTCCCTCAATGCCTTATTAATTTGGCTAGGTCCCTAGAGCTCTGATGGTATTACCAAGGGTTTAATTTACTTCAATGCCCATCCCAGACCTCACCCCATGTGACTTCACAAGTTATTATTGATAGTGGATGGTGGATCCTCTAATCTGAAGAGCTCTTAGGCACTAGTTGGTTCCCATTCTATACATTCTAATATTCAGTTTCATCATGTTGACACCAAAAAGAATATTTCATTCAACAAAATTTATTAAAGTGGATGACTCCAAATTAACAACTCTCTAAACATGATAAATATTTATAATTCTCTTAAATTGAATTTCATCTTAATAATATACGAATTTTTTAAAGTGAAATGATGTTTTGGAAAATGTAATGTAATGTATCACATAAATGAAATATTAAAAATTATATTGCTTAATTAGTATAAATCCTGTCTACTTTAAAATATAACGTGAAACAAAAGTAGTAATGTAAGAAAACGTAGTATATATTAAAACATAATTAGTGATGTTAGAAGTATGAAATTGAAAATGAGTATAACATCACCTTAAAATACTATAAAGTATATATAATATTTTGGAAAATTTAATACAATATATTGAAAAATCTAATCATAATCATAAAACATATATGAAAATTTTTAAGCATAAGTGAGAGAAAATTTTATGTAATTTAATACTTTTATAATCCGTATTGTATGGATAATCACAATAAAATATAAATATATATTATACCATTTCTATAAGCATAACCAGAAGCTTTTCAATTTGTTATAATTTACATAACATCATACTTGTATATTATAAAATATTACAATATGTATGTAGTATAGTATCTGTATAAGCATAAGAATAATTATAATAATCATAGACATAAAGCTAAAAAAATGTATTTATTAAACTTTAGATGTAAGTAATGTGTTTTTAGGCTTTATATGTTATATTATTTTCATATTGAATAGTTGAAATTCTATTTGTATCATAGTATTTGTATAAGCATAAATGCAAGAATATGCTTAGGAATAAACAATAATAATAGAAAATAATAAATAAATCTAGGATGATAATATAAATATAGCTTCAATCAAATATATATTTTATATAATATTCTGTGATTAGATATAGAAAATTGATATGCATTATAGGAGATAAAGATTTCATGTGAAAAGATAAAATACAATTCAAAATCATTTTTTGAAAATAAATCAGAAAACCTAATCATATTTTTTTCAAAATCTAAAGAAAATAGAGATCCTCCTAGAAGATATTATAAATGAAATATTATTGATCTTGAGAAAAAAACCACCATTTCTAGAGATTATCAATGAATTATTTGAGTTTTTTTAAAATTTAAAATGATATATAAATAAAAAACATAAAAAACATAAAAAACATAAAAACAATAAATGATGCTTTTTTCTTCAAAAAAGATATTTATTCTTCATAGTAATCCTATGAACCTAAAGGGTGTTGTTGACTATAAAATCAAAGATACAGTTATATCAATGGATACCTTTTAAATACCTAAAACATTATGTACATCTTTAGGTGAGGGGAATTCAAATGAATAATAAGTGAAAATTGGCACTAAAAAATGTAGATATTTATATTTCCTTTGGTAATATTATTTATCATTTATTAGATTCATGAAAAAAATAAATGGCATACATGAATCATACTTATTCCTATGCTGAGTTAGAATCCTCAACTCTTCTTAACCAACCATTCCACTGTAATACACACAAACAAACATAGAAACAAAAATTAATCTAGATACACCATTCCCACATGAAAATCACGGAATTTTCTGTGCTAAAAGTGGATTCAGGGAATGTAATAGAAGTTTAAAAATAACTGGTATCTATATTTATTTTCTTTAGCATCCATTTTTTGTAAAAATATATAAAAACTAGTTCACTGTTTATAGTAATTGGCTATAAAACCCATAATATTTATAGTCAGATAATGGAAAACTCTGAATTATAGGCTTTTGGTTTCTCTACATATGTTCAGGATTAAGATGTAGACTAATGAAATATAGACATGAAATCCAAGAATAACACCTTTCAGATATATAGGTGTTTCCCAAATATTTATCTACCCATCCCCCTCCCATTACTTTTCATTTTCCCTTTCCCTCCCTCCCTCCCTCCATTACTATCTATCCATCTCTCTTATTAACAATAAGAAAAGGAAAAAAAAATTAAAACTGAGTTATAATATTAAATCTTATACTCAAACAACTTCTACTAAACTAACCAAGCATGAAATGGTACCTTTAAAGTAATATTTTGGTCATCTTTTAAATTTTCTCTCCATTGGTAATAAAATATTGGTATCGAGTACAAATAAATAATCAATAAATTATATAACAGTCAATAGAAAAAGATATTAGGATATATAAATAGTATTAAATCATGATATTAGTGATTAAATAAGGGAATCATATTTTACTTGAACCCATAAATCTGAATGTAGTGAAAAAATAAATGATATGTTTGACATATAGGGGGAAATGAAATGAAAAAAATGTTTAATATAAAAAAAATGAAATAAAAAAAATTCATATGCCAAATTTCATTGATTTATATTTTTATATTTAGATTATAACTTTATAATTTCAATTTTTTAAGAATTACATATTATAAAAAATAGATTGATATACTTAGATTGTCCTATAATTTGATCCTCGTCCTCCATTAAGTTAGTGGGAAATTATTTTATTTTTCTTTGGCATCCATTTTTTTTTTGTTCCATCCACTGATCTATCAGTTTGTGGATTCTAGTTACTATATATTCTATTTAGTATTATATTTCATATATACCTGAAAAATAATCATTTATTCAGTATTCGACTAACCATTTCAACTATTTTTCATACTCATCACCGTAGTCATTTTCTTAGATTTAGTAGTATTTCATAACACATTATAATATTTCACAATAGAATAATATATATATATATATATCCATGACATAATTAAAAAATTTTCATCATTGAAAACAATTTACGATATATCATTAATTGTTCTTTAAAAAAATGTAAAATAGTGGATGAAAATATTGTGCCTCCAGAGTAAGAGTTCCAAATTTATATTACATTTTTTATGACGTTATATTTCATATTATTATTATTATTCATATGAATATAGAATAACACTTACCACATTATTGTTATGAATATGTGTCCACTAAATCACACTTTTTTATGACACTTATTTATTAATTATTAAAAAATGGTAAAATAATTGAAACACGGTGAGTTAAAAATGAAAATAAATGTATTAAATATATTATTATGAATGCAATGAAAAATATCATGAATGAGATGAAATTAGAGAATGAAGTGAAATGAAAATGTCATGAAGAAAGATCTAACTTCCTTATATGAATATGTGTGACCTTTTTCATCATCTTTTAGAAATTCATATTAATTTTATTCAATGTAAACAATCAGTACAATTTTAGTACTGATTTTCATGATACTCAATTTATAAATAAAATTTTATCTAACATCACACTTTCTATATATTACCTTCAGGATTAGTATGTACAAATACCCTTCAACCAAATCATATTTCCATTAACCTTCCTTGTATGCAACCACATCCATCCAATATTCAATCTAAAAATAACTATATCAAATAAAGGAATAGGGAATTAGTTGTAGAATTGAATATGTAAAGAAATTAATATGGTCAAAAAGGGCTATCACCTATCCATCAATAAGGAAACTCTCTAAATAATATAAGTTTACACAGCATGAATTAAATATTATAAATACTTAAAAAGCTCAATATATCTCACATAGAAGAAAATCCATAATTAGTTTTCCATCACCATAGATATGTAAGAACACATATGTATTATCAATTAACATACAACACTTCCATTATAATAAAATAAATTCATTATATGTAAGAGAAATTAAAAATATATTTTACCTACAACCCCAACATAAAATAGAGAATACATATATATTTAAACTCAAAATATATTATAAAAAATGAATATGCCAAATTTTGTTGATATATATTATGATATAATGATTGTAACATTATAATTATAATTATTTAATAATTGAAGATTATAACAAACAAATTGATATACTTAAATTATAGATTACAACATCTAGAGATTATTTGACACAAATTATGACATATATTAACATAGATGATAATAATAGATTTATAAAACCAAAATTGTTATCATAACTATGTGAATATGAATCTAAATATAAATATACATAAAAAGGTGAATATTATGAAAAAATAACACAATTAGACATACTGGATGTTCCTCACTAATTCGAAAATGGATATTCTGTAGTAGGTACGTGTTCTTGGGTTTGAAGGATGTGATAACCTAAATTAGGGATATCAATTTGGGATTTAATCGATAAGTTCCTCAATAATATGAACAGGTAAATCCTAAAATTCTAAAATAATTATAATGTAATTGATGATAGATGAAGGATAGGTTTGTGGAAAAAAGTATTTCAAACTGATAAATCCTGATGTGATGTAAAAATACTAATAGTTGATGATGAAAACAAAATCATAGTTTGGATGAAATGTCACATAAATATGATATGGTAAGAAGGAAGAAACATACAGAGAATCATTGAGGAAGTAAATGACAGAGGAAGTGAAGTCCTATGTTGATTCAGAGGAAGAGGCTAAGTCGGATGTGAATTCGGAGACGTAGGTAGAGGCGGAGGCGGAGGAAGAGGTTAATACAGAGGTGGAGGCCAATTCAGAAGAGGAGGGAGATGTAGAGGAGGAGGATAATTTTGATTCCCTAGGTGAAGGCAAAAGAAAATTTAGAGGCTGAGTAGGAGGAATTGTTAGAGGCTAATGTGGAGGCGGAGGCTGATGCGGAGGTAGAGGCCGATGCAGAGGAGGAAAAACTAATGAATCAATGACATTTTATAAATTATATGTATACCTCTTACTAAAAAAATGAATCAAAGGTTGTAATATGGAAATGAAGATTTATTGTAAATTCGAAATTCTAATAAACAATAGAAACAAACAATAAAGAATATACTAGAAAAATTTACCTTAGTTATTCTAGTAGGAAATAAGTATTTTATAAAGTAATTTAAGACACCATTAAAGAAAAAAATATAATTAAATAATGTTTAGACAACAATTTTTGTGAATGGAAGCTGTGAAAAAGGAACACTAAGAAACATTATTTGACATGTTTAAACATTGTTTTTAACATTAAATTAATTGGTATTTTGGTTCTATTGGACTTTAATAATGAAAATCAAAGAATATTATTTCAAAAATCAAAATGGAAACTAAGAAAAAATATAATCATTTTGTAAAAAAAACAAATAATCCTTGGTATTTGTTTTATTAATAATAAAATAATTATAATTAAAATAAAGGGGTAGAAAAAAATATACCAATAAAGAGTATCAAAATAATTGTAGAGAAAATTTTTATGTACACATGAAATGAAACCGTATATCAACACTTGAACAACTTGAAGTAGTTATCAGTTTTGTTAAACAATTTAGAAGATGTTATAGAAAAGTTAAATCCGTTGAAAATATAAAAAGAAAAAATTGTAGACTTCATTTTGGGTAAGAATTAATAAATTCATGAAGATAAAAATTACCTCTAAACATATATTGATTTCAATTCTCATACACTTGTTGATATCAAATATTCATGGAGTCGAATATGAAATCGCAAGTGATATGGATGTCAGATTAATAAGTTGGGAAGAATATAGTGGTTTTCACCTAAAATTTATGATTAGGAATATACAAATATATATAGAATTACTACATATATTATAAATATAATTTTTTTATTCCGTAGCGATTAATATAAAGAATATGAATAACCATGTAGATGAGCATTGGTTAAACCAAATATATACAGGCAGTTTATACAGAATAAATCAATTGGAATTTAATGTTTCCAAAAATTGAATGATAGAACTGAACATTAGTTTCATCCCATGCATGATTGAAGTAATAATAGAAGAATCTATAAGAGAATATTTGAAAAAAAAATATAATTGAATAAATAATATTGTTTTTGATATTAGTGAAAATAAATGGGATTGATATTTTTAGTAACTTACTATAGAGTCATTTAGTACAAACTAGTTTCCGAACTACAGTGTTTGACGAAGAGTTGTCATTTATTATAGAGATCATTTATTCAGTGAAAGAATCATGTAGTATGTTGTTAACAGTTATACACATCTGAAAAAGTTTGAGTCATTTCATTCTTAGTAACAAAAATATAAATTCTTTTTTATAAAAAAAATGACAAAATATAAACATGTTCATTCAATAAAAAACAAGAAATTATATTAAAATTATTGCTAAAAAATCAATATGATAATGAAAAAAAATAAGCCTATATATTTAAAAGAAATCAATTAGTTTTTTAAAAAATATGAAGCTGTGTAAAAAAATATGATTAAGTATGAATCTAATTTTAAAAAACATCAAACTGTATAAAAAAATTTGTTTTCAATATTGAATTAAAAAAGGAAATACATTAAATTTTTCATAAATTATGGTATAAATATGACATTGTATTAGTAATTGAAACAAAGTTTTAGGAGGTTTGATCAGAATAAATATCTTGTAAGATGATGAAATTTGAAGTTCAATCCCTGAAATAACTGTACATGTTATGTGATTATTAAAAATGATAATTGTTCATATGGATCAAAAACATGTGAATTAAAGGAATTTTTATAGATAAGTTATCTCATTGTTGATTATGTTTATAGAAATACCATAATCATGAGTTAAATATTTTGAGGATAAATCACTTGAACCATTAAAATAAAAGGCATTCTTGTTGCAAGAACACTTGTATCGATTTATCTTGCAATTTTCTAAAACCCCCTGTGTGTAACTACCTAGGTGCATTCGACACTGCTAAAGACTAACATACATGACACTATCATCGACATTAAATGTATTAATGTATCTAAACCCAATGTTGATAAATATATTACCCTTATACACATTTCTAACTTATGTTAGTAGTGAAATAATATAAATAGAGGCATATTATAATAGTTTGAAAAAGTGAAAAAGTTATTATATTAGAAGAAATTGGATACTTATTGTAGTGACATGGATAAATATGCAATTTATTTACCTAGAATTAAAGGGGAATGTTGTACGGTATTTGGGAAAATTAGATGGCCATGTAAATGAAAAATGATGAAAATTATATAATAAATAAAAAGAAACCAAACCAAAAATTAAATTAAGACTATGAAAACTTGATAAACACAAATCAGATGTTGATATTAGGGACCCAAACTCAAATAAAACGTTCCTGATGGTAGAAATTAGACATCGATGTAGACGAGACCGGTAATCAAAACATCTGTTGAATAGAATAGGAAAAGTTATTTATAGCCAAAATAGTAATGGAGATATTATATAAAAAAGGAAGAGAAGGAGATGATCAGTGTGATGTGGAGGGAAATAACCAAGGGATATAATGACATATAATTTTATAGAAACCAAACAAACCCTACCCGAAGAGATAAATTAAATTCCTATTAGATGAGACAGAGTCAGAGGATGATGAATAGGAGGAGGCTGATGCATAGGAGGAGGCGGAGGTAGAGGTAGTGGAAAAAGGATGAGGTAGAGGTATAGGTGGAGGATGATCAGGAGGAGGCAGAGGATGAGGTGGAGACCAAGGTTGTGGAGGAGCCCTAAGAGGGATAGGTAGAGGAGGAGATGAGGCATTGGAAAAGGTGAGGGTGATGTCAAAGGCGAAAGAAGAGGATAATATGGTGGAGGAGGCAAAAGTAGAGGATATTGAGGTGGATCCCTAGGTGGAGGAAGGGGTGTCAGCGAGGGAGGGATATGGGGAGTCAGGGATGGAGGGATATAGAAATCGGTAGGAGTTATATAAAATGTGAGGTATGTGGGAATTGTGGGGAGGAAGCCACAATGGTTAAAAAGCACGGTGATGATACTTGTATTGGAAATAGATATGTAATAGTATAGATAAAAAATTATATAATTTTTAATTTACTATATTATAAACTATTTGCATATTTTATGGTATACTATTATGGATGGCATAATACTCTCAATTTGAGAGGCATGGGAGACTTTCATTCATGATTGTTTGTTTCAATTTTATAAAACCATCAGTAGATAACTATGGAGAGAGGATATGAGACTATAATTTATGACTCAGGTGTTCCTCATCAAACTAATTACACCTTTCACTAGATTGGGAGGGTTTTTTCAGTTACAATATAGGGGATACTTATAGAATGATAACACCTTATGTTCGATAGAATTATTGGAGACATGATGTCACACATAACACTGAGAGTCATAATTTATATCTATATTATCGACAGTTGGTAAGTAATATTATTTAATAATTTATATATACATATGGTTTAAATTACACACACACACTCCCAGATATATATCTATATATACATATATGGAAAATTTATGTAGTTTTCTTTTGATCAAGTTGTTATGGTGTTTGATACATACAAGTAGATGTACACTGATAAGGGTACTAGGAATATATATTGGCAAGAGATAGTGATAGATTAAGGTTATTATTTATTTTTATTTATTTTTAAATTAACATAAAATATATATATATATATATATGTATATATATTACTCTTTTAATTTTTATTTATAAGTTTATATGAGACACATTAGACAAAGACTTATCAGGTGAAAATAGTTAGGCCAAGGAAAATGGTGGGGATTGTAAAGAGTCATGTGAGTTATTTTTTTATGAGACGAAATATATGTAAGTGATGATTAGTGGTGTTGAAAAAGTTCAGGATATCTATATCGGACAATTATTAATGTTAGCAATTTACTATAGTACCAAAGCGATGCCATCATTTAGCTCAAAGGAACTCATGTGGTATTTTTATCCTTCAATGATATAAATTATGAGGTGAGGCTAAAACCTCAGGATGAGACTATATAGTGATTGACTAGAGAGTGGGAGTAGCATGAGCTAAACCATGAGCAGATGATCGAGAAAATATTGTAACATGCATTAGATTTTGGGATACTATTCCCTCCAGCTAATGGAGCTAATCCCCCACCCCTCAAATAAATTATTATTAAGTTTAATTTTATAAACTCTTTTGTGTCATATGCATTTTTTTTATAATAAATGATATATATATATATATATATTAAATAAATTTAATTATTATGTTTATTATTTTTGGAGTTATTTTTTTTTGAATATAGTATTCTATTATGAACAGTATTTGGGATGGAAATTTTAGTCCATTGAAATTTTTTTATAGAAAATTATTTATGGAGAACTCTATAATCCTTCAAGAATAATATTTATGAGGGATAAATATTTACATAATAAATAGTATGACCCTAATATTAATTGTGATAGACATAAAAATCCAACAAAAATAAGTTGGTCAGAAATATTTTTTGGTAGATATCATAATCTATCAAAAATACAATTAAGACAGATAAAGATTTCTCTATAAATAGAATTATTCTAATATTAGTTATGGTAAAACATCTCAAATAATAGTAATTCTGATTCTATTTTCCACTATAAGATATATATGATGGATTCCCATTATATATAATGTCTTTCACACAAATATGTGGAACATAGAATATCACAAAGAAGAATTATTTTCATAGAAATAACATTCTTCACATTCTATATTCTTTAAAACATCAAATATGATAATAACACCCAAAAATAATTATCCCAGTCTGTAACGTGAGATCTATAAATATGATATCATCAAATTCTCTATCTCAAATTACCACCCACTTCTTATTACAGTCTCATAATTTATTTTTTTCATAGCATCCACATATATAAAATTATCTCAATCATTATGTCTTTTAATGAATTTCTTGGAGCAATTTATCTTATAATAATTCTATATTATTATTAAATGTGTAACAAACAATAAAGTGCGGGGAAAATGTTGAAATAGGTTAGTTCAGATATAATATTTAATATTCATATCATTCCATATTTGAAGAATAATAAAATACTACAAATCTGTACATTTCTTCAAAACCATGACATAATGATACAAATCAAAACATTTTATTCTTTGAATAATATATCTTTACAAAACCCTAGAATAACAATCGAATTTCCTTTAAGAACATGGATATCAAATTTTAAGAAATGTTATTGATAAATTAGATATGGAATAATTAGAAAAACAATTTTTTTAATTAATGACTATTAATAAATACAAATTTTAACTAATTTATATATTCTTATAGTGTCCAACCATAATCACTTATTAAAAAAACACTTTCAATATAAATCATGGAATAACACTATGATGTAATATAAATGTTTTGTTATAAAACATTTTAGGGAATTGATGAACTGAATCATTATTTTTTCCAATTAATAAACCAAGTATTATTTACAAAATTTCTATTGTTAATATTTAATTTTAAATATAATATAATTATCCCAAACATATGAAAATTACCATGACATATTGTTATTTAACATAATGTAATTTTTTCAGGCCACAAAAAATAACCCAAAACTTCTATAAACATTTATCACACCTTTATAACTTTATAAACTTCCTAAATAGTTCTCAATAAACCCCCAATATAATTTAACTCTACCATAAAAACTAGATCATTAATATTTATACTATCAATATTTATCTATATTAAGAAAATATATATACACTTATTTATCTTATACATTAATAAAAAATCTTTAACCACTATAAGGAATTTAATACTTGAACCATAATATATTAATTACATGAATTTACTAGTTTAGTAATTGTACAATGTCTTACCATGGTCTTCTTTCACCACATATATGGTTCCTTACATTACTATGTATGATCTCTATATTTTACCATTCTTCATCTCATGATAGGTTGGGAATTCATAACATTTTTTTTGTTAAAAAATCCAATAGAAACCAAATATTTATTTATAAAATTTCAAAATTTATATTTATTTTAAATACTAGATAATAAATACATTCATCACACACTATAAAATATACCATGAATTTTAACCATTATAAATGACATGCTATGATGTATAATTATTATTTTATAAATATTATCCATCTCTCCTCCTTTCTCTAAACATATCTCCCCCTTTCTATGAAGACTAAATTTCCCCATTTATATGATTAAATATTATAGGATAGATCAAAATCATTAGCTACAATATGTACCAATGTTTGGAAAAACATATTTCTTGAATAAAAAATAAACTACTATGTAACATGAGAGTGTAATTATGATGTCTCTCCCATGGGAATGAAAATTAAGATATAATGTATGTTTTACCAATTGTTAACCCTCAATTTTAGCCTTAAGAAATATTATACTTCACTAGAAAACTAAATTTAATGTGATAAAAGTTAACAATCTAGTAGAAATTAGTAAATAAATTTAAAAAGACAATTTCAAAAAAAATTACCCCATTCATGTGTAAATCCATTAAGTTAATCAGTTATAATGTTATTAAAAAGTAATAAATATAAATATCATAAAATCCATTGATTATAGCTAAATTAATTTAATTATATTAATGAAATAAATAAACCAAAATAAGTTCATTATGATTAGCCTTAAAAAGTATAAGATAAATATAAATTGATTTTAAAATTTTAATTCTCACAACCATCTCGAATTTCCTCTATATTTAAAAATACAAATTAAGGAATTTTAAAATTAATACGATTCAAGATTATTCCAAATTAGAGAATTTAGTTATTAATAAATTAAATAAAAAGGATTATGTACCCATTATTATACTCGTTTTTTCATACCTATTAAAAAACTAGAGTAGAATGACTAAAAAAGCCTTCATCATTTATGAAATATTCATCTTAACATCTATGAATAAAAAATGAAAAAATGGTTTATAATATGATAAGTGTTGATTTAAAATAATAAACACTTAAATGAGACCAATCATATAAAATTGAATAAATAAATCCTCAAAAGTGAATATATGTAAAGGAAAACTTCTTATGAGAAACTAAAAATCAAAGTAAAAATATTTAAATTAATTTAAAAAAACTTCATCATTAATAGATTTATCATAATGTGGATTGAGTTCACTATGCCATGATTTTACTATCTAAGAGTAAAATAATAATTTTTTTTCCATGAGTAATTCAAAATAATGAAAACATCTCTATCTCTGAGAAATTTTTTTTTTGACCATGATGTAATTACTGATAAGCTCTTAGTTTTATTTTCAATTCAGTTTTTATTTAGACATAAATATTAAAATATTCTATTAAAATATATCATATTTTATCTTCAAAACTTTATCCATGAAAATGGATGGCTTGATCTCACCATGATGTGGTTTGAATCAATGTGGTGTGTCAATTGTAAAGGCACTCACTTAAAATTAACATTTTATTAATGTTTAAGAGAACCATCACATCAAGGAGAATTGTGGTGGTGAATACCAAGGGAATATTCACTGATAATAATATTAAAATCATAGAGAATAGCACTTGTGCTATAATATAAAATAAATCTATCAAAAGAACAACCTTTACTAGAAATATTGTCATTAGAAAAATTACCCTCCCTCCAAGTATGCAAAACTTCTTTTTTATTGTCAATAAGTGAATAAAATTTCAAGATAAAATTAGTTATATTCCATGGAGTGTTATTGTTTAGATGAATAAATCCAACCAATAGATTAGAATCTGATTCCACCACTACAATCATATTGTTGAAATGTTCACATAAGAAAATTTTGCTAAAACGTTATCTAATATCTGCCCAATTGAATCACCATTTCCATAAAAGGTCCTAAACCTGATGATCATGGAACATATTATATCAAGGAAAAGGTATACTCCCCTTATATATGCTTGTATATATTATCCGTCGACATATATTTTGTATCATGGCTTTGCGGGATTCCACTTAGTCAACTTACGTTGAAGAGCTGTGTATATATAATTAGCACTTAGAGAGATAAATTCTCTTCTAATAGTCTATGATCTAAATAATTAATTAATGAACCAAGTTCATCCTTCAGTGACATCAATCAAATATTTCGGAGTTGTTGAGATTTTTTAATTCCCTCCCAACCTTTATTCCTCATTTTAACGATAATGTAATAAACCACCGCAAACACCATTACATGTTCCTTTATATCGATCATATACAAATTTGTCCAATAAATCCGTAAAAATAGAATCTACTATTTATTCTCCACCTTCACATGAAATCCAATTTTATGTCTAACAAGATCCTAGGAGAATTGTTCCCACTCACATTTAAAAAATAGGTTCTAGATAGATTTATTCCTAGTTCTCTCACAACACTAGTACTGCAATGTCAACAAGAAGGATAAATCAAGATTATTTCAATTCCTTTGGAAATGGAGATTAAGGAAGCTATTTTTAGTCTCAATCTAGGTAGTTCACCTAGTCCTAATGGCATTGCAACTATTTCCTTCAAACCTATTGTGATATCATTAGTGATTATGTATGTAAGATTTTCCTTCATTTTTTCAATGGTGTAAAACTTCATCAATGCTTAAATGATAAATTCCTTACTCTAACTACTAAGGAGGATAATCATAATTAGATTCATTTATTTAAGGATTTTTATTTAATCAATACTTTATATAATGTTTTTACAAATATTATTTCTAGTAGATTGGCTCCCATATCTAGTAAAGTTGTTTATTCTAACCAAGTGGGATTTATGAAAGGGAGTCCATTTCAGGATTGTATCATCACTAAATTAGAGTGCATCAATCTTCTCAAAAAAACTATCAATAGAGTGAACATTACATTAAAACATGACATAAAAAAGTATTTTGACACGAATTGAGATGTTTTCTTCAAAATCCTTACCATGTTTGGTTTTGAGGATAGTTTTATTGGCTGGATCAAGATTATCATTGCCTATAATTAAATATCTATACTTGTGAATAACTCTATTGAGTGATAATTATCTTAATCTAGAGGATTCATAAAAGTTTATCCCCTCTCTGCTATTATATTCTCTATCTCTAAATATTATCTTAGAATATTTCTTTCCACCATGGCTCCTAATTGGAAGTTGAAGGCCACATGTGATGGTCATGGTTTTTATTCCACAACTAATCTTCTCTATGTTGATGCTCTCATTCTCGTTACCCAAAGGGACAAGAGAGAAATCAAAAATATCAATAAATTCCTATTTTATTATAAGTAGGTCTTAAGACAACATGTTAGTTGGAACACATCATTTGTTTATTCTGGTATAAATATCTCTTATCCGAGGAGACTTGACATCAATAGTGATTCATAAATTAGAGAGAGAATACTACCTTTCACTTATCTTGGTGTTCCTATGTTTTGGGGTCATCCAAAGGGCCTTCACTTATCTAGAATAATTATTTATATCATAAATCAATTATCTTCTAAGAAAGGAAAGTCCCTCTATATTGAAGGTCTTGTTTTCTTAGTTAAATATGTTATTATTTATAAGTTGGTCTACTCTTTTATGTTTTATAAATGGCATGCATCCCTTATCAAATCCATTAATGTTTCCATTAAAAACTTCATCTAGACTAGCAGCATTCTGGAATGAATATTGGTCACTATGCCTTGGAACACTTGTTGGAAACCCTTTGAGATGGGGGGGGGAGTTGGAATAAAAAATATTAGGTTATTTAGTCAATATATACAAGATTCCTTTGTTTGGAATATTTTTAATGATAATTGTAATCCTATTACTTTCTTTAGATCTAGTTTTCTTAGAAATCTCAAATATGGGATCAGTATCTTCTTGGACTCCTCGGTTTTTCCTTCCATCAAATCCATTTTTTCTTTTATTGATATTAATGAAAGATGGTATGTTTCTAAAGATTCCTCTCTTATGTTCTGGAAGTCTAAGTGGATCAGTGCCCCATTTTTTTATTCTATTAACTAGGGTGACTCTAACATTGATCTTAATATCACAATAAAGGATCAGATCAATGATATGGAAGTTGTTCCAGAACATATTAAGAATATTTTTCATGAGTACTACTATTATTATATTGGTTACTTATGGATTTGGAAGCCAAATTATTCTAGAATTATTACTTCAAAGTCCTTTTATTCACATTTCACTGCTCCTATTTTGGGATTACAATGGATTTTTAAGTTCAATCGGAATATTCTTTTTCCCTCTCAGTCTGATCTAATTTGGAGGATGGAACATGGTAAACTCTATACTGATTATTTTCTAAAAGTGTGTGGAATTGTTTTATGTTCATTCTATGTTCATTGTCATCAATATCGGGAAGATCAAGATCCATTGTTCATAAGTTACATTACAAAATCATATATGAGAAATGATCTCTTCGATATCTTTTAAGTTCAAATTCTTTTTACTACTTCTATTCAGGATTTCATTGAAGGATGGTTGTGTCTTCCAATTTCCCCTCTTATTTTGCTGCTTCTCCAGGTTTCTATATCAGAACTGGCTAGTACTCTCTGGCTCACTAGGAATATGTGTCTTCACTATGGTGTTATCTTCAATATACACGGCTCCTTTTTCTCGAATTATTACTGTCTTGAGATATGAAAAAATCCCTCAGAAGGTCTATTGTAAGATCCAGATTCAATATTTATCTGTTATTAGGAAAATATATATTAAAGGTAACTTCCAGCCTCCAATGGGTACAATGAAGGATTTTTGGAAACCTCCCTTATTTGGCTGGATTAATATCAATATTGATGGTTCATCAAGAGGGAACCCAGGTCCTTCAGGTTATGGAGTTGTCTTCTGAAATAGTCTTGGTGATGTGGTTGGCTGTTTTTATTGTTCTTGTGTCATTTTATCCACTTTGGAAATTGGGATTCCTCAGGTTATTACTGCTCTAAAACATACAAAACAAAGGGGTCTGAACAAGATATGGTTGGAATATGATTCCACCATTATTTTTCATGACATTATAACTACATCTTCATATATCCTTTCAAGACATGTTAATCGATGGATCAATTGTTTGTAGTTTCTCTTATCCATTGAATATATCATTACCCATGTTTTAGGGAAGGAAATACTTTGGCTGACAGTATTTCCAAGAAAGGCGTTGATGAGAAAAGTCTCAATTGGTCTGATCATATTCTTTTGGATGTAGTCCCTATTTCTTCAAAGGTATAAATGTAATTTTCCATTTTTTAGACAGGTTTGACCAATTGGGTTTTTTATTAATAAAGGGGCCCTGTTTTCTGGTAGGTACTCATCTTACCCAAAAAAATTAAAAAATAATAAATATTTTTAGAAATATATATATATATATATATATATATATTAACAACAATTTTATTATATCATAATTTTAAAGTGTTTGGAAAATAACTGTGAGGTTTTGGGATCACAACTCAACATTGGATTTTTTTCTCAATAGATTCCTACACAAATGGTTTGGTAAAACCATTGGTATATGTCTTTAATATGAAACTACATTTACCAAAAGTTCTAAAACCATTTATGTAGACTAAACATACCAATGTTTTAACTAAAATATTCTTATTGGTTAATCCAATTATAAATCACAAAACAACTCAGAAAATTGTTGGTATAACATATACCAATAGATTGAGTGAATATAACAACTGTTCCAAACACTTGGTATGATATTTTTTTTCTAGTATAGATAGATCCAATATAAGTATGGTTGTATTCATTTTATTTAAAAAATATTGAATGCAATGAACCATGACTTTCACCACATCATAGTGGACCCTATCTTTTTCCATCTTCAATCACTAAATCAATTTATAACTCAATTTAGCAACTTTATAATGTATTTAAATCTAAAATTATAATTTTTTGTTCACATTAAATAACCATGTTGTGCTTTCAACTCTAATATTGTGGTTTTCAAAAAATTTCTTCACTTTATCCAAAATTTATCCATTTTATTCTAATTTCTCAATCCATAGAAAATCATAAAAAGTAAGATAATTTAAGAAAATGAAATTAATTTCATGAAAAAAATATATTTATTTAATGGAATATAAAGATAAATCATCAAATATCACAACACTTAATCATTTTCTTGTTTTAAATTAAAATTGTTTGAATAAAGGGTCAAAGAAAAACATTAATTTAATATTAGAATTTTGGAATTATTTACTAAAGAGAATGTAGTTAAAACAAAGAATTATCAAATTTCAAATACCCTTACCCTTATTTAATAAATCATGGATAATTATTGAATTCAATTTCTAATTCCTCTTCCCTTTTAATATCATCTCTCTTATTTTCTTTAATATTCATGTTCAATTTATAATCTACCTTATAAAAAATTTATTATGTCATCACTCAAGATTATCTTATTAAAGTTATAGTTAATCTAAAATCTATTTAAACTATCAATAAAAAATAAAGGTATATTATTATCCACTTTAAATATAAAACCTCATCAATCAATAGGTTTTTTGAAATGATTTTTCTAAAGTTGAGGTTGTATTGATAATTGACATCAAAATTCAAAAGGATTAATCATTTATGTACAATGTCTTGTTTTAAATTAAAATTAATAAAAATGATTGAAATTTTAAAATACATTACCCATAAATCATTTTCTTCATTTATTTTTCTCATGAATTAATAAATAAATACTTTAACAAATGATAAAATTATCCTATTTTTTAGATTTTGGTCATATTATTATTATTTTTTTAGTTTTGTTTCTAAGGATTAGTGAACCATAACATAAAAATTAATAATTAATTCCTGAATAAATATCTTATAAAAAATAAAAAACTATGTTATATTCATACCTTTAAAGGATTTACTTCCTATTAGATCCATGAGACAAACCAAATTTCCACATTCCTTTCAAATATAGTCACACATGGATACTATAGAATTTAAGTAGGAGGGGTAAATAAGATTGTAACATAACATACTTATCTGGACATCAATGGAATCTATAGTAATTAAGGAGGTTCAAATATAACATAAGTTTAAATATAAAAGATCAACTAATTAAAAAAATGGACTCAATCATCTTAACAAGGTTCAAATTCTCTTGTTTTAAAAAAGATAGAATAAATAGTGATGCTTATCACTAAAATCACTCTAAAACATTGGAGGTAGAAAAAAATTAGCAATGGGTCTAAAACAAATATTTAGAATGAATTTTTCGATATTTAGAAATAATTTATGGGATGAATATAATTTAAATATCTCATTAATCTTTTTTTGAGAATCAAAATTTGAAAAAAAATAACTCAGTAACCATTTCAATTTAGAAACAAAAAATGAATTAGTATTTTATTTTAAAATTTTTATGGCCATAAATTTGAACTCTATTTTCTTAATTTTTTAATTTCTATATGTAAATTTAATATAACTAAAAAAGTGTCTCTCCTTGTTAAATATTTCAAGACAGGAGTCCATTGTTTTCTATAGACCCTGCCTTGCACTTAAATTTATAAAGTATCCTGATTATTTATATTCAAAGAGAAAATTTTCAAGATAAATTTCCAAAAAACCTGAAAAAGGATCTGGGAAAAATTAATAAGAGAATTTAAAGATTCCATTGATGTTGTAAAGCCTCATATTCCTTCAATATTTGGTTGGAATTAGGGTTATTAATGCCTATTTTTTTGATTTTTTTCTAAAAACAGAATAGTATCAACATGATGTGTATGAAATTAATTCAAAAGGTAAATAGTTTGAAATAAAATTAAATTAAATGGAAATAAAATCCAAATATCCATATATTCTATAATTTTATCTTAGAAAATATATTAAGGTGATTCTTGAAATTAAAAAGGAATTATAAGGGTAGAAAAATCTCAACATATATACACATACAAGAAAAAGATATCATAAGTTTCTTTAGAATTACCTAGGAATAACCCTCTTCTTACTCCTACTCCTCCTCTTAATCAAGAACCTTAGGTGATATATGATGGTAATCACTTAATATTTTTTCATGAAATTTAATAAACTCCTAATCCCAATTTTCATGAAGGTCAACTTGGAGATTTTTTGATTGAATTAGAGGAGGTGGTTGGTAATGGGTTGAAATATTGATGAGATATGTGGTTTTTGGACTACCAATATAGGATTTGGTTGTATTATAAGTATAATAGACACACTAGTGGTGAAAGAAGGCTCTGAGATCAGAATTATGGCTTTGGTAGCTACTGGAATGGGTGGAAACACCTCTATGGATGTGGATAAAGTCTATGTGGTTTCTATAACAATAATTTAAGTGATAGAGGACGGTGTAATTATTAATTGGATCTATGTCACTTTATCTATTTATTTTTGATAATTAAAAAACCCTATAATATTTGGTTTATTATAATTATTATTTATTTTTTCATTATTATTATTATTATACATATATTATTCTAGTTTTTTATGTTTTTGTATTGAATAATTTTTCCTTGTAAAAGACTCATAGATAAAAATATTTTACTCTTAAATATTTCATCTATTTTTTAACATAACATTATGTATTTTTATTGGAATTATGGTTAAATATATTACCCTTACATATTAGAGAATTATTTTATTTAGCTACTATTACATAGTGGGAGTTCAAAAACATTTCTATGAAAAAAACTTAAGCAATACAATGGAAGTTTGATATTTAGTATTTTTTATTATGAGTTTGATGGATTTGGAGAAATAAAATTTTGTACTTAATAGGATTAAATTTTTACACATTGTATTTTGGAAATCTTCTCTAGTCATGGATCTTATTTACTAAAGGTTTACTTTCATGTATTAAATAAAAGACTCTCACTTATTACAATTCAGAAAGCTCTTGTATTTTTACATATACAATATAATTTAGATATTAATTATATATATATATATATTTTATTCTGAGAAATGTAATCTTACATATTGATTAGAGGTTTTGTTCAGAGTATTATAAATGTTATTTTAAGAAGTGAAGTTATTTACTTTTATGTATTAATAGTTATTCAGATCACTTTAATATATTATATTGAGGGTGTTTTCAGAAGTAAATTTTATTTAAAGTTAAGGGTTTAAAAATTATTTAACATTAATTATGATTGTATTATTTATCTCATTTTATGAATGATTATCTCGGTTATGATATTCAAAATTAAAATACCCAAAACTTGAAAGGTTGTTGTTTTACATGATTTGAGGTATTATTAAAAGTAATTAATTTTAATTATTATAAAAGGAAATAAAGATATTTTGAATGAATATTGTTATAGAGAAGTGGAGAATTATTATCATGAGTTTATGAATAAATTGTGGTAATTATATTATTTATTGGTTTTGATTATTCTAATGAACATTATTTTATAGGATTTTGAGAATATTAAAGAAACCCTACATGAAGTATTCATTGGTCAATTAAGAAGGAATATCAAAGAGTTTTCTATTGGGGATTTTCGTAAAAACAATATTGAATCTATTCGTAATTAATACACCCATAATATACATCATTCAATATAAAAAGTATGAAAATGTTTGGCTTATAAATAATTGACACACTCATTTATTGGAATTCCAAAGAAATATAGTTATATTTTATTTGGTGGGCCATAGATACTTATTCTATAACAGTAAAATCTTTCGTCATATTTTATTGTTTTCACGATTTTATTATTTAATTGAGTTATACTGGCTTACACTATAATGTTTCACTTATTTTCCCATTAATCGGTGATGCCTTCAATAAAAGATACTTCTTGGATATGATTATTAGAAATAGGAAAGTCAAAATTTATACCTAATCCTTTAAGAAGCATGGTTGATTGTTAATCCACTTCAAAATTAAAGGTATAGGTTTAGTTATTCACCTAAAATGTTTGAGTTGGTTTTGATTGCCTCAAATTATTTAGTTCTTTCTATTCCTATAAAAGGTATTTGGGTTTATAACTCTAATTGAGAAAAATACATGTTGTAAATAGTTTTCACTTTCCATAAAAAGTGATGTATCTAGAGTAGATATCCATACTCTTGGGTTTATAGTGTGAAAACTAGAAGTATGATTATTTGGAAAGAAATTACTATAAAAATCCGTGTGTTCTTTTATTATTTATTATTCTTCTTACAACATTTAAACTCATCATACCTATTATTTATAATTGAATCATTTATTCATATTATCCAATGAATTTTACATTTCAATTTTAATTGATCTATTTTTTTATGTTTTTAAATTCATCCCCATAGTGGATTTCATTAATCATTCTCATGAAATTTAGCATTCAACATTATAACACAAGAGGAAAACTTTATAAATTGGATATGATTAACCCTGATTTTCTTATAGGTAATGATTTTTTAAGTATGTTCAACATTATATGACCATAAATGTTTTATATATTCCTATTAGATAATTTTTTTAGATATGTATCTGCATGGAAGTCTTCTCACAACATTTTTGGAATTTTCAAGTTAAACGTCATTGTATAGATAAGTTGAATAAAACTAATCTTTAATTTTGTGGACTAATTATGAATATTTCAAGATGGGAGAAAATGATACAATCAATAAAATGTTCCATAAATTCACAAAAATTATGAATGGGATGAGTTCTATTAGAGATTCATTTTATAATACAACTTTTGTTGAAATATTTCTTAGGTATCTTCCCAAAAATCTGCACACTAAGTCCATAGATATTAGAGAGATAAATAAAGTCAAGGAGTAAACCTTGGATGATATTATTATTTACCTTTTACAAAATGATATTGATTTGAAAAACATTGAAAATGAGTTTGTTGACAAGAAGAAATGGATATATTTCTAAAACATTGTTACAAATTATAGTCTATCTAATAATTGTTTAGATTCCTAAACTAATGGAAAATAGAGTAAAACTATGGTTATGAATGAAGAATGTAAATACATTATGAATAATTAGTTTATAATATATTTTATGAAGTTCAAAAAGGGTGAAATAATAGATAACAATAATGGTAGTTTGAATATAAATCTAATTAATTAAAATATTACTTCTTATGAGTGTTGGAATTAAAAAAACATCAAAACTAA